>JAGTJL010000013.1:1200000-1800000 GCA_020746875.1 Rhexocercosporidium sp. MPI-PUGE-AT-0058 | reverse complement strand
TATTGCACGACGTTCTTGTTCGAACACCTTTGCGGTCCCGATGTCGAAGCTGCTGCTGCTAGCTTCGCACTTCAACGGTTCAGCGATCCAGCACGGCTGTCTCAGTATCACACTCATGCCAGACTTGCACACTTACAAGATTTCTCATGGCCACGGAACATGTATGTATATTATGATAGGTGGCGGCAGTCGGCCTGTGGAGAGAATATGGAACTAGGTTACTCCGCAAGTGTTATCTCTAAAGCTGCGGCTAACAACCTCCGCCTACTTTCGTGGGGGCTTATTGAATCCAGAATGGACACGAGTACTATCGACGAGGCTTTTTGGACACCAGTTTGTTACCTGGTAGCGGCTGGCGAACACGCACATATCAGGAAAGTGATCTCGCAACTGCGCGCAGTGTTCGAACGAGGCTATTCGCAGAATGTCAGTGATCTCGCATCTCTCCTTGATCCAGTGATGCAACCACTTGGGTCTGCGCTTATCGTATCTCTATCGACTGAAAAGACAGTGACGACGCAATACCTGTTGGATGAGCTCATGTGGTACATAAACCTCCTCCCACAGGCTGAGCGTGGATGGTCAACATACTTTAAAAAACTGTTGCGTATCTTACTAAACATCTCTGCTCTACATGGAGCCAAAACTTTGATCGTGAAGCTTACGGAGGTACTGGCTGAGCACTCCAATTTTAACGAAAAAGAGAAATATATTGTTCTGCAGGAAACTATTCACTGCGCTGCACAAACTCGCAATGCTGGAAGTAAGGATTGTGTAGAACACATTCTTGCAACTGGCTTCCAACCAAAGATTAGGACCGCGTCGTTCGGATCAAACAAATTGCTCCATGCCCGGTTGGACTACGAACAAGACTTGATGAGAATCGCTCGTGATGATTGGCTTGGCTTCTGTGATCTTCGGATACTTCTGAAGATATCAGAAAGCGGGGAGACAATTTTCGAGACGCATCCAGACCACGAAAAGAAGAATATACTTTTGGCTGCAGTAGGGGCTGGGAATCAGGACACCGGGTTCTCGCTGATGGAGAAGGTCTTGACATACATTCCGCAGACACACAGCTTGAGTCTACGTTTTGGACCATTTGTCGTTTGGCGAGCCCAAATACTTCAATCAGACCCCTGTCGAGTAACAAGTACTTCCAGTTTCTGGACGCTCTTTTGTCCAGGTACCCGATAGATGATGAGAAAGCGAGAACTGGGCTGAATCGCGCATTGGTCGAATGCTGTCTCTACAGTAACTCAGTGGGTGTCGTACGACTGCTCCTTTAACATGGCGCTGATCCAGATACAACGCTCGATACCAAAAAGAATGTCAAATTTGGTATGGATGATACTTGTGGGGCGGCTTTAATCGCGGCATCTATGGTTCAGAGTCTTCCAGTAGTTGAAGAGCTGTTGAAAGCCGGGGCAGATGTGAACTTGGAAGCAACCAGTGGAAGACTTCGTACACCATTGATCACAGCAGTCAGCACAACTCGCATCGAGGATCCAGGAGCCATGACAGTACTAATAGCGAAAGGAGCAAACATGAGAGGTGTGGTCACTGCTGGCATCAGAATGCCTTCTTTCGATACATCTTACCACGGGTCGCAGCTAGGAAGCCCACTATTGGCCGCAATCCAGAATGATGAGGAAATGCTCGATAAGTCGGCAGTAACACTACTCGTGGAAAAAATCTTGGAAGCCGGTGCGAAAGAAGACGTCAACCGATTTGTCGAGGGAGATGATTTCGGAACTCCTCTTATAGCCGCAGCCGCTTTTGGTCTTTCCGATGTTGTTGGCCTACTTCTCAAAAATGGTGCAGATTGTAATATTACTGGTCACTGCGATACAGACTGGTGACTTCCATCACTAGCAGCTGTGTATGGAGACAGACCTGCACTTGCGCTCAAGCTCCTAGAAGCCGAAAATTATGTAAGTCTCACCACAGATGCTGCCGCGTGGAGAAAGGGCTTCACATATGTCTGCGTTCAGGGCGATTCGGAAGAGTCACCTGAGTCCGACTGGAATCGATTGTTGATTGCGTTGTTGGACAATGGAGTTGATATTTCATATGAGACAAGCAGCAAAATTCGATTAGATTCCAAGGCTAGCCTTGAAGACTTGCCGGAAGCTTACGGGTGTGCTATCATTGCAGCTTGTGCATCAGGACAAAAGAACCTTGTCGCAACTCTGATTGCAAAAGGGGTTTCAGAAAATCCTTCATCTGGAGGCGACTTTGGGACTTGTTTGTCTGCAGCATGCAAGTCCAAGAATGTCGAGCTTGTTAAATTTCTTTTGGATCGGGGCCATGAACCAAATCATGTAACCCCATCCATCATGTATAGGTGTCCGCTGGTGGCCACCGCAGCTAACAGTGGCTGGCAGGATGATGATGCACTCAAAATTCTACTGGACGGAGGCGCAAACCCGGATACCCGGTACTGCTGGGAAAATACGAAATTAAAAACGGCGGACATTCTCGAGCCAGTGTTTCAGAGATGCAAGACGTGGCATCATGTTTTCATCGTTGCTAGAATGTGGGAAAGCAACATGATCACAGGGTCGTCCCTTGCCCATTCAATGCCATTCTTTGCAACACCCCTAATCGCGGCAGCTGCAGAGCGACAACCGAAATCCGTGACGACACTGATTGAAAAGGGTGTTGACCCCGGACTCAATGTCGATTTTGGTTTCTACCCCTCTGCCATAATTGCAAGTTACGACCTGAAAAAGCGATACCTGATTGAACCTGAACTACTCGATGCTGGAGCACCCGCCCCGACCGCCACCGAAGTTCTCAAATACATATGTTCATTCGGATTTGTAACCAGCGAACACTTCCAAGAGTCCCCAAAGCTCATCATTGAGGGGTCTTTTTGGGGAAACATGCTGATGGCTGGCGTCAAACGTGGGATCGGACTGCCGTTTTACTTCAACGAGGTCTTGATCCTAACCAATCCGTGCCTGAGAGTTTCTACGAGACTGCAACGATCGCTGCTTCAGCATTGTTGGAAAGTACAGCGGTAAATCTGTTCCTCGAGAAAGGGACGAGCATCGATATCCAGACCGAGCATGGCGCATTCGGCACGCCTCTCATCGGCGTCTGTTCTGGACCGGTTGATTTCCCATTCAACTTGGCTTTCCATTCTGGTCGTAATCTTCTGGATGACGAAAACTGGGAACATACGCAACTTGATCTTCTTGAACATTTCCTTGAGCTAGGAGCCAAACCAAACGTTCATCATCGGGGTTTATCACCCTTGACCGCATTCATGTGTTGTTGGTCTTCGAAAATACGGTATGGTGTTGAGCTCCTACTCAGCCATGGAGCTGATCCATACTTGGAAATACCCCGCTACAAGTATCGTGTAAGTTCTGCCGCGTTCTCAGTTATTTCGTAATGCAAAGCTGATGCAAAGATTTAGACGTCGGAGATAAATGATGATGATAAGTGGTCTATGATACAAGTTGCTCGTGAGAGGGGAGACCACTACTTGGTCGAAGTGATGGAACGGCACAAGGTGACAGGCGATGCTTGATCGCTACGGTGGTTCGACTAGGGACAGAATGACGGTGCGTGCTGAAAAGAATTCCTCAAAGGCAACTTTCTTCAAGTCATCTGGAAGGAACAACGAAAATTTGAATTTGGTGATATATCACCCCATTTAACAAAAGCGAGCGCTCTCGGTCTTCCGTTAAAGGAAATTTATGCGCTCCGATATGATGATTCTCGCTGTAAACAAATCTTCGGGTAAGCGAGGCTAAGCGAGGGATTCCTGTGGGGCACAAAAGGGAGCGCGAAGCGGGAATGAAAAGTTTATCGCAAAACTGTTTTCAATATCCTGGTGCATACCAGAAGATGGTTTATTGAGACTCCATTAGATGTTTTCTTCCTTTCGAAGGTTTGCATGCCCATTTGCTCTTCGGAATATGAAATATCCCAAGCGACATTCAGCTTCAGCATCACTTCAATGTTTCAGGGTCATAAGACTTCCTGGAATCTCAACATCGTGTCTCAGACACAAGTCCTCTTAAATATCCATAATTTTGCACTGAAAATACTTTTATTGGTAATACAGAGGTTTCGAAGTCAATAGCCAAAATCTGGGGCAATTTCTAATCAACCGATACATACAAGGTATCCAAGCCAAAGAGTACTACAGTCCGTTCCCACTCCTGGATTCAGCTCATAGAATTTATCAAGAGTAATGCCTGCATCGTTCGAGATGCTCCAGCATCCATCTCTGCTTACAACTTCGTGCCACTTCACAAAATAGCCAACTTAGTACTTTGATACCGAACTATATCTCTCCTTTAGTACCACTTCTCCGCGGTGTAATTCTTATTATAGGGACCTTGTAATAGCCGAACATGACTTTTTTACGCAGTTATAAGTAAAACTCTTAAGCAAGGAGATTACCTTAACCTCGGTCTTCAAGCATATAAATAAGCTTACGAGTAGATAAAACCAAAAGCGCATAGTAATCTAAATATATATATTAAACTAATAATAGTAACTATAAAATGTAATATTTAATAATTATATTCGTAAATATTATATCGCAATCAATACTGTCTTTCCGAGATCCTTATTATATAAACTATAACTCCAAGAAGATTAAGTATTATTATAATTGGTATATATATCAAGCTTCTCTTATAATATGAAAGCGAAGCATTTTAGAAAATCCTGTTCTATAAACGCTTGCGGTTCTTTTGCCTTTGCTAAATAACCAGTCAGAGACCCTAAGTAAAACAGATGCCAAAGCACAGAACAAGTCTGACTAACCGAACATTAAATGTTTGTGTGGCTAACAACGAAAATCTTTTACAGACCTATCGAGACAGGATATAAAAATACGCCATTTCAAATTTCGGCAGCGAATGAGTAGGTGATGAAGAATTAATGGAGAGGAACCAGTAGCTCACTATGAGCCGGGAATTTGATCCAATCGAGATTGCAAAATCTGCTCTTCGATACCGAGGATAGCTCCTTCCGGCCATCATGTGCATTGCAGCCACCCGACTTTTCGTCGTGGAATTTACAAAACCGAGCCTGCAGACCAGCAGTAGTAGTCCAATAAGATTGTAAACATGCGTTTTCATATTGTTGGGTAGCATCGGCTGAACAATATCTCATCACCCCATAACGGATCAGCTCATAATCCACACCACTAGATAACGCCATCACACCACCACCACCACTGACCTCAAGCTCAAGCTCCTCCCCCTCCCGTTCCCCCATTATAAAATGCCCTTAAATTCGATATCGACGACATTGTTTCGAATATTAATCACAGAAAGACTCTAACAACAGAGGACATATCAACGCGATCAAACTCTCAAGCACAAGGCGCAAAAATGGCAGACCAATCCACATCAGCTACAAGCCCAACAACGGCTACCCTACACCCCACAACTCGTCATCCCCACACCCTTCCCCAGACTCCAACCCATGCCTACCTCATAACGCACACTCAAAAGGCCGCTAAAAAAGACACCGAGATCCACGACCTTTCCGCACAAATCTCTGCCGTCTACTCTGCCTCAACAGGTCCTTCTCTCTCGGACGCTACCTCTCAAGTAGCCTTAAACCTAACCCTACCTATTTATACCCTTCACAAAGACAACCTCCTGGGCACACACTTCACTTTGCGCGATGGCGAAGGAACCCAAGTCGCAGAATGGAGGAACCCTATTGCGAGCGTGCATTTGGGTCACAGAATTCAGATTCGATTTATGGATCCGGAACACAAGGGAGTAGAAGGCCACCTGGAGGGTTGGTCAGAGGTCAGTCTTCTTCTAGTTGTTTATAGATCGGTATTAATGTATGGCATGAATAGTCATTTGCCAACGAAACGAAGAAGTATGTGTGGGAAATGGATCCCGTGAAAGAAGAGCAGCAAATGTTATTCAAGGTAAAACAAATTTTGGCCGGGGTGGGGGGGTCAAGGCGGAAATGAGCCTTCTATGCTTTTCTTCCCTTTCTGAACCTCTAAGACAAACCTTATTCTGACGCGGTATAGATTACTGGGTCTCCTACACCAAAAGCACCAGATGGGGAGAAACTTCTAGTCGCCATCTTTGCAGCCGAAAAAGCACATATACCCTCAGGATTACTTGTGCTTAATCAAGGGCAAATCGATCCATTAGTTTGCTTATTGACGCTCTGCGCACTTTTAGACGTAAGTATCTGGTGTTTCCTAATCTCATGTGTTCAAATCAGTGTTTACTTGAGGCAAATTAATCTAGTAATACAAGCAGTAAGCTAACCGAGAGTATAGGCACCTAAGAGTCAAGGACGTATAGATCGCGTAGCGGAGTTTATGTTCTCTGCGGTTGCTGGCTTGTAATGACGAAATGGAAGTCGTTTTGTTTTGTTTCCACCTGCAAGCAGCGCTTCAGCTTTCCACATCCCTCTCCTAGCACTAATTGCAACCGGCCGGCCTCCTACTCCTTGGCTACCACTAAGCGGCTGCGTCATATTGCTTTCGATTTGCCTTTGTGCTGGGGTTGAGATAGATGAATGATCCATCCTCGACTCAAAGCCGTTGCTACTAAACAGTTCTCCAGGTGATTATCAGCAATTGTGGCTGCTTGCATGTTCTCAGTAACATTGGGTCTCGGTGGCTAAGGAGAGGACTCATGTTTTTGAGAATGACTTGCTCTCTCCTTGGACCGGATCCGTTCATATAGTAATCCTACCTTTCTTGAATGATTTCCATCAATCTACCAGCAGTACCCGCGAGAAGGTGTTTTGAGAGTATCTGAGGCTTGGTGGGCTTCAACACCCATCGAAGTCATGTGCATCTTGAGAGATTCTTCCACGTGGAATGATAGTGACGAAGCCTCGATACCACAACAAACGCCGTTCAAGGCTCGCCTGTCAACACATGCTATATGTTACATGTTTTCCAACCGTTCATTAACTAAACCCCGTCGTGTTCAACACATAACTACATTTGAATAAACTTGTCGCTGTATTTTGCGTGGTCGCCACATTTGTCAATCCCCCATCATCAATCTCGATCCCAGTACACGGAAAAGCCGCACACTATTGCATATTCGCAATATAGCTTGTTCCCACGTCTCCCGTAATATTCGTAACTTGAATATCGCTCAAGTTGAATAGCGAGGTGTTTCAATTTTCTGCCACTCTAGAAGAGAGAGTCGTGCATTGCGTGATATAGAATGCCCTTATCCTCGTTGTGTTATGCCTCTTGAAATTTGTAAATGTGAGGTTTTAGGCATCTTTTCACGAGAGTCAGTATTTTACTTTATATTTCGACTTAAGGAATGATGATAACTTACAGCCCAGACCGCCGCCTCCGTTTGAACGCGCAAAGAAGATAAGGAACAATCATCTAGACTTGAGTAACGTTATTATACCATTTATCAAGAGTGGAAAGACCATTTTGGTCAAATGACATAGATTCAACCACCAACTCGTCGCCGGATTGACAAGTTCATGACTCCCGAATTGCGCTCACAAGGAGTGTCGCGGTGATATGCTAATTATGACTCGCAAGACCCAGGGGATCAATCCATCATAGCAAGAAGCTATCTCGGCTATGCTGATGGGAGTATTACCAAGAGACATGTCGTAGTGGGTCGATCAGTGGGCAGATCGAACGCAGTGGCAAATCTGTTCGCTTAGTCGAAGCATCATGCTACGAGGCCATCGTGAGCATCGATGAGATGAGAGAGACTGTACATGGAAGAACAGGTTCTGAAGCGTAGGATTACGGAGTAGAGGGATATCCGTGGGACGAGGCGAATATACTCTAGGTTATGTGACATTATTCGGGGGTCCGAGGGCGGAATGAAGGAACCGATCACGGTCTTAGGTGCTTGAATTATGACAGCAACAGGCCAGAGGAGGTGCTTAATGTTGATGCTTTTATCGCATCCCTGAGAACCCTGATTTGAGTTGCGGGGTCATTGTTTAAAGTTCAACTTGAGGGCGAGACCTTTGAAACCATTTCTTGTGTCTTTGAGTGGCCGTGCGTCTTTTGATCCTTTCAAACTATGCTGACAAAAGTGTAGCGAAAGGTTTTAATGGTAGTCTTGAATCTAGATATATGAGGAATGAGGATTTTGCAGCAACCTCAAATTTACGTAAGGGATGAAGTATATGAGAGTTGCGTCCCTACGTGCGTAGACGATGCTGCATCGAATCTGGGTGAGAGAGTTTGTGCAGATAACTGGAAAGGAAATACACTTACATAATAGCAAGGTGGCTGAAGGATACCATCCAAATGCAGTGAGTTCGAGCCTCGACGAGATAGAGGGAGGCATGGTGAAGCTCTCAACCAGCGGCTTCATCAAATGTCTCGTGATACTGAGCGGAACCCAGCCATTTCCAACCACGAGCCTTGTTTTTTTGCACCCTCGTCAACCTAGTCCTCGGATAACCGTTTCAAAGTCCATGGCATACAAAACTCTTAGCCCTGAGGCTGAACCCAAAAAGGGTTGCGAGTGTCATCACGTGGTTCCACTCGAGTTCAAAGCAAGTTCATCCTTTCTCTGGAGCATTTCCACCATCAAAATCCATCCCAGCGACTCGCCCGGGCCGCCTCAAAGGAAGATCCCCCTCCTCCATTGACGTAGCCAAGATTCATCCCCTCACAAACAAATACAAATAAGGGTGTTTCATCCCTCAGCGTGTCGCGAATAGGTTGGGCGCTTCGCGTTTGCATGGCTGAAACCCCTGTAGGGATATCCGCTTCGCCACACCTTGAACCGAGACGACCAGGACCATCCAGAGTTAGAAAGGCTGACGATCTCTCGCTTTTAATTTGAAGACTTAGTATCCTACTTTTTCCTACTTTTTCTTAAAGCTGTTGGTTTTGTATTTCTTCTCATTTTTGGACGTTGAAGGTAAAGTGGCAGTTGTTTTTGATCTTGATCTTGGATAAACACATCCCTTTCCAGAATCATGGCTGGGACCTTCAATTGCTCGGTTGTCCCTACCGAGACGGCGACTGATGCTGGTGTGGCGGGCACAGGAGTGAGTTTTGAGCAGCACTTCGTGTGTGAACTCTAGCTGATCTCGCCAGGTCCTCCTCTCTTTCATCGCAACAGCTGGTATCTCCCTCATCATGAGTGTCATCATCGTCCTGCACGAAGTGCGCCGTGGTTCAGAAGCGAAAGTCCTTCGGAAGCTCCTCCTTTCTCTCAGCGACCAACAAGTGATCACCGGAATTGGTATCCAGAGTGTAGCACTGGCGAAGATGAAGACGATGGTTCCATACCACTTCTTCATCGTCTGGATGCTTTCATTGCTCTCGACTGCGACACATGTTGGGACACTGCTTGCACTAGTGAATGATTTCAAGCGTGACTGGGTCTTGAGGTGGCTTCGACAGTTTTTTATGCTGGTCAACCTCGTTCTGTCCATTGTATCCGGGATTTTCATCCTCATGGCGGTGATGAGAAATGTGAAGCCAACACTGCCCATCGCCTGTGTATGGGAAGTCGAATCCACAGGAGCGCCATCCAATGCCGGAACATCTATCGTAGGGACTATTGGCGTGATGGCTGGCCAAGTCGTCTTCTTCCTTGTTGGAGTCTGGTACTTGCATGTGAAGAACCGGAAATGGTTGAGGGCTGTGCAGTTGGTGGGATTGGTGGTGCTGGGTGCTATTGGGATTGTTGCTGCTATTCGAGTCCTTTTGCTGTCGCAGGCCTTTGGGACGCCTTCAGTGCCTCTAGCCGATACGGCAGAGAAAGATTGGAGTTTTGGACAGCTGCTTCCGCTTCTGTTGCTCTTGCTGCCGCTAGTGTCGGCCGTGGAGATCATGCGAGGTAAGTTGTACTCTTTGTTCATTATTGGGACCTAGCTGACTGATGTAGGTGAAATGAAAGTACCGTCTCCTATAGTAGATGATCATTCGGCACCTTTGTTGGCCGGCGGAGAGAAACTTCCTGGAGATCGAGCATCATTCCAGCCGAACCCCTTCTGGGGAAATCAGAAGAGTCGATTCAGTAAATGGTAGTCAGAGGAGGGCAACATGAAAGGAAATCGTTTGATGCGAATTCAAAAAATACCCATGTCAAGGATTCCCTTGGTATTCTGATGGCGGGCTACCACGTTCCCAGGATCAGGATTGCAGGGAGACAAAAGAACATTATGCTTCTCTGAAAAGGCCCCCAGAGAGCTTGCAACATGCATCCGCGTCAAGAGCAAAGCATATGAGGGGAGGAGGTGCAATTCCTCGGCAGCAGATAGGATACTTCCCTTTGTCTACTATACATGAGCTCGTCGATCGAGCCGAGAAAGAGACAAATCGTAGAATGATATAAACTGAATGCCAAACCATGATAGATATTCCCAATAATTACTCGTTTACCTTCAATGATGCAACGAAAAAAGGCTACACAGAAACTCCACCATCTTATGTGAAGCTTATACTCGCATAAACATAGAACAAATCTGAAATCATCACAGAATCAAGAAAGAGAATTATGTTAAAATGGGCGGCGATGATAGGATGGATGCGAGATGGCGAGTAGCTGTATTCGAAGTCTTATCAGGAACTCCCCTACAGGACTGTATCCAGGTCACGTGGTACACCAAATATTCTCTTATCGCGCGCTGACGCGTCTTAATCTTTCCACTCCTCCAGCAACAACTTCCCTCGCTGAGAACCCCAAAATGGCTATCTTGAAGCTACTTGGCTGCTCTTACAGTCCCTCTTTGGACTTTGTGCAACATGATATCCCCTAGTGTGACCACCATCGTGGGGTGGTTCTTCCAGAACATCCCAACCACAACATCATCACAACAACATCATCTCTCCAGCAAAAGCCATTACTGGACCATAATACAGAGACTCTAACCACTAGTCAATGGAAACTCAACTTTTCCTCCGAACCACCCCACTACTTTGCCTCCGTCTACAGACTCCTCCAACAATGGCCAAACACCTTCTTCCCCAATGGCCACAGCATTGTACCATGCGAGATACTAGCTTACACAAAGTAATACCACGGCAGGATGGATGCTGAGCTGCCTCCAAGTCTGGAGTGGGTTGCTTTTGATATGTAAATAATCATCAAAGTGTCAATGGCTATATAAGATGCTAATTTACAACAGTAGAATGTCCTACAGAATGATGGGAGGAACTCGAAACTCACACATGCTCACCTACCAAACCACCCGGAAGGTCAAATGTATTCACTTCGACGGCGAATCCACGACTCTCTTCGGAACACGGCAATGAGATACACAGATGCTGCATATATGGAGGGACCTGACCGGACCAGGGAGACCAGAAGATGGGTTCCTATTCCTGTCGGATGAATACGCTCGTGCAGCTGGTCTTTGCAAGTGGATCAAGGATGCCGAACTGGGTGGTCCAGGGTAGGGATATGAGGGTATTGTGAGGATGAATGCTGGTTTCGAGATGATCTGGTGTGATTTTACTAGTTCGTCTGTAAGGCTGGTGTCGCATTTGGATATTTCCGCTCCTTTGCTTCCACCGATCAAGATGGAGGAGTTTGAGGATGAAATGGGCGATTCGAGTGCTGAATAACAATCCAAGTTTCCCCTTCCTACCAGGACTACGCCCACGGAACCGACATCCTCTCCACCACTTCTCTACCTAGATTGGGATCTTCTGAGGCGAGAGCCTTTTCGAGCGAGCAGGAATTGGGGCTGGCATGCGAGTAGTACATTGCATTACGGATCATCTGGGGACGGACCAGGAATCGGAGAATTTCGTGTGAAGCCAGATACGTGTGGGTTTATGACTTACTACAACCCTGTATTCAGAAGTGAAGGTATTCCTAGGAGGTTGGAGGAACAAAGAGTTCTTAATCTTACAAAGGAAGGGTTCTGGCTTGGTCCGGCTAGTGAGGAGACAAGATCTGCAGCTTTGGAATCTTTGACACAACAAAGGAGATATCATACGCTGAAGAATATCTATCACTACCGCTGATTCGGCTGTCATGAGAGGACATTCTGAGCGAGTCATGAAAGATCGGCTTGCACGAGGCACTGAGAAGTGTAGTGGTGCTGACTGGTCGGTCATGACGCACGAGATCGTACAGACGTATTCCAGCCCGCTACTCAAGTTTTCGAAGTCTCTGGCGAAGTATAGGAATCATACCAGTAACAATACTCTCTTTCGAGAATGGATGGACGATGTCCAACAACAGACCCATATGGTCGTCATGTCATTCTAGAATACCCCGAGGATGCGAATGGGACGACATGGGCAAGGGGTTCAGCTCTGTTCAATAAAGGAGTGGTTCTTGGACCTGAAGAAACCCTTCTGAAATTGGCTGTCGAAGAGACGATGGGGGGCATTTGCTCTGCTGTCATTGAGGTCAATATGGCCCGTTGAGTGGTTCTTGCAATTGAAATTCAACCGTCCCTCAAACCCCACTTCTAAACTTATACGTACTCAAAAGACCAAATACGAAGTCCAGCGCTGGGTAAACGGTATCCAGGAACTCATGGCCTGGCTGGGGTGGGCGGGAGAATGGATTGGACGTGAAAAGAAATGCTCATGGGATGAAAGTTGTTATATTCCAATGTGGCCGTTATTCCACCCCGGTGACGGCATGTTCGATAGATGACCACCGGGAAATAGGACACATGGTTATCCTGGAGGGAAAGAGCCAACTCCTCCATATTCCGGCCCTCCTGACAATGAAACACATGGACGCCTGGCAGTGGATTCTGCCCTTGGCATCCAAGTGAAGCAGATCTCTGGGAACCGAAATGCGTCAAGTCGAATTATCTATATCGGTGAGAGCTTCTTCCGATAGATATTCATTAGGAGAATTTCGTCAGAAGCATATCATTGGAGGCTTTACCCCCACGTACGGCACAGTCAAACCGTTACTGACGAAACTGCGGCCGACGTCTGCAGGCTGGCCGCAAATACCCACTTTTTCAATCTCGATCGATGGGAGAGATCGTCGAGCTTATTTTGACATCTACCATGACTACGATTGGATTTGTCACAGGTGAAAGGCAAAAAAAGTTTACTATTATCTCTTAGCGGGGTCCTGCCCTTTGAGGCTGTATTAACGACCAAGCTGCGGTATCGACTTGCTCAGTCCCTCGTCTATGAGGTCAATTGCTGCGTTCGAGCGCAGGGCTTACCATAGACTCTCTCACTGGCCATACACTCCTTCTAATGAAGATTTTACAAGTCAGAGATCAAATTTCTCATCATCCATCTACCATTACAAGATTCACAGCGTACAAAAGCGTTAGATATCAAGTCATAGTTTCAAATACATCAAATTCGTCGCTCATCAAATCCATCTATATACAACAAGCAAACTCACTAGAAGCGTCAAGTGACACACCCCCAACCAAGCAACCCATTTTCCAACGGCCAATGGTCATTTCCCCAGTCTCAGTCTCAGTCTCAGTCTCAGTCCAAGTCTCATTGCTGATCTCAGTCTCCTCTTTCCTCGCTTCTCTACAAGCTGCTGGGAGTGTATTTTACTACTACTCCGGCCCGAGAAGTATCTAAGCACGGTAGGTGTTCCACATGCTAAGCATACGGGTAGCCTGGCCGGCAGTGAAGTTATCGTAGCAAGAACTATTCATCATCAGCATCAACTCATCTCACATCAGTCCACCCCGAATCAAGAGCAACTCACTCATAAGAGTAATCCATGTAGTTATGGATAGGGTCCAAACCAGCAACATTGGGGCATGAGTCACGACCAGTTGGGCATCCGCTGGTGGGCGAGAGCTGTTGAGGGGTGTCGGCGATAGAGTCACCGGAGCCGCTGCAGGAGCTGCCTTGGAAGGTGTGGAAGAGACCCATCCAGTGGCCGACTTCGTGGGTGACGGTCTTGCCAAGGTTGTAGTTTGTTGCGCTGCCGCCGGGGGCGGTGCTGTAGAGGATTGAGCAGCCGTCGAGCTGGTTTGGGTGTTAGTTTTGATATCTTCAAATTGCTTTTCACGGAGGGGTAAAGAAGTTTTTCTTCTGCTCCTTTTTTTCTGTTCTTTCTTTTTGGGGAGACGGGTCTGGGTGGAATGCTTACGTAGAAGTCGTTGGATCCAGCCGCGGCGTTGGTTGGGAAATAACAGTATCCCAAGTTGCCACCGATGGCATACTGGAAGTAGACGTTGAGATCCTTGTAGGTTCCCTTGCGGAGGGCCTTCTTCATGGCCAACTCAGCTCCGTCAGAAGCCCAAGATGTGTTGATGGTCCAGTCAGTGCCAGCGGAGACAAACTGGAATCCAGAAGCAGCTTTTCGAGATGTCAGTCAAGAAGCATATTCAGAGTTTTAATTGAAAATCCTCGAGGTATGGATTTACTCACCATAGTTATCATTCATAACAGCCAACTGCTGCGCAATCTGAGCAGCAGTCACATACCCACCAGATGCAGCAGTCGACCTCGCAACAACATGAAAGTACACATTGACGGTGATGGTGGCGGCGGCAGCGGCAACAGCATTGTTGGCAGCGATGGATGCACCAAGAGCGGATTTGGACGCCGATTCCTCGGCGGCCATGTCCTTGGCTACGGCAAGGAACTCAGCAGTGGGAACGACACCACAGCCGAATTTCGTGTCGCGGGGACCATTGGCGGGGTGGGCTGAGATGGGGGAGAAGCACGTGGCGAGTGCCAGGGCGAGGAGGGTGAAACGGGCCATCTTGTTTGGATTGGGGGAGGGGATCTGGGGTTGAGGTGTTAGTTTGGGTTTGGTTTGATCTGCATTACTTTGGATGAACCCAATCTTAAAGTATCCCAAGCAAAGAGTTCGATAGCCGGAAAGGCGATTGAGTTCATCCAAAGTGTCGAGATGCGAGATGACGGGAAAGGAAGGGATACTTACTTGCAATTAGGTGGATAGAGGACTGAGACTGGTTGGGTAAATTGCAAGATCTGATATTCCCTTGATATTAAGATGCGGTTTGCCAACAAGGTGGTTCCGGGAAGAGGGTTATATACTCGATCTTCACCTCCCCCTACTCTCTTCGCTCTCCCGCAATCTATTCTCCTATCCTACCCACCTCACCTCTATCTCGCAGCACCGTCCTTGTCTCTCCTCGGAGCTTTCAGGTGATCAACATATCATATCATGAAACCCCATCTAGCCAGTCCGGAAGAAGAAGCTCACAACATATCATAGCTCACGGTCCGCGAAGTGCAAAAGGGCCAAGAGCCCCAAGACGGCAGGTATATCTGGATACTGTCTCCTCGGTGGCAGATGCTCATGCCCTATATTAAACTTCGCTGCTTGGCAACGACTTGATGGCCTGTTGCAGTACCAAGACCGCGAAAGAGGAAGGAGTCTGGAAGTGTCTGATGGGGAGGTGATCGGCTATTGGATGGTGGTGGCGGATATTGCAGTGTGGAGCTGTACGTGGTGAGGAGGCAGGCAGGCCAGTACCGTATCTAAGCTTTGAGAGTGTCGGCGCGTGCAGACGAAGTCTTGGCTTCTTGATGGGTGCCTTGCCCTATCGTATAGACTAACACTAAATGCCCTGCTTTTCTTTTGGCGGTCGGAGGTGGGGGACGGGAAGTGGGAGGTCGGTGTGAGGCGAGGTCGAAATTGGAGGGGAAGGAATGTCATGCAGCGGCGTGTTTATCGACTATCGTGTCGTATCGAATCGAATCGTGTTATCTATCTACCGAGGGGAAGTAGGATTTCGGCATATCTTATCAAGTTGCATCGTATCGTTATCCAGCAGTAGTACAGTAGGTAGCTTGACTCCTGCTTCTCCTGGCATTGTTTTGGCACGGAATACTCTCTCTTTTTGTCCTCCTTTGTTTGTCCGTACAGAGGGCCTTCCTCATCAGATGTTTCTACCGAAGTATATCTCAAAAGAAGAGGGACAAGATGGAGATAGTGATGTATAAGGAAATGGTTTCCCCTCTTCCAGCCATTGTGTGCATCGCATTCGGGACCGTGCTCCTGAAAGGGCGAGTGCCACTGTAATACCAGTGCGTTGCAGGCTTAACAAAGGTGCGGTATTGACAAGGCTAGTACAGTCCTCCACCTGTGACATCTCCATCTCCATTCCCATCTCCTTCCCTTTTCCGTCTAACTTGTCAGCCACTAGAGCGTGGCACACTGGTGGCAAACCCCGCGATCTGCAATTGTGCCTGATACATGTAGGTAAGGCTGATTGATATCTACTAATAAACTACAAAGAATGTCGTAATCGAATCAGCTGCAGACAACCGCAAGCTCCAAAAACAAAACATCAGACGGTACCACCAGGCACCTCCCATCTCTCCGTCAAGGACCAGTCATCCTCCAAGGGAGGACTTCGGCTCCTGAATAATACGTTCGTTATCCCTGTAAACCAAGCAATGCCAAGTACGAGAGATCGTCACACCTTCCTGATGAGAAAGTCAGATAAGAGACAGGCGACTTGGCATGCAGGGCACACGAATCGGTATTTGAGGGTGAGGGTGAGGATTTGAAGATTACGCTTATTTTAGGTTCTAGAGGGGCATTTGATGAGACTGTGAGAGGTGGACGTCGGAGATGGGATGAGGGGGTCAGGGCAGAGTCGAGGGGCACGTGCCAAGCTGAGCCGGTTGGGTTGTTTGGATTCGGGTCTTTTGTCTCGCCTCCCCTGATCGTCGCTTGCGAGGCGAGATGTGGTTGGCTGGTCCGAGTAATTGGAGGGCTGACATACAAATCACGCCACACCTCTTGTAGCCTTAGGCCGCGTGGTGATCATGCGAGGGAGCTTTCTGGAACTTCACTGGTTCGGTGATGGCTTGTAGCGTTGTTTGCGTTATCTTTGCGTGGTCCTTTCATGCGGGTTTTGAGCGAAGGAGGGGTTGGACGATGCGGTGACTAGAGTGAGGGTGTGGTGTTGAGGACATCCCTCTTTCATTCAAATAGACCCTACTTGCCACGCCGGACGGGTCTTTGTACAGCCGTCCCGTGGGAATCTGCGATTGTACGGAGGTACTTTGGTAAAGGCGGAAGATACTACTTGGTAAGTGACGAGGAGGCGTGCGCTTTCAGCCCGAGTGTGTAGCTTTCACTCAATCTAGCGGACGACGATCTGATTTCCAAGTTCTTCTCTTTGGTTCACTCACTTTCCAGAGGGATAGGAGATCTCCGAAGTCGAAGTCTTAGGTGGTTGATTGATGTTGATGCAACTGGTTCTGAACGGGAGGGGAACTTCATTGAGGACGGAGAGATGCAAGTAGAGCTGAGGTGGCGGATAACCCCCACAGGATATACGACGGCCCGGGCCTTCGCCTTCCTTCTGTGACCCAAAGTCCTATTGTTTGTCATGTATGTTGATATTCTTATCGACGGAATGTTTTATCGTTATCTCCGAGCTTCCGAGCCGACTGCTGGGAGAACAGAGAAAATTCGAGACACGAGGATTAAAATGGCCAGAGATCTGCAGTTCTGAGTCTGATATGACGGCTTCCATGAAGTTCTGGAAGAACTCTTTGTCTTCGGGAAGACTCGTCAGTGGTTTTCCAACTCCAGAGTGACCAACTTACTTGACATGAAATGGTAGTCAAAGACCACCTCCTATCATGGTAGCAAAGATTTTCTTCGAGTCTTGCTAATTCTTTTGTCGGAAAAAGCTGGCAATGCCATCTCCAGACAGTTCGTTTTTGCCCTTTGTTTTTTCTATTTGTCACATTCTTTTCCTTCTAGCTGTCATCGCGGATACGGCGGATACCATTTTTCTTTCATGTTTCCTAACCCGTACCATACTACTTTACGTCGGCCACGAAAAGCTTATGAGCTTGTTCCGCCCAAAATTCCGCTCTAACTATTGTCGCGCGTTCTCCATTAGCCCCTTCGAAATTTCAAAGGACTGCCGTGGACCTTGACTTCAAAACTCTAGGCATTGCGACCTCTGGCGGGGAGTGAGGAAACCCGAATTTGCTCGTCTCTTGTCTTTATTCTGATGGATTCGTTCATTCGAAACATTGCATTGCTCGTCAAATCAAGGCGCGAACTCTGAACTCGAAGTCGATTTGTCATTGCTGCGGATTCCTCAAGCGACTCAGTCTTGCCCCAAGGCTCTACGTCAACAGGTCGGAGTTCTTGTATTGTGGTACGCATTTTATTCCGCTGTTGGAGAACATCTTGAATTTACTGCCGTCTTCTTCCGTTCCGAGAATTATCGCCTTGATATTTCCAGTGTCAGAGATGACTTTACGTCCCAGGTCCTATAAGTGGTGCAAGAACCACGTGCTCAAACCCAAGGTCTGACACGAGAGCTAGTATTGAAGCCTTTGCATCTATCTTCCGATATCTACACAACAAAACTCCAAAGTTCAACACCTACAGTACGCAGAAGACGACGAAACAAATCCTTGAAAGCGACTTATCGAAAACATTGAGCAAATCAAAGGAGAGTCAGACTTTCGTGCTTCTTCGCCTAATGTAGGTCAGACCTCCTGCCAAGATGGTGGCGCCATGTTCAAGAGACGAAAATGTTCAGCTACGGGCACGCTAGAAGGAATACGAGGTGAACGGACATATGGAAAGGCCCTCAGCGGTGCAAGTCCTTTGGTGTGGTGCTCAGTTCTTAACTTTGTTTATTGCTGTGCGTCTAGCAAGTGAAGCCTTCTGTCGAAACCGACTCAGCTGCTGAACAAAACCATCAGAACAGAAATACACTTTGATCAACCCACAGTTCTCAGGTCATTGAAATCAGTGCGATGCCATCTGATTTCAAACGAAACAAGGAGTGAGAATCCAGGATCTCCCACGTGCCGGCGAGGATCGGGAACGATCTCCTAGTGACCAAGCAAGGAAACTCCAGACGAATGAATTTTCCGACCTGCACTACGGGAAGTAACTATTATAGGAAACTCCAAGTGTTAAAAGCTCAAGCAAGGCAGATCATTCTTGTTTTAAAGTAAGACTTTCAACAAATTCATGACTTGTACCTGAGCTAAAAGACGGGATTGCAGCGCCACAGCTTTTAAGCCTCTTGGCTGCAGGCGGAGAGGGAGCCGCAGCTATCGTCCAGCGAGAAACCAATGGCCCGAGATCCGAAGAGAGGTACGTTTTGGCCTCGTTAACTATTTTCGGTGCCGTCTTGGAGGGTGAAAGCTCGCGATCCTGCAAATTCGCCATGGCCCAAGGTCAGCGGCGGGGTTAATGCGCAGAATCGCTTTCTTAAAAGGTCTTGTGTAGCCCAGCTACGCCTTCTTTCTATTTTCTTTATCCCTCATTCATTCGTTATTTTCCTTCATATCACATTCGTTGATCATACAGTCAAGATGAAGTCCTCAATCTTGCTTTTCTCTTCATTCGCTTTGCTCTGGGATGGAACTTCTGCTCAAGCTCCACCTCCTCCAAGTACCAAGGGCGTGTGCTACACACAAAAGGGATTCTTCCCTGTCAAGTCCGTGAAGACTACCAATAAATATGCGACCAATACCGTTAAATTAATTGAAACAACTGTATGTAGATCCGCAACTGCAGAATCTTCATGATGCTAACTTGCTCTAACAGACCTACACTCCTTCCGTGACAATTAAAGCTCCACCAGCAACTGTTACGACGACAGTTACCCTGCCATCAACTTACACCATCTCGCAAATCACTGTATGAGGAATTTATCTACAAGATATGAGGCTTCGCTAAACAAATTCCAGGATACATACACGGCAACCTCCTACACCGGAACTATCATAACAATCTCCTCTGCCATCGCAACAAATACCCAAACCGACACCTCCACAACCACATCAACAACTACCGTGGCTGTAACCGAGCTCCCCACACCTGAAGGCTTCAAGCCCGTACAATTCACTCTCCCAGGCGCAGGCAAGAAGCGAGCCGTTCAAGAAGCACCCATATCTCGGATTAAGCGAACTCTATCGTCGCCCCTTGAGCGAAGGACTTTTTCGATTTGCCCTGCGTTGCCGAAGAAAGGCACTCCGGCTTTCTCTTTCCCCTCTTTCAGTTTTTTGCATCCGAATTCGGTGACTTGCTATAAAGTGGTTACAATATATACCGTGAAATATGTGACCAGGACGGCGAAGACGCGGGCAACTGTTACGCTTCCGGCGGGAGTAGTTACGCGTGCTGTGACTGAGTATGAGACTATCACCACCACTGTTCCAAATGGTAAGTTAATGTTGAGGAGAAAGGGGCTTGAACGTCTCGCTAATTTTGAGACAGCTTCATCCACTACGACCGTTTTTGTGAGATCAGATGGAACTACTACTACTTTCTACACTGCTTCCACAACAACGACAACAACCGTACGTTTAATCCCATCCACTTATTCCTTTCAAAATAAGCTAACCCATTCAGGTAACCGCAACTGAAACCCAAGCTCTCGCAACATCCTACGCCGCCTGCCGCGCCGAAAACATTGCCAGCGGCGTCTCCAACGAAGGAATCTGGGAAGTGCATATCAGCAGCTCTAGCGCCGAGCCGGCGAACATCCCATACACCAATGCCGCCACAGCGACAGAGTGCTGCACGTCTTGTTTCGGGAATCCGGATTGTGCGAGTTATGTGTTCCAGGAGTCAGCCCCAGCTGAGCAGCAGTGTTTGATTGTGCTTTTGAACCCCGGGACCTGTAAGGCGCCGGGCACGTATGGGTTGGGTGTTAATACTGGAGGTGGATATAAACCAGGAGAGGGGTATACGGTTGGGAACGGGTATTGTGGGGTTGTGAGTGGGGTTAATGATGCTTGAGAGCTTAAGGTTTTGTGGGGGATGAGCGAGGGGGGAACAGGGAGAGATATTTGTAATAACTAATTCAGACAGAGTAATCTTGATCTAACAATTCTCAAAAACGGTTACAGTATCTGAGCGAAGAGCTAGCTAGCATAAATACTAGCTCAGGGGCTAGCAACTCGATTTCGGTCAGCTCCAATATCGACATTAAATTTTTACCTTAGTTTGTCTACTAATCACTATGATGGTTGAGAAGTGCGAATTGTTTATTCTAACCAAAATCTCGCTATAACTCCGCACCACCGTCTAATGAAGGGTCTAAACGCCAGAGAATCCACAAACACTACAAACCAAATTCTAAACTAACAACCTCCTCTTAGAAAGCATACCCATTAAACCTCCTCACATACTCCAAAACCGCCATTCCCACTCAACACAACCAAATCTTCCCACCCCGGCCCCCCTCAAACTTCTCAATCTCCAAGTCACCCCTCTTCATCCCATACCACATATGATGCCTAAACCTTGCCAACACCTTCCTGGTATCCACATCTACCATCTTCAAATGCAAATTCGTCCCCTCCCTATACCAAAAACCCTCACCTTCAAAAGCATGCGTGCGTCTCCACTCAATCGTCTTCCTGCCAAGTTCACCTCCGAGGTCGAGATTTAGTTCGAAGCCATTGCATTTGATGATCTCGTGACAGGTTATTGATTCCCAGATTGCGGATTTGGTGTCTGGGTCGCCGATGCAGAGTTGAATTGGGGTTGAGAAGGAGATGAAGGGGAGGACGCAGGAGCCTATTATTCGTCCTGGAGTTTTGGTTTTGCCTTCAACTTTGGGTTCGGATGTGGATGCGGAACGTAGAACGATGCTTTGTTTGGTGGGTTTGGTGAAGAGTTGTTTGGTGAACCAGCTGAGACCGAGTTTCGTAGGTTGGTGTTGGGGAGTCTGATGGTGTGAGGGCTGTTTTTGTGTGTGCTCTGTTGGTGAGGTTGAATTCGAATGTTTTGATTGGAACCATGGTGAGATATTGTTTGTGAATGTAGTGTATGGCTGGGAAAGTTCGTGGTGAAGAATAGTAGCTTTTATCCCGCGAGTTTGCGTTTTTTCAATTGTAGATTGAACAATCCGGGATTCCCAGTTCAAATTATGCTGCTCGTTGCTGAGTAGACGTTTTAATTGTTGGAAACTTACGCGGACGTCGAGACAGCTTAAATCTACTGAGGTATTTTGATGATCATGGTGCCTAATATCCTGCCAAGTCCAAACAACTTCCTGTCAGGCTTGTCGCAGGGCTCAGCATGCTACGGTCGCGTTGGCGTCCAATCACTCGGACAGAATCATCAGTGTACTTGAATACTATTGTCACATGATTGCTTTTTGCATTTTGATTCAAGATCTGCAAGTCACCCTTGGCTTTAAAGTTGTAGCAATTGGAGGTGGGTTGACATAAATTTTTGTGGCTTAGCGAAAATGAGCCAATTCCACTGCTTGGAGGATAGGAGATATTTTGAGGCGAATTGGGACTAGAAGTGAGAGGCAGCCGGACATTGGATAACTTGAGATGCACGTTCATCGGTATCCTCTGTCTTTCGCTGAATTCAAAGTTGCGTTACTGGGTTTTGTTTCGTGGCTTAGCTGTTGTTGGTAGGGAAGAGGTCCTTGGCGAGCCACTGAAAGGGGAAGCGAGACCAATGATCACATCGCGTCAAGATTCAATGTTATCAATGAGAACAGCGAGTCATTTTTGAGGCACTAACAACATGCAGATTAATCATCTACTTGATAAAGCCATTTGTTTATTTATTGAATGCTGTGAGCATCGTTCAATTCCATAGCAGGAATTCCAGAGAAGTGGATATTGATATAAAGAGGGAGGGTCCTTTCGCAAGCCATTAAAATCCAAGGAAATAGTATATGTTGACTCGAAGGAACGGCTCTATCTAAGTATCAAAGCAAACTGCTACCCAACACATCTGTTGGTCGTCATTTACCAGGCCTGGCGGTGAATGTCTAGAAATGTCATTCGGGGGTGCTGCGCCGAATCATCGGCCCGGAGTGTAGGTTTTCGTTCCGAGACGGGTCAAGTAGCGAAACTAAGGAAAACATGTCGCCAATCCGAGTCTTCTGCGGAGATGCTGGAGTGCATACCAGGGCCAGCGAATCCATGTAACCTGTGGGTTTACTCATGGAAGTTCAGGTCAGAAGAGAATAATTTTGTTCGGCCCGAGCCCGTTCACCTAGGACAGTCATTTGAGATTGATCAGTGAATGAGAAGTCCCAACACCATGCAATGCATCCAATCGGAACTTGGTTTGAAGATTTGTTACAGTTTCTACTACCATATTTCGAAAGGGTCGTTAGTTTTCGATTTACTTAAAGTCCCAGTCTCCCTCCCAATGTCAATCAATTTTGCAGCCGTCATTCGCAACAGCTCACTTCTTAAATCCAGAACAGATTCCCCAATTTCTGAAAATACCTGGTCAAGGTCGGGAACCTCACAAATCATCGCCGGTCATGGACACCACAGTGGAAGGCGTTACATACCCTTTGCCAGCAGTCAAGCGCTTCATCACAACACACAACAAGAAAGGTGAAGCTGTCTTCGTTGAGAAAATCCCAGAGCCTATAACATTCTACCAACCTCTCAAAGACCCCGATGTTGCTCTGAGCTTCTCGCTTGGTTATACTACTTCATCTTTTCCAGCACCACTCAACAAGGACCAAGACCTCGCGAAGTATAAGGACATCCTCGCAGGCAGCAGCTCAGTCGGTATCTCAATCCCTGGTGGTACCGTCTTGCGTTTTGTCAACTACCCTCCCAAGTTCGAGGCTCCGATGCATCGGACCGTCAGTCTAGACTATGGTGTTTTGATTGATGGAGAACTTGAGTGCGTGCTGGACTCTGGAGAGCGACGATCCTTGAAGCCGGGAGACGTTGCTATACAGCGAGGAACGATGCATGCGTGGGTGAATCCTAGCGAGACAAAATGGGCAAGAATGTATTATGTGTTGATTGATGCACTGCCGGCGACTATGGATGGCAAGGAATTGGGTGAAGATTTGACAGACCTACCACAACTTGGCCCGGGCTCGCATTGAATGATATGGTCTTGGGGCGCTCTCATGTAGTTAGTTCAAATGTTGTTTGGCATCAATTCTGCTACGCCTCGAGCGAGGGTTAGCTACGTGTCATGATGGAATTTATACTTTGTTCCTTGCTTTGCTCCTGATTTAAAATCTAATCTCATAGGTAAATGGCAATACGAGGATTTATTTATTCTGTCCTTGGAGCTTCGTCACATAACGTGATACAAGACATTCAACCATTACCAAACATCTTGCACTTCATTAATAGTTTAGAATCACGAAACCAGAGTTTCACGAGGAACTCAATGTGATCAGCCATGTGCTCCTTCGTCTCCGGAGTCCCAAAATCCTTACTCATCAACCCAGACGAACATCTCTAGACGGACGTCTACGTCACGCGCTCTTCATAGATGGCTAAGACTAGCTATCGTACAGTAGAGTCTCCTTCAAAATATATAGACCTCCGGTCAACATCCTCGTATCTTTTTCCAACTCGGTGACGCGGCCTGGGATAGTAGATGGTCATGCTTAGGAATCCTCGAACAGAGAAAATTATAGCGCAGGTGCTAGTAATCAGCCGTCATGAGGAATCTTAGAGATTGACGGTAAAGGTACGAACTCACAGTAGAAAGAGCAATGTGGGGGTTAGAAGTTAGACGTTGGGAATCTTGATTAGAGGAGAGTTGTAATGGGACTGTTTCTTTATGTAGTAGTACTGAGTTCAGGTGTGCATGCACTCACTGTTTCGAATTGAACTTGACTTGATTTTAGATACGGAACCTTTATCAATAGCGTTCTCACAGATCACAAAGGACCAAGTGTGAACTAGAACACGACTTTTCATTGTGGCTGATAAGAAGAACAAGGTACGGTACACTCTTGCTAGAGTCTATAGAATGATGGGCAAGGTAATGTAGTTCTCAAATTGCTCTCCAAAATGGATGTGATTCATCCCGGCGAATTTTTCATGGGGCCTACAGATGTCCATGTTAATATATTTCCCCTTTGACCCCAAACATATCAAGATGCAAAACTTACCTATCAACCTCAGAATCATGTCTAAAGATTCCCACCCCCTGCGTATCCCCTGATGAAACCTCACATATGAGCTTCCCCCCTTTGCCTAAAATTACGCTGGTTGGCCATAACTCTACATCGACGCTGTAGACTTTGTCAGAATCGACAGGCTGCGCTTCACTATTGAAATAGTTTCGGTGCGGCAGGTATGGTCGGTGCTTCGCATTCGACTCGTCCACTTTGCGAAGAGAAAGTCGAAGCCAGCCCTTGACCAGTGGAACGGGGTCGCCCATAGACCCTGTGTAAAACACCTCGTTCCCTTGGGCATTTAAGTGACGGATAGTGAGGAAGAGATCGATATCGTTCTCTGTAGCTGGGTGATCTGGTGTCACCGAGACGTTCAAATGGCCGACGATATGGCCTGTGATTTCGGTCTCTTTCTCAAATGGTGGGGTTACGAACTGAACGAGACTTGGGTTCTCCAATGTCCCTAATGCTTTGTATGATTTCTTACCATTCGCGCCCGATCGAGTTGTGCCGAGCGCACCATCAATATTGAGATGATATCTGGTGTACTGCGTATGTGGGATGGGCCATGCCAATTCGTCTCTGCGCTGAAAGGCTTGCTCTCCTTCAGGATTGTTGAAGCCAACATCGCCCTTGCGGAGAATGAGGCTTACCGGCGGGAGCTTTCCAGGAACAGACCAGCCAATTCTGTCCTCTCCCTTGAGAAATGCATCCAAAAAGCTTTTCTGGACTTCAACCTCGTCGTGGTAGTAGATGGGCAAGTCATGTCGACCGACGATAAATCGCAAGTACTTCAATTTCGAACCTGCCCAAGTGTAGCCCTCAACATTGCCGCGGAGATGAAGCAGATTCCCGCCCAGATTTGCGACAGAGAGAACCGGGACCTCTATGTTGTCAAGCTTGACGGTCCTACCGGCGTAGTATTCTTGGTCGCTAAACCTGCAGGTCTCGTCCTGTCGTTGAGTTCGGTTTGCCTTCAACTCATCTTCAGTCATGTCTCCATCAATTGTGTCTTCTCCCCAACTCGCAGCTGCACGACCGGGTTTGCCGTACTGATTGGGTCCAACTTGGCGATTCCACCAGAGCGAGTAGAATGTATTCGAAAGAATACCACCGTGGCGACTCCATTCACGATAATGATCAGAAACTCCTTCCCAAGGAATTATCGCGGTAAGACCTCTCGGTCTGAGGGCAGCCACACCCCACTGACTAGTAGCATAATAGGATATTCCTAGTTTTGACTGGGTAAGCTGATACGCCTTTTACAGGAGATATATGACTAACCAAGAAGCCCTATCTTTCCCGATGACCAAGGCTGGACAGCCACCCATTCGATTAGTTTGGCAAAACAACTACTAGTCTCCGCAGATGCAATATTGAGATGCCCGGGAGATTGACCAGTGCCGCGTTCATCGGCTCGAACTATCGCATAGCCTTGCTTAGTCCAATATGTTGGTTCCGGAGTCTCCCAGGCGCTGTATTTGCTTTTATGTTCTGGATTGACTTCTTTGAATGAGCTCTCTAAAAAGCTGCAAGATCGATTAGCGGAGCCTTTCGCCATTTGAGATCTCAAAGTACTGACTCCGAGTAAGGAATGTCCTTGCCGTAGGGCCCGTAAGTAACGAGGACAGGGAATTTAGCGTCGTCAGGAGCGATGGGCCGGTAGACATTGCAGCGAACAGGGAACTCGTCGCCCATGGGGACGGACACATTCTTTTCGAAGACTATCTGATTTTCTTCGTCAGTAATGACTTGGCGAAAATCCTTGAAAGTTGGCGTTTGAGACATTGTTGGAAGGACAGAAGATACAATGGAATATCTGGTCAAAAAATGGAGTTGGATCGATTCGATAGAGCGGGAGAGTTAGATGGCTTGTGATGAGCTGTGTTTCTGCTCTTCTACCAAGAATACGCATGGAATGCACGAAATATATACATTGTTGTCAGCTGTTCGTAGCATTTCATGCCAAGTCTAGCAAGAGGTGGAAACTGGGCCACACGCAGTAGCATAACATGCCTCATCAGGCACCTCCGATACCCAACATCCTGTGAAGAGGTCGGGCCGAGGGGCATACTCATCTATATATCTAGGTACTATTATTTCCGAAAATGCCTCACTAAGTTCAACCTATTCTACCCAGCCTCGCCAGATTCCGTCTAGTTTCATACTTTTTGAAAAAGTATCGGCTGTGCCGTGTTTACCCCCACATCCGCAAACTTTGGAGCTGCTTTGATAGCGAATACCCCGCACCTCGGACTTCGCTGTCCATATTCATATACCTCAATTACTAAACGCAATCGCAACTAGCAAACAAGCCATAATGGAGTGATCCGGCGTTTAGTTCCGAACGAGGGTCCAGTCTCGCCAATCCATTTACGACAACAAACAACTTAGGCAATTGAAGTTACTCTAGGGCACGGCCATGGCCAGTAATTGGCCAAATTTTCAACTACTTGAGAAGCAGCACTCGCTGTGGTAGGCGAAGACCAGAGGACAAGACACAACACGGCAAGTTGAGTGAGTTCAGTGAGTTTAATACTTATGTCTCGGAACCAGCACAGAGTGGAGAAATACGTGGTTTATAAAGTAGACTGGCATGAAGGACTATCATCGCCGCGAAAGTTTTCCTCGATTCCTGCCGCAGTACTAAGTCTATATTGGCCTAACTATCTTATAAAAGCTCATGCCGAAAGAAAGTGCTGCCATATACACTAACTGCACTAAAAGAATTGTTGATCAAGAGGGAGCAGTGGTTCATACGAAGCACCACCCTCACTATCTTGCCAGCTACTTGTCAACAAAAATTGTAGCCAGCAGTCACCGCCAATTGATTCGGTCATTGAATCCTCGTTGAATGTCGTATCATAACCCTCGACTACCAGTTCAGGGATTGGTACACTGGCGACAAGCCCATCCTGGTGAGATGTCTGTTCTGCAGAGCTAGTTTCCGAACGGGATATTGGCGGTTGATTAGTGCCCTCAGCACTATTTGGTCTAGATATATTTTGGGGACCAGAATCATCTCGAGGAATAGATGCTTTTTGCGGATGTGAAAAGTAGCGAGTAATGAATGAGGTGTCTGCTTGTCCTTGAAGTGTAGCCGTATGTTCTGCAAGTGGACGGTCTTCGCTACTGACCAGATATGACGCTTGGCCATCCTGGCAAGGGGATATAACCATTTTCATGGCTAGAACAGCATGTTGTAATATCTCCCACTGATCAAAAGTGTAGGTTGTTAGCTTCATCTATTTCAAAACTCGTCTCAATGAGTGTCGAGAACTGTGATGTAAGGGGGCTTACTGGATGCTGCAAAGGTTTCCAATAAGTGCGAAGAGTGTCCAGCGTTACGAGGCATGCTTCGATCAATCTGATGTCGGAAGATAAGGGTATGCTCTGGCCATTGCAGTCTCTGTACTTTTGTGATCTTGCCGAAATTACAAGCACCGAGCCTGAGATGAATGCCACAAATCCAACTAGAGGACTTAGTTTAGTTATGTCAGGATCTGTGGATAGATATTGTTGTAGCAGCCGCCCCACCATTGCAGCGTGTTCGAGTATCGTGTCACCGCTGTTACGAGTGGAAATTGGTGTTCGGGCAACATCAAAAGGCCGGCCAGAGAATAGGGGTACAACTGTCACATGTAAGATGATGTGGCAAGCGTGACACAGAGAAGTAAGAAAGATTCTTAGTTCAGTCATATGGTCAATGGCTGAGCAATGGGGCATCATCCATCGAGAAAATGAGTCCGACTGGGAAATTGACTTTAAGGTTCGTGACAATTGTGCCATTTGATGGAAAAGGCGGTCATCGGCGTATGAAGAGCTTTCAGTAGCAAGAAGCTGAATCTTTACCCTGCGTAGGGTACGTCCACGTCAGCTAGTAGGCCAATCACTCGAGAAGTATGCAACATACCAGACTCCCACAATCTTCATTATCTCTGCCCAAATGGGGCTTTCGTCTTCCTCCCTACAAGTTTGCTCATGCGTCGAACATTGCCAGTCTTCATCCATTTTTTGGTCAACTAGAGAGACCAACGAAGACCCGCTGTTGGGACATGTGCTCGGTAAAGGCACATTGGCGACTTCTGACCAAGCACATTTTGCAAATGACCTAGGTTCCGAGGTAATGCTCGAGGTTGCCCATGAAGCCCAAAGACAGCGTCTTTTCATTTCATGCTCCATTGCAAGAGCTGATGTAGGAGCAAAATCAGATTTCGACAGTTGATTGTATATCAAATTGCAACAACCATGGTAAGCCAAAGCTGTGAACAGTATAATTAGCTACGAAGCCAAGATGCATGGTAAATACTCATGAGACAATTAAGGAGAGAGGGAAATGACTGTTTAAGATGACTTACTAAGGTGTATCCTGGCACGATCTGTCTGCCCATCCGCAAACCAATAGAAGGTAAGACATAGAAAGGTCTGGGATGTGATCAAAGATGGCTGATCAGCAAGACTGAGGACCTCCTGGCTCGCTGCTTGAGCCCAATGTCGGCCATTTCTATGATATGAGCTCAACGTCGACAGCTCAGGGGGTGCCATCCTTCGACGATGCGGCTCATTTGTTTCATACAGAAACCCGCGGGCAATTAGAGTCTTGATTCAATAAGTAAAGGGGCCACCTTACAGAGAAGATAGTGCAAAGATTGACCGCACGAGAAAATTAGGGAGTTTGTCCTCCATGTATTCCCCAAATAGTGTAGATTTGTGGAACAGAAGAGAAGAATTGTACATGCGCTCGAAATATATTTCTAAAAGCGAGAACCCAATGGCACGCGGAGGCAACGAGGCGAGCGTGGTTGCAGATGATTCATTGCAGATCGTGGGGTGGGCAACAGGGTGTGCTTCGCTAATGGTATATCTCTGAATAATCAAAAGCGTGTTAGACAAGCCTCTGGAGATATAGTCATGCTTTATAGCGCAGTCGGATAATGGGACTTACCGTACGATTGCTACTAGAACCCGGCACTGGGGATATTATTTCTTCTTGAGAAGAGGGAAGAGGTCTTTTCCGAGCGTTTAGATCGGATTCATCGTCAGTTTCGCGAGCGACTCCAGTAGGTTCGACATTCAGTGACCCAAGAGATCGATGACTATCGCTAAGGGACTCATGAGGTAACGATGTCGAAAGCTGACCGTAGCCAAAACGATTTCCATTCTCAACCGTTTGCTTTCCCCTCCTCCTCAACTGTTGATCTGTTTCCCGCAGCCTGGATAACTTGCGTGAGGATGCAATGAGTTTCCGATCAGGCGGCAGTGGGTATGAACATGAGAGTCGTTGTCGAGAACAACGGGAGCATGCTGGATGATCCCGGCTACATTTTAGCTGGAATCGTCAAAAATTAGTCGGTTTCTGACAACAATTAGGTGCAAACGCTACAGAGGGAATTTGGATAAATTATACCTTGTGCTCGCGACATCTCTGGCAGGCCGTTCTTGAACTGCGGGGGAGATGATCACGGAACGGAGTCTGTTGGTATGGTCGCCCTGTGTCTGGCAGCAAGTGTGGCCCCCTCACCTCCGCAAGACCTGCTTGCCTCGAAGCCATTCGGCACAATACGGAAGACCGTGAGGCAATAAAACAACTTCAGAAAATAATCCAAAGAAAAAGAGTATTATAGGAAAGATACGATGAACCACTACTTATAGAACAAAAGTACAGTGAATCATGGAATACGGTAGATCTGGTTGAATCATGAATCAAACGTAGGAAGGATACAAGTAAGGACAATCTTTAAGGTATTTACTGAGGCGGGGGCGAGGTTGAAATGAAGAAGAATGGGAGTGAAAGATAGTGCATTGGGCTAATAAAGTAAGTGCGAGCAAAAATACAGCAAGAAAATCTTAAGACCCCAGAGAATATCGAACACGGGAGGTTGAGGAGAACACTGTTAGGTTGGAGTTTGGAACGGGGCACGGGAGGCATCATCCTTCTTGGACTGTAGTCTGCTCAGGGTACTACCTACAGTATGCACGATATTGCGGGGTAACTCAAAGCATTCGCTCCTCGGGGTTGAGATATGACCGAGTAAGAGGGGCTCGGAGGAGGTGTAAAGAGCGCGCGAAGTCACGTCCATACCTAAGAAAAAAGTATAATAATGGGGCTTGGCAGCTACCATGATTCACAACTTCGTTAATCCTGCTGAAGGGAGTCTGGGCTGTGAATCTTCTAGCAACAGCGAATGGGGCACGAGTACGTATCGGACCGACATCACTGAGATTTTGGGCTCACCTACCCCGATTGGCGGTCGGCAGTTCCACTATTGACAGAGGCGCTGGCAAAACATCAACAAACCCCAAAACTTCGACCTTCAAGATAGTCTTAAGACGTTAGAAGGTCGTGACACTGCTTTTATCTGGCATCGCCTAAATTCCAACACACCCAGGAAATTTTGATGCTCTCGCTAGATTTTCTCAGGCGTTCCATTGTTCCCGAATGGGGTGATGGACGAATTGTTCAAGAAAAGGACGTCCTTCCTAGCTTCGCAATATCGGTGTGACTTTGAATTAACACAATGTGCTTTCGCGCTTAGTAATGGAGTAGTTGAGAGTCTTAGTACTGGTCCGTATAGCTTTCTCAATGCTACACCCAAGAAAGACAATCGTTGGTCTGTTGGTCTGTTTTAATTTCTTGCATCGTGGTTGGAGCAGCGAACAATTCTGCTGATATATAGCAAGTCTGAGGACTCATGATACGACAAACAACTCCCAGGAATTCCAATAAGATAGGGCTTCGGTCTCATTCTTTACACACTCTCCAGAAGTTCGGTGGAGGTCTTGAAGTCGCTGCAGGGTCACGCCGTGGGAAGATGACTAGGGATTGTTAGCACGTTTAGTACCAGTGGGCCGTCCTCCCAATGTCAGATGGAGTACACGGTAGGCAAAGCTTTGTAGAGGTTCAGGGAAAATATATTCAAAGAACTAATCTCTGGCCTTCTAAGAAGTCCAGAGAAGAAGCGTATAAAGGAGGTTACCTGTGAGGGGAAACAAAACGCCGGCGTGACAGAAAATACAAGTAGGACTGATTCTACTTATACCGCGGAAGCTTCGGTCCTCTTATACTGCGGGCCCGATCTCATAAGAATAAGAGTGATGAGTGTGCACATTACACAGTGTGAGAAAAAAAAAATCATATTAATCGATTAATAATCAGATTAATTGATTAAATTAGATTAGAATTAAATTAATCTAAATTTTTCTTAATTAGATTAGATTTAGATTAATTAATCTAGATTAATCTAGATTAATTTAATTAATAAGTAATTTATAATAATATTATATAAATATCTTTAAATAATAATTAATCAAATAACTAAGTACTTAAATAAGTAATTAATAAACTAACTAATAAACTAACTAATAAACCTATTCAATAAAGAATAAGTTATTATCTTCAATATTTCTAACTTCTTCTCTTATATCGTCTTCTTCTTCTTTTTCTTTAATAACCCCCTAACTTTTTAAGCAAATAATTTACTCAAAAGTATCTTTTGCTAGCCGATTTCTTAACTTATTAATAATTAGAGCCCCTTAACTAAAAAACCTCTCACTAAATGCTGAAGTAACTGGAATTTGTAAATAATTTCTAGCTATTAAAGATAATACAGGGTATTTATCCTTATTTTAAAGCCAAAAAGTAAGAGGTCGAGTCTATTATAGAATTAGTATATATATAATATAAATATAAAAGCTATATTACTTACTGTTTTAATATCTCTAAGTTCTTAAAAGTAGCGATCTAATTCGCTTAAATCGTTATTATCGTCTTCTTGTAAATAAATATCAGAATCGTCGTCGCTATCTTCTAAAGCTAGATTTTGAGCGTTTTCTTCTATAAGAGGGTTTGCTAGCGCGAAGTCGACTTTAAAGCTATTTAATAGGTTAATATTAATATATTCTCTTAATATATTAAAAAATAACTTATATATTATAAACTTCTTCTAATCTACAATAGATTTCAAAGGCTTGATTTCGAGATAAGCTAATAACCTCTAAACCTTTTCGTTTAATTCGAGGGTCTAATATTAAAGCTAAATAAAAGCTCTTATTATTTTCGTTTATATTTCCTGTTTTAGGATAGTATTTTCGGAGCTTAATAAGCCCTCTATTAATAACATCGGTGAAACTGGGATCCTAGGAATAAATTAGTAAATTATATAATATTAATATTATTAATAAGAAGTACTTACATTTATTTCTTCTTTTAATCCTTCTAATCGAGTGTATAACTTATATACTTCGGGAAGTAAATAGTAAATCGTAAGATATTTTTCGACTTGAAGCTTAATAGTAGGCTTTGTAAAGATATTAAATACCTTATAACACGTTTTTAAATAAGCTACTTCTAAGTCTTTTAAAAGAAGTATTTCTTTATTCTTTTGAAAAGACTTAGTAGTCGAGTAGCTTATAACGATTTTAATAGCCGGCCAAACGTATAAAAAGTCTTTAAGTATATTAGCTATAAAAGACCACCGGGTTTTTTAATTTATTAATAAAGTTAATATATTAATATTAAATAATTAAATAATTAAGACTTACTTAATTAGGGTAGCCGAGGATTATTAATCCCTAAAGCTTTAACTTGTATATCGAAGTTTCTTTTATTCTCTTATAAATACCGAATACCAAGAATTATTTTTCTTATTTTTTTCTAAAGAAATATATTTAAAAAGAATTAATTAAAAGACTTATTATTATATTCCTCTTCTTAATCATTCTCTTATTAATAAATATCGTTATCGTTAATATTATTATAAGCTTCTTTTATAAGAGCTTTTAATATATCTTAAACGACTAAATTAAGTACGTGAGCTAAACAAGCTATATCGCCTTGGAATTTTATAGATTCTCTTATATAATACTATTTTAAAGTACTAATAAGAGTATCGTTAGAACTCGCGTTATCTCTAGTAATTTTATTAAAAGTTAATAATTATATTAAATTTTATTAAAAGACAACTTACGTAAAGATATTAAATTCGATTTTATATTCCTTTAAAGCCTCTAATAAAACTTAAAATATATAAGCTCCGGAATGCTTTTCGATAAAAGGTCGCATAGCTAATAAATAACTTTTTAATTTGAAGTCGTTATTAATAAAGTGACTAAATTAATAAGTTAGTTATATTAAAGTATTATTAAAAATATAAATAAAATAAACTTGTATTATAATACCAAGATAAGCGTCTTAATTAATAGCGGTCCAAGCGTCTAAAGTTAAAGAGAAATTACTATTGTGGTGGGTTGACCTCAGAGGTCCATTTGTCACGTGATTGAGCTGCATCTTGCTGTATTTAAGATAGCTTTTAGGGTAACATCCTTTAAGGACAATAACGATTTTTATTATTATAACTTTTCCTTCTTATTTAAATTATACCTCTCTCTTCCCTTAATAAACTATACTCCTTAAATATATAATATCTTTAGTATTCGTTAAATGAGTATTTCTTACGTTTACCCTCCGGCACTTGCTTTACTACCCTCTTGTTGTGTACTTAGTGTTTTCCCCTCCACACTATTCGAAGTAATAACGTCGTATAATTCTTCTTTAATTATATTTTGTTTTAATAAATAAAGAGTATTTAACTCTTCTTTTATTATTGCCGAATAAATCGGAAGTACTTAACTAATTAATATTAATATATTATTAAAGATTAAAGTTAATAAATAAAGACTTACTCGTTAAGATAAAACGCTAATTCCTTAAAAGATATACTGGAAATGGCTCGAAAAGAGATATTATTTAATATAATAAAGTAAAGAAGTAAATTCTTAAATTTATTAATATTAAACGATTCTTTTTCCGATTCTTTACGCTTATTAGCTCTTTGTCAAGAGAAAGCGTCTAATATAGTCGAAGAGCCTTAAGAAAATTCGGCGTCTAAAGTATTTATTATTATTATTAATTATATTTTATATTAAATAAGTATTATTAGAATAACTTACTATTATTACTTAATAAACCACTCAAAAAGCGACTAATATTATAGCTTTTATATGAGTGCCGATAATGAGTAATATAATTACTAGTCGATTAATATACTCATTAATTAAACCACGCCTTTCTAATAAATAAGTTAATTATTAATTTTATTATTAATAAAACAAGAATAACTTACCGACAACCTATAAATAAACACCTAATAGTAACCGAGCGGTAATTCTTCAGGTCTTCGGGGTTTTCTTTAGGATCGTCTAAAATCTTAAAAAATAACTTCTCTTTAAATATAAAAAGAGCTTCGTTTAAAAGCTCTAATTAAAAAGTAAATTGATTTTGCTCTAAATTAAGCTTAATAAAGGATGTTTAAGACATTTCGTATAAGTACTAATAGTATTAATACTATAAAAAGTAATAATCGTAATAATTATAATAAAAGTATTAATAATAAAAGTAATTGATTTCTAATTAAAAGAAAATCTATCTTTAAAAGAAGGAACTCTTGTTTATATAAATAATATTACTTTTTAATTAATTCTATTAATTATAAATCATACTTGTAATTTATAATTAATATATGTCAGACTTTTATAGATTTATAATTAAGTGTAATTGATTTATAATAAGTAGAATTCTATCGAATGCTTTAAAAAAGTATTTAAAATTATTTGACAAATAAGAAACACTTAATTATAAATAACTATTCTATTAATAGAACTCTAATTTATTCTTCTTAAAATGAATCCTACTATTATAAATATTACTAATATAGTATTTTCTATTATTAGATTTAAAATTATTAAATATTTTAAAATATATTTAGAATTACTTTAATAAATAAGACATACTTGATTATAAAAAGTTATTTATTAATAAAATTTTAGTTTTCCTTTTCTTAAAATAGATTTTCTTATTACTAATTTCTGGATATAAATTATTAATATATTATTACCTTTTATGAATTTTATAATTATATAACAAATATAAAGTAAATAACTTTAGGATCGATTTTACCTCGCTTAGATTAACCGAGTCTTTGAAGCTTTGACTAATTCTATTCTTAGTATCCACTAAGCCTATTTTAGACTAGCCTTAAGTAACTAAGCCTAATTAGGATGTGGCTCTTGTATTAATCAAATTAAAATTAGATTAATCTAAATTTTTCTTAATTAGAATTAGATTAATAGCCATTAATCTAATCTAATCTAATCATTTTTTACGCTGTAAGTAAGTGATTTCTTTTTTATAAAAATAGTATTTCTTTAATTTTAAAAGCATCGAAGAAACCTTTAGCTTTTCGAATATTATTATAATATTTCTTACGTATTATTCTTTTATTTTAAAATAAATTAAAATATTATTTAGATAATATATATATATATATATATATTACGTTTAAATATTACCGTAAAATATTATTAATTAAACGCTGAAATATAATAAGCGCGTTAATTAGTTTAAAAGGCATAACCGTATACTTATAATAATCGAAACGTATATAAAATACTATTTTCTTCTTTTCTCTTTTAATTATTCTTACGAAGTTATACGCGCCTCATAGGTCGAGCTAAGTGAAGATCTTAGCGCCGTTGAGCTTACTGCGTAATTCCTTAACTAAAAGTAATATATAACGATATTTTTTAATAATATCGTTTAATCGACGGTAATCGATATATATTCTTTATTTACCGTCTTTTTTCTTCGCGAAGAAGACGTTATTTCCTTAAAAGGATTTAGACTCTCGGATAAACCTTTTCGCTAGGTTTTTATTAATATATTTTTTTAATTATTATTAAGTCCGTAGTTAAATATTCCCGTAATAATTAAAATATCGGCTTTATGCCTTTAATTAACTCGATCCGATAATTATAGTCTTAGTATTTAAATAAAGCGCTGCTGCTTAATTCTTCTTTAAATAATACCTTAAACCGCTTATATTTTAACGGTATTTCGTTCGTTATAAGGCCTGTTGCTTTATTCCCCAGCTTTTCTTTAGAAGTTGCGCTTAACTTTTTTAAGCCCTTAATTAGTTTTTTATCTTAAAATAGCTTTTATAATTATTAAACTCTAGTTTCTGCATCTGCTAGTCGATCCTCGGGTTATAAAGCTTTATTTGTAATAACCTTAGGATAATATCGTGCTTTCCGATTTAGGTTATATCGAACTGATATATTCGGAATATCCGCCGATACTTATATATAATAATATTATTTACATATCGATTAGGCCGTTTACGGCAAGTTCTTTATCGGCGAGTATTAGCTAATAATCGTCGGTTTTGACTTCGGTAAGTAAAAGATATCGGATCGTAATAATAAAAGATATAAAATTCTCTTGCGCTTCAAAATCTATTATAGCTTATCATTTTAATATTTTAATATTAACGTTAAAGATTAAGTAATTACTTTTATATCGTATAAGCACGGGCAACTGCTCTATTAGCACTGTATATAACCTAATTAGGTTCTGCTACTGTAGACCGCCTTCAGGAGAACAGCTGTTTTCTCCTGATTTCCTTCTGTAATTTTAGGATAATTAATTACTGCAATTCAACTCAAACTGCTCGCAGTGCCTTAATCCACTTCTACACCACATTTTACTTATAGTTATAAGTGTTCGTGTCGCGCCTTAGCGCAGTCTACTGGTCATGTGTATGCTTTCGTAAGCACTCACGTGTATATATACTCGGGTTACAGTTCTCTTTTATAAAGGATAACGCTTACTTTAATAAATCTTTTAAACTCTTGCTTTTTATATTAATTATAAAGCTCTTAAACTACGAAAAGCCTGCTTTATATTTATATAATAGTTAAGAGCCATATTTGTCTTTATAAGTTACTTTTAGTATATATAGATTTCGAGCTTCAGTTAAGCTTATTTAATTCTAACTTTACGATTTTCGTTTCTTTTCCTTACGCTTAAACTTTAACGCACTTCTTAGCGCGATTATCGAGATGTTATCGTACGATAGTCTTAGCGGTTTTAACGTAAATATTATATACTTAAAACCTGAAGACTTCCCGTTATAAATGAATCATTTAACTCTTAGCGCTTAAATACTCGGACTTTAGCCTTTTATTAATTTAAATGCTTTAGATATAAAAACACTAATTGAAATTATTAATAAAAATCCACGGATCGTCGAGCAGATTACTTAATAAAAGAATAATCTCGTTAAATTAAATTATATAATAAAGATAAACGAGTATAACGAATAACTCCAGAAATAGGCGCTCGATCGTCACGCAGTAACTGCGTCTTCTTCAGATTAAATAATTGCAAGCTTTAACGCTTTTATTACTCCTTTTCTTACTCGACTGCACGAGTTTATTAAAATAACCGTAGAATCTTATTAAAAGGAAGCCGAGGCCGAAGCTAAAGCGCATATTATAAAATGCGTGATATAGTAATTACGAACTACGGTATACTTTAAGTTTTATAAATAAATTAAGAAAATTATAAGCCGTTAATTTTTTAATATAGCGGCTGCATAGCTCGTTATTAAGAAAAGAGCTAATATTAAAGCATTAATTCGCACGCTTAACATAGTTTTATATTAAACGAATATAACGATTTAGACGATAATTTATTAAGATTACTTATAATCTTTAAATATAAAGAACGTTTAAAACTTAAAAGTTTAGATTATATAATATTAAAAGTTAATTCGTAAAAGGAATTTGTATTATATATCAGAAGTGCTCGACACCCTTAATATTAACCTTTTCTTAATTATAATTAGTAATTTTGACAATTTATAAGCTTAAAAGTACTTTCTTAAGACTAAGGAAGTCGACGAGCTCGAGATATCTTTTAAATACTTCTTAGAATAACTCGTACGGCTATTTTATTTTAATTAAGTCGATCGCCAGTATTAATAGCTTATAAGTAGAAAATTAGAGCATAATTATTTCTTCACTCTTAATTTACGCTTTGATAATAATAAGATACTCGACTCGGAAGCTTTTGATTTATATAATTAAAAATTAAACCGATTTAAAATAAAAAGAAAACTTATAAAAAAAGTATATTTATACTTAAAGAATAAAACTTACTATTAGTCTCTTTTAAATTATATTCGTCTTTAAATAGCAGTTTATAGAAAAATATTTATTAAATATTAAGATAAAGTAACGTATTTAAACTTAAAAATAAATAATTAATATTATAATAAGATCCGGCAGCGGTTTATTACGTTATAATAAAAAGCTTTCCGCGGGTAAATAAGCTTAAATAAGCTTTTCTCTTAATTAATAAAAGATTTCTTAGCGAAATTAAATAAATAAAGATTTAATAAATTAAATAAAAGAAAGTTTATTTTTCCTGGAAACTTATTAAATAAAAGAGGAATAAGCGAGACTTACGCGCACCCGGTGTTCTTACTTAATTTAGCTAAGTATTTAGCTATAAGTATATACTCCCTTTGAAATTCATCTTATCTTTTATTAGATTTTATTTTATTAAATAATTATAAAGCGACTAATTTAGTTAACGATTGTTTAATATTATTAAAAAGATTTTTTGTGAAATTCACTCCTGAGGATTTAATTAAGTATAAGAGCTTTTAGTTGCTTATTATTAGGCGCGGAACTTAAGTTATGAAAGGAGTGCTTAAAGGTTTAAATAAAAAATTATTTAATTTCACGCTTTATAATATCGTAATTATAGAAAACTTTTATATTAATATTATTTTTAAAGCTCGTTTTTATAAGATTAGTCTTTAGTTTTATAATATAAATTATACTTTAAGATGGAATAAAGAAGGCTTGCTAATTAGAGAATATTATATAATACGATAATTAGAGCGTAAACAGAACCTCGTTTTCTTTAAATATAAGTTACGTTTAATTTACTTTTTAAGCACTTGTGATATACTTTTAAGTATTATAAGAATTATAATATTTTTAACGCTTTTTAAAAAAATAAATAAGTCGTATAAATTATTTAAAGATTATAAGTATTTTAAAATAAACTCGGAGTATATTTGGCATCTGCGAGTAAGCTATTTAGGCCCGGATGCTTTAAGGAAATTAATAAGTATAACGAGAAATATTAAGATTATTAAAATAATAAAAAAGATTAAGTGCGAGTAATATACTTTAACTTATATTACTTAAATAATCTTTAAACGTTTATCGAAAAGAAAATCTTTTAGATTATTTTAAAGAATTATTTAAGATTTATTTAATTATTTAAAATATTAAAGCAATTACTCTTAGCTCCTTATATTCAAATGCGAGTACAGCGGCTTATTCGTTAATTATATATTATAAACAAAAGAATACGATAAAGTATTTTAATATATTAAGAGCTTTAAAACTTAGGTTCGAAAGCAGTTTAAACTCTTAATATATAAATTTAAATATAATTAAGAGAAAGCAGTTATTGCAATTCGAGGATTTATAAGATATAAAAGATAGGCTGATAAGCTTGGAATTGACCTCGAGCTCTTATTAACGGCAACTCATGAGCTAAATAACAGAGCCGAACGAGTTAGTTAAAAAGTAATTAATAAAAGCATTAAGATAAGACTATTAGCCAATCTTTTCGTAAATCTGAGTATTAAATATATACTCGCAAGGATTTATTTATATAATAAAAGCCTAAGGCGAATAAATAACTAATTATTACTTATTAAAATTAACGATAGGTAATTTTAGAATTATTTTCGGTAATATAACTTAACGCTTATTGCAAGACTTATTATAAATTTCAAATTAAACTGAAATAATATTTATATATATAATTATAAAGCGTACTTATTAATAATAAAGAAAGCTAAAGGATAAAATAAGAAAGCGTTTAAAATAATTGCGTGTATATATATTAAATATTTTATAAGTTTCTACGCTTTTAATATCTATAAGATATAAGTGCCACGTCTCGACAGAATAATTATTACGCGTAACGTGCGCTTTAACGAAAATAATTTTTATATTACTTTAAATAAAAAAGTAAAAATTATAATTTAAGAAGCTAAGTTTATTTACGATTTTATTAAAGAAGATAAGTCTATCGTAAATTAAACTGGAATTATTAAAAATATTATTAATAATATAATTATCGGAGAAAATAATACGAATTTCTCAGGCGAAGACTTACTTTAATTATATATTAAATAAATTTAAAGATTAATTAAAAGCTTCGAGAGTCAGAACTCGGGAGTAAAAGAATATATTAATAACTCGAGCATAGCAAATAGACTTTTAACTCCGGAATATACTCTTGCTTTAAAAGGCTTTCTTAAATAAAATAAGGAATTAAAAGAAAGTGCGTTAAACCGAGAGTCTACTCCAAGTATAAAATAAAACTTAAAAGCATTCGACTCGCGTAAGAGCATACAAATTATTAATCGAGATTCGAACGTATTATAAGATTAAGCGCGGGATCCGTCTCGATTATCACGTATCAAGATTCAAATACCGTCGAGATCTCGATTATAAAAGAAGTTTTTAGTAATGATTTTAATATCGTATTCTTAGATTAAAATATAAAGTGCTCGGACGACGGAAGTAAGACAAGCGAGAGTAATACGCTCTTAAATTATAGCAGAAGAAACTCAATTAGAATTAAATATACTTATTAAAAGCTTAATAAAAGTAAAGAAATTAACTAAAAGTAAAAAGAAAAGAAGAAAATTATAAAAGAATTAAGGTAATAAAGTATTTATAATATTTATAGCTTTCTTTAAATAAACACGCCTTAATAAAAGCAACCTTAAGCTCGGAAGTAAATTTGATTTTAAAAGTAATTAAATCCTTAATTAATATAATAATCTTTAATCCGAAATTAATTAAATACTTTAAAAGCTTATACTTGATTAATATATATTATTAAAAGAATAAGATAATCTTTAAGATTTAATAAAGATTATATATTATATGATTATAATAATAATATAATCGAGCCGCTAATTATTAAAAAGAAAGATTTTATTTTTAAAAATTAAAATCTAAGATTTTTTATTTAAATTAAAATAATAAAGCGATCTTAAGAATTACTTAATAAAAGAATAGTTTAAAGAAAATACGAGCTTAGAAATAAGAATAATAAATAAATAAAATTATTAGATTTTAGAATTATTTAATTTAAGTATTATATCAATACTTATCCCGCTTATATAAGTTTTTAAATATAAGCCCGATTTAAAAGAATATATTTTAAAATATAAATCCCGAATTATTATACAAGGTAATCTTTAAAGTGAATTAACGATTATCTTTATATACGCTAGCACGCTTTTAATTAAATCCTTTCGAATTGCTATAGCGCTCGTAGCTTATTTTAACTTGGAAGTTAAGTATTTTAACGTAATTAATACGTTTATTAACGCTTTTTAAGATATAAACAGCGAAACCGTATATTATAAATTCCTTTTAGGTTTTAATAAGCTTAAATATATACTATAAGTTAATCGCGCTTTTTATAAGATATATGACTCTCTGTATTTATAATATAAGTATATTAATAAAACGTTAATAAATTTAGGATTAATTTTATATTTAAAAGAACCGTATATATTTATAAACTTTATTTACAAAATTTTTATTTTCTTTTACGTGAATAATATTTAAGTATTTTACTACTGAGACGACTTAAAGCTTAAATAAGATTTCATTAAACGACTGAATTAAGCGTACGATATATATAATTTTAAAGATATTAAATAATTCCTAAGGATTAAAATAATACGCGATAGAAAGCGTAAGATTATTTCCTTAATTCACAGCTAGTATATTAAGAAAATCACTCGAAAGTTTGAGCAAGTTAATAAGAGATATCTTATAATACCGCTTTCTTAAATCGATCTTATTAAGTATAAAGGATAAGCTTTAAAAAAATATATTAAAGTTTATTAAAAAAGAATTAGATCGGTATTATATATAGCAATCGTTATAAGACTAGACGTAGCTTTTACGATCGCCTAGCTCTTATAATTTGCGATAAATCTTAATTTAAAGTATTTTATAATTATATATTAGCTTATTTATTATTTATTTAATACGCGCTTTTTAAGCATTATATACAAAAGTAATTAAGAAAGAGCGCTTTATATTACTTTAAATATATCTTTTACGAATAACGTCGAAACTCAAAAATTATCTTAAGATTATATAATCTTATTATTTAACGGATTAATAATCTAAAAAGCATTAAAGTAATTTACGATTATCACGTCGATTATTAAAGCGGAATTATTAATATTAAAGTATATTAAAAAAGAAACTATAGCTCTTTAATAATTCTTTTAAAACTTAGCTTTTAATATCAGTAAGACTTAAGAAATCTTTTATAATAATTAATAAACGATTAAATTAGTTGTAAATAATATTAAGAAGATTATTATTAAGCTTCGCTATATAAATATTTAAAATATATAACTTAAGTAAGAATATACTCGTGGATTATTTAAAGTAATATATTTTTTAATTATTAATATACCTACTGATAAGCTTATAAAGAATTTGTCTTATTAAAAATTCGAGCTTTTTAAAGCACTTTTAAATTTTAATAATTACTAATCTTAAGTTAAAGAGCTTTAAATATATTTATTAAAAGTATATTAAGAATACTTTTATACGATCTTTTATTTATAAAACTTTTTTAATTTAATATTTTTGGATATTCGCGCTCTAGAAACGCCGAACGTAAACGCGAAATTTAGCTTAAGCTTAAGCAAAATCTACTTAAATCTAGCTTAAGCTTAAATAAAGACCATTTAAATCCGGCCTGAACTTAAGTAAAATCCGTTTAAATCCAGTTTAAATTTATAAATAATCTACTAAAAGCGCAAAAAGAATCTACTTAAGCTTAAATTAATAAATAATTATTATCTTTAAGACTTTTACGAACTTTTCTAAATCTTATATAAAATTACTAAACTTTGCCAAAGATTTCGTATTAATATTAATATTATTATTAGAATTATCCTTTTTATTACGCTTTAGACCTAGCTTTTAAGAGTATATCGGAAGATTTAACTTTATATCTTTATTAAACTTCTTATTACTTATTAAGTCTTTTATTAAAGCTTTTAAAGTAATTTTATATTTCTTAATACTTTGTGAATCGGTTAATGAAATGCTCGATTAATTATAATGCGATTATTATACCTTTTTATTATTAAAGTCTACAGTTACAATTAATCTTTTATTATACTTGAGTATATCTTTTATAACGGAATCGCACTTATGATTAGAAGTATAATTATAGCATCGACTTCTAATAGCGAGAATATTAGCGAAATAGTATTTATAATCATTACGGCTACAAATAATAGCGCAAATATATAATAAATAAGAATCCGTAAACTCCTTTCTTAGATTTCAATTAATATAAATAAAATAAGTTATTAATAAGAAATAAGCTTTAAAATAATATATATATACCTTAAGCGCGCTTAATAAAAGAGTAAGGCTTAAATAAAATGCGAGACGATTTACGCTTCTTTAAAGTTAATAAAGAATAAGTGCGAGTCTCAAAGGCTAAAAGAAAGGCAAGAGAAGAAGTCGAATTAAAACGCGAGACGCGCGAAGTAAAAGAAGTATATTAAAAGCTATCTTTATTTAATATAATAACGCTTTTATTTAATATAACTAATAATAATAAAGTATTAAAAAAACGTATAAGAGTCTTCTTGAATAACGAGCTTAGCTTGGCACGAGAAGATTAAAAGAGAATTAACTTATTATTAGAGTTATTAATAAGTATATTTTCATTTTCACGCGAAGAAAAATATTATTAATTATTTTTAAGATTTATTTTAACGACTGAACGAGTAAAAGGAGGATTATTAGGAAGCTTATTAATAAGCTTATTATTAAATACTTTTTAATTATTAAACTCATTTTTAAAATCTTATAATATAATCATTAGCGATTAGTTTAATAATACTAAGGTTATTTAAAAATGAAATTAAGAAATTAAATTGAAGAACTTACTTAACGAGCTATAATTTGATTATTAATACGCGTAATCGCTACTTTAAAAGCTTTAAGAGGTATAGCTAATAATTAAGGAGAATTTATTAAAAGAAGTAAAAGATTAAAAGACAAAAGAAAGAAATAAATAAATAAGTAAGCACGCGAATATAAAGTGCGTTAATATTAAGCGAAGGTTAATTATAATAATATAAAGGTTAATATATATATATTTTTAAAAGTAATTATGATCGTACTACTGCGGAACGGGACGCTTGGACTAATAATAAACCTACTAACCCGGGAGGCGGCGCATTGCATAAGTTAATAAGAAGCTGGCATATACCGTTGCGGCTTCCTGTTATATATAGCAATTACTTTAAAAGGACTAAATTCATTAATTATAGCTTAATAACTTAATGATTAGACGGGACGGCACGAGATCTTAGTTATAAACCGAACCTTGCTTTAGCTTTACTTTTAAAACCTGTAATTTACACGTATTAAATATAATAATTAAGATTTTATTTACTTAATTATTATAGCTTAGCTATATCTTTAGATTTTATTTATTTAATTATATATAATTTGAATACGTATTTATATTTTTATTTATTATTAATATTAATTGCCTAGTAAACTACTTATATTAATATATAAAGTCCTTATATATTATATCTTTAAAGCGCGTATTAATATTTTCATTTATTATAATATCTTAAGAGTATTAATTTGCTGCTCGGCGCTATGCTTTTACTAAGAATTAATATATATACTCGAGGAACTTATATTATATCTCTCGACTGCTTATGCGCCTTTAAATAATAAGGCTTGTTTATATGACGAAGCTTTACTATAAGAGTGTATCGCGCCTTAGCGCAGTCTATTAGTCATGTGTATGCTCTTGTAAGCACTTACGTATATATATACTTAAGTTATAATCCTTTTTTATAAAGGATAACGCTTACTTTAATAAATCTTTTGAACTCTTACTCTCTACGTTAATTATAGAGCTCTTGAACTACGAAAAGCCTGCTCCACATCTGTACGACAGTTCGTAAGTTTATTCTTTTGACCTAAACTTCTTTAAATAATATATTTTCTTATTAGCGGTTCTCTAGGTTATTATATATAACGCGATATAATTAATTAATTCTTAAGAGCATATATAATTTAAATAGCCTCTTATAATAAGATTTTAAGTTAGCTCGTACGTTAAGTCAAATCAACGAATCAGAGAGCGAAGAGGATACGTGGGCTCGGTTAATTAACGAATCAGAGAGCGAGGAAGAGAGCGAGAATAAGAGTGAAGAAGAAGATAATATTACTCGCGCTAACGAGTATTTAGATTAAGATCTTGAAGAGCTAGCCCGGATAAGCTAGATAAGGAGGATATTAACGAATCAGATGCTGAGAATGAAGTACCCGAAGAGTTCAAACGCTTTAAGTTCTTTAATTAGTTAGTTATCGATTCAGAGAGTAATTAGAATATGCCTTCTGAAAAAGTAATCGTAGGCTCTTCTTCAAGTAAGTATTTTATTTATTATTTCTTTTTTTAATAAAAGCGTATTAATAAAAGCGTTTATTAATAATATATAAAAGGAGCTTATATTCTAAAGCACGCTACTTTCGAAAAGAAATCAACTCGTATTCAAGAACGTCTTCGAGCTCAAAAACGACAAATTGAACGTCAAACTAAAAGGTTTAAAACCCTTATAATTATTTAATTAATAACTCAAAAGAATATTACTTCTTTCTTTACGCTAAAGCTTATTATTGAAATAAAAGAAGAAGATATTGTGGTGGGGTTGACCTCAGAGGCCCATTTGTCACGTAATTGAGCTGCATCTTACTGTATTTAAGATAGCCTCTAAGGTAATATTCTTTAAGGATAATAAAGATTCTTATTATTATAACTTTTCCTTCTTATTTAAATTATACCTCTCCCCTCTTTTAATAGATTATACTCCTTAAATATGTGATATTTTTAGTATTCGTTAAATGAGTATTTCCTACGTTTACCCTCCGGCACTTGCTTTGCTACCTTCTTATTATGTGCTTAGTGTTTTCCCCTCCATAATATATTCGAAGAAATCGACGAATTAAGCGACGAAGAAGACGAAGAGTTTAATTTACTAATAGAAAAAGAACTAAAAGCCGAAGATAACTTAATTAAATTAGACGATTTAAACGATATAAAGTTTATCGACAGTAGACGAAGCGAGCTTTTATTAGACTCTTTGATTGGCGACGCTATTAATACCTCGGCTAAGGCCTCTTCTACGCCAAGGACTTATAAAGAAGTACTAGACTTAATTAATAAATAAGTCAACGATAAGCGAATTCTTTTTTTACCTCGGCTACGCTTTAAATACTCGCTTATTTAATAATACGTCCAAAACCTCTTGAAAAAGAGTCCTCGTAGAGGTCGAATTGAGGCTTCTCTTCTTATTACTCAAAGTAATCACCTTACTGCTGACGGAACAACTCTTGCCCGCAAAATTAGAGCTTCGTTTTTTTATTATCGAGCGTACGGATCGTTGCCGATAGAGACTAAAGGAGGCAAATATAAAAATCGGTTCTTATTTAAATAACGAGGACGTTTTTCGAGCTTGCCGAGCGTAGTTATTAGCTCAAAAACTCGCTACGGTTACTCTTAAACGCTTTTGACACGTCCTTAATTCGGAAATTATACCTCGCTTACTCGCTTCGGCTAAAAAGAGTAAGAAACCTCTTTTAGGAAATACTACCGGTACACGTAATAAAGCCGATAAAAAGCCAAAAGAATAGAAACCTCTCGGTAAAACAGCTACTTATAAGTGGTTAAATCGTCTTGGATTTTACGCTACCGAAGAAAAGAAAGGGATTTACGTTGACGTTCACGAAAGAGCCGACGTATTCGAATATCGTCAATAAGTTAATTATATTTATTCTTTTTCTTTTAGGAAATAATTACTAATTGATTTAAAAGGAGTTTTTATCGCAAATGGCTTATTATCAATCGCTTACTATAAACTACGAAGAAGACGCTAATGGAGTACTATAACCTGTCACACCTGACTTACCCTTTGGAAAAAAAGAGCATGTTATTTACTACCGCGACGAGAGCTGTTTTCACGCTAAGGAGTACTCTAAGCGAATTTGGCTTGATGAAAATCAATAAAAGATGCTTTTAAAGAGTAAAGGGGGCCTTATTCACTGTTCAGACTTTATAAGTCTTAAAGGGAGGCTTGTGATTAGTCAAAAAGACGCTCGGGAAATCATTTATCCCGGAGGTCTACAAAAAACTTTTTATTAGAATATAAAGCAGTTGATTGATTAGGTTAAGCGAGCTATTAATATATTCGAAGAAAAGCATCCGAATAAAGTAGCTGTTTTCGTATTCAATCAATCAAGTGCTCACGCTAGCAAAGGAGACGGAGCTTTAAACGCTTTTGCAATAAATCTTAGAAAAGGCGGAGCTCCTTTGCCTTAAAAGGTCAGTTATACCTTCTCTTTTAGGAAATAATTAATTTAATTCTTTAGAATACAATCTTTCCTCCTGATATTAGCGAGGCTAAGCGAGCTCGTGGATTAGTTAGAGAGATTCAAGAGTTGAATTATAAGGTTGAAAAGACTATTAAGATAATAATAATTGAAGGCCACTTTAATAAGAAAAGAGTTAAACAGACTATAATCGAAGAAGTCCTAAAGGAGATTAAAGCGATTTTGGCGGAAAGAGGCTGTTTACTAATCGGTAAGTAAATTCTATTTATAAAGTAATATATTAATAATTAATAGGTAAAAAATGCCCAGTCACTAAGTGCTCTGGTAAAACTAAAAGGAATTGTAATCTAATTCTTTCTTGGCCTCGTAAAAAGCCTACAACTTATTGTTTAGCGAGAATTCTAGCTAATCACAAAGATTTCTTACTAAAATCTCTATTCGAATTAATTAAGATTTTAGAAACAAAAAGTTTTAAAAAATATTTATTATAAACTTTTTAAAACATATATATATAAAAATAAAAAATCTCAAATATTTTAGCGGTGCCAAGACTGCACTTTTATATGTACCTAAATTCGAGCACTAGCCCGATCGGGACAAAAGTGGGTCTTTATGACGCTAGCATTTAGGCGCAGATTTTAGGTTAGATAGATGTTTTTTAATATCACTATTATATTTTTACCGTGTTTGATGCGGTCCGACTGTATTTTTTGTTTTCTTAAGTTTAATCGTTTAATTTTAATTCTATTATATGCTGGCGAATATAATTATCGTCCGTCTGATTTTACTTACTGTTTTTATTATTAAAAGTCTTAATTTAATTATCGATATAATTAGCGTTTAGCTTGTTTATAATTATATAATAATAAGACACGTTAAGCTAGATTTTTTTAAGCGGTAAAAGAAACGAGATATTAGTATTATCGTATATTCTTCGTTTTATAAAATTAAGTTATTTCTTTTTAACTTTTTTTTATAATATAAGTTTATTATATATTTTAAGAGACTATATTCGTAGTATAGCTTCTTTTCGCGTCGTTCATTTATAACTTCCTTCAATAGTCTCTTATAATAAAGCTTGCTTTTCTTACAGTAAATAATATTATATTTTATAAGATCGGACTATTAATTATTCTTAAGGTTGCTTTAACGTTAACGTCTCTCGTTTTATCGGTAGCTAGATTGCCTTTAGCCTTCTTTTATATACGTTTATTATTTACGCTTAAAATCGTGTAAATAATTATCGATTCGGATTGTTTATTCGATAAGAGTAAGAATATCTTTTACTTAAGGCTTAATCCGGGTAAGTTTTAGTCGGATATAACCCTTAAGTCTTTATTAATAATAACTAATAAGTAATTAAGAATTCTAATTAATCTTATTAACATGCTTTTAAAATTCTGTAATATAAGCTACGACGCTATTAGTCTGCTTAAGGCCGTATAAGTACGTCTTAGCGGTTTTAATTTTATTAATATCGCCGAATATTTATCGAATCTCTTTCTTAAATTTGTTTTAAGTTTTAAATATTATTTATATAGCGAGCATAACTCCGCAATTAGCTTCGTGTTCGAAGTAGTCTTTAAGGAATAGCTCGATTCATTGCATAGCCTCTCCCTTAAGGTAGAATACCGTCTAAAAAGCGTAGCTTTCGTTAATAAGAAACTTATCGTCGTCAAAGTATTAATAAAGTTTTATTTAAAAAATAAAAGTCTTTAAATGCTTTTAATTCTTATAAAAGGTATTAAAAAGCTTAACTTTTAAAGTTTCTTTAAATTCGTATATAAAATTATCTTAAATATTAGGCATATCTTCGTCCTTATTATTACTACGTTCCTTACTTTTAAGGTTCGAGTTCGACGATAAAAGCGTGCCAATAATATTACTCCGAAGGCTAAGTACTTAATGCTTAAAAGTAAGAGTTAATATAATATACGTAAGTCGGTACTTTTAACGAGAAGGTGCTTAAAGTATTACGGTCCGTATATTTACTCGGTATAAATACAAGTTTGTATTTAATTTTAATGATCGAAAAGTAAGTATATTACGTATAATATAAAGATAATAATTAATATAATTAAGATATTATTTTTAGTTAAGTACGAAGCTCTTATTTAATAACAGATGTACTAGTTTTATATAAAACCTTCGTTCTCTTAGATCCTTTAAAAATTCCTTAGATCTTTTTATATCTTAAGGGATTTAGGGATTTAAGGATTTATTATATAACTTAATCACGTGATTTCTGTAGCCTTCTAATCCTGACTTTATCTTAAACACTTGGCTTCTCTGTATAGCATGCTGCCGAGCCTTAGGGCCAGTGTGCACGTGATACGCTTATTAACTCCTCCTGAGTATGTCCGTAACAGGAAGCGATTATATATAAGAGCTTATACTTCCTCTTTTCCGTCTTTCTTCTTTATCTTCTGTCGTGCAGGTTATGGTTGGTTGGCTAAGCGAGCCCAATCAAGAGCACCATAACCATAGCGCCAGTAAGCTCCCCTATTTAGGGAGCTTAAATGCGCCATATAGAATAAAAAATAATAATTTAATACGCAACTGCGCAACGTTCAATTAACTTAATATTCGCCTCTGTAGAGCCTTAAGGTATGTTGCACGATATCTTCTTATTTCTTTCGTATTAAACTTATTGGCTCTCGATAGCCTTAGCTAAAGTACTACTATATACCTCTTAAACCGCTCTATTAGCTAGTATCGTTACAGTAATACTTTAATTAAAGCTATTAAAAGCTAATAAGTTCAATATAAAAGAAATAAAAAAGAAAGAGAAAGCGTAAGCTTTTATATATAATCGCCTTTAAAACCCTTTTAGTATTAGTCCGACTCAACATGACTTAATTATTTTTAAACCCTTAGATTCCCTGACTCGCCGAGAACCTCTTAAGTGCACCTATCGTCATAATTTATCTACGACGTCGTTTAAGCCCCGTGCCAATTGTTTGCTCATTCTTGAAATAAAAGAATCTCTTAAATATATGTTAAGTTACTGTGAAAGATTAAGATATCACAGACGATCGTCTTTACCAGGCATCTCGAAAGCTCAAAGTAGGCCAAACAACCACGGAATCCAGGAATAATCGGACCGAGGACGATAAGGAAATTGGGCTGTGGAATGAATCCCGACCCCAGCTCCTGGTGACCGTGAAAACATCATCATTCGAGAATCATTTATTGTTCTTCTCCACCATCGCCACGCATCCCCCGCTTTTCGTTATTTCAGCCTTCGGTCGTGAGTGCCTTAACGGGATGGAACCTCCTTACGGAGGTACAGTACAGCGGTTAAGTGTGGGAATAGCACTAGCAGGGGGGTCCCTTGCCTACAGATTTCAACACTTCATAACTTTACAACCACGCATTCAAAAAATTTCATTTCAACGATAGAATAGTCTTTAAAAGAATCTCTACATGTAGATACTTTTTATTTTTTTTTGTGCGTTGTTGTTGCGTTGCAGGGGGGGTTATTCAAGACCCCTGCTAGTGCTATTACCACACTCAACCAATGTACCACCGTATATCTATCGCATAAATACTTACCCATTGACATTACTCGTGACGTCCCGACCCGCGTCTTGTCGTATGCAACCCCGCATCCACCACAGCACGTGCTGACGGTTGTGGCTTTTCACATTGTTATCACGGCCGCAACTTGCATGTCCACATCGAGGACAAAGTGCCGTTCTAATGAGCCGTATTCGAAGAAGGCGTTCAGCTTGAGCACTTTATAAAGTACGTACGTATGTATGTATGTATGTTTCACCGCCTCGGGTTGCATACCAGTTATCGATCAGTCGACTTCTATCAAAAGAACACAACTGGGGAAGCTCCATACCAGGGTCGTCCATGAATGCTAATTGCTACCTGGAGTAAGAAGGGACGAACGCCTGAATACCGTCGTTTTTATTGGCTCCAAAGAACCGTCAGAAGCAGATTCAAGATGGGACATCCCTCCGCTTTTGAAGTGGAAGTCTTCAGCGTGACGTGTGAGGGATGGGTGGAGTGCGCATTTCTTCTTCTGAGTATTTATGAGTAGACCCTCTACAACGATATATTCTAGAGCAACTGAGCACCTGCCCACAACTTCTTCAACTTCAATTACCTATGTGTTATTTTCGTCAAGGACCGCCCCCTCCAGTCATGCCGTTGGTAGAAGATTTATCCACAAGGGCAAAGGCCATCACCAGTTGCGAATGAATCTAAGAGGTGTGCGAGCGGCAGTGGGTCTGAAAAGTGCACAAGAAGCCTTTCATCTCAGCTCCAAGAAACCACCCGGTTAAATCATCCGAACTCAATCTCATATCCGACAAGCTTGCGGATTTTACTGTCTAACTAAAATAAGCTTTCTTCCCCGATGAACCCCAGCCTCTCCGCAGATGACGCATTCTCGTCACTACCAGGGGCCTACGGTGTTGTGCCTGATAGTAGAGGATGCGAAAAAGCTCTGTTGCGGATCATCTTCGGGCGGCGTGTGAAAGGAATATATTCCGCCCCTTCATAAGAAGGTCAAGCAAGTATAAGTTACGGCCAGTCTCTCAACAATGTTGAAAGTATCCTCAGATTGTCATCCCTCTGTTCATCCATAAATCACAAAATGGGTCTCCTTGTTCTTTCTACCTTTGCCGCTGTCCTCTTGGCAGGCGCCAGCACATCGGCGCCTAACTCTGCTCCAGATCCCTCCAAATTCTCTGGGGTTCCTGCACACAGCTTCGATGCTTCGTGCGCTGCCCTGGCAAAGTCAATCTCCATCGAGAACGTTACAGTTAACTTCGCGGAATACGTCCCTGCCGGGACGAACCTTACATTCCCTAACGCCGATCCATCTTGTGCTCGCCCTTCCCTAGTTGTGCTCCGCGACCTTTGTAGGGTGAATATGCATGTATCAACGACGAATGTGAGCGGTATTGTCCTCGAATCCTGGCTTCCAAAGAACTGGACGGGACGCTTTCTGAGCACAGGAAATGGTGGATTGGGAGGGTGTAAGTTTCCTGGCTATCTACTATGGACGTAAACAAGTTTTTGGACCCAGTCTAATTTTGTTCTTGATGACAGGCATTCAGTTCCCAGACATGGTGTATACAACTGGTCAGGGCTTTGCAGTAGTCGGCGCAAATAATGGCCATGATGGCATGTCAGGAAAGGCGTTCCTGAACAGTCCTGAAGTCATTGCCGATTTTGCCTACAGATCGTATGGTTCCCATCCCCTCTATTCCCTATATCTGTCGTCGGCAATAGCTAAACAAGTTTCTCTAACCAGCGTCCACACTGGCGTGGTTGTAGGGAAGCAAATCACCAAGCAATTCTATGGCACCAAACACAAGAAGTCGTATTATCTCGGCTGTTCAACCGGAGGTCGCCAAGGATTCAAATCTGTGCAAGACTTCCCACATGACTTCGATGGCGTTGTAGCTGGTGCACCTGCTCTGGATTTCAACAACCTAAACGGATGGTCCAACCACTTTTACCTCCTAACCGGAACAAACACTTCGGCGAGCTTTGTTCCAGTTCCCCTCTGGACGAAAGTCCACACTGAGGTGCTGAACCAATGTGATGGACTTGATGGCCTGAAAGATGGCATTCTTGAGGATCCGAGTCTCTGCAATTTTAATGCTTCAGCATTGCTATGTGCACATGCAGATAGCACGGAATGTCTTACCAGTGCACAGGTAAACACAGTGACGCAAGTATTCAGCGGTATATATGGGCAGGATGGGTCTTTGGTGTATCCCCGCATGCAGCCAGGAAGTGAGCTGATTGCAGCTGGGGCCTATTATGGTGGTAGCCCCTCCCCATTCACGGTAAATCAACAGGCTTGCTATGAATTCGGACTACCTCAACTAATTACTTGTAACAGGACTGGTATACATATGCAATCTTTGGGAACCCAAACTGGGATTCTGCAACGATGAGTCTAGCGGACATTGCATACGCAGACAAGAAAAACCCCTCGAATATTAAGACGTGGAAAGGCGATCTCTCGCCCTTCAAGGCTGCTGGTGGCAAAATATTGCATTACCATGGCATGCAAGATGCGATAATCACTTCCGACAACAGCGCCAGGTACTATGACTTGGTAAGCAAGACTATGCGTCAATCACCCGCACAACTGGACCAATTCTATCGTTACTTTAGGATTGGGGGCATGGGCCATTGTAGTGGCGGACCAGGGGCCTGGAAGATTGGCCAAAGTACTGCGGGCATGTCGGCGTTGACGAGCCAGGACAATGTCTTGATGCGCTTGGTGGATTGGGTTGAGAATGGCGCGGCACCAGAGACAATCAGAGGCACCAAATACGTCAACGACACGGCGTCTCTGGGGGTCCAATTTGTCAGAGATCATTGCAGATATCCGAGAAGGAATGTTTATAACGGGAAGGGCGACCCTACCCAGGCGACTAGTTGGAAGTGTAAATAATTTATTTCGTGGATACTACAATGTTGGTATGTCCGGAATAGTATATAAGGGAGTCGTCAGAATTTTACCGACTTGGTTCAGAATTTGATGGGATTGTTAAGCGCGATTCTGGTTATTCGTGAAAGCATTGACCTGATCAAGAAAGAAGGAATTTAATCTAATGCTTGTCTTCGGAGGCACAGAAGCCTACCTACGTAGGCAACACGGCATAGTGCGGAGCGTAGCCGTATGAGGTGTAAGGGTTCCACCCGTTTCAAACCTGTCGAATTACTGCTGACCTTGTCGCGTGTCGAAGGGTCACCACTTCTTCACAAAGGGGCGGCAGGGACCATTTGTCTGTTCTGTGTATTGTTACACCGAGTGTAGCGTGCCGTTCATCTGGGTCGTTGATCAGCGAGAAAGGTGATATTGTTCTGTTCGAGGATTCGTCGTCGTGAGATCTTGCAAACGTAGTAGGAGGGCGATGGGCCAAACTGGAACCCACCTGTGGCTGTATATGTGTAACTGAGGAGGCATTGGTGCTTGGGCTCTATCATTGCACTTCGTAGGGCGATACTACGCTGCTATACTGCTGCCGCCGGTAACCAGGGATTGCCCGACCTTCCTTGAGAACGGGACCCTTCTGGCAAGATCCTTTCCCGAGCAACAGAAGAAGACAGTAGAAGCGTGAGCATGAAGGTTGAAAAGTTGAGAAGACTTACAATTTATTCCTCCAAAGAGATCAGCTGTATGACTATCAAAGTCTGATTTCTTGGTCGTGCATGCGCTCCTATCGCAGATTGCCCTCGAGCCCTGGTCGTCTCCTGCACTCCTTCCGACTCCTCTGTGTTCTGTCCATGGAACAATCTCAGAGTCACCTCCACACAACGTCTTCCTCTTGCAATAGCCAAAGATACACCAAGCTTCCTCTAAATACACGATTGAGCTTTCGCAAGAGGGCTCTCAGCTAACCATCAAGCGCTGCGTTGGGTCTGGCTCATCCTCTTCGAGCTTGCAATCTAGGGAGTGTGCAAGCCTAAGGATTGTTAGCACGTTTGGTACTGGTGGGCCGTCCTCCCAATCGTTTCGGCATGAAACTAAGGATAGAATTGGCAAATATACAAATCCCGATGAACCCGATCCGTAGAAAGCCCTCCAAAATATTCCTCGGACTGCTTCTAACAAAACTCTCTCAGCCACGGAGGCTGCTTCAATGTACTTGTACACTTAATCCTTCTGCGACACAGTCTGCAACAGTGCTGTAGCGAGTCAAGGCTGAGCATCCAGACCCGCAGGTCCAGAAACCTGTAAATCTAAAGCTCTCGTGATCCAAAATGCTCTCCTTATCGGAATCACCACGTCCATAGGAGGGACTAATTGATACGTGCGAAACTTGCGCAACCATAACTGCGCCACTCGAACGTGAAGTTGAGCTATCAAACTGGCATTCGTTCATCCTGAAGCAGAAAATAGACTTAAATTGAAACGCACGGGATATAGAGTGCGCCTTGCAGACCCTGTTGTAACCACGGGGCTGTGAGCTTCATTGGCGGGTGCTGGCTCCCGTCTCGTCTGAGCCACTTAAAACCAACAGTGACTGACTGTACGGCGCAGCTGTTATATCAATAGGCTGCTGCCACCGCCATTCCGTCTTGATGAACAGCAAAAGAAAACTTCCACCGACTCATCTTTATCCAGAGTATATTTCCAACCGCACTTGCCATTGAAGCTGTTTGTTTTGATCGTGGGATCAGCCGAGCTCACACGAAGGTCGAAATTGGCGAGGCTGGCGAGGCTGAAAAGGAGAGAGGGAGAAGGAAAGAGCAATGCCACAACAACATCACCACGATCCGTCAATACCTCACGCCCGACTCTCGCAGACATTACCTCCTCTCCCTCCGTCTTTACCTATGAACGACCTCATTCTGCCTCCACAGCTATCCGTATCTACACAAATACCTTACCACGATGACCCCGCAGACGATGAGCACTCACCGTCCCAGCCACCTGGCTATGAGCCGATGTACGACTACCTACGATCACATCAACGAATACCATTACTTCCACCAGATCACGAATGCCAGAATACCTCAGATCAGTCGATTCCTCCAGACCAATACCACGATGAGCCGTTTGTCGTGACAATACTGGAAGGCGATACGACACAACCTCCACCACCATCCTACAACGAGCTATACCGTCAGAATGAGCAGGAGCTGGATAGACTGATGCGGCAATTCGATATGGATGGGACACCAGCAGAACAGACGGAAGAACTGGTGAAATGGGTCGTGGCGATGCTGTTGATATGCTTGAGCATCGCAGCTGTGGGAACTGCGTTCAATTGGGGCCGACCGGGCTGAATGCGAGTTTGTAAATTTGTCGATATTGATACCCTGGGTTCTGCTTGAAAATCACATGGAGTTTGGAGTTGGAATGGCTAGAAGAACAATGAATCAGAGAGAGAAAGGATAGAGACAAATGACATCTCCTCGAGCTTTGCTTGAATCCATCTTAATCTCACGCACGTGTGCGTGCACAAAAGGTACCTGTTGAGTTCTCCACTGATGTCGCCATGCGTAATTCATTACAGTAATCTTTGCTTTCGACTTATTATTGTCAATTTTCTATTATCGCATCCACCCAGTCGTGTCGTGCGATAAGCTCCCGGAAGTCTCAGTCACTCACCGAAACCAGTGGTTGGCATTGTATGTGGCTTGCTCAGCCCCACGACGTTATCTCGCAACTTTCCCTCGAATTCATCTTCCTCCATCTCTTCTCTTCATCCGAACATGGCGTTAACATCAAAAGATCACTTTCGAGGATGGTTATCAAGCCATCTCCCGTTGAAAGACACCCAGTTAAGCGCCTCACGCTACGAGCACACACCTTTCGACGACGAATCCTCAATCAGGCTACTGTACCTCCAGCCTGGCCGGTTCGACGATGACATCCATCTGAAGGTGAAAGTTGTCAGTCTCGACGATCCTCCTCCATATCGAGCTCTTTCCTATGTGTGGGGTCCTCCTCCCCACGAATCGTCAATCTTCTGTCACGGGAAAGAGTTGTTGGTTTCTGAGAGCTGCGTTGCGGCTCTCAGACACCTACGAGGGAAATATACCGTGAAGATACTATGGATTGATGCCATTTGTATTGATCAGTCGTCACTGGAGGAGCGAGGCCATCAGGTGAAATTGATGGGCGATGTGTACTCGAACGCGCAAAGAACTTGGATCTGGCTGGGGGAGAGCACTTCAGAGTCGGACTTCGTCATGGACTTCCTCAACAACTTCATTAATGTCAAGGAACAAATCTCAGGCCGTTCCCAATCTCACCAAGAAAAAGCGCTGTGGCAAGAGATTAAAAAACTCAAAAGTATCTATTTTGTATTTTGAACCTTGCTTCCCTGCATTATTGACTATGCCACAGACGAGGAACGGAGATTATATGGAAATGATGCATCAAAGTTCACATTGCTTGTAAAGTCCGTCATGGCTCGACCATGGTTCGAACGAGTCTGGACTGTGCAAGAATACACATTAAGTCGAGATGCCCAAGCAATCTGCGGCGCGAAAAACTTCCCCTTGTCAAAACTTTTCGATGCTGCACTATCTATCACGAACAAAAGGATGCACGGCGGAGAACCAGCATATATACCGCTCACAGAATATTCCGCAGCTTATTGTGTCTCATATCGACATATCTAGGAGGCGATCCATGCCAATGGAACCAAACACATCACTTTCACAGACTTTCTGGTCGAGGGCCGGAAATTGAAAGCGAGTAATTCAAGAGACGTTATATTCGGTCTTTGTGGAATGCTTCAGAAGTTCCAGTTCAAAATTCCGCCACCAAATTACTCGAAATCTGTGGAGGACATATTTTCTGAAGCAACGAAAGCGGCGATACTGTATGATCATTCGCTGGTGGCACTATATTACTGCTTCAAAAGCCAAGATCTACCCACTCTCCCATCTTGGGTTCCAGATTGGTCGAAAAAGAAGTTCAATGCGTTATGTGATGTTGTAGCATCTGGTCCGGGCGATGTATTTGATGCTACTCGTGGTAGCCTTCCCTCATTCAGGTTCTTTGACCAAAACATTGATGGATCACAATGCCAAGATTTGTTATCCGTGAAGGGTGTTATCTTTGACACAATAAAGTACATTAGTCAAGAGGAGGTTGCAGTCGAAGACATTTTATCGCGACGTCTCGAGGCTGACGCACGATCTGCAGAGAATCTGACTTTTCTTCAAACCCGTGTAATCTACGAAGCCACGGAAGCTTGGCTGATCATAGCATTAAAGCTCTCACCGTACCCGACCGGTGAAACTTCACTCCACGCTTTCAGCCGAACGTTGATTCTTGATAGGTATCGAGGGGAATACTGGCCGAATTTATATCCTGGACTCGATGTTTCTAGAGGATTCTCTCACTGGCTGCAATCTTTTCGCTTGGGATCCTCTTGTCTCTACGAAAACCTTAGTGAAAGAAATAGCTATGAAGCTAGAACGCAAAAGCATACCACCAGGCCAATGAGGCCGGGTTCCAACTCTATTAATTTGATAGATACACACAATAGCTTTTTTGGCATACCCACTCATAGTGAAGGACGAATCATTTCCAGCATGACTTTCGGGGAACAATTTCTGGAAGAAATTGGCCAAAAGGGTGTACAAATTACCGAGGCGAACGCGAAAGACTATATACAGTTGAGCTTAAGGAGAAGTAGTCATGCTACTACTTTTAGTTTATTCGTTTGCGCATCCATCCACAGAATTAGATTCTTCACTACCGAGAACGGGTACATGGGCATGGGCATGCCAGAGATCGAGACGGGGGACCAAGTGCTTCTTGTTGCAGGGCTTCCGAGGCCGTTGATTGGCAGGAAAGTGGGCGAGAGATACCAACTTATCGGGCCAGCTTATCTTCATGGGATTATGGATGGGGAGAAGTGGCCCGAGGATGAGAGCCAGTTGGTGGACATTGTGTTTGAGTAAAGCTTGGTTGAGGGTTTACTTTGCGTTGGGAAAACCTCTTCCAAGGTACGAGAGTCAGGTTGCGATAGATGTCGCTTTGCCATTCGAAGCTATTTCTTTAGGCTCTTGCTTGTCGATTCTGTAGGCGCATCGGCTAGTGTTTAGGTTTTGGGAGTTTGAATGAATTCGTTTCTTTATATACTAAAATCTGATTACCACTCTGAGTTCTTTCTCGACGACAACAGCAGAAAAAAGCACTCGAGATACCACTTTTTCTGCGAATCAGGAGGCTGATATAACGTAGCAAAAGATCAGATGTGGCGCCGTCCTCTTTGAATCGTAATCGAGGGCTTCATTCCCTCCCTCACTTCTTAATTTTACTGTCTTGGTCTCAGGAAAGCCCCTGGTCACAAATTGTATACTTGGCTTCCGTTTTGACTAACCAGTCTAGCAAAAATATGCACTGGGTGTCCGTCCTGAGCCCTCGGAAAGTGTCATGGAATTGGTCAGCGAGTGGAAGTGTTACAGAGGGGATATTTCACCGCAAGTTCTCCGCCACTGCAGATGAATTGGCAGGATTTCTTACCCAAAACGAAACCCTACAGTGATACATATATGCCAATCTAGTCCTAAATTCCAGCGGGAGAGAATCCCGAGCCGGGCCCTTGTCGAAGGGAATAATAGCAAGACATCATTTGATCTAGAAGAAGCCGTTATAGAGCGATACTGTCGCTCGTAGTGAATTTATTTTCTTCTCAATCATTTCTGACGACTCGTTTAAATATGGGAAAGTCACTGTCTAGTGCCGAATCTATCTTGTTGACTTCGCGTAAACTCGGTTGGTCAACAGATTCGGCAAGTATTTACTTTATCTCCCGAAAACTACACTTCACCACCAGTGATGAAAGAAATGACAATTTGGATGCATAGATGGCGTGTGCAATATGGTTGATACCAATATTTTCCGGTCTTTAATTCTAGACTACTTGCATTCTGTCTTCAGTAAAACCCCACCCACATTTGAACTTTGACCGTCTTTTCAAATCAGAATACAACGCCTCAAATCAGAGTACCATATCTCGGTAGGGTATAAGAGCAAAGTAATATATTATCTCATCAACATATCCCACACAACATGACGGGAAAACCACCCAGCTTCCCCACGTGATTGGCGCATGTACCTGCCCAATAAGATTTAGTGCCAAGGTACTTCTCACCCGAAGCTTCAGTGCACTAAAGATAGCAAATCCAACCTCAAGATCTTATCATCAACCCCGCGTTGTGTACCGTTCCCCTCTCCTATCCCATCCCACTCTGGCGGCAGGTCTGCTTGTTCTACCTAGCCGTGTATATAACACTGAATGAATATTTTTCAAGCTCTCTATTTCCTCTCAATAACGTCTTCTATTCATCACCCCTCTCTACAGCTAACGGACTCACTATGGCAGCTACAGTAACCACAGCGTCCGGTGCTACATGGCAGGAAGTAGCAGCAGATAGACAGAAACATCGAGATGCAACGATCGCAGCTATCGAGCCGGCATTGCCAGATATTACAGATATACCACTGAATACCATCCCGCTGGCAAAGAAGTACCTCACGGCGGAAGAGATCTTGATCACAGAGAGCTATGTGGAGGATCTCGTTGTACAACTTGCAAAGGGAGAGATCAGTTCTACGACGGTCATCAAAGCCTTCCTACGCCGTGCGGCACTTGCGCAGAAAGCTGTATGTCCTCTCCCCCCCTCAATCAAAATTACAATCAACAAGGTTGCTAACAATCCCCAGACGAATTGTATCACAGAACTCCTCCCCACACGAGCCCTCGAGCGCGCAGCCTTCCTCGATGCCTACCTCGCTGAACACAAGGAACCCATCGGTCCTCTCCACGGTATACCCATAAGCGTGAAGGAACACGTTGCTATGAAAGGCCTTGATTTGAATGCTGGCTTCATCGCGTGGGTTGGGACAGTGGCGGAAGAGGATGCGCTTATCTTGCAGATATTGTGGAAGGCGGGTGCGGTGTTCCATGCGAGGACGACACAGCCGCAGAGTTTGATGCATTTGGAGACGAGTAGTAATATATATGGGTGAGTGGGTGAGGCTCGGAGGGGGAGGAGATGGAAAAGAGGCTGTACTGATGCGAGATAGTGTCACAACGAATCCATTTAATTCGACTCTGACCTGCGGCGGATCATCTGGAGGCGAGGGAGCACTGCTTGGGTTCCGAGGTAGTTGTTTGGGTATTGGTACGGATATTGGGGGGTCGATTCGGAGTCCGGCTGCGAATAATGGTTTGTCCTTGATCAGCATATTCCGGGCTTCTGGTTGACTGTTATGCAGGATTGTATGGTATGAAGCCAACCTCCCGCCGGCTTCCTATGGGTGGACTATCCGCTACGATGCTTGCAGCAGAGCACATCGTTCCTGCGATAGGACCGCTTTCGACCAGTCTTAAGGGTTGCAAATTGTTTATCAAGACCTTAATCAACAATAAGCCTTGGTCAAAGGAACCTTCTCTTTTGCCATTTCCATGGAAGTCAGAAGATTTCTTCAAAGGGAAGAAATTGAAGATTGGTGTGCTTTGGGATGACGGTGTTGTGAAGCCACATCCTCCTGTTACAAGAGCCATGAAGCAGGTTGTCGATAAGCTGAAGGCGAATGGAAATTTTGAAGTTGTCGAATGGAAGCCGTTCCATCATGCTACTGCCTGGGAAATTATTGTGGGTGTCCAGTCTCCTCTTGAAGTGTATATCTGACAATCCTTAGGCAAGCCTCTATTTTTGCGATGGTGGTGGGGAGGAAACCGCTGCGACAGATGCCTCATCTGAACCTCTACGACCTCTGACAAAGCACATCATCCACGACAATCCTCACATGGAACACCATACCATCGCATCCATGTGGTCGGCAACCAAACGGCGAGACAAATACCGAGAGGACTACAACGCAGTTTGGAACGAGACCGCCACTTCCGTAGGATCAAATGGAGAACTCGAGGGAACCGTGGACGTCATATTAAGTCCAGTTGGACCATCAGCAGCCCCAAAAATTGACACCGCAAAGTGGTGGGGATACACGAGTCAGTGGAATTTACTGGACTATCCAGCTTTGATCTTTCCAGTTGATAAAGTCGATGTTGAGAAAGACGGTGAAAAGGTCGAGTACAAACCTCGAAATGAGAAAGATGATTATAATTGGGATCTATGGGAGAAGTTCGGAGCCGAAGGGTACAAGGATGCCCCGATCAGTTTACAGTTTGTTGGCAGACGGTATGTTCGCCTCATTATTACGTCGATAGCTGGCGGTGAACTAACAAATCCCAGGTATGAGGATGAGAAAGTCATCCAGGCTCTGGAGATCGTCAAGCAAGACGTGGGATTGCCGTTTGTGGATTACATCTAGGATGATCCTCGAAGGTTGGCTCGGGAATCTCACATCACGCACATCACGTTCTCGCGCCACACTTGATCGCTCGGGACATTGTATGCATCTTTGCTTTGGTGGCGTCGTGCAACTGCAGGAAGGTCAAGTGGCTGAAAGCTATTGGCACAGACTGGTTCTTGTTGGTTGCAGAAGCATGGACTTTCTCCAGATGACAGCTGCTGTATTGCGCTTTAGCCGCATTTACCCACTGCCAGCCACATGTTTTCTTTGCTTGCTTAAAGCACTTTTGATTTGACGTACATTTTTGCGCCTTGGTTGGTGGTGGAGTACAATTCGAGTCAAGTGCATTTAATTGTCTTGGGTGCTCACTTGACCGCACCCAGCTCCCACGAAAACTGCATCTCCAACCACATCATGAACAATTATGACCCAATAAATATACTCAGCCTCGCAAATCCCCCATGTATTCTTCATTTTCCCCTTATTCTTTACACCCCACCACCTACTCTCCACTCTTTTCAGTTAAGTACCCTCTCACCGACCATTCGCAGATCTTTCAATCCCTGAATCGTGTAACCGAGACGAGACAACAGACAGGATAGGATGAATGCTCCGTACCCCGCACCTACACACACCTGGATTGGTACCCCACGCGTGCCACGTTACCTAAACATATCTGATATGCGCATACAGAACCCTGCATCACAGGTACATAAAATGTTATCCCGTGATATTTTTTCTTCGAGCATTTCTTCCGTTCATGTCCTGCACCGCGATGGGTGTGATGGGCTGCACGAATAAGAGTTCGGTGCAACGAGCGTTGGAGGGATAGAAGGACCGCGTGCCTGGATATGGCCGAGACCGGGGAATTTTTTTCTTGCCTGTTTCAATACTGTTTATCTTGAAGTGATTGGAAGACTCATGGAAGTCATCAGACTCGATATAAATGCGGGAGAAATATCCCAGTTTCCTGCCTTTCTCTCAATACCAATAACCGGAATATTCCACGAGCTTGCAAACATTCAAACGAGCACGAGGACACGCGTCTGCGAGGAGAACGGGGTATGTCATGTAAGTATTGGATGTACGGTCTTGTACTACTGTAGGTCTCAGTTAGCTTCACGTCCTTTTACTTCACCGCAGCTTGCACCCTTGCCTTTGCGCTGCAGTGGGTTGCAGCTTAGGACAGGAGTTCCTGCACTGCACGCCCCATGCAGAGAGCTCTGTTCACCGTCCCCGCATGTATCTTATGTACGGTATGTACATGACTGCACAGATCACGCAGTGGCGTGGAGGGGAGCTAGTTATTACTGGGCAATTCAGAGCAGGAGTATGCGGCAGGCTGGTTTTGATATTTTGTCCGAGGACTGGGGAGGGGATTGATGCGTGGGATGAGGGGAATTATCGAATTAGAATTGCAAGGGGAAGAGGAGGAGGAAGAGGAGTGTGGGAGTGCAAAGTGGGACAGAAAGAAAATAATGCACTAATACACAAGACGTGGGAGGGAGAAAGAAGAGATTTGCGAAATATTCAAATAGGTGAGTGTTGGATGAACCACGTGCTGGGATTGGACAGTTTTGAGGTAAGACTTACTTACTATCTACTTGTTATGCGGACGAGTCAAGGCTTTCCTAGGTGACGCGATGTGCGCGTCCGTGGGGGAAAAGCCATACAAGACATGTCGAGTCTTCCTCGGGGACTACACACCATCTCAAGCCATGGCATACAAGGGTATGAGTCCGAGAAGGTGGTTGAACTTCACCGCTCGTTAGCCGCTCGTTGGAAGAGAAGAAAGGGTATATATCCTCTCCCCCTTTGCATCTGATTTTCGAAGTTCAAGCTTCGTGCTTTTTACATTCTCATACCATACCATCAGACTTTTTCGGTCCTCCCATCTTCCTAACTCATCATATCACACTCCAGTATACCAGTCAAGAAAAACGACCCCGTTTCATCTTAACTGATCGAAATGGCCGACATTACTGAGACCCAGGTTCCTTCTTCCGAGTCCTTCACTGATCGTGAAGCTGCTGTAAGTCTTTCCTCTCCTCCCTCTGATTTATTTACCTCTCCTTCCTTCCCCCATCTCAGACAAAGCTGAGACTAATTTCCACCCAGCTCAACCTCCGCGCCCAAGCCCTCGATGCCCGTGAAGCCTCTCTAGATGCTAGGGAAGCTGCGCTCGTAGCTCGTGAGGCTGCCCTCTCGCCACCTGCTGTTCCTGAGGCGCAACCTGAGGGTGTGTTGGGTGATGTGAAGGAGGAGGCTGCTGTTGAGAGTGTGCCTGTTGAGGAGACTAAGGAGGAGGAGACGAAAGAGGAGGAAGCCGCCCCTGTAGAGGAGGTGAGCAGCGAGGAGAAGAGTGAGGAGGCGGCGCCCGTTGTCGAGGAGAGTAAGAGCGAAGTGAAGCCTGAGGACCCGGAGGTTGTTGCTGAGGAAGCTAAGAGTGAGAAGACGGCCCCTGTCGTTGAAGAGGCCAAGAGTGAAGAGAAAGCTGAAGAGCCTACTCCCATTGAAGAGAGCAAGACTGAGGAGGTTGCTCCTATCGAGGAGGAGAAGGCAATCGAGACGCAGCCAGAAGTTAGCGAGGCAGTCGTACGTTTTCCGGTTTTCTTCTCGCTAAACGAGACAACAAGCTGACGTAGCGCAGACCGAAGAGCCAAAGGAGGTATCGGAGTCCGTCCCAGTTGAAGAGACCATAGCTGCACATGTTGAGGAGCCAGTTCCAACCGCTGAAGACACGCCTGCGGTTGACGAGACACCCGCCACCGAAGAGACCCCTGCTCCCGTCGAGCAGGCAACAGAAGAGACCCTCGCACCAGCCGATGAGTTTCCCACTCCCGCCCCAGTAGCCGACATCGAGACTCCAGCCACGATTGAAGAGGAGCCTGTTTTGGTTCAATCCGAGGAGTTGAAGGACATTAAGGAGGAAGAAGTTAAAGAGACACCGGTAAGTTATCAATATGTCTCTTTTGGACTGCTGGTATCGAGAATCGAATCATACCTTCTTGAGTGATGGGGGTGCTGATTAATGCTTTAGGTTGAGGAGTCAAAACCTCTTGAGGCGGAGGCGGAGGCTAGTGAGAGCTTGCCTGTTGTAAGTTTCGTTGATCTTGTTTTAGTTTTTGTCAGGAATGCGTGGTGAGGTTTGTTACTGATTGCGATGCAGGTTGAAGAGTTAGCCCCCGTTGAGTTGGCGCCTGTTGAGGTTGCACCTCAAGTCGAGGAGACACCTACTGCTGTGGAGGAGACTTCTGCACCAGCTGTATGTTTGCCTCATTTATCGTTTCACTCCGAACACAAACTGACATCCACCAGGTCGAAGAGACACCCGCACCAGCTTCCACCGAACACGTGGCAGTCGCTCCAACGGCTGAAACCATCTCAGCACCAGAGCCAACTGTAGCAGCAGTCGAAGAACCTGTTGTCGAGCAGGAGTCAACCCCAGTCCAAGTCGAGGCTCAAGAGGAAGAGCCAGCTAAGAAGGAAGAGGAGAACACCACCGCAGCCACCGAGAACCCGATCCACGAGCAGACTGTCGATATCCCTGTTGCTTCGCATGCACCTCCTCAGCCTATTGCAGTTTGACTAGCACGGCTGTTTAGAAGGGGGAAGGGGAAGGAGGGGGTTGCGAGTGCTTGAGTGGTTAAGTGGGATGTAGCTGAGGAGGGTGGTGGATTGTGCATGCGATGCTGCATGGCAGCTACGACCTGGTTGTGTGAAAAATGGGGAAATCTTAAGGAAGATTGAAGAGATGGAGAACCAATAAATTGATAAGTGATGATTGCATATCTGTTTATATGTCTGGTTATTTGTATGTGATTGGATTGGATTGGATTGGATGTTTATCGGGCATGGCTTGCGAGTTGGCTCTTTCGTGGCATTTGAACATGCATGGGTTATTTGCCGGTAGCGATTTCGTTGAAAAATGCAATGAATTGATCTCTTCTGTCCAAACGTTACTTTGTTTAATACTTATTACCTCCACTATAATTCTGATTAAAAACTGTCAAGACACGGAGACGAAACCCCCTCCTTCAAGACCCCGCTCATTGACCCCTTCCCCCTCCCTTTTCATCAACTCCACCCCCAAAGTCAGTAACCCACTAACCACGTCACATACCCAAATAACGCACACTCCTGACATCAGCATCACAATCACCCCCCTCGGTCGTCTAGTTGGTTTATGGCGTCGGACTGTAATAGGTTATTCAGTTTCATCCGAATGTCGCGCGTAAGTGTTACATTCTAGGTGGTGTGGATGTGTGTTTCTCTCAGACGGCTGCTAACAGCTGTATAGGTTCGACTCGCGCCTGAGGGAATTTGTCTACATTTTTTGGGCAGATTTTTTCTCTCTTTGGGTTGTTTTTCTTAAGGGCAATTTGGGAAAGAGAGTTAAGGGGTTTCGTCGCTTGGGATTGAGGTGGGTGGGTTGGCTGGCAGGTTGGAGGTGAGAGGAAGAGGGGGCTGCTCGCTTAACCTTTTTGATAGGATGAGTGTGTGAAGTGTGGGTCTTTAGGGCATCTCGTATTTACATTTCTTTTTAGACATCACGAGGAAACAAGAGTTCGCTGCTCATAATTGAAGGGAGAACGTTTTTTATGTGAAAAAGTGAATGCTGAATTTAATGTTCAAGAAGTGAAGTAAAGTAAGATAAAGCCCATCTCAAAGTTTCCATCCTACTCAATGCATCCTTTTCGGTGAAAACATCTCAAGCCCATATGCAAGTTCATATGTGCTGTCTAATTGATCTATCCTGTAGCCCGATAATACTGGTGATCCCATCTCTCTTCATACAATTTAACCCATTCCCAGTACCCAAAAATTGAAAACAGACGAGAAGAGGTAAAAGAAAAGTCGTGAATCCATCAAGAAAAGAACATCCCAGACCCGAGAACCAAGAACGAAGAACATCAGGGCAATCGCTGTCCTTCGCCACTCAACATGAATGCGTCTCCAAGTCAAGGTCGGATAGAATAAAGTCTCATTTATGTACATCGCCAGAAACTCAATCCTCAATCTCAGCTTCAAGCTCAGCCTCACGCTTGTTGTGGCGAATAGGCTTGAAAGTTGAGACGCCACCGATGCCGAGTTTGTTTCCTGGTTCGCGGGTCTCGACGATGGCCTCTGCTTCAGATTCAACTTCTGGTGATGGAGAGGCCTCAGCATCGGCTTCGCGTTTGTTGTGGCGGATAGGTTTGAAGGTCGAGACACCGCCAATCCCCAACTTGTTGCCTGGTTCCCGGGCCTCGACAATGGCCTCTGCTTCAGATTCAGCTTCTGGTGATGGAGAGGCCTCAGCATCGGCTTCGCGTTTGTTGTGGCGGATAGGTTTGAAGGTCGAGACACCGCCAATCCCCAACTTGTTGCCTGGTTCCCGAGCCTCGACAATCGCTTCAGCTTCTGGTTCAGCTTCTGGTGATGGGGAAGCCTCAGCATCGGCTTCACGTTTGTTGTGTCTGATAGGCTTAAATGTCATGACTCCTCCGATGCCGAGTTTGTTTCCGGGCTCGCGAGTCTCGATAATTGCTTCAGGCTCTGCTTCGGCGTCCCGTCTGTTGTGGCGGATGGGCTTGAAAGTCATGACTCCCCCAATTCCCAGCTTGTTCCCTGGATCTGCCTCTGGGGTCGGCTCACGCTTGTTGTGTCTGATGGGCTTGAAGGTCGAGACACCGCCAATGCCGAGTTTGTTTCCTGGCTCAGCATTTGGAACTGGAGCAGCGAGGATTGCTGGAAGAACACAAGCGACCAAGAAAGCAATGCGGGAGAATGAAACCATTTCTAGAATGAAAATTAGGATGGGGGTAAGGCTGAGTGGGATAGAGATCTTACTGTATGTGGCTGGGCTGCGATAAAGAGATAGGAGAAGCTTCTGATATGAGATGAGATGAAGAAAGCGATTTGACTGTAGGAGATCTAAGACAGATGAAAGACTGAAGTAGGAAATAAGGAGAGAGCTCCTTGAATGATGATGAGTGAGATGATGAGATGAGATGAAGATGAAGGAAACAAACTCCACCGGATACCCTCCAGCTTATGTATCTCAAAGTCCTCAAACAAACAAGCAGAGTATAGACGAATTCATACCAGCATATCGATTTAGATGCTCTCGAGTATTCTCGGATGTAGCTCGACTCCGAAAATACACAGCGAATACATGGAATCATCCTCCGATATTGTAAGGCCGAAGACACGAATAGCACAGCGCGGGGTTCCCAAGCAAAAACTTGGAGGAAACCACAACAACGCCTCCCTCTCCCGGTAGCCGAAGCCGCGAATAGCACATGGGGAAACAAAGCAGGAAATGAGTGGCCGGAAAGCTTCAGGAACATTTGGAATGTGTTCCACCAAGGGATTTCTACTAAGCTTACTTCCCTATCGATCCTTGACCCCAGACAGGCCGTCATTATTCGTTCCCCGGCCACCGCATTCAGAGCTGTCGAGCCTCAATTTGGGTTGACACGTCGTGCTGGGCCCTGCATGGAGCCATAAATACCAGCAGGCAATCTCGAGGGAATGACGCGCAGGCTGCTGCGCAGCAGCAGCCGAGGATCCCGAGGGCTTAATTAACATGGTTAAAGTTCTTAAAGTCTAAAAAAATATAGAGCGATGTGGGGGAAAGATATCCGCGGCGGCTATTTAGATCTTGATTGCCCATGATGAGAATCTCGGGTTGGGGAAGATGCGGTGGCAGGCTGCGGCTATTTTGGGAGGCTGTGTGGGTGTTGATGCTTGAGTGGCTGAACACAAGGGGACAGTGTCTTTAAATAGGCGCTTTAGCATGGGATGGACGGCTAGGATAAGCGAGGATTCCTTGTAGCGGGACCCCCTTGCAGCGGATCTGGAAGTCCTGCATTTTCCCTGGTCTATATTGAGTTTATCCTCACGCGATAGTAGACTTTTGGTGGGTTTCTGCATTCTTTCAGCTTTGGGATGGGATGATTTCATGTGTGAGTGTAGATGTAGTGCATGCGTTGGCAGCTCAACGACCCCGCTTGCACGTTTTGATTCGCCGAGAAGAAGTAAACAAGACGGGTCCCGGTTCTCGGGAACCCGTTGAATTCAGTCATGAAGTGAGGCTCACGAATTTCCTTATCTTAAAGAACGTTGAAACATGCATGCATGTAGGCAGTCATTGTCAATTGACTGCCAAGCTCCAAGCATTCGGTTCACTTCTCTGCTCATCTTTTTAAAGTGGAATCCTTCCATGTTGTCCTGGGGAGAGCTACAAATTGCGACGAGGTTAGGAACAGCTATTCCGGACCATTATTTACAACGTCTAAGAAACATCACCAATACATTTGTTACTCCAAGGTATTAAACTCTCTTACCGCATGCTTGTAAACCTCGAGAGGGTGTATGCTGCTTGTACTAGATGAGACTTTATGGCTCGTAATCTCGGGTCCAATTCCATGCAACCCTACTCATGTCAGGTATCTTGTGGCGCCTGCACTTCGCGTTGAGTTTCCCATGATACTATGCTGCCTGCATCTGGCATTATACGAAAGTCTCGTGCAACCTTTCGCTTTTGCTGAGGTGAGAATTTTGGGGTCTACGATGTCCCCATTTACTGGAACTTTAAATAATCAGGATGACTGCACATGGATTTAAGTTGCAACCATGTGATTACATGCAGATTTCACAATAGATGTTAAAAAAAATGGTTTGGGGGTTGGGGGGGGGGGGGGGGGGGAGAAGAGCGGTGGTGTTAATTCGTGGCTGTTATTGACTCTTGACTGCATGTTGGCCTCGGTTACTGGGAAAACATACAGCTTTATCAGAGTATAGGATAGAGGTTCTATTTATCAGACTCAACCTTGTTTAGATTTAGACCCCAAGTCAAAATCGTCGCTGGGCTGATAATCTCCTGGAACCAAATTTAAATGAAGTCGTTCGGGAATAGCACGACACTGTCTGTATCCGAACCACCCCAATAATATCAAGCATTTCCATTGAACATGAAACTCCCAGCCTCATTTCAACGCAAGAAAGTCTCGGAGCATATTCGTCCCATCGTCACGCAAGTAGCTGCGGTCCCGGAAATGCTCTTGCCCGCATGACTCTCCGGACCTGCCCATCATGCGGGATCCTTCCATCTTGAAAACCAACAAACGGCCCAACGGATCCATGATTGGCATTTGTTTGTTCTTTCTGAGACGCTGTTTCACACGTCACCTCTAAGTGATGTAGATCTTTGAGTTTCTAAGCTATTCCGGGCACCCAACGATACCATTTGTTTGTGGGGACCTAAAAACGAATCGGTATCGAATGAAATGGACAGCTATTCCTGGATTGAGCTGGGAAGGTGACCTCGTGTACAGTACTGATGTGGCAGGGAACGGACTTCAACACGATCGACTGGCTTGGGAGCTTCTACGACGAAGTACTGTCCGTAGTTAGAAGCCATTGTGGATGGCGTGAACCGAATTTATAGGATGAAGGATTATGCAAACTTAGGTATGGGAAAGGCACAGTTGTTGGTTCATGCTACTATTCCTTCGAACTAGTCTATGGCCCGGTGAGGCTCGCCGAGGCTTTTCATGACTGCATGAAGCATCAGGCAAACACATTTCACAAGAGTTGGATGATGATGATCACAAAGTAATATTGAACTTCGACAACTTAGAAAAGATAGTTCTAATTTCAAGTTGTTCGCATTCCTTCAGACTCCAAAAGTGCTATGCATGATTGCATGCAACGCTCCAAAATACCTAAAATTGCTACTAACCCCTCTTTTGGTTCCTAAATGCAGGTCAGGTTTTCTGCAAGCTCCAACGCCGTTCCCTGGTCATCACCTAAATTTGCTTCCCAAGTTCATATACCAGATTCGAAGTCTGAGACCTTAAGTTGACATCTCAAGTTCACAGCCCAAGCTGGAAGTCCAAAGTCAAATCCCCATTTCAAGTCCCAATAACCCCGAAGCTGAGCCATCAACGCCGTGCCATGCAACTCCATACCCCTAGAAATAATACAATCCCAAACCTCCCATTCCTTCCCTCTGTTCATTCACAGACCGCACCGCCACCCATAATACTCCCATCATTCATCGTACACCCTTCCTTTAAATGCGCCTTCGAGATGATAACACTGAACACCGCCAACGGCACAACAATTAACAGCATGACTGCAAGGAAGATGCAGATCATGGCTTTCCTCCTGTTGTTCTGATATCGTTGTTCGTCTGAGGCTGCGAGGTGCGATGGTTTGAGTGGCGATGAGGGGTCGAGATCGAGGCTGGGTGAGGGAGAGTAGGGCGGTGGTAAGGGGTTGTTGGAGGGAAAGGAGGACATTTTGTGGAGTGGTAGCTAGTGAGCCGTTAGTAAGTGCATTCAAGATCTCAAACCAGACTCTCCAGAATCATTGTTTGAACTACGTATCAATATAGGAAGCAAGTGAAGTGAGGTGAGTGTTGCTCGAGTGACTTACGAGTGGGCCATCAGATCTCGAGTCTGCCATTTCGAAAGAAAAACCAAAACTCCAAGAAAGACGAGATTTTCGAGAGGGATCTTGAATGGTAAGAGTACAGTACGCTCGGCTCTCGCGGCTAAAATCCAGCGAGGTGTGACTTGTAGCGGGTTGTTTCTACTTCATGTCCTGCCAATATGCGGATGAAGTCGACGAAGGACCAAGCGAGATGTCTCACAGCTGTGTCCCGAGAACGAGTACAGTATCAGAAACAGAATTGCAAACCCAATTTCTCCTGCTGAAAGACCAGAGAGCGAGAAAAGAAAACAATGTAAACTAATAAACCAAATGTCAACTCGATGGCATCGAGCCATTCACTTTCAACGGCAGGCTTCGCTCTCTTGTATCATCAAAAGCAATAATATGAGTGCCACCAAAATAATGTTGTGCTAACATGCAGACAGTATTAATTGATGTAGGCTTTAGGCAGATTTAGATTGGGGTGTTTGACTGGGTCGTTGGTTGGGTGGCGGAGCCCTGAAAGAATAGAATTCTGGGGTTCGTTCCGGGGCCAGGGGCGCTTGCGTGCGTGCAGTGGTACCCTGTTCGGATGCTGGCGTTCCCATACAGACGAGGCGGCAGTTATTTTGAGAACGGGCTTGGTGCTTGGCTTGGCTTTGGTTCGCTTTGGTTCGCTTAGGGGTTGATGATGCTGCATTATTATAGATCCATCGAAAGGGATTGTCCTATGACAGGGAGTGGATAGGCAGGGGAAATCGAATGGACTTTAGGAAAATTGAATCGGGTAGATGCTTGATGAATCACGTGTGTTCCTAGAGATGAATTACAAAGTGGGTAGGTTTCAAGAGGCTAAGGTCACGATTAGTTGGGGTGCTTTGTTTATTTAAACTAATATATGCTGATCTGATGCATATTTTTGGAGGTAATTCGGAATCTACCAAATGGTGTCGCGAATCTCGTGAGAAGGAAAGCATTGGGAGGGAAATCAGCACATCATCAGGAAAACATCTCAAGATGACACTCCACTAATCTAAGTTAACTTTTTTCCCCCTACCATTCATCATCATTGATTATTCGACCTACTAACCTTGACAACAACAGCCACAATCCCCACCAACAAGAGAACCATACTAAGTCCCACCAAAAACCGATTTATGCACCAGCTCTCCCTCTCCTGCCTCTCCTGCACAATCTGAGAATGCTGAATATAATGAGGAGGTACTTGTGCCGGCACTGGACCACGAGCGAACGGATCACCGGTGTCGGACAGAGGTTTGTGGGCGACGAATGGATCGCCTGCTTCTATGTCGTGGGAAGCGTTACGGGCGTGGTGTTGCCCTTGGCTTTGGTGGGTGTAGGGTGGTGGGTTGTGGATGAGGGGAGGGGTGGTCGGGGGGATGTATGCATCGACCTGGGTGAGGTGAGGTGAGTTAGTGTATGGTATGGTATGGTTTTGCTGAAGTGGGTGACGATAGGAACAGTGGTTTGCTGATGTTTACCTTTGCAATGACGGGTCTGGGTGGGAATGGGTCGACCATGACTGCGTTCTTCACTTATTGAATTTGGTCCTTCGAACCAATCCTTCTTCTGTCCTCTGAACCGAAGGATAGAAGTAGAAAGTCCGCTTTCCTTAGCTTGTCGTCCTCGTCGTAATGCAATCAGAGAAAATGACTTCGGTAAGTAATCCGTGATAGCAGACTAAGCGAAAGACGTCCTTGCGAAGAACAACACCTAAGGTCAGCCTACGAACGATAAGTGTCACGAATGTACGGCTCTACTTGTATTCCCAATGCGCTCTCACATCTCAGGCCGCATGTTCAAGGCTGACACAAAAATGGAGCGAACATGCACATCTCCCAACTCACAAATTTCCAACATCCATCAACGAATCAGATAGTCGTGGATTTTCAGCATGTTGGATCGCATAAACGTACGCCTCTTCCTTCTTCTGTGTGTTGGTGGTGATGAGAGGGAGAGGGTGCGGCGCGTGCATGTGGGATGATGCGTTGGAGTTTCACATGAGGTCCTTTTTGAGGTTATGTTTCTGAGGGACTGTTGGGTTTCAGGGGGTTGGTCGCTCGCTAAGCGAGGGTTTCCCTTTTCTGTGTGATTGAGCTCGCTATGTACTGTACTGCTGTACTGGTATATCCTCCATCCAAGAAATGCCAAAAGAAAATTGACAACTCCTTCGCTATGCTTCGGTATATGTACACCCTCCCTATCTATTAGGTCCTCGATCCGTTTACACCGACCCCATTGCCTCTCTTCCACACCAAGAAACTCCATCGCTATGCTCAACTCAAAATCGTCAAAGGATAACTCCAAGAGAACGTCAATCAATCACCAGAACAATCCCCACTCGTCGACCCATCACTCCACGTAACACAAAACTTATTCCCCCTCCCCCAATGGAAAACCGTCCCAAAAATGACAAGCGGAATAACGACCATGACCATTATCGCAACGCAGAAACATAGGATCCTCCTGCGATTGTACTTTTTCTGTTTGTAGTACCTGTTCGCCGAGACGTTTCGGGGGTAGTTTGGCGAGTGGAGGTAGGTGTTGTTTGTCGCTACTATTTTAAGGGGCGTGATAGGCTCGTTGTGCGGGTAGTTGTGTTGGGATTGGATGTGAGGTGGGAGACCGGCTTCAGGGTCGCGGATGTGGAAGTTATAAGCTGGGGGCGGGAAACTAGGGTACTGATTGTTTTTCTGTTAGACTATGTTGAGTGAGTTGACAACAGGGGGATCTTACGTCTGCGAATGGATTTGAGGGGTGGAAAGGCTGTGGCGTGTTTGTATCTTGTCTCGATAAATCCGCCATCTCGTCTAAATTCCCGTGTTGTTTTCGTGACGACGATCTCGAATTGTGGAGAGATACGGGGATCGTTTCAACGCAGGAAAACCCAAATAATCGATTGGGGAGAAAAAGCCATCTCAGATCTTCGGAGCGGTTCTTGATACATATACAGCGTCACGAAGTTGGTTGGTGTTCCTTCGCCCGTGGCTGCCAGGCTGGTGGCTGAGTCAGGTGCAGGCTGTGGTTGCTGAGCCTCGAAGGAAGGCTGAGAATGGGAATGAACTTCGGGGCCAGGACGTATTTTTGTTGGTGCAAGAGCCTGGCGAGGCTGGATATAGGTTGCTTGAGGCCCGCTGAGTGAACTGGTTGATAAGAAGGTCGTTGCTATTCGGAGGGTTTTGGGGCGTGGCTGATGATCACGTGATAGAATAGTGGCACGTGCTGTTGGGTGAAAGGGGGGTTTTGACGTACAATTTGGACGCCTCCTCTCGTAAATAACACATATCATCAAGCCACTGGGCACTGCGCTCATCCTACCCAGCAGCTATAGACATGAGGTGGGCGATATCTACGTACCTACTCGCTTCGGAGAAGAGAGTCGGTCTGGTGATGGAAATCACATGCTCCCTTCACGTCTCTCCCGTCTTCCACTCAAGGTTCATCCGTCCCCGATACCCCCGACCATTTATCAATTACCGTGCTACCGAAGAAACAAGTATCTGGGGATATCGCGATACATCGGACCGTCATTTAGCAGCACCAATGAGAAGTCCGACGTCCCTGACTATCTTCTCCGACTTAAGAACAAGGATTCTCTCTACCCCTCATTCTTCTCCGCGATTTGTATGCAGGTTCGAACAGAACTCTCTGGGGTAGTGAGACTTTCCACGAATCGAAAGAGATTGTGTATTGGAGTTTCGGTTTAAAGAATCGCCGAGACTTGTTTTGTGGTAAGGATTGTGAAGTACGATGATGCAGGTCTGGCTCGTGGGAGAGTTTTCGGGAAAGGTGGAGTGGTGAACGAGGCAGATATATTACTCCACGGCTAAGTCATCTCGCTTTTCTTGCCTTTTTTTAAACTGTCCAATCTTCTTGCACGATGTTCATGTCTTTCAAACAAGTCGTTTGGCTCCTGTTGCCAGTTCTGGCTCAATCAGCTACGGTCACTTACAATGTGCCATCGTCTGCGCCGACTGGAGCAGCGACGCTTGATCCTGCTCCTGTAGGAGTATCGTAAGTCTCAATCCTTCCCTATATCTATTAAGTATATTGTCTAATTGGAGACAGATTCGAGTTTTTCGCCTTCCCATCTTACTTCACGAATGTGACTGCGACGAACCAATGCCTTAAGAACTTCCAGGAAGTGACGGGAACATGGCCACCAATTCGAATCGGAGGAACGACACAGTGAGTTGATATATCAAGTTGGCAGGTTTAGGATGTTGACAATGAGTAGGGATCGTGCGAAATACGATGCGTCGACTTCTGCTTATGTCGTGTATTCTGTGGCTGCTCCGACTGATGCACCAGCGAGTTTGACGTTTGGATCTTCGTTCATGTCTTTAGCTGCGACGTATCCTGGGACCGTTGTAGTGGGTGAGTACAGCCAGGAAGTCTTCTTGTATTCTTCTGCTAACATTCTTCAAGGACTCAATCGCGGGAAAGATGATATCGCCAATACAATTGCGGCTGCAAAGGTCGCCAAGGACAAGATGAAGAACCTACTCGCTATTGAGCTTGGTAACGAGCCAGAATGTATGGGCACATTCTCATGATTGACCTCACTTACAAGTAGACAATTGTCTAACATTTAGCAGACTACACCAAAGATGGTCAACCCATCGCACTGAACGCAGGTACATGGGATCCCGCCGCCGACGCCAAATCGCAAAACAACTGGATCCTCGACGTCGGCACCGCCTTGAACACCAAATCCCTTATCCAGGCAGGCAACCACAATGAAGCGCCCCCAAAATGGGGCGCAGAGGAACTAATTGCCACCCAAAACAGCACCGTGAAATCTTACGTGCACAACTACGCACACCACAACTACCCCGGCGGAAGCGTCTCAGGGCTCATGTCCCACGCCGGTATATCCTCTAACATCAACATCTTCAAAGCGGACTTAGCAGCCGCTGCTACTACAGGGAAGGAATATGTTCTCGGGGAGACGAACTCTGTCTCTGGAGGTGGAGCGAAGGATGTAAGTCCGCTTTTTGGAGCGGCGCTGTGGACGATGGATTATGTGCTTCGTGCATCGAATGCGGGTATCAAACGCACGTATTTTCACCATGGGACGGTGGGTTTGTGTTATTATTGCTGGTGGGGGAGGTTTAGTATGGGTGCGCCGTACTATGGTGCGTATGCTGCGACGGCGGCGATGGCGGGTGGGAAGTACATCTCTGCTCTTGATAGCGGGACGACAAACTATGCTGTCTATGTTGTTTATGATGAGGCGAGGAAACCGGTTAAGATGGTGTTGTATAATTCGGATTATTACTCTGGGAGTGGGACGAGGGGAAGTCAGACTTTTGCGTTGGAGGGACTGGCGGGGACGAGTGTGAGTGCGAAGAGGTTGAGTGCTGCGAGTGCGGGGACGAGGGTGGATAACGGGGGTGTAGTTACCTTTGGAGGGAAGACATTTACGGACGGGACGTGTGTTGCTGGGGGCCAGGAGGTTGTTGAGATGACGGCTGTGGTGACTGGGAAGGCAAGTTTTGTGGTTGCTGCTTCGGAGGCTTTGGTATTGTTCTTGCAGTGAGAGAACACCACTACCTAGGTACATGCCGAGAATAAAATTTGGCAGTGGCAATTTAGCTAATGCTTTATATGAACAGTTTGCTGTCAGCCTTCTTGGTAAATTTCCTTGTTAGATAAGTGACGGAGGATTGCGATTGGTGCGTTTATTCAACATTTATTTACCTCTTCGGGTCTCGAAGGGGGGGATGAGCGGGGATGTCGAATGCGACGAGAGGATAGATCGACGCCTGACTCGTGAGCCACCTTCCCATTCCTGGACCAGAAAGTCCACGAAATGCTGTATTTAGCACCAGATTCGGATGGCGGACGAAGTCTGGGGTCTTGATTCTGCATTTATGAACCACATGATAGGGAATAAAGGCCTAGAGAGGAAGGGAGGGTAACAGCGGGAGCGGGGTTTAGCCTCGTCTGTGGTGGGGATGAAGGGGATACCGGCAGCGGTAGGGAGGGGTTTAGGCACGCGGTACGTTGAGCTTACATGCAGATTGTATCGTGGAAGAATAATCTGGGTTTGGGTAGATCTGTCGTAGGGTACTTTATCTGAGGAAAATTGTTATATATATGGTGCTGGGGTGTTTGGTTATTTGAAAACTTTCTTTTTTTCTGGAAAGAGATGGGATTTTTGATATTCATCCTTCTTGATCGATACTTGTTACATTCTTCTGTTTCGAGATCTCGATATCTGTGAATATGATGTTCGGATCTTCAGGTTTGGCAATCGGCTTCGGCCTACTTGTTGGGATTGTATCTGGGAGTGTGCAAATTGTACGCTTCTACCAACTCTTCATTTTTCCCTAGTTGAGAGAAAGATATATTGAAACGAAACAAAAACATGTTGATTTTTGATGAATAGATCCCAGGTGCAACAATCACAGCTAAAGGGACGAATCAGCACATGCAAGCTCACGGCGGAGGCATCATCGAAGTCAACAATGTGTTCTACCTTATTGGCGAGAACAAACTGAATGGGGCTGCGTTTCAGAGCATAAATTGCTATTCCAGCACGGTATTCCCTCTTTCCTCTTGTCCTAATACTTCAGAGTCTCAAAAGCGATTATTTCCCACGGGTGTGCTTACCAATGAATGGAGACTGATGCAATACATCCACGAATAGGATCTCGTAACCTGGACATTCGTCAACAAAGTCCTCACCCTGCAATCCTCTGGCGATCTCGGCCCCAACAGAGTCGTCGAGAGACCACACGTTATATACAATGACATGACGAAGAAGTATGTCATGTGGTTGCATATCGATAGCAGTAATTATGGGGATGCGAAGGCAGGGTGGGCGACGAGTGATACTGTCTGTGGGAATTATCAATATCTGTAAGCAAAAGGCGGGAGAGGTGTTTAGGAATTGTGGTTGAGGGAGATGGGTCTAGGGATGAGGAAAGGGAAAGAAAGGAGCAGGCTGATGTGTTTGTGTAAATAGGGGATCAGCAAAGCCGCTTGGGTTCCAGAGTCGGGATTTGAATCTGTTTAAAGGTATGTCTGACCTATCCAAACTAAAAAAAATAAGAGTACTGACAACAAGTCAGACACCGATGGAACGGGCTACCTCCTGACAGAAGACGCAAGTCCCCTTCCTGCTTTCCCATTTTATCCTCTTTACAGGCGATGCAGATACTGACGTGACAATCCAGCGAGTCAACGGCCTCCGTATCGACAAGCTCTCAGCAGATTACCTGACTCCCCTTTCGACTGTCTTCCTCTGGCCGGAGCTATACTCCTATGAAGCTTCTGCGATCTACAAGAATGGGAATACATATTTCATGTTCGCTTCTCATCAGAGTGGTTGGGGTATGTTTCCTTCCTTCTTTTTGCTCCTTTCCCCCCAATTCCCTCTCAACTTTCCTTTCGTTCTCTTTTAGACCCAAAAGAAAGACATACATCGGTATCTGAGAGGATGGGGATGTGGTATTTCGATGAAGGAGCACAAATTTTGGTGCTGATCGAAGAACTTCGCAGATCCGAACGACAACGTCTACTGCACATCAACAAAGATCACCGGACCGTGGTCGTCATGGGCGAATTTCGCAACGGCAGGATCGAAGACTTATAATTCACAGACGGGGGCTGTGGTTGGGATCAATGGTGTTCCGATGTAAGTCCCTTCCATCTTCAAATTCAGTACTCATGATTTCGTTACTATGTAGACTTTTATGTACAGTGATTTTTTTTGAAATTGTTAAGAGAAATGGGCATGTGTGTGGTGACGGGGCTGATGATGGGCATAGGTACATGGGAGATCGGTGGAAGAAGGATAATCTCATGACGTCCACGTATGTCTGGTTGCCACTTACGCTCTCGGGAACGACTGCGAAAATGGTACGTCTCCCTTATTTCCCTATCTTCCCCTTTCCTTCTCTCGATCTAAGTATGTGTGAGGGAGAACACAACTTGACAGTATAGGAAAACCGTGTGAATTGGATCCTCAACATCTCCGCCGGCACCTGGTCCCCTGGCCCAACCGAAACAAACCCCGAAGCGGAATCCAGCGTCAACACACTCTCCAACGGCGCCAAATCGATCGACTGCTCCAGCTGCTCCGGCGGAAAGAGTATTGGGTACATCGGTGGTTCACCAGGTGGGACTCTCACGTTCACGAATGTGACGAGCACGATTGCGACGACGAGTACGATTAGGATCGCGTATGTGAATGGCGATAGCACGCAGCGGTATGCGAATGTGGTTGTTAATGGAGTGGGGAGTACGGTGGCTTTTGTGCCGACTGTGGGGGGAAGCCCGATGACGAGTGCTTTAACGGTAGAGTTGAGGAAGGGGGCGAATACAGTTAGGTTTGAGGGGATTAATGGGGGGTGGGGTGAGTTTCCCTTCCTATTTTGAAAATGTTGTCTGGTTGTGTGGTATGGGATGATGCTAATGATGATGTGAAGGTCCGGATATTGATCGTTTGATGGTGCCGGTTTCGTGATGGATGGGTCGGCTATTGCTTGTTGCTTTCTTGTGTAAAGACTTTTGAGGGGGTAGACTGGACGATTTGAAGTTGGTGCATGTCTATGTTCGAAGCACAGGCACCCTTTTGTTTTCCGGTGCGAGGACTTTGAAGCAGCCGCTGAATAAATCGATGGAGTCATGTTGCGATCGTTGGAAGCAGCGTACGATACGCTGCGGGAAGTTATATCGTTTTCGCAGAATGGATGAATCTCTCCAACATTGCCATCTTCTCGTGATCATGGATCGTGATATCAGCGAGACATCTGAATGTGGCGGCATAGGTGCATTCGTGCAGACTTGTCTCAGGAGATGTTCTAAGTTGTCGAATCGGCCGGGATCAACTATGCGGAGGGGCGCGAGCTCTGCTCTGCTCTGCTTGATTGCCGATTCGGCTGCTTCTTCGTATTGTTTGCCGATCATGCGGAGGCGGAGGTATTGTGATAGGACTGTTGAGCAGAGAACTGCCAGTTGGCCGTCTAGTGGGTCGTCTCGTCCCGAGTATTTGTATCGGCAGGGTATTTCGACTGTGGTGATGGCTCTAGCTTTCAAGGCGAACGTGCCGATCTGGATTTCGACGTCTGAGAATGACCCTTGGTTGACATTCTCGTATGTAAGAGTTGTGGAGACCCATATGTAGCCTGTGGCGCAGGTACTGATGGAGTAGAGAGATCCGTTGGATAGGTTCCTTTTCTGAAGGAATGCTTTGGAGCCGTAGACTCTAATGTCCGCGAAGTTGGCTGTGAGGTCGGACCCATATTTCCTAATGAACTTCTCGTCGTTAACGTTGAGATCGGGTATGTCGATTCCGGAGTCGGTTCTAGATGTTATGAAGAACATTGGCTCTGTCATGAAGTTGGTGTCGATGGTTTCATCTTGAACACGGCTTATCCTCAGTCTTTGGCTTGAGACTGATTGTATCAGAAGTGTTTGAGAACATAAGTCAGTAGGAGAAGAATCATACATTCTGTAGAGACAGCAGCTTCCTGTATCAGATCTGGCAGCTGAGCAAAGACCCGTTCATTCTGGGACGTAACATCAATAAGCGACGGTGCCCGACTTCTCGATGTAATAAAGACTTCATGTTCGAAACTCATATTTGCGATTCCAAAATGGCATCACCATCAAATATCCAGGAACGGGAATATAAACCTTATCTATGAAGGGGAGGAAGATAACGAACGGTAAGTGTTTGCAGTGTAAAGCTCTGGGCTCGTATTTGTGCTGCTCGCTAAATTTAGATGAGGCGGGGTTGAGAGAATACGAGGAAGATGACGAATGGGATTGATTCAGGGAATTCTGAAACGAAGTGTGGGATGAGATCTAGAACATGCGGACCGGGCCATGAGGGACTGGAATCCTGTTTCTGTCTGGAAAACATGTGCGATGACAGCGGTTGGTGATGGTACATGGTAGTCACGTGATATGCATATGTTTGATGACAGGAGGACGCTTTTCAATGCTAGGGGAATTCGCTGACGAAGATAAGAAGCTGAGTTGAATGCATGCGAGTGATGGTCAACCTCGGTCTGGGTTGGATATGTGTTTTTTCTGGCTTGGACAGATAAGACCACTGGTCATCATTGAGTTCCAGAGGCCTCAAAAGACGAGGAAGACAAAAAGCTCCATCCTCCAAAAGCGAGGGAAGAGAAGGGGCAAGAAGATGAGATAAACAAACATGCTCCAATATAAACATAAATAAAAGTAGCGAGCAGGATCGTGGACGTGTTGAAGAGTCATGAAATCCATCCAACAGGGATTCGCGCAGTAAAGGATGCGCGTCAATTTCGTGGAATTCATGCAAAGAGCACTCACTGCTCCACATTCTGGAGGAAACGACGACGAAACTTCTTCATCCAGAAACAATTGCTCTCCTACTCTCTTTCAATCGCTAAAAGAGATTCGAATCTCGATCAAATCCCTCGTTTTGCTATTGTCTCTCCTGTCGTCAAAGTAGGGTCCCGCAGACCACTTTACCTTCAGAAAGAAAAGGAGCTCGGCAAAACGCGACTTGCAGCAACCGAGGCGCGTCAAAGATGAATTTCTAGAAAGTATCCCCACAATCATCAACATTCCCCCTTTGGGAACCCATTGCCCCTCGACAGCAACACCAGCAACACCAGCAACACCAACCCAAGACTTACAATGTCTGCCGAGGTAGCGAAGAAGAGAGGGAGGCCGAAGAAGGTGATTTCTGATCCTGTGGAGGTTGAGAGGCCGGAGACTGCGAAGAAGGGGACGACGAGGGCGAAATCGACAAAGACGGTTGCAAAGACGACAAAAGCTACTCTGGTGGCGTCTGCCAAGGGGAACGGGGTGAAGAAGAGTGTACCAAAAGCTGCTGGAGCTTCTGCGAGCTCGAAAATAGCCTCTAAGATGAATGTGGCGCCTGCGAAACCGGTTGTGAAGGAGACGGAGAAGCCAACGGCTGCGAAACATACGCCTACGAGTCCCACGACGACTACGACATCGAAGATTTTGGAACAGGTGAAGGAGATGGAGGTAAAGAAAACGGCATTACCGCAGCAGCCTGCGAAGGGGACGACAGGAACGGCTAGCAAAGCTTCAATACCAGAGGTAGTTAACAAGGTGGGAGGGTCACGGCAGGAATTGAAGCAGTCTACGGAAGCGTCAAAGCCTCAATCCATAGTCGCGTCAAAATCGAACCCTGTATCCTCACAGCAGAAATCCTCTCCCCCCACGAAATCCCTAGATCCAAGACCCACAGCCAAACAACCACCACCTCCTCCAGGAAAATCAACACCCCCTCCTCCCGCTCAATCCGTGAAACCTACACCCAAACCAACACCACACGTCCCAATAGCAGAGCTAAACTCCAAAATCGTATCGAACATAACGACAAGAGCGGGAGCAAGACCAAACACGTCTGGGAGTCAGCAGTTACCGAAGAATTATAAGCCTGTTGCTAGGAAGGTTACAATGGCTATTGTGGCGTTGCCGATTTTGATTGTTACGAGTTATGTTTTGTATCAGAGATGTGAGTATTATTCTGTTATTGAGACGGGGTAGGGTTGAGACGAGTGGTGCTAATATCTGTGATAGTGGTTTTGGGAGAGGAGAAGAAGATGCTGGTGCCGCCACAGTCGAAACCCGTTCATGTAGATGTAAAGAAGGCTGAGCCGTCGAATACTAGTGCGGAGCCGAGTCAGTAGGTTGTAGTAATGCGGAGAACATGTCTAGAGTTATATCCTCGGAGTAAATGCTACAAAGGGAGTATGTGATGTGGATTTAAACTGCCGCAACTACTCCCCGAACAATTCGGCAGAGAAGAGCGGCGAAAAGAGAGTTTCTGCTGCTTTCTTAGCGCCAATCATAATACAGAAGTAAGAGTTAAACTTTCAGCCCTGGACGTACCAGTCCGAGGATGTAAGACGATGGATCGTTTGATGGAAGGATTTGTGATGATAAGACGAGGATTCATACTACACAGGATAATGAAATCTCAACATTTAATACCCCGCATTGATTTGTTGCCCCGCTCCTGTTTCAAGCGCCTGAGTGGAGGTACTGTAGAGAAGGAGGAGCAAATGCCCTGTGCGTGTTCAGAACAAACTTTGCCTCTAGCAAATGCCAACGTATTTGTGTGTTAGTTAATTTGTTCATTGTCGTTTAGCAAGTCCAGTTAAACTTCGAGGATGCTTCTCCTCGGGTCTCCTCGCTCTCGCTGCGAAGGACATCAGCATCACATGGAATGAATCGCAAAGCCAAGCTCATAAGCCACCGATTACGTTCGTGCGACACAAGCCGCCTCTAAGCAAAGATTCCGATGCATCATTACTTACTGGTCGATATGTTCCTTGGCGTTTGTCCGAGATGTAGAGTACATGTCAGCCCTGCGTCAGTTTCAAGAAGACCCCGGACGACTAGGGTGACATGCGACAGAAAGAACACCAGATCGCATCCATACCCATAGTTCAAAGTTGGCATTCTGGCCACCAAGTACGACTTCCAATTCGCCTATCCGTGTGGGCAACCTACCAGGCCAGGACAAAGAGGGAGGGATGCTGCATAAGCGAGTATATTGCCCTGCACGAAATGGGGCATTGGTTCCGCGGCTGTGTTCCCCTGCATTATTGGCTGATGAGAGCATTTCCAATGAAGCATCGTTAAGATGCGGGGTTGTGGCTGCCTTTGTGATACATGATCGGACAGGTGCGATTGCTGTGATATTTAAGGAGCTCTTCCCCTCATTGAGTTATTTCTCAACTACTGTCCATCCTATCCTCAAAGCTGTAATTCTCAACCTCGAATTCAACCCACTAGATCTTCATTGAAACTACCCACAACAGATCGCACCCAAGACCGATCTCCACAATGCCCAGCGCTGTCTCAAACGGTGGAGACACCTCCACCCTTGACTTCACAACCTTCAAAAACTGCATCAATGCAGAGCTCGTCGACACCAAGCTCCATCGCAATGGAATCAATCCTTCCAACCTCGCAGCCCTCCCAGATGTACCTATCGCAACCGAAGAGGACTTAGACAAAGCTGTCACCGCAGCTCGTGCAGCATTCAAGTCCTGGTCGAAGGTCTCGTGGGAGGATAGGAAGAAAGTCCTTCTGGCTTTCATCGATGCACTGGAAGCCGCCCAGGATGAATTCGTCAAGCTTCTCACGACTGAGCAGGGCAAGCCTGTGAGTTCTTCAGGGAAGCAATCTGTTGGTAATCCCAAATATGCTGACGAGCCAGACTTTCCAAGCCGTCCAGGAAGTTGGAGGCTCTGTAGCAACCGCCCGTGGTACCGCGAATTTGACTATCCCCGAAGAAGTCATCGAGGATAGTGAGGATAGGAAGATCGTCGCTAGACACACACCGCTGGGAGTTGTGGCTGGTATTGTGCCTTGGAACTTTCCGAATCTTTTGGCTATGATGAAGATGTGCGTTTCGATGCGGCTACTGTGCTTGGAATGTTGCTGACATGATGCAATAGAGCACCAGCTGTCCTGACTGGAAATGTAATCATCATCAAACCCTCGTAAGTCCTCCCAGCTATCTCAAACCTATCAACCTAATTCGTCTAGGCCCTTCACACCATACAGCGGTTTGAAACTGGTTGAACTGGCGCAGAAGTTCTTCCCTCCTGGTGTCATTCAGTCTCTGTCCGGTGACGATAATCTTGGCCCCTGGATCACTTCTCACCCAGGTATCGACAAGATCAGCTTCACTGGATCGACTCGAACTGGCAAACTCGTTGCAGCCAGCGCGGCTAAGACCCTCAAGCGTGTGACTCTGGAGCTGTAAGTCCCTCGCCCTGTCTCAGCTTAGCGATACTGATAACGCATCCAGCGGAGGTAACGATGCCGCGATTGTTTGCGCTGATGTTGACGTCGAGAAAGTTGCTCCTCAGGTGAGACCGCTAGTGCGAGCCCTCTTCGCACGATTGCTAATGGATGCAGATTGCGACTTTAGCATTCCTCAACTCTGGTCAGATCTGCCTTTGCATCAAGCGAATCTACATCCACAAGTCCATATACCGCCCGTTCGTGGAAGCCATGTCTCGCCATGCAAAGACCCTTCAAGTCGGCGATGGATTTGCTCCAGAAACCTTCTGCGGTCCTCTTCAGAACTCCATGCAATATGAGCGAGTCAAAGGGTTCTTCTCTGAAATTGAGAAGGAGAACTGGAATGTTGCATGTGGTGGCAAGGTAGAGAAGACGAATGGATACTTCATCACCCCTACCATTATCGACAATCCAGCTGATGATGCGAGAATCGTGACCGAAGAACCTTTTGGTATGATTGTCATCACCTCGGAAATAGTGTTGTGGCTGACATTACTTGCAGGTCCCATTGTTCCAACCCTCTCCTGGGAAAACGAGGACGAGGTCATTGGGCGAGCTAATGCTACTAACATGGGTCTAGGAGCCTCTGTTTGGTCTAAGAATGTTGAGAAGGCAGATAATATGGCTAGACAACTCGAGGCGGGCACGGTTTGGGTCAACAATCATTTCGACTTGTCGCCCTTGGCTCCATTCGGTGGTTTCAAAGAGAGCGGACTCGGTGTTGAGATGGGAACTGGTGGATTGAAAGCCATGTGCAATTCCCAGACCTTGATACTGAACAAGAAGGCTTAAAGGCTGATCGACGCTTTGAGATTTTTGTCATGCTTGCAAATTGAGCGTTAAAGTATCGAGAATCGAGGACTTTCACCTATTACTTCTTTTTGAGCGACTTCAAATCCTCACGTGAGGGGGTAGCATATCCCATTGAGTAACAATTCGATTTCTAACCTTTACATTACGATGCGCCAACAGAGTTATCCAAGCCGAAAGCTTTATTCTAGGTTCCAGCGAAATTTATGGCGAGTTGCTCGGGCCAAGCCTTGCGAAGATCGTCGTTGTCAACGCAGCCAAGACATCGTTCCCAGAGCTTCCTGAAACCCATTCCGGATTCCCAGATTCCCCACATCGAACATCTGCGGGCTGTTCGTTTAGTGTTGACATCCCGCCCAGCAAGCGAGGGGAGGCTTCTCAGACTTCTCTGATATGCTGAAGGCTGGGCCGCTACCCCGCAAGAAGTTTAACATCCCCAAACGACTTATCTGCCAAGCCCCCGCAATGCGGACTTCGTCATGCCAAGGCGAGGGAGTTGGATGATCAGCAGGATTTTTGAGGAGTTAGAGGACGGGTGTCCTTGGTGACCACTCACTATGTTAACTAAATTATACTATTACTATAGAGATGAGATCTTGCTTAGTGTCAGTTCCAGTGGAAAATTCTGTACTAATATGTTTCTTTGGGATTACCGTCGGTGGAATTATCGTTGCTTGGCTGAGGGGTAATTTGGAGATGCGATGGAGTGGGATGAGCATGGCGGGGGCGGGGTTGTTGTCCTACAAGCAGCAAGCAAGCCACTTGTGTTGTTAGACGTCATTTGAATGGGGTTCTAAATGTCGGTGTTACTCTACTGTCTCCAAGGGGCCGAAGAACGTCCTAGTCTCAAGTATGACAAGTGATGTGATGGTCTGATATTCCAAGTGGCGGGTACCTGGTGCAGTAGTTAAGCTAAGTCAGAAAATATAAATACTGCACGTCGATCCCAGACTTCGACACCTAACGCCACGGACCACATATCATCACAATGCTTCGTCAAATTGTCACGGGTCTTGCTTGGGCAAGCACTGTCTCGGGAGCTGCTGTCTCCCGTAGACAGGCTGCCGGTACCAGAGAGAGTTGTCCTGGATATGTTGCTTCAGATGTTGAGCAGACAGCGACAGGCTTGACGGCGAATCTCAACCTAGGAGGCGCTGCTTGTAATGTTTATGGCACTGATGTGTCTGAGCTGAAACTGACTGTCAATTACGACTCTGGTAAGTGTATTTTCATTTTGATTTTCGTTTATACCGGATTGGTTGCTGATGAGAGCAGAATCACGTCTTCACGTAAAAATCGAAGATGCAGGCAAAATCGCCTATCAAGTCCCCACAAGCGTCTTCCCGACGCCCAGTTCCAACGCCTCTGTTTCCTCAGACGCATCAGCACTGGAATTCTCTCACGAGATATCACCATTCAGCTTCAAAGTCACACGGAAGTCCAACGGCGAAGTGCTCTTCGACACTTCTGCCGCAACGCTCATTTTCGAAGACCAGTATCTCCGTCTCCGAACTTCTCTGCCTGAAAATCCTAATCTGTATGGCCTTGGCGAACATACTGATTCTCTGCGCTTGAATACCACGGATTACACGCGCACGCTTTGGTCGAGAGACTCGTATGGTGTGCCATCTGGACAGAATCTCTACGGGAACCATCCTATTTATTTCGATCATCGAGGTGAGAAAGGAACGCATGGAGTATTCATGCTCTCTAGCGCCGGTATGGATGTCAAGATCAACAGGACGGAAGACGATGGCCAGTACCTTGAGTACAACATCATGTCCGGTGTGATAGATCTCTACTTTCTAGACGGACCGAGCCCCAACGAAGTCGCGCAGCAATATTCAGAAGTCACGCGCAAAGCAGCCATGATGCCCTACTGGGGCTTCGGATACCATCAATGCCGATACGGATACCGGGATTTCTACTCCATCGCTGAAGTCATCTACAACTACTCTTCGTCTGGCATCCCACTCGAGACGATGTGGACGGATATCGATTATATGTATGAGCGGTATATCATGACGACGGATCCGGATCGCTTTCCGATTGCGCGCGTGAGGGAGTTTGTGGATTATCTGCATGACCATGATCAGAAGTATATTGTCATGGTTGATCCGGCTATGGCGTTTCAGGAGGAGAGGGAGGATGGGTTGCCGTATGAAACTTTCTTGAGGGGGAGGGATCAGGGGGTTCTGTTGCAGAAGAATGGGAGTCTTTATCAAGGCGTTGTTTGGCCGGGTAAGTCTTGCTCCAGAGAGGAGGAGAGACAAGCCGTGTGTCCGACGCTAATTCAAACAGGTGTCACGGCGTTCCCGGATTGGTTCCATCCAGACACACAGGAGTATTGGACAAATGAGTTTCTGGAATTCTTTGATGCCGACACAGGAGTCGATATCGACGCTCTTTGGATCGACATGAATGAAGCAGCCAACTTCAACTATTTTGGTGAAGACCCTCAAGAGAGTGCCGAAGAGCGAGGATTCCCTCCTACAAGACCAGCTTTGAGATCTGCTCCACGACCTATTCCAGGATTCCCACAGTCTTTTCAGCCTGATCCAAACTCGCCTTATCCACCTGACAGTCTCGGATACGCTCCACCATGGTTGTCGCCTCCTGCTTCACCAAATACCAAGCGAGGCGTTGCTACCAACCCCGTATTTAAAAAGAGACAAGTGCAAGCTCAGGATCCAATTGGTTTTCCCAACCGCAATCTCCTGGAACCTCCATATCAGATCGACAATGCCAATACAGTCGAGACATACGGCGGTGTGTCCAACTTCACTCTCGACACAGACATCGTGCATTTCGACGGCCACGTCGAACTCGACGTACACAACCTCTACGGTGCAATGATGTCGGAATACTCAGCCAACGCAATGGAGGCGCGCCGTCCAGGAAAGCGACCTATGGTAATCACGCGCTCTACATTCGCCGGCAGCGGGCACGCAGTCGGGAAGTGGCTCGGTGACAACCTTTCGACTTGGTCACTTTACCGGAACTCCATCCAGGGCATGCTCGATTTCGCAGCTATCTACCAGATTCCTATGGTCGGCAGCGACGTGTGCGGTTTCGGCGGAAACACGACTGAAATGCTGTGTGCGCGCTGGGCTACCCTGGGTGCATTCAACCCTTTCTTCAGGAACCATAATGGCGATAGTTCGAACCCACAGGAATTCTACTTGTGGGAATCCGTTACTGCGGCTGCGAAGAATGCAATTGATATCAGGTATCGGCTACTTGATTACATCTACGCGGCTTTGCATAAACAATCGACTGATGGTACGCCGATCCTGAACCCGATGTTCTTCCTCTATCCTGAAGATGCGAAGACGTTTTCTGTGGAATTGCAATTTTTCTATGGGAGTTCTTTGTTAGTCTCGCCTGTTACGGAGGAGAATGGGACGAGTGTTGAGATTTACTTGCCCGAAGATATCTTCTATGATTTCAAGACGTATGAGAAGGTTCAAGGAAAGGGAGAGCTGGTGAATTTGACCGATATACCATTCACCGAGATCCCGCTACATGTCCGCGGCGGTTCGATCATTCCTATGAGGAATAGCTCGGCGTACACGACGACGGAGGTTCGGAAACAGCCGTTCAATCTCCTCGTTGCGCCGAGCAAGGAGGGCGAGGCGAGCGGGGAGTTGTATCTTGATGATGGGGAGAGTATTGTGCAGGAGGCGGTGTCAGAGATTGCGCTTGTGTGGAAGGGGAAGGAGTTGAGTGTTGGAGGGACCTTTGGGTATCAGAAGGAGAAGAACTGGATTAATGAGGTGGTTGTTTTAGGGGTAGAGGAGGAGCCAAAGGGAGCTTACTGGAGTAAGGGATATCCAGGAGGGAAGACGGTTTGGGTTACTTGTCCTGAGGAGGGGTGGACATATGATGCGGAGAAGAAGGCGTTGACGATCGAGGTGGGGCAGATGTTGGATGAGGTGATTAGGGTTAAGTTTGAGTAAGAGAGGTCTTTGAAGCGGTTGGAAGAAGGAAAACTCAATGTAATTAAGTGACTTACAATGAGGTATCTTATTGGTACTACTAGTACGTTGATCGTCCTGCTAAATGTGTGTCTGCACATGCCCTTCACAGCGCCTATAACCATACCCACGTGATAAGTGCTCCCCTTGTTCATTCCTTGGATTTGTTAAGATAATCTATTGAATAGGGACTTAAAAATGGTCTACAGATTTTGTACAGAGATTTTCGTAAATAGTTCTGTGCGAGAGTCGCACTGCAGCCTCCTCATAGGATATCTCGCTTAGTATCGTTTTGCCCCTCTTTTCTTCTCCCTAACTCGAAATCATGCCACACAGAACACGATGTTTCAACTCATATTAGTACAAATTCTTTAATCATCAAACCTGGAAGGAGATTCTTTGGGTTGTTGACGCCTGACATTTGTTGTTGCTCCCGATTTCTTTCTTCAGTTCCTGTGACAATTTCATCATCGTCTGAACGTCCCTGGCCAGCAACACTGTATCGGCGTTTCTTGCCGCGAGGTAGAAACGATATTTGGGACCCTTTTGACAGCGATTGGAGCCTAGGATCCGTCAAAGTTGTTCGCCCCGTTGGGCTCTTGAAAATGGGACGCTTCTCGCGATTGATTGCTTTCCAGGATTGGAGTGTCCAGCCCTGCGGCAGGGGGCCAAACAAAGCCTCCCCATTCATAAGCCCGGATACATAGCACTCGCCGCCAACAAAGTAATGGTCGAATGCTGGACGTAGAACCAGTGGTGTTGCGCACCCGTACGCAATGACAATCGAGTCCCCGACTCGTGCGGCGGCGGGACATAACCCGATGTGCCCTTCCTTAGTCCTGAAGAGCGCCCGTCCAGGCAAATAAGACTGAAGATGCCGCGTATTATACCACTCGTTAACATTATCGTCACCATCGTCCTCGATCACGTCGGTTACGCCGCGGACCACTGTGTTTTCATAAACCCCTCTCAATTTATCGTACTCCAATGGCATTCCGAAATCATTCAACTCCGAGATTGCACCAAAGAACAATGTGGTGATAAATGCAGTCATGAGGTCTCCACCCGTAACGTAGGCTGTTGCGGCCGCGTTTGGAGGTTCCCATGAGTAGCACACAGCCAGGATCTCCGGAAGTCTGGCGGAAAGTGTGATTGGTGTTAGAATTTCGCTGATAACGCCTGCTACTGTACCACGAATCGTCAAATATCTTTCGCTTAGTGTGAGGGGGCTCTTATGATTTGATGGACCCGACGCATTGGAGTTTAGTATCTGCTCGAGAGGATTCGGGATAGACAGATCTGGTACCCACGAGGGGAGCTGGAGGGTCGATTCAGAATTCCAAAACGAGCAGAGAGCCAATAGTCGCAGCTGGCTGGTAAGTTGTATCTGGCGCACAGTCACTTCCTGGTAGACCTGCTCCACAGACTTTGCGTAATCAGGCTCAATCGCTTTCCTGATAGGATCATATGGGTGCAACAAGCTGAGAATAGCGTAAATGCGATCTCGTGGATCAAAACAGATCGCCTTCTTCGTCGAGTCTAGGAGTCGCTCAAGAGCCCTTCCTGGATTCTCCTGCAACAAAGAGTCGATCTGGCGTAAGTAGGCTGCATCGAAAATGTCTGAAAGTGGTGCTTTACCCTCCGTCATATATATGATCCAGAATACTGCTACGCGGAATGCTTCCCACGATAGCTCATCCTTGCCAACGACGACAACTGCTTTTTTCGCATGACCGATCTCTTGAAAGATCCACAGTCGACCAAACCATGGTCGATTGAGCAAGCTCCTAATTGCGATCCATTTCAACACCTCTGCGCGCCACCCATTCGGACTCCTTTCTAACTCCCCAGTCTCGCCTCGTGTGAGGAATGAGCGAAGCCCATCTTTCTCAAAAAAGTCGGTATCTTGCCTGATGTTCCTCAAGGTTTGAAGAGCCAGCAGACTGTCCTGACTCGAACCACCAAGCCAGACAATGACACGCCATGCATTGCTGTAGAGCGAGCCCATCTTGGCCACTTCTTCGCTCCTCTCTTCAATGTCATCCTGGTTGATAGATATTGCATCGATCCAAAGGGTTCGTACATCCTTTGGCAGCCGTAGATGGCGGAGGGCAATCGCCAGGTTGCGAGAAATGTACAGGGCAGCAAACGTGTGGGTTAGGTCAGCTGTAAATGTTCCTGGATATTCTGTTGTGTTAGAGCGACCAGACGCTGGAGAGCGGCTCCGGACGGTGATTTTCTCAGACCGCGTTGGGTCTCCCCAGGCATATGATAAAGCTTCGTATGATGGATTCAGCGATGGATCTACGTGGAATATGTCGATGCAGATGTCGTGGTAGGATTGGCCAGGGTGGAGACGAATCAATCTGATCTCATTTCTTTCGGCTCTAAGAATGCTATGTTTGTATGTAAGTATGGAAGTTGACATTGTGATGGCAGCCTGTTGGCTGACGAGGCTGGGGTTTACGCGGCTGTTGAAAATTATCCGGGGAAGTTGGGGCTAAGCCTGCCAGTGGTTGCTTGTACTTGTCGTGAAATTTTTTTAAGGGTGATAGTGTATTCGATCCGCTTCCAGTATTGTGATGGAGTTGATTGGGTTCTTGGGGTTGTTAAGTCGTGAGGGTCGAAACTGGGGTTATCCATGATTGCCTCGTGTCGGTGTCATCCAAATCCCGCGGGTGACTATCGGCCCCCACATTCTTACGTACGGGCGAGCAAAGCAGCCTTACTTAGATATTCTATATAGCCTAAATTGAAGAGAATCTTGGCACCTCTCTCTAAGTCCTATATCTTGTTTAATATACCAGACACTACATTGAAACGAGACTCATGGCCTATGTTATGATTGAAAGCCCTAATCGATTTGCGTGTCTAACATCTGAGAGGTTGCTACATGGAGTCAATTTGTTTCAAAGCTACTAGGTCGACATTTATCGCCAGTACAGCACACCCCTTGGCATTATATCCAACATTCTCTCCTTGAGCTCAAAATCCTCCAGCGTGGTACACGCCACTGAATCCTATGGGCAAATGTGGCGAGTAGAACGTAATAGTTCCTATTCTCAATTCTGGATCCGAAAATATTTCGTTGAAGTAAATGGTATTTCGAAGACACATTCCGCTGTTCAAGATCACCAGCTGGTTAATGACTGAATGGAAAGTGTGCTCGGTATACGGCGGAGATTTGGTAGTAGTGAAGTCCAAATCGTAAATGGATTCGATGACGCCTGGACCGCTGAGAGTGTTTGGGGCAATGATTAGTTTCCCTTGAGCGCTGTATTGACCTGGGGAGATGTCTGAGTACAGGGCGATGTTTGCCCTCGGGAAAGCCGTTTGAGAAAAGTGATGCGTCTTGGGTGAGAACAGGGAGTAATAGATATAGCATCGATTTCTAGACAGCAGCTACGTAGACGGGGACGCTGAACCAAGCTTAGTAGTGTTAGCATGAGATCGCCCGGAAATTTATGAACGATCCTTACTGCCACTGGGTGCCTGGTTGCGAACATTGGGGTTGTTAATCGCAACTTTTGTTAGACCTTGAGGCAGAGCCGAAGAAATACAAGCAAGGACGGCCCCAATGAGAATCTGAGGGAAGATCATGGCGGCGTATATTGTTATTGCAATGTATCGAGCCAGAAAATCGGAATGTGCTGGAAAGTCTGCAGCATTGGATGCACTTCTTGGTGTTTGGATATTAATTAGTATTTCGATTTCGAGCACTTGTCGGTAGTCGTCGATAGTCAACCCCCAGTCCGCCTATCGCCCACCCGGGTTTGCTGCATCCGTTCTGCGGCATCCATTAGATCGGATGAGGGTATGCAATAGTTGTCAGACTCGAGAGATTTATTGGGACATTGAAGGATCATTTTGAGATTAGTATCGAAGATCAACGTTAAGGACATGCTAGAAGTGGTTCGGATGATTCGCTCCCGCCAGCGAACAAATTGATCGCTACGGCAGCTACGAAATAGTGCCGTTTGATGGAGTAGCAATGGTACTTCAAGGTATCACGGACCGAAATATGTCTCTTGTATATACGTGGTAGCGACGCTCTTGAGTAGCAACTGAGCCATTGTGAGCATTGGGCTAGCTTGCGTTGAAGAAGGCATCAAAGAGAGTTCGGCCTATCCAAAGCCCTCATTTTTATGCAGTGATGCGGGGCATACCCAAATCTGGCACTGCCACAAAAGCCACTAAGCCACCGTGTCTCAGTACCTTGACCTCAAGCAAATCTTCGAGTCCCTCTTTCTCCTCTTGACATTTTTCCACAAATCCAACTCATCCGGTGCCTCGAGTGGGAGAAAGACCGAACCGCATGCCTCAACGATTTTAAGATGTCCTGGAGCTGCTCCGCAGATGCATGTGACAGAGATGCTCACTCAAGTATCGACGACCGTCTAGACACACCACAGCCTTACAATCATATAACTCCTTCACGACCATCTCTCAAGCCAACACAGATCAGAATTCTGCTATTGCATCCCGGTACAGGAAGGGAGCCTATCTATGGCACCCTTTGGCGAGGAGATCTTGCAGATTCACCACGATATGAAGCGCTTTCATATCGATGGCAAGATGTTCCAGCACACAAAGATTGCAGAAAAGTTCCTCATATTCACATAATTGACGATGTAGAACAAAGTCCTTTTCCGATAAGCAAAAGCTTGATCGAAGCTCTTTTTATTCTGCGACAGAATCAAACAAGAGATCGTGCAGTTTGGATAGATCAGATCAGTATCAATCAGACGGATGATGATGAAAAGAGCGGTCAAGTCCCAAATATGGGTAGGATATACAGCGAAGCAAAGAAGACTCTGATATGGCTAGGGAATCCTGTTGAGCAGGACGACATCGCTCTTCAGATCATCACGTCATTTGGAACTTTTCGTCGGCAACTGGAGACCCTTCTTGACGAGCAGGATACGGACTACAGTCCACAAATGCGCCTCGGACTAGTACATGCACTTTCATTGGAAAGCGCAGAGAAGTTAAAAAGTCGCAGGATTACCTCTTACTCTGCGCTGCCAACGATTGGTGACACAGAAACGCAAGCAATTCTCGCCTTCTATCAGAAGTCTTGGTTTACCAGGATGTGGCCGTTGCAGGAAGTCGTGTTGTCCAAGGACAAAGAAGTACATTGTGGGAATAAGACTTTGGATTGGAAAGACGTGATCTTCTTCGCGACGTGGTTTATGCATCGATACGCGGAATTGGTCGCTGATCCTGCACTGACTGTTGGGATTAAAGCTGTGAACTACACGAACTTCTATGCTCAGACTTATGAATCGGGATTTGAGCTGCTTCCTATGCTACGTGCCACGAGAGCTTACACTGCGACAGACAGCAGGGATAAGGTGTTTGCACTGGTCAACATGATAGACTTTTCTAGACCCACAGGCACCGAGGCCACAGAGCAACCAACGACTACTGGCCGTGGAGTTCCTGATGCTCTAATGGCTAATTACCGAAAAGATCCCATCGTCGTATGCGTAGATCTGGCAGAGTATCTGATAGAATCCAAGAGTGACCTTGGCTTTCTATCTCTTCAGGACCATGTCGATCGTGCAATATGGCTAGTTGATGAGAAGTTCACTTGGAAGCTCCACCGCCAGAGACGTCTGATGAAAGCCACGGAAGCAAGCAATCTTCTTTCACCTACCTGGGTGCCATGTTGGAACCGCATCGAGATGAGTGCTCCAATTTGGCTACCAGAAGCGAATGCGGAGAACTTCAACGCAATTGGAGACGGGTTTTCAGGGGAAACTTTTGCGAAGACGATGACGTGTAAGCATCGAGGGAATGCCCTCCGCGTCCTAGAAGTCAGGGGAGTTGAAATCGGTCGCCTAAAGAGACGATCAGTCGTCAATGTCGATGAGGTGGAGTATTCCAGTGCAAAATCTGGTCAAGGCAAACGGGATTGGACCTGGGTACTGCATGCCATCGAGAAAGAACTGAGGAACAATTCACAAAAGCAGTCGTTCGCGAAGAGTAGCGACACGCAAAGGAAAGAATTTCTTACGAAGTTGGCTGTGACATTGACGGCAGGCAGGGTTCGAGGCGGTTCTATGCTAGACCTTGCCAATCCAAAAGCCTTGAAGGAACACATCGACGGCTTCTGTGCGCTCACTTTGGAACTCACAAAAGACCCACTATATGCGAGCGACACGCCCTTGAAACAATTCCGAGATTACATTCAAAATGATCATCCACAGCTGCCTAGCAACAGCACACAATCGGATTATGCGCATGCACTTTTCGAAGCGTGTCGAAATCGGTTCTTGTTCGTCACTGACAACGGCATGATGGGACTCGGCCCGTGTTGTGCTACACCTGGCGATAGAATATGTCTCCTTCGCGGATGCCGAGTGCCTTTCTTGCTCCGAAAGGACTGGAAGATATTCAGGAGGAATCTGAAGGGAGCATATAAACTCGTTGGCGAATGCTACTTGTACGGTGCTATGAATGGCGAGCTGGCAACTCGAGTCGCCTCTTCTCAAGACCTCACAGTTTTTAGTTTGATATGACTGCTTTAATTGGGTGGTAGCTTTGTCAAGGAGATGCTGTCGCTGGAGGAAATACGGAGCTTTTGAATCAGGGTTTTCGTTTCAATCTCAAAGTAATACTGAACTTGCTGTCTATTGATCATTCCGGCCCAAGTTTCAAGCTAGCCTAAAAGTTTTCTTGCTGATGACCCATACCGAAGCCATACTACCTTGTCCAAAGCACACTGAACATGCACCTCCTTCCCAACGAGAAACTCCCCGACGTTCTTTGCTAGTCTAACTAGTGTCAAGCTGCTGTCCAAACTCTTTTTCGTTGTCTAGAAAACATACCCGAAACCCCCTAACAGTGATAAGCAGAGGGCTGATCGCGGAAGCAGCAGCAAAGATTGTATGGAGCTGCGGAATGAGTTTAATGCTTGGATATAGCTGTTCGATATGTGGTAGGAGAGCATGAAGTGAATTTCCTCTAGCTGAATCTCCAACTAAAATCATTTGATGGGGGCTGTAAGTCGCAAGCAGATTAAGTAGAGCTTCGACAGCTTGTTCCAATTGACCGGGATATTTCAATTCTAGAGCCAGGGTGTACTCCACTGGGAGCATGAGCATTCAAGGGCCTGAATAGCACACCCATTGGCAATAAATTCATATTTTATACTCAACAATTTTGATATGCTTTTCCAAAGAGCAACATCTCCTAAAAGTACTGCTTGTTTGACTAGTACATCATCAAACAGGCCACCATATTTGCTGATACAGCTTCGCAAAATGAATTTGTTTCATGGACGTGTGAGTTCAGAAAGAGAGATCTCGTTCTAGCATGCCACAGATGGCATCTAGTGCCACAAAGTATTGTTGGGGGATTTCTGATTTGTGGGTGGGCCTTTGATTGCTGTGTCGTATCTAGAGGGTCGCTTCGCTATTTCAGGAAGTCTCCCCGTTTTGATGGGCAATTTCGTTTTTGGACGTTTGACTAACCTGATCAGTATGTATTTCTCTTACATATGGAGCTTCAAGATAACAGAGATATCCATGATATCCTTTCTACTCCGAGCTGCTTACAATTATCAAGTGATTTGATCTCCACCCCCACGATTTTCCTATTAGCACACGTGACGAGGCTTCCTATTCCCCATCAATTATAAACCGTGTTTTTCGATCGTAAAGAAGTTACGATCAAAGTTTCTACTACACATAGTGTTTCTTTCCCTCCGAAGGTTGGCTGAATGTTGAGACGTCCGACTTTTGTGATGTCAAGCCTCCATGGGCTTCAAGAAGACCCGTAATTATTTCGTCAGCCCGGGATGGACGTATCCGAACCAACAGAACCACGACAAAACTGCTGACACTCCTTCTCGACAAAATAACGCCAGACATTAGCTCGATGTCTTCAGCTTCCTACCGACCGATCAGGATCTTCGCTTCTACGAATGTTACCCAACTTTCGTTCAGCGAACAACGGCGCGTCCGCTTCAATGAGCCATCTCTCTTTCTCTGAGGCACAAATATACTTCGCGCCGACCTACAGCGATTCTTCATCTCAGCGTCTATCGGCCTTCCTAGCCTCAGCTTCCGCTTTTTTCTTATTGCTATCTATCGTTCGTCTTTGGAACCTCCGCAGCGCCTCTATCAAACTTGCGTCCAATCGTCAGAGCTGTGTCAAAATTGTAGGTCACGTGTCAATGATAAAACCGGAGGTTAGGATTTCACAGAGCTAACGGCCCACGAAGATATTAGGCCTCTTTTATGCAGCTGTAAACCTACTGTGCCTGCTGCATGCAGTGAATAGCTCTAGAAACCCTCGAAAGCTTCTCACTCTCACGGCTAGCATCTCATTCGTGGCTTCATGCGTTCTCTGTCTCCTGTCCTTCTTCGAACATGGTCGATCAACATGCCCTTCGACACTGGTTATAATTTACATTTTTACGTCTTTGATTGGAAATTTAATTCAGCTATCGCTCTCAGGCTACCATTCACAGGATTTAGAGACTCAAAGCATTCAACTAGCTCACGTATGTGTTGAGCTAGCTTTGTTGGTCACTGAGTGCAGAGGCAAGAGCTCTATCTTGAAGCAGCAATATCAGAATCTATCTCCAGAAGAAACATCAAGTATACTGAGTAGAACATTCTTTACTTGGATCAATCCTGTTCTGGTGAAGGGTAACGCAACGACTCTCAACCATGACGACCTTCCAGCTGTCCACGGGAGACTCTCCTCGGAATCTTTGCGAAGGAAGATGCTGTTAGCATGGGACCAGAGAGGCAGATGTCCCACCTCAAATCAACCTCCAGTCATCCAGCTAAAATTCTGCAGATAAACCAGAAGGCAGGAAAACGCTTCCCTTGGTCCTTCTCCGGTGCTTATCAAAACCTTTCACGGCTGCTATTTTGCCTCGCATCTCGCTCATCGTGTTTCGATACTCGCAGACCGTTCTTATTGGTCTTACGATTAAGTTCGGCAGAGGTGCAGAGGATGGTCAGGATGGGGGTTACTGCTTGGTGCTGGCTGCGCTTACCATTTATCTCGGCCTGGCGGTAAATTATCCTTAGACAATCGCGAGATGTTGAAATGCTGACTCGTGGCCAAGATCTCTACCGCAGTATACCAGCATCGTCTTAATATGCTAAAAGTAATTACCCGAGGCTCTCTCGTCGGGTTAATATACCACAGGTCTCTCGAAGTTGAAAGTGGGAAGCACGAGGATGGAAACGCTGTCACGCTGTTGAATACTGATGTGGAAAATATTGATTCGGTGGGGGAAATGTTTCATGAGACATGGGCACAGTTCCTCGAAGTCTTGATCGGTACTGCTCTGCTGACGAGACAGATTGGGTGGCTGCCTCCTGTGCCGCTGTTAATTATATTTCGTGAGTTTCCGAGGATGATCAAGTTCAAACGAACGCAGCTGAATTTGAGAAAGTCTGCTCTCGAATGAGTAGATATGTGGCAAAACATCTTCAGGGTAGGCAGAAAGCTTGGAATGTTGCCACACAGAAGCGACTCGCGATGATTAGTTTGATGCTGAGCTCTGCCAAGAGCATGAAGATGCTTGGTCTGACAGAAGCCACGAAGTCAAAGATTACGGCTCTCAGGAATGATGAGATCCAAACATCGAAAAAGCTAAGGTGGATGATGGTCGCTTACACTGCCAGCGGTTAGTGCCTCTTTCAAATGCTATCAAGACACATCCTGATCATGTCCATCAGCAAATGCCCTGGGGATATTTGCGCCAGTTGTCACATTGGTAATATCCGCCGTGTTGGTCATGCACAAGTATGGGCGTGGGCTTGATACCAAGACTGTGTTCACTACGACCGCACTGCTTACCATGGTCACTCATCCTGCCAACATGGTCATGACAATCATACCTAGAGCAGTCGCATCTATGGCCAACTTCGAACGTATTCAGAGCTATTTGCTGGAATCTTCCAGGAATGATCAGAGACTCACTGTCCCAAGCGCAACTGCCCGCATAATAGAGTTCGATTCACGGGCCGATGCAGAAATACCAGTGGTACTTCTCAAAAATGTCACGATACAACCAAACACCACATCTCAGCCCATTCTCCAAAGAATCAACCTGGAGATAAAAAGGGGATCATTAGTCATGTGCACCGGGCGAGTAAGGACAGGAAAAACATCTCTGGCCAAAGCTATCATAGGGGAACTCCAACCCTCAAGTGGTACAGCGTCGATTTCCACGGAACGTGTTGGCTTATGCTCGCAAGTTCCATGGCTACCAAGCGGGACGATCAGAGAGGTGATCCGTGGGTGTTCTGCAGCCGGCGACGAAGATGTTTAATGGTACGAAACAGTTATAGATGCTTGCGGTCTATGTACCGACTTTGAAAATCTGCCAGAAGGTGACTTAACCTCAGTTGGAAGTCGAGGATTAAACTTGTCTGGGGGCCAGAGACAGCGGCTGGTCTGCTCCATACACAACCTCCCCTGTGGAATGTTTGCTAACGAGCTTCAAAGGCTCTCGCTAGAGCAATTTATGCACGGTGTGACATTCTAGTCCTCGATGATCTATTCAGTGCTCTCGATGGCAAGACTGAGAGTCATGTAGTCGACAGCTTACTTGGTCCTCAGGGCATCTTGAAGAAATTAGACGCCACTGTTTTCCTGGTTACCAATTCTGGTGGGTAGACCTAACACTAAGAAGCCCCTTTCACTCGCTAAATTGACGTTTGCAGCGCAATACTTCCACCTTGCGGATGAAATTATCATCCTCGGAGACTCGACAATCCAAACGCGGGGTACATGGAACGAGTTAAAAGGGGACCAGAATCAAATCGCCAAAATTCAGATTAACGAGTCAGAAGCTAGACAAGACAATTCTTTGGAAAGAAAATTTGTCAAACTCAAGGCTCAGTCAAGATCAATGAAAGATGCAGCTGAAGACTTGACGAGGAAAACAGGAGACTTTGGCATCTATGGTAAGAGACATCCAAATTTATCGCATTTGATACTAAAGGACTCCCAGGATATTACTTCAAGTCTGTAGGAGTATATAATGTGGTGATGCTGATGTGCTTCGCTGCGCTGTATTCGTTCTTCATCACGTTCTCCCAATTTTGGCTGAAATGGTGGACTGAGTCGCGACTTGAACAAACATGGTTTTACATGGGGGGGTACCTCGTCATTGCATTTATAGCATGGCTATCTACAACTTGTCAAGCATGGTAGGGATCAGAGCACATCAGCTATATTATATCTACACTAACATTAACAGGGCCACGACCATCGTCATTGCCACGAAATCAGGAGCTGTGCTTCACGATAGACTTTTGACGTCGATCATCGGGTTCGCTATCAGCTCCGTTCTCAACTTTATGTGACGATCTCTTCGTGCTAATGAATGTAATTATGATAGAGCGCCACTTTCATACTTCTCGGAGACTGACATTGGTGTCATGCTCAATCGGTAAGATTCTTTAAATCCAGGCATTGAGTTCTGCGTTGACATGTTTTGCAGGTTCGGACAAGGCATCCAGTTAGTTGACAAGTAACTACCATCAGCTCTTCAGTCAATCTTTGTTCGCAAGTCTCAACTTCCAATACAAGATCCTTAATCCTGACTGATGACAGAAATCTTCAAGCTTTCGATGCAAGCAGCACTGCTCTTCAACTTACAGGTCTTGATATTAACTCTACCGTTCTGTTCGGCAATCGTCTACCGCGTGCAAAGACTATACCTGCGGACTTCTAGACAACTACGTTTCATTGAACTCGAGTCCAGATCGGCGGCTAAACGAGCTTTCTCGAAACAGTAAGAAATTCCCCGCCATCGAAGATGATTCACTGACATTCAAAGTCGAAGGTGCAGCAACGATTCGAGCATTCGGCTGGCAACACGAATTCGAACAGGAAAACGTTCGCCATCTAGATGAATCTCAAAAACCTTTCTACATTCTCCTTTGTCTCCAGAGGTGGCTCAACATTGTCCTGGATCTGATCATAGCTGGCATTGCTACCTGCATCATTGGCATCACCGTCTATTTTCGCGGTACGACTACTGGCGCGGAAGTTGGTGTTGCTCTGAACTTGATCCTTGTTGCGAATTCGACACTGCTGAAGCTTGTGGAGAATTGGACCTCTCTTGAGATTTCGCTTGGCGCTATTTCTCGACTGAGGTGACGGTCACTGAAACACCTCAGGAGGACAAGCTCTGGGAAACTTCTGTCCCACCTGCAAACTGGCCATCGGCGGGGATGGTAGAGGTCGAAAATGTCACTGTGTCGTACAAGTAAGTTTTTATTACGGAGAAAGGATGTGCAAAGTCGTTGAGTGCTGACAAAGTAGTCCAAATGCCGTCGCACCCAGGAATATCAGCATAAAAATTGCCGCTGGTCAGAAGCTCCTCATCTGCGGAAGAACCGGCAGGTAAGATGAATCATAATTCGACATTCCCAAATATTCCATCGGACCTCATGGCTAACGTCCTGTCACTTTCAGTGGAAAGAGCACCATCCTATTGACCCTCCTCCACTTGCTCGATTGCCAAAGTGGATCGATTAAGATCGATGGCATCGATATCTCGCAAGTTTCCCGATCAATCTTGCGCCACCAATGCTTCATCACCGTTCCTCAAGATCCGTTTGTATTTGTCGGTGCCAGCCTGCGCTCCAACATCGACGCTTCGGAGACTTTGTCTGACGATGTCATCATCGCTGCGCTAGAGAAGACGCATCTCTGGGACCACTTCTCAGTCCACGGCAAAGACCACCAAGACATGTCACTTCCTAACCTGGACGCTTCAAGTGACAACATCCTGAATCCATTGGATCTGAAACTTTCGGCTTTTCCTGTACTATCCACCGGCCAGATGAAACTTCTATCTCTAGCTCGCGCAATTCTCCGAAGGCGAACTGAAGCATTATACTCTGATCAGATATCACCAGGAGCTTTATCCGCTCAACCAAAACGAATCCTTCTCTTGGATGAAGCTACGTCATCTCTCGACCCAAAGACGGATTCCATCATGCAAGATGCGATACGGGAAGAGTTCACCGAGCGAGGGCACACCGTCATTGCCATTTCGCATAGGCTAGGTGTGCATTCTCTTGGTAGTTCGGATACCGTAGCATGGGTCAAGGAGGGTAGGATTGAAAGAACTGGTAGGTTGGACGAAGTGACTATGTCGAATCTGGATATAGAAAATTGAATGATACGATTTCTTCAAGGGTAGATCATACTTGTTACCCCGCAATTACCCCGCAGTTGCGCCTTTAGCAGCTTGAATAAGTATTTATTTTTTTTGGAATGCTAATGAAGACTGTATTTACTGCTTAGCTTATGAGTAAAAGTCTAGCAGAAAGATATTATTCTAGCATTAGAACAGGGCGAAGACAAACTAAAGAGAGGAATTATTTTCTTGGGTTGAGCTTTTGGCTAGAATCAAAACATTGATACTTCCTCTTACTCTGATTACGCTAGAGGAGAGTCGAGGACACGAACGGTGATTTATAAAACTATTTAAGTATTTTTATAAACTGTTATTAGTTTGACTAAAAATATAGTTTTATCTTGTTTGAAAAAAATTATTATATTAACTATTTAAGGGCGTAAGCGAGGTGAAGCTTCCTGCTCATCTTGCAGTTACTTATAAACCCTCTTGCTAAAGTTTATCAAGCCGTCTGACGACAGTTGTTACCGATACACGCCATATATCTTCAACTCCGGGACCTAAGTCACTGTGTGACATACCAAGGTAAGTCGGCACTAAGTAGTAGTCGGTTTTGGTTCCGCCAATCTATCTCCGGTACTGTACAAACCATAATAATAGGACATCTTCCTTCTTTTCACCTTCCCTAAAAGAAAAGTTTCCAAAAATCAACCATCCGAATAAAAAACTTCAATCCATGGTCCGACTCTCTCAAATCGGCCGCAAAGCCAGACGGGAACACGAACGACAACAGGCCCTCCTCCAGAAACACAATCTCCCACTCTGTCAAGGCTGCGAGTCTTGCACCGCAACAGAAGCTCGAGCAAAGCAAAATTTGTCCCGCAGTGGCGGACAGGAGCGTACGGAATCTGAGCGGAGTAGAATTCGTCGAGGATTGAAGATTACGTGATTCGAGGGCGCGATCATCATTCACCCCCGAGAAATCGCACTCACAGAAGCGGCGATTGAAGGTCTCAAGCTTGCTGAGCATTCAAAAGCGGTCTACTGGGCCGATGGCTCCCGCCTTGAGAATGGAAGCTGTGGGATAGGGGTGGTTTACTTACTCCGCCACCAAGCAATCATGGACCGAACTCTCATATCGCGTTCGCGGATCCGCGAATGCCAATGTGCTTGAAGTCTACGTAATTTCAAAAGCTCTCGAGATTGCATGGAAGGAAGTTCGGGATATGAGGATCGAACAGCGACCGAGCGATGTTTGTATCTATTCGGATTCTCAGAACGCTTTGAATTACTTCCAAGGATTCCAACATTCTTTGAATGGGATTAAGGGGCTTCCAGATGGGGAGAGACTGGTCGGACCAAGTATTATGGCGACGCACGAATTGGTAACACTTGGTATCGTTGTTGAGTTACGGTATGTTCCCGGGAACTCCGGCATTGAAGGGAAATTCCAGGGCCGACCGAGCTGCCAGGAAGGGTACAAGATACGCCGCAAAGCAAAGGGTGGCAGGGATAATGATTGAGCTCGTAAATAGTGGTCACGATCATTGAGGATGGAACGGGTATGTGACGAAGAACGTTGTCATTGATTCAAGACTATCTAGTAGAGTGGTGCCCGCAACGCCACCTAATATCCTCCAGGTGGCAAGCGGAGCAGCCCAGTATCGAGAGTCGATGAACACATTCCAAAGATGCTATGGTCCACCATGCTCAAGAGAATCCCTATGAACGTGTCTGAACTCGATGAGGGTGGATGCTCGACCATTGGTACAGTGGTAGTACTGGGTAGGAAGACCTAAAGAGAATGAAAAAAAAAAGGCGTCAGCGCGACCGCTGAGTAGGTTCGAAATGTGACAACTGCAATGGGGTACAGAGGTTCATTTCCTTGGCGCCGTCCCCCCAAGGAACTCAGGCCTCAGGGAGTCGAACCCATAACCGCATCCGTCGATCGGCCGCCACGCTGTCATCCAAGGTTGTCAAGTAAGAGGAAAGAAAGGCTTGCTTTCGAGCTCGATAGACGGAGTTTCTTACGATAAATATTACACCTTCGACACATACGAATTTTGCGATTTCTACGAATTTACGACTTTCGCCTTCTTCTTCCTCTTACGAATCTTTAACTACTATTTCTTCAACCGCTTGGGATTATATGCCTTATTCCTTTCGTGCGGGAGCCTCTTTTACTACCTTATCGGAGATATATACTCGAACTAGACTGATCCTACGACGAAGGAAAGACGAGAGTATGAGATTAGAGGTGCGAAAGGCATACACAAGAAAGTGACTTGTAGTCTCGCAATTGAAAGAGATATAAAGTAAAGAAAGAAAAGAAGAAAAAGGAGAGCTCGGAGGGCTGGTTTCTTCGAATTTCATTGTTTATGCGTATACGCTAAGTCGCTTATACGAATTCCTTTTCTAAGAATAAGGCTCGAAGACCCTAAGAAGACTTCGAGAACCTCTCTTTAATAGATCAATTTAATATAGCAAATTGTTCCGCTTAAAGAGGATTAGTGAACAAAAAAGGCCGATTAAAGCTTCCGCGGTATTAAAGTATAATATTACTTTCAAAAGGCTATTAAGCGTATACGAAGGACTTGGACTTTGTATGTATCCCTTGTTTAACACGTCCTTATACCCTTCGGGAGGCTCAAGTTAAAAGTAAGCCTTTGGCCTACCCTCGATGGATGAAAATGACTAACTTATCATCATCATCATCGCCACGCTGTCACCCTGTCCACCCAGCCAGAGGAAATGACGCGAACCTACCTTGAAGCTAGACAAGCAGACCCGATCCACCACAGCAATAGAGACAGCCTGGACTCCGATGTGACACCGCCGAAGGATTGGAAAGGGGCTGGAGCCTGGAGGATGGGAAGATGTGTAAAGAGGACCAAATGTTAGTGATGGGATAGAAAAATAAGATGGAGGTTAGAGGTTGGATGTTGATGGTTGGATATTAATGGTTGAAGGTTGATGGTGTTTGTGGATGAAAAAAGGAAGAAGAAGAACTGAGGAAGAAGCTGCTTTTAAAGCACTTGGGCAGTAGTTGGAAGCTAATGAGAGAAGGAAGTAGCTACCGTGTCGGGGGAAGAAGGCTGTACTTACTACTTATAAGTAAAAGGCTAGCAGAAAGATATTAATTTAGTATTAGAATAAAGCGAGACAAACTAAAAAAAGTAATTGTTTTCTTAAGTCGGTGTGACAAATTTCTAATCTACTACTTGAGTAGTAATCTAAAGTAGTAGAGAAGATTAGATTTAGATTAGACTAATAAAGAATCTAATAATCTAAGATTAGATTTAGAGTAGTGATGATTGCGCTATTAAATCCATGATAGTTTATAGAGGCTTATAAGTGGTGTCTGTAGGTTGGAACTGGAAAAGTGTTGTGAAGCGATAGATACTTATGAAAATAACGCTATTACTGCTATTAATTTAGATTTTTGAAGAGAACCGCGCCGATTTATAAACTCTTAAGAAGAAATACGAAAGATATCTAGGTCTTTTACAGAATGCTAATATATAAAGCCTAGACTTGCTGCATTAGTGTCAGATGGAGTTTACGGTAGGTAAAGCTTCGTAGAGGTTCAGGGTAAATTATATTTAAAGAATTAATCTCTGGCTTTCGAAGAAGTCCAGAAGAGAAGCGTATATATAAAAGGGGTTACTCGTGAGGGGAAGTAAAACGCCGGCGTAATTAAATATACAAGTGGGACTAATTTTATTAATACCGTAAAAGCCTCGGCTTTCTTATATTACGGGTCTGATTTCGTATAAATAGAATAAATAGGCATATATATAATAACTATTCCCTCTCCTAGTAATAGCGTCCGCGATACTGATACTTTAATTAATAATATATTAATACGCTTTCGCGTTGCTTAAAGCGAGGACTAAGCCGCGGTAAATCGGACAGCCGTATTTCGGTCGATAAGTTTAACTAATTAGATTAATACGATTATTTAAATCATTGCGTTAAGTATATAATACTACATCGCGATTAATTCGTCGAACGTCGTCCGATTACTCTATAAGCCGTTTCGCATAATATATCAGTATTACTAGCTTAGTAGATAAAAATAGCTTTATAAAATAATAAAAGATATTTGCTTTAATTATAAGACCCTTACGCGTATATATAAGAGCTCTTATACTTATATTCAAATGCTGCAATTATCGTTATTATTAAAAAGTTATCTTCGGTCGGCAAAGTAATAAGTAAATTGCGCGCTAGTAGCGTATTTACGTTTATTTGCTGAATAAATAGAGTGCAAATAGTACAAATATAATAATATAATTGCGTAGTAATTACGATTCCGCTACCTCGCTAAAACGTATATATAAATAGTCTCTTTATTACGTTAATAATAACTTTTCCTTTTCAGCTTATTTATATATAATACCCGTGCTTATGCGTCGCTATCCCCTCGTTTCTCTTTTTTTTCTTTTTTTTAATTAATTATTAATATTATTATTATTATATCTTTCGTTTAGCGTCTTAAAGCTATTATATTTAATAACCTTACGAACTAGCCTCGCAGAAGTTCTTACGACTAATACTTTAAAACTATATTAATCGATCCCTTCTTCTGTTATATTAATAAGAAAGGCAAGAAGAATTATAACTGCTACTTCGAGTAAAAGGCCGTTTATATCGTCGTACGTACTTATATTTATAAAGTTTATTAATAATATAATATTAAACGCGTCAAAAGTAAACTATATATTAATTATAAAATAAATAATTCCCTCGTACTTTTCATAAGGATATCCGTATTATAAAGAATCTTGCCGTCGATTTCGAGAACTGGCTGCGTAAGAATAGCTAATATAATACTAGCGTCGCTTTCGAGGATTATAATTTTATAATTCCCACGGGAGCTTAGAGCTTCGCTACTTAGCTCGAGAAGCACCGCATAACTAATTCCTTATTACGTATATCCTTTAAGCCTAATAAGAAAGATACTAATTAAATCTCTCCTCTTATTAATACTTTTCCCGTAAATTATACTTTTCTTTTTCGGAATATTATTAATATATTAATAAAATAAAGGAGTTTAAGAAGTTTTATAAAAGTATAATACGCTTAATCGATAATATATTTAAGTTCAAAAACGCTTATATTACCACCTCCGCCTCCGAAGCCGACCAAATTACTCACAATTTAATAAAAGAATTAATAACAGAAATTTAATTATATCGCGAAGTTATAATAATTATTATAAGTATTCCGTACTCGCTCCGTTACTAATATATATTAATATTATATTAAAGCAATATTATATCGAACGAGACTACTAAAACTATTTCAGGAAATGTCTTATAATTCTTTAGCGCTTAATAAATATTACGATACGAGTTTAAGTTTAATATTAAAGAGTTTAAGATTTTCAGATAATTTAATTTATAAAATAAATACTTTATATTTTAAATACTTGCAATAGAGTTATATTATTACTTTATAATTAAAATAGAATTTCGTTATTTTTTAAATTATAATTTAAATATATTTTATAAACTTATTCTTTTTTAATATAATATTATATATTTTATACTTACGCCGATATTACTTTTAAAACTTTAATAAAACTTTCAAAACTTTTATAAGAAAATATAAAAAAAAAATTATTTTATTTATAATCGGTAGTGTTTTCTCGGCTTCCCGACTTTTTATAGTTTTCTCGGCCTTCTTATAAATTACGCGGAGGTTTTATATTTTTTTGCTTTTAGTATTTAATTTTTTAATTTATAATTCTTATTATATATATTAAGAGTTTCCTTAGTATTTTCGAGGTTTAAATATGCTAAGAGCCAGGTATTATAATCTTCTAGGAAATCTTTTTATTTAATTAAATATTTCTTAATTTTACTTTTTTTATTTTATTTATAATTAAAGATACTTTTAACTTCTTATTCTTAAAGGTTATCTTCTTTACTTAGCTCTGGAAGCTCACCGAGTGAGTAATTATTTAATTACTTATTAACTTATTATGGTATAGAAGTGGATCAAAGCACTGTGAGCAGTTATAATTGAATTAAAGTAATTAATTATTATTTTAAAAGCTCTCCAAATCAGGAGAAGATAATTATTCTCCTGAAAGCGGTCTACAGTAGCAGAACTTAATTAGGTCACGTGCAGTATTAAGAGAGCAGCTGCCCGTGCTTATACGACATACCTCCTAAGCAATTAATAATAATAAGCTACTGTTATTATAATTAGCTATATTAAGCGAGAGCAAATAATAAGAAAGAATTAAGCAAATAAATTCACTTATATACGATAATCAGGCAAATAACTTAATTATATAAACTAACGATTTTCTTATTAAACTTAAACTTATAAACACTCGACAACATATAGATCGACTGCTCTCGATTTATTATTTAATTAATTTATTAATTAATTAATTAATTAATTGCTTTCTTCGATATTATAAGTATCTCCAAGCGCTTCGCCAGAATTGTTATAATAAAACGACGATTTGCTCGCTAGAGCAAGGTAAGTAGCTCGATTTTCAATCTATTAGTTTCGATTTACTAATCGGAGATCGACTGATTAAAGATTAATTAATTAAAAAATAACCGCTGATTTATAATAAGTTAAGGCTATTATTAATAATAAAAAGAAAGTCGTTATTAAAGTATAATTATCGGCTACTCCTGTCCTTACTCCTGCTCTTCGCCGTGCCGCTGCTGCTTCCCGGGCTTTAAAGCAGCCAGTAAGTGCTCGTATAATAATCTATCTGAGCTGTATTAATAGCGCCTTTTAAATGAAAAGTAATAATTAATGCTATAATATTATTAAAAAGGATACTCGTTACTTCGCTTACTTGTTCGGCTATAAGTGCGTAATTGCTCTCGCTGCTATTTAGGCTTCTTTCTTCGCATATCGTAATACGTTAGAAAATAAAGCTGGTAAGAAGGTAAATCGATTCAGCTGTTTTTTTCTCGCTTTTTGATTTATTATTGATTTTTTTAAGAGTTAAAGTAATTAAGAATCCCGGTCTGTACCGCCTTTAAAAGTAATAATATTAGTAGAGCTGCTGCTGCTAGCGCTATTATTAGTTTTAATAATAAAATTACTTTAGGAGCTATTAATAGATTTAAAGATAATAATAAAGATAACGATAATAAGGAGAACGGTAAGTTACTTGCTTTATTTCTAGAAAATCGAATTAATTTAATTAATCTTTTAAAAGAAAAAGAAAAGCTTTTAACTGCTTTTATAGCTTATACTTATATTATTAAAGAGAAGATTGCTACTGCTGCGGGTGCTCTTTTTATTAAAAAAGGTAATAAGGAAGCAGCTGATTATCCTGTTATTATTACTACTACTGAAGCTGCTCGCGCTGCTGCCGCTGCTGAGGCTGCTACCGGAGCTGTTCGCGCTTATAATCCGGGCCTTAATATTCTGGCCTTCTAAGTTATATTTACTCGTGGAGTTGTTCTTACTCTTAAGCAAGAGGCTTAAGCTGCTCGCGTTAAAGAGTTAGTTAATATAATAATTAATACTTTAAGCGAGCTAGTTCGGGAGGTTTTAGGCTTTTTACTTTTTAATAAATGAACTGCTTTTTTATTTTCTAAAGCTTAAGAACCTTTTATTCTTTAAGTATTTTTTTATATTTTAAAAACTAAAGCTTACGTTTACTTTTAAATTAAAGAATCGTTAAAAGTAATTAATTCTTTAAAATATAATAATTTATACCTCCGAGCTCAATTAATCTTTAATAAAATAAAATTATAAATAGAAATTTATAAAAGAGAATTTTATAAAAGAATATATAATAATATAAATAAAGCTTTTTAATTAAAAGGTAAGCTTATTATATAATTATTTTAAAAATAAATAAAAAGTAAAGAATATATATAAAAAACTATTTTAAAGCAAGTCTTTTAAAAGAGTTACTCTAATTAAATATAAATATTTATTAAGTTAATAAGAGTAATAAATGCTTTAAATTTCTGCCGAGAAAGGTTTTTAATAAGTTTATTAATTAATATATAACTTATAAAAAGATATTTTATTATAAAAGTGCTTTTCTAAAACTCTTAGCGTAATTATATATTCTAAATATTAACGTAACGTAACTTAATAAAAATACGCTAATTTTCTTTAACGATTAACCGAATCGTTTATTAATTATTATAAAAAATTATTTAAGTTACTCTTATATTAAAGCGTAATTCTTAAAAGAATCGCTAAAGTATTATAAGTTCCTTACCGATGCGCTTAACTTTAAGAAGCTTTACTTATATTATAAATATAATAATTATATTTTATAAAGTTATTCTTTAAAAGATTAAACTTTTAAAAAGTATAAAAATATATTTATTAAAAGATTGCTTTATTTTGATATTATTCGCAAAAGAAGCATTTAATATTATTATAAGGTAAGAGTCGCGCAGCTTATAATTATAAGTAATCGCTAAAAAACGAGTGCCGAAAAAGTAACGAATTATCTAATTAATTATAATTAAATATTCTTAAGAAGGATTAATTAAGAAGTAAAAAAGCCTTAAAGTAGTAAAAGCGACGTTTGCGCGTAATATAATTATAATATAAAGTATTAATTTAACTTTCTCTTAAAATTCCTTAATTTGAGCTAGAGTAGTTTATTCTTAATTCTTTAGTAATTCGACTTAAAGTAATAGTATACTTAAGTAATTTCTATTTACTAACTTAAATCGAAGAGCAATTTTTTAAATATAAATGTCGTATATTAAAGAGATAGTCTTCGCTAATCGATCTCTAATAATACGAACGCTTAAGAATTATTTCGTTTGCTTTCTTCTGATAAGCTTATATATTATATTTAAGCCGTCGGTAATTAATTTAGTATTTTTAAAAGCCAAAGTATAATAAAGTACTTAAATATCGTCGATATAAAATATTATAAATACTATACGTTACTCGTTTATAAATATATAAGGCTCTTTTTTATAAGCGATTAATCTTAAAGTTATTAAAGTATAAGTGAAATTACCGTATTATAACGCCGGTAAGTCTTTAAGTCCGTAAAGTGCGCGATTAACTTCTATTATTATTCCGTCTTATTTAAAGCCGTTTAGTAAATAATAGCGTACGCGAGCACTTATCTTACTTCGTTTAGCGTTAATAAAAGCATTTATTATATTAAATTAAATCATTTTTAAATTAAATTAAATTATAATAGTTATAGCGGTTCTGAAGGAGCGAGTAACTAAAGTAATTATATATATTAATAAAATTAACGTTTCAAGCAATAAGTCTCTTCTCATAACGACTCGGGAGCGATAGCGGGTTAAATACTTTAACGAATCGACTTTAGCGTGAAATACTTATTTTAAGGGAATTAGTTGCTTAATAGTAAAGGTATATTTGACGATTCTTTAATAATTACGCGACTTAAAGTTAGTAATCTCTTTAATAGCGTCGGCTCGGAAGTGCTCGCTTAACGGGTGATCCTTAAAGTCTTTCCAATTTAATAAGTCCTTAGGCATTTATAATTAATAAATCCGTAAGAGCTTAATTAATTGTCGAATTTCGATATTTTTAAGCATAAACGCTGATATAATAGCGTGAACTGCGCTTAAGTCTTTTCCGTCTCTTCGCACTAGTTCTTAATTAGGCCAGAAAGTCCTTAGAAAATCCTTTAAGTACTTACGGTTGCTTAACGGTTATAATGATTCCGTAATTAGCTTTTTAATAATTATTATATAGACGCTTCGATTCGGTTTCGTTATTTTATTATTAATTCGAGTCTTTCGACTTTTATTAATTATTCGGTCTTTTATTCTTTTCCTCTTAAAAGATTTAAATAAGCCGGAATTTAATTTAATTAAAGCCGGGAGTAATAAGCGTAAACTTAATTCTCTGTCTTTTTTTAATTTTGATAATTATAAATACTCCTCGTACTTAATTACTTAAGGCAGAGCTTTTAATTATTTAAGGCCGATACTTTCTTTAAGTGCTCCTCGACGCTTAAGACCGCACTTTTGGTCGTATAGCTTTTTAAAGTAAATTATAACTTATAATATTGACTTCCGCTTAAGGCTTATATTATTTTAAAAGTTTAATATATTACGTAAAATACTTCTTTTAATTACGCTCTTAAACGCTAATTATCTTAAAATATCGGCTTATTCTAAGATTTAATTAAAGTGCTTATAAGTAAGAAGTCTAGCACTTTTTCTTAGCTAAATCACCTTTAAGTTTTTACTAACGAGCAGCTGAATAGAATTAAGAGCTATTAAATCAGCTAAAAGTAGCGTATTTACTTCTATTAATTTAGCTAAAAGGGGAGCAAATAACTCTACCCTCGAGCTTAAAAGCTTAATTAAAGGTTTTAATACTTCCGAGTTTATAAGTTCGTCGACTTCTATAGCGCTTATTACTTCGCTTAGTTATTCTCCGTTCGGAGTAATAGACGGTGTTTTTAATTTTAATATATTAAGTGCGCTCAGTCGGTTAATTATAATAAAACTAGCGTCTTAATCTCCTTTTTCTTCTTTTAGTATTTCCGTAAGATCTTTTAATATTAAACGCGGCTAGCCGACCGTTCTTTTTATATTTAAAGAGCTTAAATAAAAGAAAGTTTCGTTAAAAGTAATATTTCGAATTATTATTATATATTATAATTAAGGCACTTAAATCTTATAAATATTAAATAAAACGTATTTAATTAAGTAATTAAAATGCGCTCGCGGGTTGACTTTAAAGGCTCTTTTTTAGCAAAAAGTTTCTCGGTCTTTAATTATAAGATAAGTTCTATAGCCGTACGTATATAAGTTGCTTTAATTAAGCCGTAAATCGGTTGTCAGCTTTAGCGTAAGCTTGGAATCGTAATACCGAAAATATTGCTTAAACCAGGCTTAGAATATTTCGTTAAAATTCTTAAAGCTTTTACGAGTAGATAGACTTATATTATAAAGAATAATTACCGCTATTACTGATTCCGTTTAAAGCGCCCGAAGTAAATTAACGGAAAGGCGCATTTTAATTGATTTATTAATTATTTCTTTACTTACGCGCTTAACTCTTTTATTAAGTTAATATATATATAAGAGGGTAGATTTAATATTAATACTACTCTCCTTATATTATTTTTCATACTTAATTACTCTATTAATCCTTATAATTAAAATATCGTTATCTTAGCGTATTTTGCAAACCGAGAGCCTAAATTAACGTCTCGTTTACGCCTTAAACGGTTTAAGAGTATTTAAGACGGCGATTAATCTTTTAGTTTTCAAAAGCCGCTCGTAGAATTTCTTATTATATTTGTTTTTAATTAATAAAAGCCAGCTATTCCCGTTAAACTTTACTAGAAAATCGAATAAATCCTAAAAAATATAATAAAAAGAATAAGTAATTACTCTTTTTAATTAACGACGACTTATTACTTACTATGCAGTAGCTACTATATAATACTCGTATTTCAACCGAGTTAAGCCTTAAATCTCGACGTTACGCGTATTTTTCATTAGGTTTTTTAAAGCTTCCTTTCTTAAATAACTTGCGCGCAAATACTATAAGTAAGCTTCGTCGACTCGTGGTTTCAAATATCGTCTACTCGACTGAAAGCCTTAGCGGATGCTCCTTTTTAGCGTTAGAAATATTAAAAAGCTATAATTTAAGCGAATTAAAATACGGCGAGTAGTTAAAGAAACCGAAAAGTAATTAAAAGGCTTATATTTAAAGAAAGTTAAGTTAAATTATTATTATAATTGCTTTAAAACCAGACTGTCCTTAGCTGTTCTCGTGCGTAAAGTGCAATTTAAATTATTATATTAAACTCTTACTTGTAAAAGGCGAGCTTCTGAAATAATATTAATATTAAAGCTTTTAATAATAGCGACGTTCGAGAGGATTAAATCGCTTATATTCGGTCCGTTAAGGCCGTAGAGAGCACTTTTAAGAACTCGAGTATCGCGGCTCTTAATTATTAGGCTTAACGTTCCGGCTTTAACGCTATCGTCCGCAGTGGATTTAATAAAGCTTCCGGGAATGAAGAAAGCTTCTGAATTTATTAAATAAATAATAACTCCGTTATTAAGCAAGGTGCTTTCTACGAGCAGATGACGATTCATATCTATAGTAGCGTATACCTTTATAGCAACAAGAGCTTTGTCGAGGAATTCAGAGCTTATAAAATAAGCTTAAACGTTTCCAGAGTATTTTGCTTTTATTAAAGTAGCTGGCTTTAGAGTTATAAGAGTTGCTAATGCTTAAGTAAAAAAGGAATTACTAAAAGGCGGTCCGAAAGCCAGTTGCGTTATTAATAATATATTCTTATTGAATTTAGTAATTTCTCGGCGGAGGTCAAGGAAGTCGCTCTTTAATCGGAGTCGAGTCTCTTTAATTTCCTTTATTAATAATAAGTTCTTAAGGTTATTCGCCGTCGAGCCGTCGTAGTAATACCGAAGTTTATAATAATTAATAGCCTTATAATAATAAAAGTAATACTTATACGGGCAAGTATTTACTCGCGTATTTAGCAATTAATTTCGTTAAATAAACGAGGTTATAAAAGTATTTAATCTTCTTCTAAAAGTGGCATATAAGCTTATTATCTTTTATTATTTAAAAGCTATAAGTAATTCTTTATTAAGAATAGATAATTAGTTAACGTAATTAAATAAAAAGTATTAATTTATTATTTTAAAAGTATTATCTCTTAATAATTCAGAGTGCCGTTCGCGCGCTTATTCCGGTACGAGCTTCTTTTGTACTACTTTAATAAAATCAAGTATTATTAGCGGTCTTTTAATATCCGGTAAATCGTATAAGAGAGCATTTTAATAAGTTATTTTCTATTCTTAGAGCTACTCCTTAAGATTAATTCGCCTTGCCTTAATAATAGCGAGCTTCTTCCTATAAGTAGATTATACTAGCGTACGAGTATTTGTTTCCGAAGGAGCGTAATCTCTCTTAAAGATCCGGAAGAGTAATTAAAGAGTTTATGATTTTAATTGAAAGTCTCCGTTTATCATCTCGGTTAACTGCTTCTTTTCTATATAAGCTTATTCGTTCTCGTATTCTTTAATTACTTCTTAATAAATAAAAGAATTAATTATCTTTTAAATCTATTTATAAGCTGCCTTATAAGCTCGAGCCTTTTTCGTCTATTATGCGAGCTTCTTTACGTGTTCCCTTATAAGAGCAGCATATATTAAAGCTACATTTTCAATTATAGCTTTTGCCGGTGGTAATACGCTCGGCTTAAGTCCTTTTTTTATAAGGTCGCGAGCATCTTCGTCTTACTTCGCCTGAGCCTAGAAATTATGCTTAATAACTTTTTTATTTTATTATACTCTTAAATCGTTTAGCGATAAGGGTTTCGGTTCGGCGTCGAGAAGGTTAAGAGCAATTAGCAACGTAAAGTTTATTAAATTCTATATCTTATAAAAGATATAAAAGGATTTAAACGCTTAATACTAAAGAGTTTAAGTGCGCTTATTGTAATTAAGAGGAGTTCGATTATTTAAAGAAGAAGCTAAAGTTAAGTCTATTATAGCGAAGGAGTTGCTCTCGTAAGCTTCGAGTATTTAATAAAAGAAGAAGGACTAAAGAGGTATCGAGTCCAGTTGCTCGGCTTTTATACTCGTTTAAAGTAGAATAAAAGAGTTAATAGAAAATAGCGGTATGAATTATACTTTATAATAAAGTAAAAAACTCTATAACGTATAACAAATACTCTTTATTTATAAACTTACTTTACAAGCTTTATTTAAATTAATAGCGTACAAAAGAAAGAATACTAACTTAATAGCTTCGTTAACGGGGCTTATAATTATAATATAAAAGTAAATTAAAGCATTATAAGTAATTATAATTAAATTAAAGTAATTAATTATTATTCTAAAAGCTCTCCGAATCAGGAGAAGATAGTTATTCTCCTGAAGGCGGTCTACAGTAGCAGAACCTAATTAGATTACGTGTAGTACCAAGAGAGCAGCTGCCCGTGCCTATACGACACTTATATTATATATTCTTTTAATAAAAATATATAAAATATTAAGTAAAGCTTTTTATATAAGCTTAGCAATTTCAGAGTATATGCCGCATTATTTACGTACTTAATAATCTAGAATAAGCTAATGTATTTTAGCGATAACTTTCTAGTCTTTAATTAAATGTTCTTAATATTAAGTATTACTTATTATTTTAATTAGAAATATTTATTTAAATACCAGGTATTATAATAGCTTTCCCGATTCTATTACGCACGATCTTAAACTTTCGTAAGTTCAGCTCGTTTATTATTTAATAACTTAATTTTATCTCGGGCAGCTAATACTTCTCTTCCTTAAATATTATCCTTAAGGTTTTATAATATTACCGGCTTATAGCCGTAATAAACTTAAAATAAAGATATTTAAAGCGTTTAATAAAAAGAATTATTATAAGTAAACTCAGCAAAAGCTAGTTTTCTTATTTAGTTTTTCTATAATATTCCGCAAAAAACGCGAAAGTATATTTTTAGATTTTAGTTTTATCTTTTTATTTATTTGTTTATTTAAGAATAATATATAAAGCTTAATCTTTATTTAATATATATATAAAAGCAAAAACAGACCAGAATTTATTAATAAATATTATACTTTTATTAAATACAATGCCTTAAAGTACGCTAAAAAAAAATACTCTCTCGAATAGTAATTCTACAAGTTCGGAAGCATTAATCGTTTTATAATATACTAAGTACCGGACTATTTTTAAATACCGATTAATAATTATTAATATATAATCAAGATTTAAGTTATTAAATAAGTCTTTATAAAGCGATAATTCTATAATAAAATCTATTAAAATCTCGGATTAAAGCCGCGAAAACCTCGGGAAACTTATTAAAAGTTTATATAACGCATATCGTTTCGATTTGATTTTTTAATAAATATCGCATTTTTTAATATATATTTTAATATTATTTTTTATTTTATCCTAAAAATAAGTTCTACGAAGGAATTATAAAGTCTTTATAATACCGTAATACCTTACTAATAAGTTATTATAATAAAGTTTTATAATTTCTATTTTTAATATTAAATTATTTAAGATATAAACCTTAAAATCTTATTAAAAAAATCCCAATATATTTAAATTTTATTTCTAATTTAACTAAGATTTAAGTTTACTTGTTATATTAGTTATATTTCTATAGTTTTTATTATTATATTAAGCGAAAATAATTAAATCTTATAATAGTTTTATTAATAAAACCAGAACTATTTGACTTTTAATTACTATTCTTATTCATAATATTAAAATAAGATATTTATAATTATTAATTCCTACAATAAGCGGCTAACCTTCGCTTCTTATATATAATAATATATTCACAGATAAAGCTATTATTTTAAATATAATATTTAAAAGATTAAGTTTTATATGCTTAGCTTTTAAAATTCTCTTTTAAATAATTCGTTCCGGTTCTATTAATATTAGATCCGGCTTTCTATTAATAAGATCTTAAATAATACTAAATAATTTTCTTAATAATATCTTATAATCCTTATTTAAGAATGCTTTAATATCGGCTCTTCGACTTTATAAAGTACTTATAAAAGCTCCTTTTAATTTATTTTAAAATATTAATAATTAAGTAATATTAATAAGGCCTTTAGATTCCCGATAATCTAGCCTTTTACTAAGTTTATTCGCCGGGTTTGCGGCACTTTTATAATAATAAATTTTAAAATCATAAATAGTAAAATATATTACTTATCGTACTTATCGATTCTCGAAATATTTCGCTATTATAAAATACTTAAGGTTATTATAATCTATAAGCATTTTAATAATATATTAATTGCTTTTAAAATAATACCTTTATTTCTTAAAATATTCAACAATAATTAAAAGCTCTTTATTATAAGTAATATAGTTCCGCTTAATATTAATTATTTTATAAGACTAATATATAACGGGTTTTTAATATCGCTTAAATCCTTTTTCAGAATTAGTTTACTAAGAGAGAGTATTAGTAATTATAAATCTAGAAGTATTAATTTTAATCCGAATGCGCTTTATAAGATCGAAATATCTTATAATTAATATATTAATAAAAACTACTTTTAAATCTTTAAAGCTTTTCTTAACTATATTAAAAAATTCGAAGGGTCCTTTTTTAATTTTATTCTTTATATTTTAAAAAGCCTTTATTAAGCTTACAGCTATTTTAAAGTATTTTAATATAAATCTATAATAAAAATTCGTAAAGCTTAAAAAAACCTAAATATTCTTATAAAATTTCGGCTTTAGCTATTTTTAAATTAAATGGATTCGCTTTAAGTCTACTTAAATGCTAATTAATCCGACTTTAAATCTTAAGAACTCGACTTAATTTATTTTAAATTTATACTTATTAAGTTTAACGAAAAGCTTATACTTACGTAATTATTTTATAATAGCTTTAATATACTTATAATACTCTTCTTTATTCTTAAAATAAATTAAAATATTATCGAGATATATAATAACGAAATAATTAATTAATTCCGCTAACGCTTCGTTAATATACGCTTAAAACGTAATTAAAACGTTAAATAGCCCGAAGAGTATTATTAAATATTTAAAATATTTATATTTAATACGAAAAGCTATTTTCTATTTATATTTCTCCTTAATTCTAATATAATAATATATATCCTTTAAATCTAAAGCCGTGAATATTACGGCTCTGCTAAGACGGTTTAGCGTCTTATTGATTAAAAGGAAAGGATAGCGATTTTTAATTATTACTTTATTTAATCTTTAATAATCTATATATAAACGCAATTTCTTATCTTTCTTTAATATAAATAATATTAACGTACTTACGGGATTTTTTAATAAACGAATCTATCTTTTCTATAACAAAGCAATAAAGTATTCCCGAAGCGCGGCGAGTTATAGTTCGGAAAAGTTATAAAAAAAGCTATACAAAAGTAATACGTTAATATCGATGGCATGCTCGAATCTAATTTATTCTTCAAAGAGAGCAGTTAGCGGATTATCATCGTATATATCTATTATATTTATAAGTCAGTCTAAGAAAAGTATCGATTTAAAAGTCTTTAACTAAATAACTAATACTTACAACAGGTTTACGACGCCGATATTAAGACGAATATCCTACGATTGCTTTAAATACTTACACAATTCTAAATTCTTTAGACAATCACAGTCGAATTAAGATATAAATATAATATAAGGTATTATTTTAAAATTAATATTAAAAGTATTAGTAAATTCTTTTATTATCACGATTTAAATCTTGTCTTAAGTTAAGACGTAAGCTTATTTTTTAAGTTTTTAGTTATAATACCCGGCGCTTTTATATTTAAGGAATTTTATTCCAAGAATTATATTATATTTTAAGTCTTTATAATTATAAAATCTTTTTCGAAAGGTTCTCGAGATTCTATAGTCGTCTTATATTATTATATATAAGTTATAAGCGTTAATTACCCAGAATTAATACTTATTAAATATTATAAATTCTTAATTATACTTAAATAAAAAGAGAAATCCTTATAACTTAACTTTATATTTATTAAGAAAATTATAATTTAAACTATTATTTATTAAATTATTAAATAACGCATTCGCACCTGTCTTAAGTTGCTTTAGTCTTACAGAAATATACAAGCGTTTAAAAATATCTTTTAAGCTTTTAACGCTTAAGACTTAATATTACCTTTTCCCGTATCTTTTCCGGTACTAAATAGCTTTTATTCCTTAGCGCGTATAATAATATATACTTTTCTTTTTATAAAAAAGGTTTTTTTATTACTTTAAAACGTTCTTTTACTTTTAGCTTTTAAGGATTATTTTACGCTTATTATACGAACTTAAGACAGCTACGGTCCTTAGACTAATAACCTTCTTATTTATAAGAGTAGTAAGATATAATACTTTTAATATAGTTTTTCTTTTTATTATTTTTACTTTCGTTAAAAAGTCGGGAACCAAAAGCTAAAAAGGCGCCGTTAAATGCGCGCTTCTTATTATTATTCTTAAAATATTCTTTACGGCTTCTCTTACGAGATCCGCTATTCTTAAGATTATTATTACTTTATCCGCTTCCGCTTTTATTATACTTAGCTTTCGGTATATTAAAGGATATTCTTTGAGTTCTTTTAATAAAAGATTTAATATCGTTAACTAGTTTCTTTTATTATTAATAAGTATTAAAAAAGTTCATAAAAGCGTAAAAGTTAATTTGCTGCGCTATTAATATATGCGTGATTACTTTACAAAGGTTAATAATAATATTATTATTAAATATCCGAATATTACGGTTCTTAATAAATATAATAAACCGTCGGCATATTACTTAAACAGACTCGCTCGGTTGCTAGCGGAATCGCTTAATATTTTTAATAATTTTAATACTTCGAGTTTTTTTAAAAACATAAAGCCTTTTTAAGAAATCAATAAATAAGTTTTATATTAGCGGGATACTCTCGAGTCTAATTATAATTTACTTTATATTACCTTAATAAATTAATAAATCGCCTTTTATATTTGCGGCTACGACGCGTACTCAATTCGTATGCGTATTATAATTATATAAACGAGCTTTAAAAATCTCTTCCTAAGTATTTTTTCAATTTCGCAGGCTCTCGAAACTCTTTTTCTTATATTTTTTAAAGATTATAATCGTAAAGTATTTCTTACGGTCGCGCTTATTTTTCGCTTAAGCTATAGTATATTTTAATAAAATATAAGCGTCTAGATTTAAATACGTTAATAATATTATTCTAAGTTTATAAGCTACGTAATTTGCCGTAAGTAATACGGTTATTTCCCGAGGATGTCCTAGAGCCGGTAAAGTCCTAAGTCTAATAATATCCTTATTAAGTAGGTGCTACAGGCTAAATAAGTTAGCTTTTAATCTTAAATTAAGATTACGTTTTATTAAAAATGACTTAAAGTCTTTTATTAAAATAATAATAATAAAATCTAATATTATATTACGAGTTCGTTAAAAGCTTTCTTTAATCGCATATTATTTATTTATTACGTCCGTATAAGCGACAAAGATTACCCGAAAGCGGCGAAATCTAATAAGATTATTCTTATAATAAGTGAGCCGCGTTTTCGCACAAATATCCTTAACTTTAAACTCAATTAATAAGCGTATATACTCTTCGAGCTCGCGCTGCTTCTAAGCGATCTATTCTTCGATAAGTATACTTAAAGCTATAAGATTAATATTAATATTAAGAATAAAAAAGATTATATTATTTATTATATAATTAAATATATTTAAATTATTTTTAATTTAAATTATAACTTTATTTTTCTCTTCACGAGTATAAATAAGCTAGCTATAAGTATAAAAAGATTCCTTATTACTATTACCGCGAATACTTTAAGGCAGTTCGCTATTAAAAATACTTTCGCTTTTAATTATATAAAAGGGATTTATAGATTTTATAATTTCACAAAGAATATTACGAGCGGCATTACCGAAGCGAGTGTTGCCCGCAGGTCTAGCGTTACTAAATATAATTACTTAATAAAGAACCGTTCCTTTATCCTTCGTATTACTTCTTTATAAAATAAAGAGATTAACTTATTAAATAAAATTTACAATAAGTAAAGCCTTATAAAGGTTTAAAGTAAATTATATTTAAAGAACTAATCTCTAGCCTTTAAAGAAGTCCAGAGGAGAAGCGTATATATAAAAAAGATTACCCGTAAAAGGAAGTAAAACGCCGGCGTAATTAAATATATAAGTAGGATTAATTCTATTAATACCGTAAAAGCCTCGGCCTCTTTATACTACGGGCCCGATTCCGTATAAATAGAATGGATAGGCATACACATGACAATTAGTAAAGCTAAGATCTGTAACGATAGGTATGCTTTGGCTAGGTCAGGGGTCCGGAACAGGTCCGACCCCCCTCCGACTCCTTATATATATGCCTCCCTCCTGTACAGTAGCTCTGTAGTTTTTGTATTCTAAGTATTAAGTCTATCTTCACGTCTAAGGCTCTTGCGTCGTTACAAGATCGCGATATTAGTTAAATTATTAGGGATCGTATTGCTAATAAATAACGCTTTAAAGTTAATATAATAGCCATAAATAGTTAGATTCCACGTCTTCTCGATTGATATGTATTAAAAGATAAATATTATAATAATAGAGATGCCTTAAGATATAAAGAGTGCCTCGATTACGTAAGCGCTAATCTTAATATTACGTATTAAGAAAATCTAAAGGTATATTAAAAGTAGAGCTAACTTAGTAAAGCAAATGCAAGTAACATATAAGCATTTAAAAGTTATTAAGGACTTTCTTTATTAATTGCTTCGATAGCAAGCGGTGGTATTAATTTACTTTTATATACGATATAATTTCTAAAGTAATTAATATAATTGCGTGCTTTCCTATGCCGTAGTAAATGCCTATTATATATGCCGCAAATGCTACAAAAAAAAAGAATTATACCTTATTAATTCAGTCTAGTCTAAGGGTAGTAAGTGTGTGCGACAGTTAAATATACTAAAGCAATAAGTATTATAATATTATTAACACTAATACTAATTCCTTTTATACACCGTGAAATGAAGCGAAGAACAATAAAAAGGACAGTAAGTAGAGTAATTATAACGCTCGTAGCTTACAACTTCCTTTAACGGTTCTTTGTGAGGTCGATATCCGCTATTTTTCGAAATCTATATCAGCACAAAATAAATCAATAACAAACTCGAAGTAAAGGAAATGATAACCTCTTTATATTATAACGAATAGAGGCCAACCCTCTTATATAAGAAAACAAACATTTGTGCATAGATTAACCGAACATGGGCTGCCTTGCCTATTAGTGTTGTATGCAGAGTCCTCCCTAAAACCCAACCGGGCTTGATTCATTTGCATTGCTGCCTGTCATCCCTGTCTCCAGCGAATCGCGTCAATCCCAAAACACGTTCTAAGCGAACCGTACACCCTAGGTATAATTTCTATGATAATCTTCGCATTGCCCTCCGCCGACTAATTGCCTACTCTGTACTCTTATGGCTTGTCGTTAATAACGCCATTAGCCGTGTTAGTATGAAGATTTCTTTTTATTAAATAGTCTGTAAATCGGTCCCCCCGCTACAGGTTATCTGTCGATAATGGATAGCCTCATTTGCAGACCTTTAAATCCTCCGTAAAGCGAGTAGAGAGCGGGCAGCTATTGGGACATTGCGGCAGCTAATTTAGCTCGAGCTTTGACATTTCTAGACTTTGCCGGCAAAAATTGATTCGTGGCATAGCCAGAGTCCAGCATTTAATTAAATAAATACTTCGTCTTAAGGGTAATACCTAAGTATTTCCCCGGGTACCATAGTATGAGAGTTCTGTAACGGGGCGGCCCGGAAGCAAATCCACCCGAGAAGGAATGTATTAGTAGTATGTTAAATCACGATCCCAGTGAGTTCTCCGTATCCCGACAAATTCAATATCCCAGCAATTGAGATACCCTGGCAGTATAGGACTTGGCAGGAAAGTAAAACCGATGTTTTTGAACTTTAATTGTGAACAAACTCTTAAAACAGCTTTTTCCGTAAGGAAGAAGGTTTTTAGCTTTTCCTTCTCCGTCGCTGATCTTTCTGGATTAGGACTGTTATCACGAAAGGAGGACGTTGCGAACTAAACCATCCTCGAGATTAACCCCCCTCCCTCGACCTTCGTCTGAAAGTGAAAGCTGATCTTGCCTGATTTCACTTCCGAAAATTAAGAACGCTTTTTACAACAAAAGATATACGCTGTATATTTATAGTTTTTTTTTTTCTAATACTCAATTATCTTAAGATATCGACTGAATAACTAATTATTCTTTTTGTACCAAGAGCATGGCATTTCCTAGCTAGCTTCGACGCCGTTAAAGAACTCCTTAAGCCTCCAGGCTACGTAATTAAAGCCGTTGCTCTCCCCTCCATCGGCGCCGAACTATTAACAAAGACTTTCGCTAATAATTCGGCCTACACCCGTGCTACAATTAAGAAGTTAGCAGATGCGAGAAAGAAAGTCGTTATAATTATATACTCGTATAGCGGTGCCGTAGGGTCGTATATCGTAAAAAAATCTAGGGTTCGCATAAAGAAAAGCTGCCGGTAAGGAAAGAGGAAATATTAACTTTATGTATTTAAGTGCTTTCGCTTTACCGAAAGGCGTTAGTCTTCTCCACGCATTAAAAGGAAATCCTTTGTTATAAATGAACTTTATATCCTTAATCCTTTAAAGAAAGCTATTTATAAAGTGTTTATTTAAGGCGATTACGTGACTCCTAATACCTCGGAAGAAGTCTTTTACTACGATATGTCTCCCTCCGAGTAATAGAAATGAATTATATAGCTCTTATATACATTTGTTATTGTCTTCTCGAGCAAGTTAATGCACGAGCCTTAGTATTATATGCTATATACATATATTTATTGCGAGGAGGATAAGGCGATCCCTTTTATCGTTTAGTAAAGGATTATAAGATTTATACGGTTTAGTATTATAACTTTTAGTATTAAGGCTTTATATTCGCCGTTCTTAAGTGTGCCGGATAAGTTGGTCGAGGGTATTAAGCTGGCGGCGAAGGTTGGATTAGAAAAGAGCTCGTAAGTCTGGTCGTATTTGACGATAACGAAGGATCGAATAGTATATATATAGAATCTTATATTAAGACCGAAACTCGACGTAATAAACGTTAACGATTAGCATCAAGTCTGGCGAGCTCAGTGCTAAGTGATAGAAGCCGATTAGCGTGTAATCTTAATCCTTTTTAATTTATAAGAAATATTAAAGAAAAGGGAAAGGACTCCTTTGAATTATTAGCTATTAGTACTTAGATTAATTGGCGAGCGGCTAGAGAATAATAGGGGGTTATCTAGCGCCCATTAGTTAAAAGAAGCTTGCGCTATAATAAAGTTTGCCCTATTAGTTTCTTCCGTAGGCGGCTGTCCGCCGAATCGAAAGGAGGTCTCGAAACATCTGACAGATAGACGTAGCATTGACTTACATCCTGGTACCAGCGAAACATTGAGTTGATAGCCTCTACGAGCTCGGTGTTGTTCGATTTGTCGATACAACGAGTGTCTACCTAAAAGTATTGCAAGCCGTCACGCCTGGCGAGAAAATAGCTTTGTGCATCCATCGTATTGATATGCGTGAGGCTTCTTTCTAGAGTGTGTGAAGTATGTCTTGTGCAGTGTGTCAAATGATTTGATTTGATTTGAATAATGGCCATTATTCAAATCAAATCAACGATTTTACTGATTAATCTATCTTAATCAATTAATATCTGATTTGATTTAAATATAATTAATTAATTTGAATAATATGCTGACTAATACACTGTTCATTGGTTTTGCTTAATTAAGGTTAAATTTTACGGGATCTATACCCGTTTTAGGTATTATTTATCCCCTTTTGGTATAGATCCCGTTATCTTGCTTATTAAGCGAGCTACCGATTAAAAAACTCTTAAAATTAAGTTGACAATTTTAATTTAATATCTATTAATAAGTCTTATAATAGAATATTAATAAAGAGAAAAAGTATATAAAAAGTTATACTCTTAAAGATAATTTTATTTATATAAAAAAAATAGTTTACTTTGTATTTAAGATATTTATTTTAACCTAAGTCACATGTTCTTGAATAATTGAATAATATTCAAGAATAATTTGACTATTATTCTAATCAAGTCTAAAAGTCATTAATTTATCTTATTCAATTTTAATTAATTAGAATAGAATACTAATTAATTAATTTGAATAATCTTTTGACACATTGGTCTTGTGTGATGTTCGAGGCGTTGAAAGGTTTTATGGCACATATCGCACTTAAACGGTCGTTGTAGTTCTTGTTGGCTGTTTCATCTTCTTAACTACCAGCAATCTCTAAAATTAATTATGTATTCGAGTTCTTCAATCTTCGTCAATTCTATGCCTAGATTTAAATCTTTATTCTTATACCCAAGTCACAAATCTAGACTTCTCAGCCCAACTTTAGAAAGCTCTCCAGTATGACCTTTTATTATATATTGCGGTTAGTGGAATGCCCGAACCCCTTCTCCTAACTCCGATACTTAGAGTCAAAGCCGCACCACACGCAGCATGGCTTATGTTGCTAGCAAGCATCATCGCTATAAAGTGGTTTGCGCCCGCTAAAGGAGGCTACATAACTACGTATTTCGTACGCCGGGCGTTATAAGAAAGGTGTAGAGGATTTATACGAGATTCTGGAGAACGGTTTACTGAGGCTGAGTGCACGAGTAAGGCGTTGAAAGTACGGTATAGCCTCACTAGGCGGCTTCACTTCAAACCTAGATCGACGTGGAGTCCTATCAGTCGCCAGCCGCCAGCCTCAGAATTACCTAGGCACTCTTCCGACGCCTAACCTTCTGCCTAGTTAAATGCTGGAGACATCACTGAATGTGTTACAAATATCAATTGCTTCTTCGTCCACAGCTGTTTGATTAGTACATCGCAGAGAGTTTCCTGCATAGGTGGTGTCATGTAGCTACGGCGGCCGACGGTCTTTGTTCTTTGGGGGGTGGGCATTCCGGACTGCTGTTGTCTCTTCAGATGAATTCTCTGGACAGCGCGGACCTTGCATGAGGCTTTTGTGGCTATTAGCTTGGTCTCGAATCCTTCCTTGAGCAATGCGTTGATTAAAACATGCTGTGCAGCATTCAGTTGTGGCGCCATGTTTGCTGACAAAATGGATGACAGGAAAGAAGAGGAGGGGAGGAGTGACGGGGGAAATAGTGGAGACGGTCGCTAGCCAATCCTGTTTCTGCAAGGCCCGAGGTACGGAAGTACGTACGAAAGGGGGTTTCAGGTGGGTCTCGTCCAGCTCAGTATTTTTACTCCCTAATTGTAGAAATTTGTGGGGAGAATCGGAGCATTCGATGTTATTCTATGGCCAACATTACCTCACCACTAACAACGGTAGACGAGACCCACCTGAAACCACCTTTCGTACCTTCAGGTAACTTACGTACAGGAGGGGGTGGACAGTGGGTCTCGTCCAGCCCTGTCTTTTGCCTTTACATTTGAGGAAATTCATGGAGAAAATTCTAGATATTCAGACTACTGATTGGAAGAATAACCTTACTGCCTTACAACGGTGGACGAGACCCACTGTCCACCCCCTCCTAGGCAGGGGTGCACAGCCACAGTAGTCTGCAAGTGGACCTCGCTAAAAATAATTAACTAAAAACAACGACACCCAATTCGCCTTCTACTGTACAACCCACGAGAATCCGCAAGAAATAGGAAAGAAGAGGAAACATAGGCTAGAAATGAAATCTGTATGGGCTCGAAGGAGACTAGGGCAATTCTTGGGAAATGTATTAGTAGATCAGTGATAGTTGCCCTTTCGGCTCAGCCGCTGGGCGTAATAAATTGTGTGTGTGTGTGTGTGTTTACATGTAAATAAACCATTAAATTGATCAACCACAACCACAACTACGAGGGCAGAAGATACTGTGAGGTCCCCACAATAAAAGCTTCGAATCTGACGAATCAGAGGCGAGAATTCCTTGAATCGTATATACTAAAATTCGATTCATTTGAAATTTTTTGAATGAAACTTGAATCAAATGAATCGAATTTTTGTATATATACGATTCAAGGGCCCTAGACCTGGGGATGGCTCGCTGGCGATTCTCTGACGGTCTCCCAGGGGCTGTTGTGGCAGCACCATTGTCTTTGCAGACAATTAGCCACCTGGAGCCCTTGTTCTAGGGTCGTATTGATTGGCTGGAACGTGTTTTGTATCGAGTTTTCGAAAAGTCAGTTCACCGATTTTGTGATGTTTTCTAGTAGGTATTAATAAACTTGGTATATAAATAATATGAAGAGAAGAAACAAGGTTGTAGAAACAGCGATAAGCTAGCCTCACCGCCTCACCGGGGAGTGACGCTACCCACTGATTCGGCACTATCCCCATCAGTACATCGACATCACATGATTTAACATACTTACCGGGATCTCAGGGCAGAGTCAGATACGGGTTAAATATTCCTCCGGCGCTCTTGTCATCCCTTCAATTGCTGATTGAACTTTGTATTCCACTCAAGAACCAGAAAACTTTTGCTCAGCAACCAGTTCAAGTATAATAGTTGATCTATCCAAAGACAACAATCATCAGTCGCTAACCTTGTGTACTACTTCACCATGACCCGAGTTCTTCTTACCGGTCAGACTTCTTCCCCTCTTCTCGTTACACCTGAACTGATACCACGTTCCAGGGGGTAGCGGATTCATCGCCGCCCAGATCCTCCACACGCTGTTAGGGCACGGGTTTGTACCTCAGATTCATATCCTCCGTCAAGATGAAGCATACGTCTAGTGTTATTAAATCAACTGGCTGTAGTCATTCCGTTGTGGCAACCGTACGGTCCGAGGATAGTGCTACCAAGATCCGCGCCGCTTATCCCGACACACCAAAATCCCAGCTTGATTTCTGTATTGTCCGCGATATTGCAGAAGAAGGTGCCTTCGACGAGGCACTCAAGTCTGATCCTCCCTTCGAAGCTATCATCCACACAGCCTCTCCGTTCCATCTTAATATCACGGACACGAAGAAGGATCTTCTGGATCCCGCGATCATTGGCACGACAGGACTTTTGAAGGCTATTAAGCAACACGCCCCATCTGTCAAGAGAGTGGTACGTGGTCCATGCAAGGTATCACCCTAAAGTTTCTAATTTATTACGTCTACAGGTCATCACTTCATCCTTTGCGTCAATGATTAACGGCACCAAAGGAAATAGCTGGACCGAACACACGTACACAGAAGAAGACTGGAACCCAATCACCCAACGAGAAGCGTTTTTGGATCCCTTGAGCGGCTATAGAGGTATTGATAGCTCTCAGTCCCCCTTTATTCCATGTCGCCTACTGAGTTAACTATTCGCACAGCAAGCAAAACTTTCGCTGAACGTGCTGCTTGGGACTTTATGGAAAAGGAAAACCCCACATTCACTCTCACCACCATGTGCCCACCCCTCGTATTCGGACCTATCAAGCACCATCTTGATCACCTCGACTCGCTGAACACGTCCAACCAGCGCGTTCGCAACTTCATCCGAGGAGACTACAAGACCTCGATACCCGACACTGGGACGTCCTTCTTTCTCTGGGTGGACGTACGCGACCTAGCCCTTGGCCACGTCAGGGCGATAGAACTCCCTGAAGCTGCCAACAAACGCTTTTTCATCGCTGCGGATTACTTTTCAAACAAGGAGATCGGCGAGATAATTAGGAAAAATTTTCCCGAGTACCAAATGGAGTTGCCCACGGACGATATAAAGGGTGGGGATTACCCTGAGGAGGGACTGTACAAGTTTGACCATAGCCGGACCGTCAAGTTGTTGGGAATTGAGTTTCGATCGCTAGAAGAGAGTATTGTGGATTTGGTCAAGTCATTGAAGGGGATCGCTGCTTGACCGCTATCCTTAAGAAGTAGATTCCTGGTCAAAGGTTGGCGATATGCAGTCACATTTTGCATTCTTTATAGTCTCCCCAAACCTTCTGCCGTGCATAGTCCTCGGCTCTCCTTTGCCCCAAATTATTCCCCGGCAGAGATCGGTTATCGGACGGGAATCTTCTTCTTTGTTCTTCATTTGGTGGCTTGACCACGGGCCCTATCGCTGGAGCAATCGCTGCACACTCAGGCGGTGATTACCTGGGGATGAAGACATATTCTGGTATATTTTGTCTTGTGGGTACTACATTTGTGCTTGCAACTAGGTTCTATGAAACAGGAAGCAACCCAGGCATGCGTATTACTCTATGTGATCAATTTCTCATATTTAAGCGCGCATCACCTGTATCTAGGAAACACCTTTACAAATAGCGAGAACGTAATTTTTGGAATTAAATAACGAAAACCGCATCTAGTAGCCCTCTTTTTGGCTAGTTGAGACGCCTGAGCTTGTGTGTATTAGTTAGAGTAATATAGGCAGTATGGCGATAACGTGGCCTCAAGTGGCGGTATGGCTTAACGACCCCCGAGAGTATATTGTATACCTTAGCGATTACCTCAGGAAAGCACTCGTTTGTATCGATTTTACCGGAGACTAGCCGGTGCCGAAGCTTCTTAATAAGATTATAATCGCAGTTATAAGCGTTCTAATTTCCAAGTTCCAGAATATCCCTGATCTTAGCGCCGTCGTTTAAGCTATTATTATTATCTAGAGCGACCTCAAAATAATAGCAGAGACGGTATAATTTACGGCGATTAAATTTCAGTAGAATATGATAATATAGTAGTATATAGCTATGCTGAGCCAGGAGACTAATTAAGCCGTGAAGGAAGCTGCCGAGATACGACGAATAACTACCGGACTTCTGCAAGAGACGAACGATATAGCTAAAGCGATAAATGATACGATTAAGACGGCGAATGATATAGTGAAAGTTGTGTAGTACGCTCCGCTTTCTAAGGCTTTATACGCGTCGGTATTAAGTAGAAATACGGCTCCTTTTAGTAGATTAATTATAATATCTACTTAAATACTATCGTTCATTTAAGCGTAACGTGAGATTATTATGAAGATTACAGATATATCTACTATCGAGAGCCTCCGAGCTAAGAACCCCAGAAACTTACAGAATTACGTTAACCGAGCGATTGAATAGAGCAAGAACAAATATATTAAACGGATCCGCGTAGCTTTAGTTGATTAATTAAAAAGCGGAGACCTTAGTATTAAGGCGTCAAATAAGAACGATGTAAAGGCCTTGAAATAATTCGTAAACGATTAAATAAACCGGATTAAAAGAGGCATAAGTATACGGCTGCCGATATATGGAATTCTGGCGGACGGTATAAGGACTAGCTCAATGAATATAGAGAAGTTCGACGAGATCAAGGCCGAGCTCTTGTATTAATAGACCGTTTATACTTAATGTGGATATCAAATATAATAAATAGCTATTAAGAGTAGCGAGTTCAAAGTCCGCTTCGATTATTATCGTCGAGTTTATTAGTTCAGAAGACGCAAATAAGATCATCGACGAAGGTCTTATTTAATAAGGCGAGGCTTTTTAATATAAGAGATACGATAGATAATGCCGACTGAAATAATATTATAAGTATTAAAAATACGGCGATATAAGAACTTAATGCAAAGCGAGCATAGTATATGGCTATTATGTAGAACCGCACAGCTCGAAAGATTGCCTTACTAAAGTCGACAAGTATTTTATAAGGAAATATGCTATATATAAAGAAGTATACGAGTCGTGGAATAATCGATGTCCCGTCCGGAAAGTCGAGTTGAGTAAAGTGAACGCCGCATACGATGTCCGATAATTATACTATTTTATCCTACTAACGAAGGAGAGGCTATTAATAAAACGCATTATTATTAATACTACGCCAGCGGAAGCGGCAATTAATAATAAATGGAACTTAAAGAAGCAGGCTAAGTGCTATTATAGCAGGGCTATTATCGCCGACGCTAATACTACTACTAAGCAGGCAGAACTCCAGCAGCAAGTCCTTAACGAAAGGAAGAGCCTTAAAGAAGGTCCACTTAGGAAACGAGCTCGATAGCATGCAAGATGAGAATAAAGATATAATTATAATTAAAGATAGCTAGAAACCGCGGAAGTTATACGTGCTTTTAAGACGAGCACTAGAGTTAATTACAACGAACTTACTACTCAGTTCCCAATAGAGTATAGATGAATAATAAACTATAGCGAAAAAGGCATAAAGATCTTATAATATAACGTTATGAAGTCGAGGGAAGTAGTTATAGTAATACTGTTACGCGACCGAAAGATCCAGGAGTACGATATTCTAACGCTCCAAGAACCATAGAGGAACCCCTTCATCTCGACAATCCACAACCCAATCACACACGAGGTGGGAAGAAGCGACTGAACATGCATTCAATGAAATGGCGCCGCGTAAGAATGTATATTTTGTACCTAACAGAGAGTAGTATCTCATTGTCTCGGATGTTGATTCAATAAGACCAAATTCTTAATGGAAGCTATGTAGAACTTATCTTTTCAGCTGTCACTAGGGCCACAGTGGGTCTTCCTTGCTTAATTATGACCAATCATGGAGCTTCATTCAAGGTAAACATCCTAGAAAATCATAGAATTGGCTACCCTTTATGAAATGCGTCCTAATGAGGCTGTTACTGACCTGGATTGGACAACCTACTGGGGTTATACAATTCAGTGTCGAGAGTATGAATGTAATTTTGCTAGGTGAGGCATCAATAACACCCATTCACGACATCACAGCTACGAAGTTGGTCAGACATTGTTCGTGAACCAGTGATCGGAACGCTTAAGTCAAACAATGCTGTCCCAAACCTGCCAATCTACGAAAGAGATGTGGCAGTCTTCCTAGGAACTGTCCTCATCTACAGTCCTCTAACTCTTGACCGCAGGTCATCACAAGTAGGGACGCAAAGAGCTCATGTTTGAGTACTTAACCCAACAGTACTAACACCAAATCTCAACCGCATGTCAGCCGGATCAAACATGCAAAGAAGTGAAGTTTGAGCACTCCAGATGTTGATACTCATAGGCGATATGCTGAGTGGTTTGGTGATGTTGGATAATTAAATTCTTGATCAATGCCTTTGGCTGTGACGGAAATTAAGTTTGGTTGTGAAGGAGAGTTGTGGAGGAGAAGTAAACTCGACTTGGCGCCAAACGCGTGAGAGGCGTCGTATCAACTCCGCAGATGTCAAAATTCCAGAAACGAGGTATTTGGGTCTTTTTGAAGTGATATAGAATCTGCGACGCGAATCTGGAGTTATGGTAGAGGTTGACAATTGTTCGTTATTGTTATTAAGGGAAAAGAGAGACGAGGCTGTAACAAAAGCTGAGAATAGTGGGGCGCATGCACATGCGCGCTAGTGCAGCTAGCTCCCACTTCAATGCGTTCCCATAAGCCCATCTATCGGGACCTGCATCGTTTCTGTTAACGTCTCACCCCTAGATTCCGCCCACCTTCGCTTAACTCACCGCCACTCCTACTTATTAACTTAAATAATTAATTACTCTTCTATTCTTTAATCGATTCTCTTCAAATTTAGAATTTGTATTATTTTTATTATAAAGCTTGAATATACTGAGTATAATATCATATATGCGCTTGAGGAGGTCGCAAATAGTAAGTCTTTGCGAAAAGCATGCTTAAAGTAGGTTATTCTAAGGTCTATCTTCGTAACCGCAACATAACGACTTAACTACGTAAGGAGGCTCTTAGTTACTCGTAAAAGTTACTTACGGTAATAAAGAATCGATTGACTAATTAGATTTTGACTCAAGAGTCTCTTAATTATAGAATTACGCATATATAGATTAAGGTTTTTAAAAAGAGGCTTTTAGTATTTTAAGGAGATTACTTATTACTAGGAAAATACTAAATAATACAATTTTTAGCACGTAATCCTATTCTAAAGACTAAAAGGCAAATCTACGTCGATTCTATACGTGTTAACGCCGCTTATACCGAAGTTATTAAGCGGTAGTTTTAAAAGTTAGAGATTCCGGCTATTAAGACTGTTTTAACTTATTAACGATAGAATATAAACGAGACTAATATTATGGAAAGCTACGGTTTTAATAGATATGCTATAAGTAACGCTAAGAGCCGTAAGATTTAAGGAAAATAGCTAGGTTCACGTGCTTAGACGATAATTATTGAGTGTATTTCTGTAATTAGAGCTTTTACGCTATTAGCTGTAATTTATAAAGGAAAATCGATTTAATAATAGTGGTTTTCGTCTTAATTAGACGTATTCGACTAATAGTATTTTATAATTACTGAAAATAAGTAAATAAGTGATCAAATGGCCCTTGACTAGTTAGAAAAAGTCTTTATTCTTTAGACGAAACCACGTGATTATTTTAGTAAGACTTCTTATTTTAAACGGCTATAAGAATCATAAGATTACGGAATTCCTTTGGAAGTGACTTAAATATAATATATATCTTTTATTCTTACTTATATATCTGTTATACGTCTTATAATCTTTAGATTTAACGGGTTTTTTTTTGGGCTTTAAAGCGTGCTTATTAAAAAGAATTATAAAAGTTAAGTTTTTTAATCAATTCTACTTTAATTAGCAAGCGTAACTTCCTTATCTACTATTAAAAGGCACGTTAAGAGAGTATTATACCTTTTAATATTAAATCGGAGTAGAGAACTGCGGGATTATAACCGGTATTTATAGCTAAATTATTAATAAGCTTTTTACTATTAGAAAATAATAATAAATCGACAAATCTTTCTTTTTTAAAGTCTTAAGAGACGCTAATATTACTTCCGGAAGTAACTAATACATTAATTAAAGTTCAGACTTTAAAGGCCAGAAATATTTATACGTATAAATTCGTACTTTAGCTAGCGGATTATATAATTAACTTCTAACGTAACGTTTGCTTTTTAAGAAAGTTATAAAAGGAATTAATAAAAGAGATTACGAATTAGAGAAAGCAAATATAAAGATTAAAGAATTAAAAGAGAAATTAAAGCAATTAAGACTAAAGAAAAGGCGGAAAGTCCGAACGAGTCCAAATTCTAAGTTCGCTATAATACGTGCTATTAAAGAAGCTTAAATCGCAGCTAGAGAACGTTAAATTAAGTCTTTAAAATTAAAATCAGGAAAAGAATTAGACTTTATAATATCTTATATAGAAGTTAACGCAATATAGAGTTATTAAGTGTTAAGTATCAAGTACTAGAATTAAGCGAGGTGGGCGGAATCTAGGGTTAGGCGGAATCTAGGGTTAGGCGGAATCTAGGGTTAGGCGGAATCTAGGAGTGAGACGTTACTCGGTAAACTCGATCTCCATATCTCAATCTTATTAAGATCTCTCGGAAATGGATACCGTTCAGTAATATACCGTGGCGCTTGCAGCTATTGCAGCCTTTCCTATTGTTTTGTATAAAGACGAAAAATTCAATCAGGTTTCTGTGTACTTGCACGACGTACACTCCTCATCTTATCTCTTATAGTAGACCCTTAGCATGCCCTGTCATCAAGCTCGTCCTCCCCAGCGCAGCGCCTTCCACTACTATCAACAGCAGTTGGCATGTCATTAACAAATAGAGTCTCTTCTTCCATTCGCCCGCTCCTTGCGTTGCGACCTAGCCTTAGTAGCCGTAGATCCGGGATTATTAGCTTGTTCGGAGAATAAGCTCTGGTAATAGAAGTTTATCGTTTATTAAACGTATAATATCCCGAAAAAAATATATAAGATATATGCTCAGTAGATATAAGAGTTCAAAGATAGAAATTTAGATTAATAATTAGCTCGCATTTATTCATATCTGCTTAAGCTTAAACTACTCGCATTATCTTAAGTATCTTCTGATTTTATTTAAAATTTTATTTAATTCTTAAATAGCTTTTAGTATAATATCTTTTATCGAAGTTATAAGTATTATATTAGACGGAATTAAGCTTATATATTAACTAATATTAATTAAAACTTCGATGAGTTTTAGATAATAAAACTGAATATAATATATTATATTTTTAATTATTAAGTCGGTAATAGAATTTTTTTATTTGTTAAAGCTATTAGTCTTAACGAAAAAAAAAGATTATACGTATACGACAATCTTTATTATTTAAAGAAAAATAAAAACTATCATGTGTATGCCTATCCATTCTATCTGTACGGAATCGGGCCCGTAGCATAAGGGGGCCGAGGCTTTTACGGTATTAGTAGAATCAGTCCCACTTGTATATCTAGTCACGCCGGCGTTTTGCTTCCCCTCACGGGTAACCCCCTCTATATATACGCTTCTCCTCTGGACTTCTTCGAAGGCCGGAGATTAGTTCTTTAAATATAATTTACCCTAAACCTCTACGAAGCTTTGCCTACCGTGAACTCCATCTGACAAAAACTAATAAAAAAGACAAGCGAGCGAGATCAGCTTACCGCTTACTAATATAATAATACTTTTAATAATAAAAAGCTAAAGAAAGCTAAGAGTATTTTTTATACGCGTTTAAGTTATAAAATTATACTTGCTATTAAAAGCAGTTTTATAAATAAATTCGACGAGAGTATTTAAAAAGCAAGTAATAATATTTATTAAACTTTATTTTATTTAAAGCAAATATATTTATAGAACTTATTATTTCGCGATAATTTATTCGATATAACTTACCGGAAGATTCGTAATAAAAACAAAAATATAATTATTCGAGATATCTTATAATTAATTATCTTTTTTACTTAAACTTTAATAATATATAATACTATTTATTTTAATTTTTTAATTAAAAATATTAATAAAATCTAGAATAGCGCTAAACTTTTCTATAATCCTCGCTTATAACTTGATTATTTTATTAGTTTTAAATAATCCGCGTTGACGGAAGATTAACTTAAAAAGCTTAAGCTTTTTATTAACGAAGTTTTAAATAATTCTACTTTTTATTTTATAATTATTTAATAAATATATTTTGAGTTTTTAACTTACGAAATAAAATACGATAACTTAGCGCTTAATATCGCAGATCGGCAGAATACTTATAATATAGGTCTTATTATAAAAGATATCGTAGAACTCTTTAAGATAATAAAGCGCGAAAAAGAACTTTATCTGCAAATCTTCTTCTTCTTAATTTCTTACAATCACGAGATAATAAGGGTTTACGGCTATTATCTTGTGATCGATGGAAATAAGATTATCTTTTATCACCAGTTATCTGGATTCTCTCAGGTGCTGTTCGTGATAGGAAAATGAAGATGTTTCAAGTTGATGGAGGTGGACAGCTTGGGTGTCAGCGATAATTGAATGAAGGGCGAATGGACCAATGAGATGCTTTGTTCCATCATTGGAGGGACAATGAGATGCTAAATCGAACTTGAGTTGTAGATTTTGGAGAATGCAGTGTGGAGAAAAGCTTTTTGAAGGAAATGAACAAGTCTGATAACTCTATCCTACTCTCAAGGAGTTGACGATGGAAGCTTAGGGAAAAGGAACAACTGCATAACTAATAAACTCCTCGCGGTATCATTTGCAGCAGCAAGAAAAGGCACAACACGGAGAATCTATTCATCTCACTCCACGATGTGGGCATATTCCTCCAGCTCTATCCTTCTCACCATGTCCACCCCTTCGCGAACCAATCTCGAACAAGTTGGGTCTAGGTTTGGATCGCGAGCTGACATGGAGGTTCCAGGCCATTTGTCTATGTCTTCTAAAAACCCTCCAACTCCTGCCTCCTGAAATCTTGTTCTGTGAATATAGCTAGTTGCTGTGCTTGAGCTGCGTCGCTAACAGTAGTACGTAGTAATATGTGTGCGTATTGGCTCGCCTGGTTATTTGAGTCGCCCGGTGAATGACGACCGGGTCTGTAGATTCTCTCTTTGTGTCTTTGTGAAGTGCCAGACGAATGCGCTAGGACGGAGGACGGAGTCGGTGGAGACTTGGCGCACTATAGAAGACGTTTTGGGCGTATGTGGCCATTCTGTTTGTCGAGGAGGCAAAATGACTGCTGATTGTATTCGTCTCGTCATCGTATTCTTTATCGCTGTAACGCCTTTTGTCCACTTCATCTACGGTTCCGCAGATAGACGCCGGGATGTTTGGTCGTCCCCACCATTAGTTTAAGTCTAGCATGTCTTGATCAAGGAGCATTGACGCAAGGTTTGTGTGCTGGGTCCGTCCTGAGCTCGAAGATGGTTTTACTAGCTGAATAGAAACAGTTAGCTTTTTCATCGGTATCATGGCGGTTGATTGATATGTAGTGATACCTTTGGATCCAGGCTATCCAACAACGGTCTCAGAGCCCCCGATATATTTATGGTTTGGTTGCGTAACCTCAAGAAGTTGTTTATGCCGCCAAAAATTTGGCAGACAATATGATTTATCTTCCATTTGGCAAGTTTCCACACCATGTCGACGTGGCCGGCAGGCCGTGGTTGGGGAGCGAATTCAGACCAATCAGGAATCTCTTCAGCAAGACAAGCAGCGTTTTCCCAGAATTCATTGGTCTCCGTTATGCCTGAAATCGTCTTCACCTGAACGCCTGACTTCTCTGGTCTCTCATAGAACGGTAAATCATGACTTTCTGAGTAGAATCGGGCATACTCCCAATCACCAAAATGGTAGCTAGGCCCATTGATATCCACATTCCTGTCGTTTAAGAATGTATTACTGAGGAAAACCGACCTTGCTATGCAGAATCATTCTCAGATGAGAAACTAATTAGTAGTAAGTCATGCGCAATCTCCCGGCCTAGCCGTGTAGTTGCGGTTTGAGATATTGTGGGATTAGCGTTCTCAACACCATTTGTGTTTTGGTTTCACAAGGAACATGCCAATTCTCAGCTTTTTAAATATTTCTGCATATGTCAGCACCGACCAGATCACTGAAGGTTTTACAACCCATATCACAGATACCTATAGAAAACACCTTCAACCTCCTGACTAATCCCAGCCAATACCTCATCAAGCGGCGGAACACTCTGGAAAAACATTGCGCTCGCAACACCCCTCTCTCTATCAATCCACCACGTACAATTTGGTAACCCCATGCCTGAGATCGTTCCTTCTCCTCTTCCCCTTTTCTTCTTCTCTCCGCCCTTCTTTTCCTCTACCTCGTCATTATCAAAACCGATGAAAACGCCCAGCCCAACTTCGACCCGCTTCCCCGCCGTGAGAGCTCTCTTCATCCCACTCTTAACCATAAATTCCGAGCCCAACAACGAATTCGCATACGCCAACACCTCATCCTTTTCAATCTGATTCCTCAGAATCTCATCCACGCTCTCTTTTTTTAAGATCCCCTCACCTCCCTTCAGCAGTATCCCAAGAAATTGCATAAAAGCGCGAGGAGTGGAGAAGAGTCCTATTCCTCCCAGGCAGTCGTGTGGGTTAGCAGGGTACGTCTCCTCCCCTTTCTCCTTCTCCAACATCCTTAACTCCCCCGTCTGATCATCCTTCGCAACAATCCCAACCCTCCTCCTCTCAAAATCCGGGATGTGGGACAGAGGTTTGAAACTCATCCCCGCCACTCCATCCACCTTCTCAAAAACATTCTCCCTCAAGAACTCTTCCAGACTCATCCCAGACACGCGTTCCACCACTCTCCCAGCCCAATCAACACCGGGGCCATAAACCCATCCCTCACCAGGTTCGAAAACTAGCGGATGAGTATACGGCTCGATTGTCCCCGTGAAATTTCCATTCAGATGGAGCGGGAGATCATGGTATTGTTTCCACTTCATCAACAACGGGCTCGTAGCCTCATACGCAAGACCACTCGTATGGCTCATCAGCCTCCTCAACGTAACGTTCCCCTTGGCCGGCTTCACGACCGGTTTCTTCCCCACCCCTTCTACTTCTTGGTTCGAAGTCTCAAAGCCAATGATGACTTGAGGATTCGCGAGTTCCGGTACGAATGTCCCAACATCAGTATCTAAATCCAAGATATTCGGGTGAAGCTCGATACATTTCATCACCGCGGCTGCAGTCACAATCTTAGAGAGTGACGCAACCCAGAAGATGGACTCTTCCGTCACTCTCGCACCGCGAGGGTAGAGGGTTTGTGTCCCGCAACAGTAGAATTGAGGAGTTTGGTTCTGTTTCGAATCATTGAGATCAATCGTCCCAAAAACAACGGCGTGAAACGGCTTAGGTTCATTTTTGTAATAATATTTGAGGATCTTGTATATCTCATCCTCTCCCTCCTTCCTCATTGTTGTGGAAGACGACGCCATAGATTGGTAGCTACGAAGGTTAGATCGGGCTTGGTTCGGGGGCGAGATATATACCTCTCTTTTAAAGGATTCTTGTCGATGGTAGGGGAAGAAAAAGTGTACTTATTTCGTAGAGAGGGTAAGGTATAAATGATATAGATCCTATAACGTTGGTGGTATTTATACAGTAAGGCAAGGAGGGAACAGAAAGGTATGGGCATTGAGTTTCGTCGTACCATGTACCGTGCCGTACGCTTACCTGGAGATCTTGGTGTGCAGATTCCGCTTATTTGGTAATACGAGAAAATCACCATACTAAATAATGAGAAGTGTTTCAAGAGCGAGGCTCAGATCTAAACTCCCCCGGGGTTAATCCGGATTCATCCCGGCGAGTGACTCCACTCAACTCCCCAATTACCAATTACAAGATCAGAGTCTCCACGCCGAGCAAGGGGGAAGAGGAAGGCATGTATTTTTTTTTATTACGCATACGGTCAGGGAGTTAAGGATAGCAGGAAGATCGATATGTACAGTACAGGAAGAGAATAAATGAATCAGTGGCATACTAGAGACACGGATGAAAGAGGACAAGGACCTTGCCACTGCGCTTGAGTTTCCCTCTCTTTTATTTTCTCGTCTCTTGCATGTATTTCTCGATAGTAGAATGATAACATCAATGGCGATATCGCCGTGACGTGAGTGACTGTGCTTTCCAATTCATGCACGGCCAAGGGATCGGATAAAATCAGCACTTGGAAAAAGCCCCCCGGATGCAAGTGTCGTAACGCAAAGTGCTCCAGCTACAAGTAGATAACAATCGACATTCCCACCACAGCAATTGAAAGGATGAAATCTCGAGGAGGAAATGCTCTAGGCATAGACGTCAAAGGTCATCTCATCAGTAAGTCCTCAAACAACTAGGATTTGGGCGTGTTGCCCAATCCGATGCAAGGGACCGTATTCTAATAATAATACAGTCAATCAGTAACCTGGCATAGCAATGGTGGTGATAGAGCTGCACATGCTCTAGTGAGTCACTTCATGGCGAGCTTCAAACAGGCCGATGATAGCCTATAGCTATTCGTATTATTCATAGAAACCCTACCTGTGGTGACGATTACGTAATTCAGGGTGCTGTCGCAGGGAACGGATAGCTACTTTAGCGCATGTTTACTCCGTACAGGGGACAGCAAATGTAAAATGGTTGAGCCAATTAAAGACCAAGCTCTATGCCTATATGGCTCGAGAGGACGGATGCGCGTGTCGGTCTACAATAGGGCAGAACAGTTGGTTTGAGATGCCGGGTAGGCTTAAGGAGCAAACTGCGAAGGAGACACAGGGAGAAGGCTAGCTACCGGAACCCTCGAAGTTGTAGAGGATCTTCACATTGCTTCTACATACGGGAAAAGTGTTGTACAGGTCCTTGTATAGGGTGGGGCACGTCGAACTGTACTTTATATATTACCTACGTGAGAAATATAAATTCTTTGCCGCTAACGTCCCACCCCACTATTCCGCCTACCCTCGCTTAACTTACCGCCACTTTTACTAATTATCTTAAATAATTAATTTTATATATATTTTTTAAAATTAATTCTTTTTAAATTTAAAATGCGAATTCTTTTTATTATAAAGCCTTAATATATCGAGTACGACGTTATATATACGCATATAAAGATTATAAATAATAAGTTATTACGGAAGGCATTGCTTAAATAAGGTGTTTTAAGGTCTACTTTTCGTAGCCGTAATATAACGACGTTAATTTATAAAAAAGCCGTTAGTTATTTATAAAGGCTACTTACTTTAATAAAAAGTTAATTAATTAATTAGATTTTGACTTAAGAGTTTTTAATCGTAAAGTTACGCATATATAAATCAGGGTTTTTGCGGAGCGTCTTTTGACTCTTTAAGGAGATTATTTATTATTTAAAAAGCACTAGATTTCTAGATTTTTAATACGGAATTCTATTTTAAAGATAAAGAAGTAAATGGTGAAGGTTATAATAATAAAAGAACGAAGCACGGCGCCAGGCACTAGGCAAGGAACTTAGTATCTCTAAGGGGTCAAGATTTAAGGTGGAAAAGTGTTTAATTTTTTCTAATTTTATATGAGGGAAAGGTCTCTTATACGAATCTTTAAAGGTTGTATGCCTAGTTCCTTAAATAACGCCTTAGGCATCATTTCCTGGCTAGAATCGCCGCCTTACAATAAGATTTTAAGACTTATATTTTAAATAATTTAATATTAAAATCAGAAATTATGAAACTTTATTATAATAACTTATTAATAAGATATTACGATATTATAAAGATTTCGTAATTCATCCGTAGAACTTACTTTTAGAATAAAATAAAAAATAATATTAGAATATATATTAAAGAATGTGATATTTATTAAAAGATTAAATGGAAATGATATGCGTTATATAAACTTTTAATAAGTCTCTTAAGGCCTTCCCGGCTTTAATCCGAGATTTTAATAGATTTTATTATAAAATTACTGCTTTATAAAAACTTATTTAATAGCTTAAATCTTAATTATATATTAGTAATTATTAACCGGTATTCGAAGATAGCTTAGTACTTAATATATTGTAAAATAATTAATATTTTTAAACTTATAGAATTGCTATCCGAGAAAGTATTTTCTCTTTTTAACGTATTTTAAAGTATTATATCCGATAAAAGTACGGTATTTATTAATAAATTTTAATTTGCTTTTTGCTTTTATATATATATTAAATAAAAAGTAAGTTTTATATATTATTCTTAAACGAATAAATAAATAAAAAGCAAAATTAAAATCTAAAAATATACTTTCGCGCTTTTTGCGAAATATTATAAAAAAACTAAATAAAAAAATTAGCTTTTACCGAGCTTACTTATAATAATTCCTTTTATTAAACGCTTTAAATATCTTTATTCTAAGTCTATTATAATTATAAGCTAATAATATTATAAAACCTTAAGAATAATTTTTAAGAAAAAGAAATATTAGCTAATTAAAATAGAATTAAGTTATTAAATAATTAATAAGTTAAACTTGCGAAAGTTTAAGATTATAGGTAATAGAATCGGGAAAGCTATTATAATGACCGATATCTGGATAAATATTTCTAATTAAAATAATAAGTAATACTTATGTTGTGCAATACAGGTATGCGCACGTGCTTAGCCTACGTAAGCAGGGGCAGTAATAGGGGCAGTTGCGTACAGAGCCTCTTCCTAGAATTAGACACACTTTTGCCATTACTTTGAGAGAGCCATGCCTACCGTCGATTAGAGCTTTGCACGACAACTTAATATTAAGAATATTCGATTAAAGACTGAGAAATTATCGTTAAAATATATCGGCTTATTCTAGATTATTAAATGCATAAGTAATACGGCATATACTCTGGAATTATTAAGCTTATGTAAAAAGCTTTATTTAATATTTTATATATTTTTACTAAAAGAATATATAATATAAGCTAATAAGTAATAAAATAATTACTTACTCGGTAAGCTTCCGGAATTAAGCGAAGAAGATAAATTTTAAGAATAAAAGGTTAAAAGCATTTTTAATTATAAATAAAATAAAGAAATAAAATTAAGAAATATTTAATTAAATAAAAAGACTTCCCGGAAGATTATAATATTTAATTCTGAATATATCTGAATCTCGAGAATATTAAAGAAACTCTTAATATATATAATAAAAATTATAAGTTAAAAAGTTAAATACCGGATATAAAAAGATATAAAACTTTTGTATAATATACGAGAAGGCCGAGAAGACTACGAAAGGTCGAGAGGCTAAGAAAGCACCGCCGATTATAAATGAAAATATATTTTTTTTTATATTTTTTTTATAAAAGTTTTAAAAGTAGCGCCGGCGTAAGTATGGAATATCTAATATTATATTAAAAAAGAATAAGCTTATAAAATATATTCAAATTATAATTTAAGAAACAACGAGATTTTATTTTAATTATAAAATAATAACGTAATTCTATCGCAAGTGCTTAAAGCATAAGGTATTTATTTTATAAATTAAATCACCCGAATATCTTAAATTCTTTAACGCTAAACTCAGACTTATACCGTAATATTTATTAAGCGCTAAAGAATTACAAGATATCTTTTAAAATAATTCCAGTAATCTCGTTCGATGTAATATTATTTTAATATAATATTAATATATATTAATAGCGGAATAAGTACGGAATACTTATAATAATTATTATGATTTTATAATATAATCGAATCTTAGTTATAAATTATTTTATTAAACCGTACGTAATCTAGTCGGACTCGGAAGCAGAAGTAATAATATAAGCGTTCTTAAACTTAAATATATTACTAATTAAGGGTATTATATTTTTTATAAAACTTTTTAAACTCTTTTATTTTATTAATATATTAATAATATTTCGGAAAAGAAAATATAACTTATAAAAGAAGTATTAATAAGAAATTGTTTTAGTCGATATCTTTCTTATTAAGCTTAAAAGATACGCGCGATAAGGAATCGGTTATATAATACTTCTAAAGCTAAATAGTAAAGCTTTAAACTCCCGTAAAAAGCGTAAAGTTATAATTATTAAAAGCGACGTCGATATTATATTAATTATACTCGCGTAACTAATTCTCGAAATCGAAAATAAAGTTCTTTATAATACGGATATCTTTATAAAAAGAATAAAAGAATTATTTATTTTATAATTAATATACGGTTCATTTCTGACGCGTTTAATATTATATTATTAATAAACTTTATAAATATAAGTACGTACGACGATATAAACGGCTTTCTACTCGAAGCAGCGGTCGTAATTCTTTTTGCTCTTTTTATTAATATAGCGGAAAAGGAGGACGATTAGTATAGCTTTAAAGCATTAGTCGCAGGAACCTCTGCGAGGCCAGTTCGTAGAGTTATCGAATATAATAAACTTAAGAAGCCAATTAAAAGATATAATAATAAAATTAATAATTAATTAAAGAAGAGAAAAAGAAGAAAAACGAGAAGATAACGACGTATAAATATAAGTATTATATATAAATAAACTGAAAAGAAAAGTTATTATTAACGCGACGAGAGGATTATTTATATACATATTTCGGCGGAGTAACGAGATCGTAATTATTACGCGATTGCATTACTATATTTATATTATTTACTTAGTAATTAAACGTGAATACGCTATTAGCGCGTAACTTACTTATTACTTCGCCGACCGAAGATAACTTTCTAATAATAACGATAATTATAGCACTCAAATATAAAGTATAAGAATTCTCATATATATACGTAAAAGTCTTATAATTAAAGCAAATATTTTCTATTATTTTATAAAACTATTCTTATTTACTAAGCTAAGAATACTAATATATTATATAAAACGGCTTATAAAATAATCGGACGACGTCCGACGGACTAATCGCAGTGCAATACTCTATGCTTAGCGTAATAATTTAATTAATTAAACTTATTAACCGGAATATAGCTGTCCGACTTACCGCGGCCTAATCCTTACCTTGGGCGACGCGAAGGTATATTAATATATTATTAATTAAAGTATCGGTATTACGGACGATATTATTAAGAGAGGGAATAGTTATTATATACACGCTTATTTATTTTATTTATATAGAATCGGACCCGTAAGATAAAAAAACCGAGGCTTTTACGATATTAATTAAATCAGTCTTATTTATATTTTTAATTACGCCGGCGTTTTACTTTCTTTTACGAGTAATTCCTTTTATATATACGCTTCTCTTTTAATCTTCTTTAAAAGCCAGAGATTAATTCTTTGAATATATTTTCCTTGAACTTTTACGAAACTTTACTTACCGTGAATTCCATCTGACAAAAATAATACATGCGTACTCCTCCGCCCCCTCCCTCGCTTACCCCTACTAGCGTAGATAATATCTTAGCGGACGAAAGGATATAAAAGAAAGACTTTTATTATAAGAAGTGCAACCGAAGAGTTTCTTATTAACTTAAATTTATATTTAATATTAAAATACGTCCGATACTCCGATAAAAACGAATTCTTTTAAGTCAATGCTCTTAAGAAAGAAGTTCTTTATTTTAATTAAAAATAATAATAAAATATAAATTTTTTATTAATTTCGCTTTTTCGTCGTATCGGTTCGTTTGATAATTTACTAGACTCTAGCACAGCTCTTAATTGCTGAAGGCGGGAACGAGCTTATTATTACAGGTCCGTGCGCTATAAGCTTTTTATAATTAAATGAAAAGTAAAGAATTTTTACGTGAAAGAATAATCTCAAAAGTTAGTTAAGGAAAGTATTAATTAGCTTCTTTTTTAAGACTTACAGAAATTAAAAAGTTATTAATTAAGTTATTATTTTATTACTTCAAAGTAAAAGCGCCGACTTTGCGTATTCGGAGCTTAGAAATACCTCGCTTAATCGCTTATAGACCACAGACCCGTGGTTGGATATTATAAGAATTGCTTGCGCTAGCGTGTATACGATTTGTTACTTATAATTAAAAGCTAATAATTATAAAATAGCTAGAATATTTCGACTTTAATTTCATACCTATCGAAGCTAAAGGCTATTAACGACTTTTACTAAAGTTACTTTTAGATATTATTAATATACGGCTTAATATTCTTACTTTTCTTTAAAGCATTATATATTTATTAAATAAAGAGAAGATATTATAAAAAAGGGTCGAGAAACAACTCGTAAGGAGGATATTATTTATTATCTTTTAAGTATTTTCGATATTAATATATTATTATTATATAATAAAGGTAATAATATTTTTAAAAGATTATAAAAGGAAACTATAAAATAGTCGATAGATTGTACGTTATTTGTCTAGTAATAGCTATATAAGACTTATAATACGACAAGAAGACGTTATCTTAATATTTTCGTAGGATTAATTAAATTCTTTTTTAATTTTAATATTAAGCTCTTAAGTTTTAATTTCAACTTTTAAAAGGAATTTTACTTATATAAATAAAAGCGCGAAAGGGAGGGCGACATCTGCAAAAAAATCGAGAAGCGGACGTCCGCCAACGGCGCCAAAAGCGCCAGAATGGCGCTTTTGGAGCCAAAGTTGCATGTCGAAAATTTTGGGGACAGTTTCTTACCATAATAAATTAAAAGCGCGCCGAAGGCGTAAAAAGCGTCGAAAGCGCCGAAAGCGCCTAAATAGACTAGCGTATTATAACCTCACTTTTAAAAGTGGGGCTTAATTATTTTATTTTATTTAATATATTAATAAGGTCTATAAAAGTATTAATAATATTAATAATATATTAATAATATTAATAATATAATAATAATAAATATGCCTCTTATAACGCCCGATTAGGGCTAGGGCCGGCTAGCGTGCGCATATAATTTACCCGAAACGAACGATTTTCTTATTATAATTTTTTTAGCGTGGATATTTATAGCGTAAGAGCTTTAGCGAGACTAGTTTTTAAGACGTGCTCGACGAAATATAAGCGAAAATTAAAAATAACGCTAATCTAACCGGATTCGGTTAGTAAAAAAACGCCAAGATATTTTTTAAAAAATTTATAATATTTTAACGTTTAAATTATATTTATAAAAATTACTTAATTAAGCTTAGCGTATATTAAAATAAACTGGCGCTTTTGACACTAACGACCGATTAAAATTTAAAAAGGCGGCTTTAGGCGTTAAAAGCGGCCTTTTGGCGAAAATGGCGAAAATGGCGAAAATGGCGGATTTGATTTCTGGGCGTCCGCCAACTTTTTTGCTGATGGAAGGCGAAGATAATAGAGAGGGTAGGGTTATTAACCCTTTAAGTATTATATTATTATTAATAAATTTTGAGCTCTTAATAAGTCTTAAAATTATCTTTATTACAGATTTAAATTATATATTAAAACTCTTAATATTATAAAAATTATGTTTCGGAATCTTATAGTTTTCCTTAATCGTGAATTGTAATATATCCTTTTATTAAAAGTAGAAGACGTATATTATAAAGTACCCTTTCCTTTAAGACCCTTTTTAATACGAACGCAGTATAAGTAGTTTATATTAAATATACGTTCCCCGGGATTAAGCTTATTTCTTAGGTAATCGCTGCCGCTATTAATACGTATTCGTTATTTTGTTTTCTAACTTAAAGATTAATACTAGCTTTAAAACTAAATCCCTTCAGTAAATAAATAATATAGTTTTAGGTTTACATTAAAGCACAGTTTGCATACCGCGAAATATTTTATAAAACAAGAAGATAATAACTTTTATTTTTAATATAAAACGTAATATATTTTGTTTAATTATATTATATATTAGTATTCGCAAAGTTAATAATAAAGTTAAAACCATAATAAAACTATTCCTGAGCGAGAAGTTATTAAAGACGGTAGAAGATACTTAAATAACGTTTCGATTATTAAGTTTTTATTAAAATAAATATAATTTATTTTCATTAGTCGTTAATAAAGGTAATAATATTAATTTATTAATTAATGAATTTAATACTAATATAATATTCTCGGTTTCACTATTTATCGATTAAGGTGTAGTTAAGGTTAAAAGTAATAAAATAGCTAAATTAAATAGTAAAGATGTTAACGAGTTTAAAAGCGAGAAGACTACGGACTCGGACGGTAACGTAGAAATATTATGAAATTTAATATTAAGGATTGCTTAAAATACATAAATAGCTAACTAATAATAAATTAATTATTATAATACGTATTAAATTAAATCATAAATAGTAATAGAGACAGGATTTATAGCGGACAGTAATAGGCTTCTTCGCTCTTTAAGTGATATTTTCGTTAGTCGTGGCAGTAGTCCATGGCAGTAGTCTATAGCGTAACGTAACTTAATTATAAATATATTCTATTGAATAAGAATGTTCGGATAAAAAATAATCAGCGCTCCTCCTGTAATTCTGCGGGCCCTCGCTTACAGCCGGGGAAAGCAAATATCACAAGAAAGCAAGTATCACAGCTCAAATTAGCCGATTAGTCAAATTTAAGTAAGAACACTACCTAATTAAGATACGCTAGATAATAAATTATATAACAACTATTTAAAAACATATAAAACTTGCATTCCGTGCAATTAAGTCAATTAAGCTAGTATTAGACTCCTCGTCGGAGCTCTCTCAGTAATCCGGCACAACTGTTTCTGGCGGAAGCGACGATTCCATATATTGACTATAGTCGATAACCTCTTTCTTTATAAGTATAGGCTCTGTAAAGAAACTAACCTCTTCTCCCTCTATTCCATCAACCTGTAATTGAGCCTGAATAACTACATGGTAATACTTAATATATCCTTCAAGAGTTAAACTCAAGGCCTCCAACGCGTTAAGATACTTATCGGGCTCTCTTTTAAGTATTAAAAAGCGCGCTAAAAGTAAGTCTCCACGAGCTCTACAAGCCTTCAATAACTCCCTATTAACTCTGTTATTTTTCTAACTTACACCCCTTTAATTCTAAAAGCCTCTTTTAATTTATTAATAGCTTATGTAAGTACACGTTAAGCTCTCCGTAAAGCCTCCGTCTTTTCAGTCTCTTCCAGAATACGCATCTTTTCCCGTAAATCGTTAACGTTTCCAGCACCTTCGCCTTTATAAATACTTCTTTTAGACGTCTTCTTACGTTTTCCATTATCCTTAATCTTCTGCTATAAAGTAACGTGCTTAACAGTAATTAAATAAGTCTTCTGAAGCTCTACGAAAGCATCTTACATCGTACGACTAAAGATCTTGCGAGAATTATCTAAAAATTAAATAGGATCTCTATTAATAAAAGAAGTTATAATAGCGGCTATATTCTATAATTCGTAAGTCTTAAAAAGAGGAAATTTTAGAAGGTCTAGCTCTGTATCTTTAGCCTTAATATCTGCCAAAGTTCTCTTCTTTTTGCTATATAATCGCATCTTTTTAAAGCCGGCTTTAACGTCATATAGCCACATACCAGAGGTTTTAAATACGTTAACGATTATATACCACTGCATAACTTACTTACGTATTTAAATAAGATCTCGGAAGAAAGAAGTAATAATATACTCAAAATCTAAGCTACGTAAAGCTACGGTAATAGCTATAAAATAATAATACTTCCAAAGACAGAAGATACCAACATCTAATAATTATATAATATATATAAAATAGCTAAGAAAGTAAAACAAGTGAATAGTATTCTCTGCACATTTAACCTAAAAAAGGAGATATTTATATGATTCGTAGCTATTTAAAAGCAAGATTTTCTATCGTTTGTTTAGTCCGGCATGAGAATACTTAATTAAATAGTCGGCGTATTACATAATAATATCGTTATTAATATATCTAATAAGAGAACTATTAAGTATCTCGTTATTAACAAGCTTATTAGAAATCCAATTCTCTATTATCTTTTCCCTTAGTATAATAATAAATAATAATAAATTCTTTTTTCCGTCTCCTCTAATAGTCTCAAGAACTGTTAAAGATTTCCGATTCTCTAGAAAAGCCGTATAAAGCTCTTTAACCTCCGTAAGGACGATTACACTTTCTTTAAAAGGGCATCCAACCCGTACGCCAGATTCGTTTATATTTAGTATCTTCTTACCAGAATCAATCTTATATTTCTTTATAGCCTCGCCCAACTCAACGAACCACTTCTTAATATCCTCCTCTATATGCGACTCAAGTCTAACGTGCTCAATTAGCTTCGTTTTAATAATATGAAGGTTCTTATTAGCTTTTAACCAATCAGTAAACCAGCGTTTAAATAGCGAGGGCAGAAGAGGAGTTTGAGCCTACATCTAATTAATACTAAATCAAGCATAAAATAAATAATTCTTACAGCGACTTGAAAGTGTTAGTTACTATCCCAAGGTAACACTGAGTAGTATCACTTACACCTTCCTCCACCTCTCGCGGACAGACCTCCACCCCCTCCTCACCACCTCCCACGCCCGACCGGAAAATGTTTGTGGTTCGTCGGCCGAGCTATGTATGGTATGTCAGTGGGTATGGTCTTCCCAAGCATGTTCGGACAGTTAGAGTCAAAGGTCCACGTACCGCTCTGAGAAGGTGAGGAGGGGGCGATTGAGGTCTGCCCGGAGGTGCGAGGAAGGTCGGGGATGGGTGCTGGATGGTTCACTCTGACGGCGGCTGGGGTATTGTGGCTGGCTAAGTGCAAGTCAGTACCAGCCTTGCATCGTCGAAAGCACTACACCGGAATAGGGGATGATATACTTACAACTGGTTGATCGCCGGCCCATTGTTGATAACAATGTTGTTGATATTGATGATGATGTTATTCATATTGGCTGGATGTGCTGATGTTGATAAAAGAAGGAAAGGGTACAGAAGGACAAGGAAGCGAATATACTTGCCAGAACTAGGTATTGAAAGGACTCTCCTTCCTCTCATGCTGTTTCGATATCCACGGGGCAACTACTTTCAACCTAATCCAATTTTTGACCTGTGGAGCGTTTCTGACTCCAGAGAAACCATGAAGGAGAATGATTCCTTCTTGACCTATAGTCTGTCAGTATTATCTGAAAGTAAGGTGTATGACCTTATACCTTTCTAGCCCACGAACTTCCTTTAAATGTGTCCTACTGATGCCAATTGTGTTGCTTGCCATGCATAAAATGGTGTCCCTGGTGCAATATATTTATATGCCCCGTTGCTGTCCTCAGACCTAGATTCTGCCTCTGACTCAATATCTGGGATATGACGCTCTAGCCAGCCAAGAATAACTTCTCCGAATTTCCTCGCAGTCCTAGAGCACGCTTTAGAACACGCCTTAACGAAATTCTTCATAGTTATTTTCAATATCAATGTCTTGAACTTCAGTTGTGGGACGTATATAAGGTAGAAGATAATTGATCTTTGTGGGTGAGAAGAGATAGAGAATTTGTCTGAAAGTAGTTTATGTGATGTAGTATGGGCAAGCCAGTGTTAGCGTACCATACTTCGACACTCTGGATGCTGAGGTCATGGATAGCCGAAGAACTGGGTTCTGGGTTGCGCTACTTGTAGCGGCTGACAAGATTTGCTTCCAACCGTCGCTAACCAAATCGAGATCTAGAGTCTGGGATACCGGCAAGGATCACGAGCGTGGCTAGGCTGGGTTCTCAGAGCCTAGAAAATTGTGAGAATATTTCGTATGGTAGACAGAAGAGATTGCCCAATTCTCCTCAGTCTATGGTCGTATGTGACAACAACCAGTCTTACTTTGCTATATTACCGCGATAGAAACTAGGTAGAAAAGCAGAAAAGAATGTTTATTAGCAAAGCAGATTAGAAACATATACATGTATAACTCGGGATATCACAACGCGAACTCAAGTCTCAACTTTTTGGTACTAAGAGGAGGCGAAAATCGCGGTCCCGGCTTCACAAAGGCTGCTACATGAAATTTGAAACCCGCGGGGAAATAAGCGCCCTAGCTCCTATATCAAGCCATTTGCGGAATCCTTGAGCACCATAGCTGCGCGATGTGCGTAATTTAGCCTGTGTTGTCCGTTTTAATAGTTACCAAAAAAAAAAAAAAAACTCATGCGGATTTTTCTCATATGTGGTATAGCACGCGACAACGCGCTTCTCATATATTCTTGCTCAGAATGTATCCCACGGACTGCCACGCTAGTGAGAATCAGGCGAAACAGGGATAGCAGCTAATTAAAGAGCCAGGATTTTGTGTGAGGATGGTCAATTCTATTTTCTACTATGATATCGAGCAAAGCAGCTACTTTTATAATATAAAAAAACGTTATACTCTTTATAGCTATATTAAGTCGACCTTCTTAGCGAGGTTCGCTGTTAATTAACTGCAATTAGCGCTAGTATAACTCTTTTTCGTAGAGGATCTTCATGCCTCTCTTCTATATAATTCTTATACTCCCTTCTCTATAATATCTTGACGTGCGAATGGAGATGCAGAGCTATTATAAATTGCCGTATATCTCTATAAAAACAATACGTTTTCGGGTCCTTTTAATATCGTTTGCGGCGTGTAAAATACCCGTATAATCTGCTTCCTAAAAGCTACTTAACTCGTTTATTTATCCTCTTTAGAAATAGGATAATATGCCTTTGCGTCTATATAAAATGAGATCAAGTACGAATTAATTAATACCGTATGTAATTGCTAATTCCATATTATTTGCTATCCTCCCTTGCGAATTATACGCTCTCCGGAATTATAGGACTTCAGCTAGTCTCTTATATCGATAGTATTTATATATTAATTGTAAAGCTACGTAAACAAAGGCTTATCGATTTTCTTAGTAATTACCTTTTCAAAAAATGCTTTAGGAACTGCCGCATTTGTGGACAATACACCAGGCCTTCGGCGTAAAGTCTTCATAAGGGCTTCCGAGCTATTTATATAATTTGACATAAACAGAGCTAAGGCATTATTACTTTAAAGAAAGTAACATACTTTTCTAGAGAGAGAGATAGCTAAACGGAGGTTATTATATTTGAGTTTCGAATAGCCCTCTTAATTATTCTTTATTTTTAAGTCGTAGATCCTTTGGATAATGCCGGAGTCTTGTCTTGCCGTCAAAATAGTATTAATTTGTAGTTTACGAAGGTAATCTAGGAGGCAATTAGATGTGAATAAGTTGTTTATATAAATAATATATCGTTGCGAAGGAAGTAATTCTATTAAGTGAATAATAATAGCTTGCGTCTTATTGGCTCTTATACTATTCCTTTTCCTACTAAGTGCTTATAGTACTGTGATTTCGACTAGACTAGTGCTTTTTACGTGGAATACTTAGCGTAAGAAATAGTCATATTATATAACGACTTAGATCTTAAAACTAGTAGGAATAGGCTTAAAAGATATAATTATGTTTTCTTTAAATCGGCTAGTAAAGCGCTTTATATACTTATTTACGGTTATATTTCTCTCGGGAGTCTAGATCTTACTGGATACTTCTTAAATATAAGTATTTAATAGTTCGACCTATAAAATAATTAGAAAATCATTAATCTAAAGGTATGAGGGCTTACCCGGTCTTATGCAAATTTATAAGATTTGGAAGGGTTATATAAGTAAAACCGACGATTTAAGAGCTAGAACCGGTTCTTACTTATATATCGTGCGTATGCGTGTTAAGGATCGTTCTCTTAAGTGCTCTAATAGTTCTTTATCTCATTTTCTTTGTGGATTAATATATAAATCAAGATTCCGATATATACTTTGATCTCTAATAACGTAATAAGATGTTAGTCATTCGCTTTATTATAAGGGCCCGGCTTTTCTGGTTCCTTAATATTTGTATTTATAAAATCAACGATTTGTAAAAGTATTTAGTTTGTAAAAAAGAGTTAAAAGATGCTTATAAGATCTTTCTTATTTACGTTATTTAGTAATAGAATTTATAAATAGGAAATCGATATAAATAAAAGGCTTAAATAGCCTTTTACCCTTAGAAATCGGCTTGGATTTGAGCCGGAGGGTCCTATCGTGGATTGGATCTTTTTGTATACTAGCCGGCATTTTAATAGCTTTAATTAAGTGTGAATTATATATAAATTACAATGATAACGATGTAATTTCATATCTTTGTTATGAAGTATTGCTATGAGCAACACCCCCTGCGGACGATCAGGATTTTACCCCACTTTTTTGTGGTTACGGCAGCCCGTGGGATAATAGTATATGAACTCACATCTTAACAACAACAGTGTCCTCGGCCAACTCACAGGAACGCCTTTCCGATGCGTCTTACAGGGTGCAATGTCTGTCTACAACCAGCAAGGCGTCGTTACACAACTTTTAAGATTCAAGTACCGTCCTCTTTCCTACATAGAACATCTTCGACTGCCCGTTTTAGAGCTAGGTGAAGAGGACGAGGGAGTCGTTTGCAACTTGCGCAATGCCTAGTTCGAGCATTAAATACCAATTTAGCATACGAAGCGTTTTTTTATATCTGGGGTATAAATACAAAGACTTTTGTTGTGGGAAATGCAACCGAAGAGTTTCTTGTCAACTCAAATTTACATTCAGCACTAGAACACGTCCGATACTCCGATGAAAACGAATTCTTCAGGTCGATGCTCTTAGGAAAGAGGTTCTTTATTTTGACTGGAAATGGTAATAAAATATAACCAAAACATAGATTTTTTATCGATTTTGCCTTTTCGTCGTATCGGTTCGTTTTGTATTCTTTCCAGAGAAATTGGTTTAGCACCGGATTAATTCCATCGGTCGGATCCGAGCACGCAGGCCGGACACGGAATGCTCAGCCTCATTCTAACACCTGTGCAAATTCACCTCATCTCATCTCTCACTCCTTGCATTCCCTTGAATTGACGTGACTCCTCGATATATCTCTATGGTCATCTAGCCTAGACGCTGTTAGCCTTGCGATTTTTTACACCTTGGTAGTCTTCGGGTTCTTCGTCCCACAGCCTCAATCTCTCCACCGAAATCCCCATCTCTTTCATGCCTACGGATGAAGAATCTGGACAATTAACCTCGACTCAAAACCACTCCTCCCTAGGTGACAACTTAACTCAAGCTCCAACTGAAGGCCTTCGGCCCATATTTGAAGATCCGCCGTATCTCGATCGTCTTTGGGCAATCGTTGGCTTGGGCCTGGACCTTTTTCTGGCTTTCGTGGAGTTGATACTAGGTGTTGTGCAAGAAAAACACAATGCTTGGTACACATCTTTTGTGCTGTATGTTTTATGCCTTAAATTGAGTTGAGAGTAAGAGCTAACAGGGAAGTTCGTACATCGCCTAGACATTATTAGTGTTATCCTCCTTGCCAAACTCTACACATTGAAGAACGCAATCTACCGGTATATATCCTTTCATTCTTGGTTTATGAACCATGCTAAGATTGTAATCAAGACAAATCTTCCTCATTACATTCTTCTACGCCGTGTATGTAACTGGATTACAATACAACAACTTCGAACGAATCGACATCATCCGCTTCGCTCCAGTGCCCTGCACTCTATTGGCACTTGTCGCTCTTTTCGTCCCACGAAAGCCACTTGCTTTAGCGACGCGATTTATCGGACGAGTGAGAAGAGGAGAATCTTAGGAGGACGACGTTGCCAATTTCCTCGACGGCCGTTGAATCGCAAGACCAAAGAACCATGGATGATTTGAGAAATATGATACAGCAGCAAACTAATAATATGACCGGCAAAGAGGACGACGAATATGGCTGTGAAAGATGCCAGCAGGTGCAACCTTTTCGACATTATGAGGAATTTCCCAACAACCACCCAAATGGGGTCTCAATAAAACGAAAGTACGGAACAATAAATGAGATACGGGGTCGACATCATTGTCCGTTTTGTTATATCGTAGGCCAGATCTTGCCCAGGTAATTGCCCTCAAATACGAAAATTGCAATAAGAATGCACTATAGAATGTATAATTATGTTTATGAACAGCCACTTACCGACGTCTGGGTACAGCATTCAGACGCTGCAGATATCGGGTCCTATAGCGATATTAAGCTAGCGAAAATTATGGCTCCATATACCTCGAACCAAAGATTCAAAGCCAGTCCCGGCCAGCTGAGAGCGACATCCAGCCCCTTATGGATGACGGGAGTAAAGAGAATTCATCGCCGTGTTTATCCATATCCCCTCAGATACTGAATGACTGGATTATGGAATGCGAAACTAAGCATAACCACCCTACTATCGGCAACTTCACGAGACACCAACTTTCCATCGATATTCTACCCATAGACGTGGAAGAGAATCGGTTGGTCGAAGCAACATCCAAAAGCCGATTCTTTGCGTTGAGCTATGTTTGGGGAAAGCAAGAGATGTTCATGACAACGTCGTCGAATCGTTATGATATGGGGAAGCCTGGGGCGTTATGTTTGCCTGAGTGCCCAATCCCCCCGGTTTTTCGAGATGCCATGAAACTGGTGTCGATGCCCAGCGAGCGTTACTTATGGGTCGACGCGCTTTGTATCGAGCAAGATAACCCGTCGCAAAAACATCAACAGATCAAGGACATGGATATCATCTACAGCCAGGCTGTAGTGATTATTGTCGCACTTAGTGTAGTTGATGCTCAGTCCTCACTGCCCGGAGTGCGCCCAATGACAAGATTACCATCCAATGTTGTCGCCACAGCAAGGAGGTTTCGAGTGAGAGCAGGCCCACCCAGCTTTCAGTGCTGCCTTGATAACTCTGAATACGAAACAAGAGCTTGGACTTATCAAGAGCGTACACTTTCCAGACGATGTCTCTTCTTTACGAATCATGAGGTATGGTTTCACTGCCCATATACTCAATGCAATGATGTCCAACCGTCTCTAAGAATGCTTAAGAAGGACAGGACCAAGAAATTCAATCGACTTTATATTCCCAGGCTTGATCGATTCTCTAATTGGGAATCGGCCTTTTATTGTTATTCTCTTATCACATCTGAATACACTCAACGCCATCTTAGCTATGCATCAGACTCCCTTAACGCAATTTCAGGAGTTCTTTCAGTTATAGAACACATCGTGAGAGAAGGGACTATTCAAGGCCTCCTTAAAAGCCATATAGACCTATGCCTACTCTGGGTTCCCGCCCCCGACATACCACAAAAGCGGAATCCACATTTTTCAAGCTGGTCTTGGGCTGGTTGGGTTACCCCCAGTCAATATCAAAGTGGTCCAATATATCCTTGGCTAGTCGAACCTTTGAATACAGCCTTACCAATCCGTTCTGAATTAGAATATTTTTGGTATTCTTCCCAAACTCCTAGAAGGGGGCAACGGAGCACTATGGAAGCCTCCCCATTCATGGCCACCTCCAGATCACAATCCTTTGAGCAACTGCGTTCCAATCCAAAGACCATTCTCTATTTTGAGACCGCCACGACCAATTTTCAAGCATTCTATCTTGATGGGTGCGCCTACAGTTTGCATTTTGTGAGCAATGTACCTGATAGGGTGGTCCAACGAATATTCGACCAGAAACGTCAGAATTGCGGTGCCTTCTGGGGTTATAGATATGCTACAATGAGCACGATGACAGAAAACGTGAACTGGTTCTGCTGTCAAGGAGCCACTATCTAGTCCGGCGGACCAAAACAACACGGGAATGGCACCTCGATTTCTGCTGTAGTGGTCACTTCGATAAAGATGTTTTCGAGATTCGGGATTGGTGCATGCTCAATGTAATGCTTATCGTATGGACTGGCAAAGTAGCTGAAAGGGTTGCCCTGGGTCAAATACATGAAGACGCGTGGCAAGAGACTGGACCGATCAAAAAACGTATTGCCCTTGGTTAGCCCTTGCATCATCTTGGCCCATTCACTGAAACAAATTTGTGCATCGGAACAGCATATTATCTCATAAACTCTCAAACCGACTGACATCTCAGGCAGATGCAACGACAGCTCTGAGGAAAATGAGCTTTTGTTCGAGAAAAGTCGAGAGGTATGAAAGTGATTTCTAGGCAGTATGAGATGGTAGAGGTTAAGGACTAGAATTCGGAGTTATGAGGGCGCGATTTTTATTATTTATGTTATCTCTTACATAGTTTTGACTAATTCCTTGCCTCTCTTCCTCTTCAACTTCTAGTGGTCCCGATCTCCACATAGAATTCGAATTCGCTGCTGTTTGTTGGCTGCGAGGACGACATCTCACTAGCCGGTCCCGAAAAAATATTAGTTCATGAATTCAGAAATCCTCCAACTTATACACACCATATGAAGGCTCCTTCTTAGATAGGAGCTCCGTACTCAACTTTGAAGGAAAAGGCCAGATGCCTCAGTATTTCTACCTTTTGTTGCTGTTGGTCACTAGTCACGTCGGCATCGGCCTAGTCCGCCTTGGGTGTCTCTCACATGTGCCTGCTTATCGCTGCTACTAGGGTAAAGTTCAATTAGCGGGCAGAAGCTACCAGCTTGACACAACCGAAGATGTGTTGAGAAAACCGCTGGGTAGCTCGCTTAATAATTGACACCAACACAAATCAGCACCCTCTGCTGATGTTCTCAGGCCCTCCATTCCGCGTTGTCTCGAATCAATACATTATATGGACATCAATGGGATTTCGGCCAAGTCCGTCGGTTATTGCGTTGCTGATGTTGACGCGCAAACCCCTAAAGGACGTAAATATCTATGCCCAGATCCTGCTAGTCTTCTATCGTGAGCTCAAAGCTTTTCGGCTGCTGCCTCGACTCTATTGTCCGTCCAAAGACGCGTGGTTTCTTTGCACCGCTTTCATTCGCTTATACGAGATAGTACACACACCGCGATATCACGAAAGTCTATACCCCGATTGGCGGTTACCCTTAATTACCGCTCTTTAATTGCGTTGAAGTTATCTACGACATTAATCCGCCTTCAAACTGATAACCATGTAATCGCGAAATACTATGAGAAAAATGAAATGGTAGAAGAGGGATAGATGCAAGATAATTCGAAGTATAAGCAAAAGGTTCAAGAGCATTGAAGCGAGCGGTCAATTTAAAAACTATCACATGGATGAGACTTGAGCAGCCGGGTTAACGTTGGCTTGAACGCGACTTCGAATGCAGCATCTATTCTGCTCCAAGGTTTGGGACTGGAACAAAATAATAATAATCGCTAAATTTATTACTGTATTAAGTCCTCCAATTCTTCTAGTTATAGTTGATCGTCGTGCCTAAAGTTTCATTAATAACAGTCCATTGTCCCAAGCCATTTGGTCCCAGCGACGACACATAATGCTCGTCCTTCTTAATCTTCACCCAATAGTACCCCTTCGATCTCGCACATGCTAAATATTAACTTTATAATATATATCCTCCAAGCGCAAGCGATACTTAGGGATAGTAGTAGTTTAATAATTACTTTAAATAGTAATACAGGCCTCTTATTACAGATCCGTCGATAACGGTTTAGATTTTCGATACGAAATCGAATTTATTCAGAGAATGCTTCGCTTAATTCGTCCCCTCATCTATTTCGAGAAATTTGAGCTGCGATCCCCATTATTTGGCGGTGATAAGGGCCATGGCCCGTCCCGACTTAGCGGAGGGTGGGACGCCACGGCTATTAAATAAGGCTGTCTCCCAGATTTGTTACACTCGAATGTTTATTGTTGAGTGCGTGTACGAATATAATGCTTCTAAGAGTCATGAAATTCGACGAGTCAGTAGTTGAACCCGTGGGAGAGGACTTCGTTGTTCTTACGGATACGTTTTGATGAGTAAGATAATTATTTGGCGGACTTAGAGAAAGTCCGGGATATAACAAAAAAAGAAGAGTAGAGGAGGAAAATGGACATCGAGGTGCAGCGAATCAGGAAGGAGTTGGAGAGAATTAAGACCTTAAGATCGAGTTTTACTTTTGCCTTAGAAAATGACAATGTTATGAGACACTTCAACTGGTACCGAGCTAACTGGAAGCTGCACGCGTAAAATAATTGCGTAAAAAACCTAAAGGACCTCGATGATCGAGTCCTGAAAATGGACCTAGAAATCGTCGATTGCTTAAGACGTGTGGAGTAAGAACGACGGATCCTAGACAAGATTTAAAGGTGGTCACAAGATGGTATTCCTCTAAAGCCTAAGAGTCTAAAAGAGGAGAGAGAAGAGTAAGAAGATAAAGAAGAGGCGGAACGGAAGGCGTCGCAAAGGATGCGGGAAAAGGTAAAACGTTTCCTTAGGAGTCTATGCGAGGGGAAACGGCCAAAAGATAAAGAGAACATTTACTATAAGAAGAAAAAGAAGAGAACTGAGCTAGAAAAAAAAATCGAGGAACTGCCCAGAGGATTCATATGGGCTTACGGTCAGCCAGATCACGCTCAGAAGATCCGATCCAGCTTACACATTATCTTTTATGAGCTACGAGATGAAAAAGGCTTCGTTGAACGATTGCTTATTTAAGGAGAATAATCCTTTGACGGAACCCAACGCGATTCGATATTTTCATATTCCGGCCAATAATATATATTGGATTGAGGTACGTCGGGCCTTTCCTCTTTAACTTTTCTTACGCTGACAACTATCTTAGGAAGTAATAGCGCGCTACTATGGCGAAGACACGAGTAAGACTCGAGAATACAATTATCGTAAATCCGACAACTATTAGGAGAAGTCTTTAAATTTACTTTACCGCGAGTTTTGGACTTCGTTATAGTATGACGAGACTTTTAACTCGGTTCACGTAAGACATATGCGGGCACACTACTCTCGGATTACGTCTGGTACCTACATATTCTCTTTTAACACTAATACCGAGATAGTTAACTTCCTTAAACAAAACTTGCGCAAATGGTAGCTCAGAAATAATTTTATTGTTTTTATGAGTAACTAGGTATTTAGAATGAGAAATGAAACCCCCTAACCAAAAAGCAGATGCCGTACTTGTATTGGGAAACCCACAAGAAACGAAAGAAAATAGCCGAAGAAACACAAAAAATTACTTAAAAGCATCTCGAAACCTAGGTCCACGTCACCGAAGACATAAAAAGAGAATTTATTAAGATGTCCGATTAAATTAAAATCTAATATACTAAAGCAATGACGTTTTATAACCCGGATCAGGCTAAAAGCAAAGGGAAAGAGGACTAGAAGGAGAAAAGGAAGCCTGCGAAACCGTTGACGCCGAGTCTATTAAGACGATATCTTTTAAATATTACGAAACTATACGATGCTATAGACGTTAAGCCAGATGTTAGGATGTTAAGGGACTACCTTTTTTAAGACCTGCCGCTTTACACTCGGAGGACTTTGAATTAGTTATATTATTAGAAACTTCCGAATACTAATAGAAGAGATTAGGATTAGGTTGTTTACTTAGAGACAAAGGAGGGGAAGGATATTCTTAGAACTACACGAGCTGTTATGATAGATTAATTGTGGATGTATATTCTTAATAATAGTGGGTTTGGCCTCTTTTCCCCGACTTAATGGTTTTAATAAATTAAATATAATAATTACTAGTTTCCCTCGACGGTGGGGCAAGAATAAGCTAGATAACTTTGGTTTTTATAAAATAATTCTCGCTTGTTTTAACTAGCTCCGAATTGGCCAAGTTTAATCCGTTTATAATTTAGCGCTGCTGATTATGAATTAATGTTTAATAGTGTTTTTCGACTTAATTAAGTCGGCCGGTGAGCGACCTGAAGTTCTAGATATTTTCTCTAACGCGCTTAGTCATGTCGTAAGTTTCTTTTGATCGAACGAGATCTAAAAGCTTATAGTTTAGTAGTCTGGAATAAAAACTATAATATACGGGACATTTTGGCGGCATCTCGATAAACTGAATGCTATCGATTGCTAACTCGCCGACTTCGAAGTCATAGCCCGCTCGTACCTTAATATTAGCCCTCGAAGGCGAGCTGTTGAAAGAAGTTCACGATATCATCGAGGAACTGCGGATGATGTCTTGTATTTACACGTAATAATCGCATGTTCTCGAAGACTTCTCGCGATATCTTGAGAACATATATTAATAGGACGAGAAAAACGCATCTAAGAAATTGGTGAATATTATGCTTGAGATTAAGAATCTTTTGGGTCCGAATATTCCCCTATATTGTGCTATAGATCCCTTGGCCGCGTAGCACAACTAGTCGCCTATTTAAAATAGAACTGCGGGACATATTACAAATGAAACACCGAGTAGCGAGGAAGCGGCGGCTAATGTCAGCTCGATCTCAGAAAGTATTATAGAGTTTGCGAAACGGGTGTATAATAATATTACACTTTGGAAAGAGGAATTACAAGATTTAGAAAAAAGTTTTATTAGTGTTTTTAATTAGGTTCGTTGCTCTTCTACAAATGGACAAGTTTATCCACACTAGCTAACAACCCCTCAGCTGCGAGACCTCCTTAGCTTTAAATAATAATAAGCCTTTATAATCGAAGCAAAACTTGCCTTTAAACGCGCCGACGAAAGCGTAATCCAAGGCCGCTCTATTATGTTCTTCACAATTGTTACTATTGTCTTCCTACCGCTCTTATTTATGACTTCCGTTTTCGGCATAAACGCTTCCGAATTCGAAACTCCGACTGAAGGAAATAGTATGTCGTTAAAGTTTTAATTTAAGCTTATTTATGCGTCTTATCTCTTTACACTTCTCGCATTTGCATATTATACTAACACGAAAATAAAGTCCTAATCTCAGTAGGCGTAATCGTCGTCGTCATCTCCCTCGCTTTCGCCCCCTGGATTCGCAGTATAATCGGCTTTGTAACATATATTACCTTTGCCACGATTATCGAGTATAGATACGTCCGCCGCATCTGGTGCTGGTGTATAGGTAAACATACACCGGATGGGTTGTATGAAAGTAAGAAGGAGCTGGTGAGGAAGATTTATTCGCGGAAAGAAAGAGAGGGCTTGAGGCGAGAGAGGGAGGCAGCTAAGTTGGTGGAGTTGAAGATGGAGAGGATGGCGGCTGGTAATGTTGAGGGTGCGAGATGTTTTTGGGGGTTTGCGCCGACGAGGAAGACGGGGGAGGGTAATGAGGTGCTGTCTGTTTGAGAGGTGTGTTTGTAGGTAAACTAATGTTTTGAAATTACTGAAACTAAACCTCGGAATTTCCAGAACCCTGCGACAAAGAAAGAAATTGATATCACGAATGCTTCTCTTCAGAATCAAACCAGCTGGGCAGGAAACAGAGCCACCTTGGCGCCGTGCAAATTCTGAAGCGTAGCCCTCGACTCCTCAGTTCACGGCCTATCATCCCTACTTTCAAGCCTTTCAGACTCCTCAACATCGCTACTATCGTGTACGCAACTTCCGCAAAAACCAAGCGGAAGCCAAGACACACACGCGGACCACCACCGAAAGGAGTATACTCCCACATCGCCGTCAAGTCATCCCATCTCTCGGGACGGAACTCATCGGCGTCTTCTCCCCAGAAGCTCTTGTCTCGGAGCGTGCACCGGAAATTATCTGGACGACATCTCCCTTTCTGGATGAAAAGGGGAGCTTTGCCGCCGCTGCCGCCACCGCTTGGCAGAACGAATTCTGTGATGCATTCGCGGGAGTTTAGGGACGAGATTAGAGTGAGTCGGTAGGTTTCGCGGATAACGTTCTTCAGGTACCGATATTTCTTAAGCAAGTGATAAGTGATTTCTGAATTTCTAGTAGGCAATATTTCTGCTCGAAGCATAGCCTAAGTCTTTGGGCTCTGGCAGGGGTGAAAAAATGCGTTGCTAAGAGCAATGGCGGGATCGTCGTGTGCTGGTGTGAAGAAGTCTCGCATTTGGAAGCGGAGAGTCAGGCGGTCTTGGGTTGCCTTTACCATCTTGTCGATTAGGCGGATTTGCTCTTTTGCCCCCGTGATGTCGCCTTTTTCTCTTCGCATCAACGCATCGTCCACGTGTTTATCGATGAAACTGTTGACAATGTCAGTCTCGCCACCACTTGGAGTCGCCACTTGGAGTCGCGATGCAGAAAGCGCAGCTTGGACCTGAGCATCAGACGAACAGCTGTTCCTCGCTGAACGTAGAAATAAGCGTCCAAGAACTCTTTGTGTGAATCTGGGGAACATAAATCATCCATGGAATTGCCAAAGATAAACTCGCTCGCGGTATCTAGACTCTGTGATGGGTCAGTGACCAGCTACAGGGATTGAGCTATTAAGAACTCTTACCAAGTGTTGGAACAATGGCATCAAATCAATCGTCGACCCGTCTCTCGGTGGGTCTTGGCAGCCGGTCTTGGGTGAAATTGATTTGTAGTGAAGCGGTGTTCTGGTTTTGCGATACAACACGCCTAACAAGTATTCCTTACAATTTTTTTGGTTGGGACTAAGTTAGTCTGAAAATTACAGGAGAGTTAGTCCCAAAACTGCGGATCTTTACAGAAATGGTGCAGGTCTGTAGTCGATGAAGTCGAGGCAGCCAGTGGGAGAGTAACGGCTGGTGTGACGGGTGCTATATTGGGTCGGGCACCGTGACGTTCAAGTTACAGTTGGTAACCACACTATTTCCAGGCTGACGGCCAGTCCTGCAGTCAGCCTTGTGCAGGCTATCCACTGTTGTGGTGGCTGAGCGGGTGAGGCGAACACTGCCAACAAACAAGGCTCTGCGCCCTCCCCTCAAAATACAAAGTCATCATCCACGACTCGCGATTTATCACCGATCGATACTGTAACCTACTTGCCTAATATTGGATTATACACCGATTTTCCGATAGGAACAGGACCTTATCATTCCAAATGGCTCTAGGTCAGTCTTTTACTATTGACATTCAACTTCGCTTGACTAATACCTACTTCAGAGACTGGAGACGCCGGAATGTCAAAGCTGCGAGCCTTGCTCAGCAGACGCTCCGAATCGCCAACACCTGAGACAATCCCACAGAATGTGGATGAGCTGCGCCGAGCCGGAAAGCGACGACAGGACGATCGCCAGACAGTGTTTGGTATTCTTAAGAAGCTGGATGACACTGACTTTAAGGATGATGACGTATGGATGAAAGAGTTTCTGAATATGGATGGGAATAGTATGACCGATTTGGCGGACCTTCTGGTCAATGAAAAGTACGATGCACCATGGATTCTTCGACCGGATTACCTTGAAACCTATTTTGATAAAATGGGATCGGGTAACGAAGGCAAGATGAAGCTGCAACACCATTCTCTAGGATGTCCTCACCCGGCGGCAGATTTCAATGGTGACTCCGCCCAGGCTCGAGACCGGCTGAAGAATGAAGATTCAGCCGTGGCAAGTGGGCCACACCTTTCAGAATTGTTTCTTGGGCTTGCCGGATTCATTCCCTTACTATCTTCACAGGAGCAAGACGAAATCGTATTGCACGAGGAATGGCGAAACGAAATGTGCCGCCATTGCCTCTTTTTTGGAAAAGAGGATGCGACAATTTCTATTACATACGCCCAGCATTCGTCGTTTACAGAGGCCGACCCATCTTCTCCAAAACCCCGTCGAGACTTACTCAATTTGGCAGCGCGCACATTCACAGCTCTCTCCCAGCTCGTCCGAGCTATTACGGAATTGCAGCTATGTGGTCTTATCTGCGATTACTTGCCTATCATTGTCAAGGCTGGAAATGGGTTAGACGATGTCGTTGAAGTAATTGATATAAACCTGTCAGATATTGATTGCTTGTTCAAGGCTCTGGGAGCGACCCTAGGGGACGGTGAAGACTCGATACAGGAAAGGCGTCAGAACTCATCCATAACAGGGGCTATTTCATGGGCTCCCACGGTTCTTGCAGCTGCTCTTACAGTTGAGCTGATCCCTATACTTGCCCCTGTCGCCATTGCAGCATTTGTTGTGAGCATGCGTCGCCGCGGCGTTCATGATTACCCGCCATGGAGGCCATCTACACAGCCTGCATACAAAGCTCTCTCCAACATTGTTGATGGCATCTTTAAGAATTTGCATCTTTTTGGCGCCTTGCCCTGCACCGAATTCTTTTTCCAAAGCCCTCAAGCTAGGGAGCCTCCAGAGATCGAAACTCTGCATTGCGTTGCATCATGTACCCAAATTCTATGTCTAGGATTGCAATCCTTTGTTCAAGCACACACTGGAATGCCACAATTCTCATTCTTGGATCACGATCTGGAGACAATCTATTTGACTGGTGCTGGATTAAGCCGTCATGCCATTGTTGCACGCCTCCAAGAACTCACTTGTTTTGGAAAGATGATCAAAGGCCCTATCCTCATCTTCGAAGGGTGCAATTCTCTTCACACTGAATCACCAGCAGTAAAGCCAACTTCAGAGAAGCCTTGCGATCTCGTTTCATCCTTGGAGAATGTAGTCTACATTTGGGCAGATGCGAGGTTCCATTACCTAGACTCTAGTACAGATGGGAAGCGATCTTATATTAGCAGCATGTGGATTGGTGGTGGACTTCTTCACCCTGGCAAATCTGCGTCGGATCGCTGGCACTGGACCAAAGGAAATGATTTCTTGGATCAAACACAACTTGCAATGACAGCCCAAAAGCCCAATGAAATACCTTCTAGGCCATCAGCTCGCGGAACAGAGAAAGTCCGTATTGGAGCAGTTTCGATCAATCCAGACTGCCCACTTAGAACATCCTATGGCCAGAAGAGACTACAAACCGCCATAGCTCACGTCCTTGTACCACTGGACACTTTTCCCTCTCTCTACACAGAGGAAACTAGAGCGGCTACTATAGGATTTTCGCAATATGTTGGCCTAAACGGCACTGTCGAGTACAAGAAGCAGCCAGGGAAAACAGTTAAACAAGTCCTATTTGAAAAAGACGACTTCTACCTTCTGCCAAGACTCGGTTATGCATGGGGCCTACGAGCATGCATTTGCACTGGATTAATAGAAAGAGTCACCCTTCAGCAAATTATTGCTCCTTACATAATGCCCCGGATACATAGCCCGACCTACTCAACCCAGGAGCAACAACAGCTGCAGGAGCTGGAAAGCGTATGGGGAATCGTCAACGCCTTTGAAACTGCCGACCTAGGAGAATGGTTTAGGCGACTTCCCGGGAATCTCCGTCCAACAGCGTTGAAGATAGTGCGTAAAATTCTGGGTGATTTAGGAAATACGGGAGTAGATAAAGAAAAGATGCTGCGACTGGCTTGGCTACAGCCGCACAGTGCAATTGAATGCTTGAAGATTCCTTGTGAAGAAGGAAACTTCTGGGCGCAAATGTTTACCGACTCTTCTTCGGAGAATTCTGTTGCATTCGCTACTATTACTCCTCACTGCCTCAACACCTCTAGCGATTTCCATGATTGCCAACGACAGATACTCGATGCCTTTGACCCGAAACAGATATTTCGCTTGAGTACGAAAGTGCTGGTCATGAGTACAGACTATAAAGGCACGAAGACAGAGGAAGGGTTCACTCTCAGCACTGGCAAAAATTATTTGATTGGAGCCAAAGAATTGATGTTGCTTGCGACTCCCAGGAACGAGAGCGGTGTTGTCATATTGAATGTGAAGCCATTTAGACACCTTAGCACACGACGTTTCAGGCGCTTTCACAAGATCCGAGAACTCAAGGAGACCAAAGACGACATTGCAGTAGAATGCATAGTAATGACAGAAGAGCAGTCATCACCCAAGAAGCCGAAATTAAACGCCAAAGAAGCAAACCTGCTCACTACGCGCACCGCTCAATCTCCGAGTGATAGCTCACTTCCTGTCAGGACATCTCCCCTCGTCACACTAAAAGTGTGATATTCGATGCTAGATCTGGCTTTGCTGGTGGCCGTTGTGACGAGAAATACCAGAGGTCGTCTGAAGGGAGTTTCTTTGTACGAAGTCTAAGCTGTTACAGCATTCCGCCTCTCGATGGGCCAGCCTACTAAGGTCGTTGCTCTTGCTGTAGTTAGCTTCCTGAGCTCTCAAGCTCTTCTTTCCTCCTTGTGATAAATGAAATTTCATGAAGACTTGTTCGATCCCTCCGCTGATATAAGCTCGGGTTATCGAGCTGGCTGAGAAATTTCCCACCAAACGTCAAGTGACGTGGAAACCATTTTTCTCCTCGCTGATAAATGATAAGGACAAAAGATGGAAGATAGTGGAGGAATCCGGGAACCACGACTTAATTTCGTAAGGCATATCAATTATGTAAGCTATCGCGAGTAACTTACTAGTAGACCGCAATGTTGACGATAACATCCATTCGAGTGAAGGGGGCTGTTGCTGGCTTGAGGCTATAGCTTCAGGCGATACAAGTTGAATTGACTGCCTAATCTACAGGGAGAGGTAGTCCGAGTATATAGGCTCTACAGGCCTAGATCAAAGCCAACTCGGCCTGACTATAGGCCTGTAAAGCCCGTAACTAGGGGCCTTCGGCCTTAATATTCGCAACAACTACTGCTCCTAATAGGCTGACTGCGCAGGGTATCCTAATTGCAGATCTCTGTTTTGCCTCGCTTTGCTGCGACTTGGTCCTATGCGCAGGTTGTTGTTCTCTAGGTATGTGGCCATTTCAATTCTGCGCTAATGTTCATGTCCCGTCCTCGACACCTACTTGTATATGAGCTGTCAAGATCCCCACACCTCCATCTAACTTTAGGTCCTAGTGGTCTGTGCGTCGAATAGCCGCTGGCAAATCCTCTACCACGTATAATGCAAATCACGACGTTTCCTCTCCAATTTTGCTCTCTCCCTCCTCTATCCTTCAATACTTCCTAGAGATCTTGCACCCAGCCTTTCTCTAAACTCCGAACATTTCCAGTCCAACTGACATCCTAATTGACGAAACATGTGGTTGATCGAAACCAAGAGTCTCAAGCTTGAGTTTTTCATCGGGAACAACATCCCGGAATATGCGATATTATCTCACACCTGGGGAGATGGCGAAGTTACTTTTCAGGACTGGCAAAATCTCCAAGAAGCATCCAAAAAGCCAGGATTCGCCAAGATCCAATCTGCTTGTACTCGGGCGCGGGATGATTACATCAGCTACATCTGGGTCGACACCAACTGCATCGACAAATCCAGCAGTGCCGAACTCTCCGAAGCAATAAATTCGATGTTTGCATGGTACAGAGATTCCAAGGTCTGTTACGTGCACCTTGCTGATGTCGAGGACCCTGACGATATCGCTGGAGAGCTCGGTGATGATAGTGCTGAAGACTTCAAATGGGATCAGCATTTCGAAAGGCAAGATTCTGTTGAGGATACCAAGAAGGCTAGATTCATAGAATCATTCCGGAATAGTAGGTGGTTTACCCGTGGTTGGACACTACAAGAATTGCTTGCGCCAGCGTGCATACGATTTTTCACTCATGATTGGAAGCCGATAATCATGAAATGGCCAGGATATTTCGACTTCAGTTTCACACCTAGCGAAGCTAAAGGCCACCAACGACTTCTACTAGAGTTGCTTTCAGACATCACTGGCATACGACTCAATGCTCTTACTTTCCCTCAGAGCATTGTGCATTTGTCAAATGGAGAAAAGATGTCGTGGATAGCTGGTCGAGAGACAACTCGTGAGGAGGATATCGCCTATTGTCTTCTAGGTATCTTCGATATCAATATGCCGTTGCTATACGGAGAAGGCAATAATGCTTTCAAAAGACTGCAGGAAGAAATTATGAAACAGTCGACAGATCACACGTTATTTGCCTGGCAATGGCCACAGGAGACTCGCAACACGGCAGGAAGACGCTATCCCAATATCTTCGCCGGATCAGCCAAACTCTTTTCCAACTTCAATACTAAGCTCATGAGCTCTAGTTCTAACTTTCAAAGGGAACTCTACCTATACGAGCAAGAGCGCGAGGGGGAGGGCGAGGGGAAAGGCGATAGGGAGGGCGGGGTCATTAACCCCCTGAGCACCATATTGTCACTGACAAATTTTGGGCTCTCGATAAGTCTTGAACTTATCCCTACCGCGGATCCGGACTATATATTTGGAGCTCTTAACATCATAACAGTTATGTTTCGGAATCCTACAGTTCTCCCTGATCGCGAATTGTGGTGTGTCCTCCTACTGAAAGTGGGAGACGTATACTATAGAGCGCCTTTTCCTCCAGGACCCTTTCTAGTACGAACGCAGCGCAGGCAGTCCGTACATCAAATACATGTTCCCCGGGATCAAGCCTATTTCCCAGGTGATCGCTGCCGCCATCAGTACGCATTCGTCATTCTGTTTCCTAACCTAGAGATCGATACTAGCTTCAGAATTAAATCCCTTCGGCAAATAGGCGATGCAATCTTGGGTCTACATCGAAGCACAGTCTGCATACCGCGAGATGTTTTGCAAAACAGGAAGATAGCAGCTTCTGTTCTTAACGTAGAACGTAGTGCATCTTGCTCAGTTGTACTGTATGTTGGGATTCGCGAAGTCAACAATGGAGTTGAAACCGCAGTGAAACTATTCCCAAGCGGGACGTCATTGGAGACGGTGGAAGATACCCAGATGACGTTTCGGCCACCAAGTTTCTACTGGGATGAATGTAATTCGTTCTCATTAGTCGTCAGCGAAGGTCACGATGTTGATCCACTACCTGGTGAATCCGATACCAGCACAATATTCTCGGTTTCACTATTTATCGATCAGGGCGCAGCTGAGGCCAGGAGCGATGGAATAGCTAAATCAGACAGTGAAGATGTCAGCGAGTTTGGAAGCGATGAGACTACGGACTCGGAAGGTGACGTAGAGATGTCATGAAATTTTGTCATTGAGGATTGCCCAAAACGCACAAATGGCCAACCAGCAATAGATTAATCACCATAACACATGCTAGATTAGATCATGAACAGTGGCAGAGACAGGATTTATAGCGGACAGCAGCAGGCTTCTTCGCTCTTTGAATGATGTTCTTGTTGGTCGTGGCAGTGGTCCATAGCGTAACGTAACCTAATTATGAATATATCCTACTGGATAGGAATGTTCGGATATATATGGTCGCCTGTTCGTCCTCAACCAAACTTCGTTTCGCAGGTTAATTAGCTTGTCTCGTTAATTGAAGAAGGAACCGGGCACACGAATTGATTTGATTTTGATGTTATCCTATGAGCCCCACATCTTCCTTGTTCCTACCGTAACAACATTTTGCTCTAGACGTAGACTTTACAGGTTTCGATTCTTTTATCATCCCATTCGCTTTTCGCTCCCTCTTCTCGCCAGATCGTGCGTGACGTTCGCGCGCCAGTCGCAGAATCGATACACGACCAGTTCCTGGGTCTCGGGACGTCGGCGCAGTGCAGCCTTATCCAAAAGGTACTATTACTTGGTATAGTCTAAGTATAACCAGTTCCCGTTTCTGGGAACCCCTTAGGTAGTAAGTATTACTTGTAGAAGCTGAAATCGAGATACCGACCGAGATCATGGACTTCGTGATTGGTCAGTCCTAGGAAAGAAACATCTCCGTCCCCTCCCACTTAAGCGAGACGCGAGTCAGGGGCTCCCAGACCTCCCCTTCTCCCCTTCTCCCCTTCTCCCCTCATACCCCACGAAAGCGGCACCAAGCCCGAGCCTGTGCACGCGTTCAGGGGTCGTCGCGGTGTCCGCATTCGGGCTTGCCGCCGGGTCGTGTGGCTGTTGGCAATACTTCGTAAACATGTGTTGTGGCCGAGAGACTTTCAGACTCTCGGATCTCAGACTCTGATTTGGACTTCTCCTCTCGAAATCTAAGTAGTATTGTTTCTCTCCATTGGCGTAGCTATGCTGTGTTCGCGTGCTGGTACCGTATAGCGACCATGCGAACTTGGCCTTTGATCTTTCGCAGGCCCACCAGTCTTCCGTACATTACCTTCTCTCGGCTGAAAGCCCGAAGCCATAGATACCCTCGCTGGCCACCAAACCGTTCTCCACAAGCTACGTACCTCCTTCCCTAAGCCAAAGCCGCCCTTCTGAAGCATGTGCATATCTCGTCCAAGCTACCCCGGATTGGCCATTAGATTAGATCACACTGTCCAAACAATTGCATTACAAATTTGCACGAGGCTTCATTGACGTCCAACCAGAAACCCTGTCAACCAACGCCATCTCGGTTATCCAATATCGGGACTTACATCCCTTTCTAGAAGACCTTCCTACTCCAACTTCCCCCGCATTAATTAGTCGCCCGTTTACGATCTTCCAATTTCATTGCCCATGCCTTGAGTGGAATGCGGAGGCAGAATTGGCATATGTCTCATTTCAACGGCGTGCCAGTGACCAACATGATCCGAGGTTCCAATATCGACAGCAACGAAGCCCCTGCTCGTGCGGGTGATTTCAACGTCGAGCTTTTGTTCATAAGACAGTCGGGGAAGCACTGTTTCTTCCATATCTCTGCAAGAGCCTCCGATTCCCTCGACAGCCACTCGTTCCTGTCCACGATCGTTACCTTCATTCAAGTCAATTGCAAGTTATCTAACTCGTCAAACCGTCAACATGAAAGTCAACACTGCATTCACCCTGGCCACCATGGCCATTGGCATCATTGCTGAGCCCGTCATCGTCGGTCGCGGTACACCAGTCGAACGAGATGTACCTGCCATCACAAATGTCCTAAATGCGGTCGGATCTGGCCTTTCTGCACTTGACGCCGCGGTCAATTCCTTCTCTGGCGACGCAGCAGATCTCGATAGCAAAGCTGCTGCTTTGGTATCTACCATCAACGGCCAAGCAGCAACTGTGCCCTCCAGCGGTGCCCTTACATTCGCCGATGCAATTGCCTTGGCTGGCCCCGTCACAGCCCTACAGACGGTGGGGCAGGCACTTGTTAACGACTTGATTGCAAAGAAGTCAGCCTTCGAAGCTGCACGTCTATGCAGCGATCTCGCTTCAATAACGACCAGCATCAAAACTGCCTCTTCGGGTCTCATCGACGCCATCGTCGCCCTTGTCCCAATCGATGTCCAACCTGTAGCTATTTCGCTTGCGGCTCCATTCAACGCAGCTTTAGCAGACGGTGTTGCCGCTTACGCTGCTGGCAACTGCGTCGATGCTCCATCGACCACCACTTCTTCCACGGCGCCTGGAACAACAACATCGGCATCAGAGACTACTTCGAGCAGCGCTACAACCGCTTCGGTGTCTGAAACTGCCTCCGCTTCCGACACTACCTCGAGCAGCACCCCAACCAAATCCGGTGTCGAGACCTACCCAGCGGCGAGCAGCACTTCATCCAAACCCAGCGTTCAGACTTATCCAGCGGCGAGCTATCCATCCAAGTCTAGTGTCGTAACTCTTTCAACCTCGAGCTGCACCACATCCGCGTCTGCCGGGGCCTCTATGCCATCCTCGGTCTACGTTGCAGGGCCGTACCCAACTGTAACAAAGCCAAGCTCCCCAGGGTCCAGCACAGGAGTTATCGTCAAGCCAACGACATCGGCACCAGTCACAGTCACTGGTGGTGCCAGCATGAACCAGGTTGCCCGCTCTATCTGTGTGCTTGCACTTGCTGCCGTGGCTCTGGCGTTGTAAGACTATCATGAAGCGGCTTCTTACCTCTAATCTCTAATATGAACGGCTGTATTGTACAGTAAAGTGAGGAGTCATTCTGACAGGGGTTGGTAGATAATAATGTATTTAATCATCAATACCATGCACTTATGACCACACATGAAGTTGATGGGCAGCTGTCTTGCATGCAGGTATTCGTCAAATGTTGTCCGTATCGTCTTCCTTCCTTCGATTTGAGCGCGAGACTCGGCCCTCCATTAATTTCGCTGCTCATCCTCAGCATTTTTCACTCGATAGCTAAGTATTGTAACTTTCTCAAGTCAAGGAAATTCCCTCTGCCATCTCACTATCCGGGTCATCCCCTACGTTTCCTGATGCGAGTTCACGTACTAACAAGAGAATCACGTCTAACTGTGAGCAATTCAGGTTGGGTGAGCTGGCCTGGCGCGCTTAGTGGTATGTAGAATGAGTCATGAACGGTTATCGTATTGAGACTACAGCTGTTAACACTTACATAGAGCATCTGAGCGACAGGCAGCAGTAGGCTCTAACTCTACAAATCAGGGAGAAATGCCACTGACTGATGTGACGACTCAATCATGTGACTTTACGGTCGCTTGTCAATTGCCACACGCTAACACCAACACGAGAATCATTGTTAGTATGAGATTTCATGCTAGCACGAGCATTACGTAATTAAGGTTAAGTTAAATCATCTTGACATGATCAATATTTTCTTTTTGGTTTCTGTGTGTGAGATTCTAGGAGCCCAGGTTTCATTGGTTTGTTTGGTTTCCTGGCCGCCGTTATTATAAACGAGCGCTTGGCGCGACAACCCTCCAATTTCTGCGTTCAGAATCTCCACAAGACCGCATCTACTTCATCACCCTTCCCAGCACACATCAACAAGACCTACTTCTTCAATGCCTTATCAGGTTTCTTCTCAAACCACTTTACCCATCTCTCCCAATTCCTCGCCCCTTTCTCGGCCACCGCTTTCAAATCATCCACAAAGCAAACCCTCTGCCACTCCTCATCCGCCCAACCTATCTCGCCCTCCTCCCTCTTAACCCCAATCTTCTCCCTAACAACCGGTTTCCAGCCAATAGCCTTCGCGACCTCATTTTCTGTAGGTGGCACACCCACACTATCGAACATAGCAGGGTTCCTCATGCGACACGCCTCAGCGACATATCTCTCCAAGACCTCAATATCCACATCTTGATGGAATCGAAGGAACAGATCACGTTCCGTGTCTACATACTCTTTGAATCGCGACTCGCGTGTGCCGAGACGCTTGGTTACTTTGCGGGATGTGTGCCAGCCTTTGGTGGCGGTGTACCACCATGCCGCGTCGATCTCGAAGAGGCCGCCGAAAAGCCAGATCACAGCTGCGAAGGTATCAATTATGAGAGTGACCGGCAGCAGCAAAGTTGAAATTGCGGATTCCTTTGCCGCTCGCCGTTTCGTGTGTGTGATCTGCGCGATGAACTCTTTGCGGACTTCGGGGATGGTGTGTGTTACGGTGTTGGGGAAGACGAGGACGATTTCATCGACTTCTGTGTTGACGTTAACCGAGAATGATCTCACAAACCGTAGGTTTTTCTTCCTGCTTGCCTTTGTTCTGAATTCGTCCGAGGAAAACAAGATCGGTAGCTCTGATTCTGTGGACTGCCCAGACAACACCTTTTGTTGTTTTGCTGTGTTGGCCTCTCCATGAGAACGTCTTGCCATCGTATTTCTTCGCTTTTTCAATCTGTTTTCACGATCAGCTTAGCTTATCTCAATTATTGGTCGATTGGTCATACTTGTTCTTGAAATTTTCCGCCTAGCCATATGCCGCTTCTTTTCTTTGACTCCTTTAGCAGGCTTCAAGGGATGTGGTCGTGGTGGGGTGTACAATAAATATCTCTACAAAAGTCAGTCTCGGAACTCACGGATCATATTCAAAGCTCAAATACACCTTTGGTAAGTCATCTTCTCTATCTAGATGCTTGCTGAGATTCGGCTTCGGCAGAGGAATCAAATATGCAATCAACTTCTCCGGATGTCTACTGTATTTCAACCGAGCATCCCTAGCTTGCTCAGTCGTCTCCTCCGTAATAGTTGGTGGCGGTATCGTAGCCCTTTGCTTGAAACGTGCAGGAGTTGGTCTGGCAGGGAGCTCAGGTGTTGGCTTCGGTGCGTGTCGAAGGCCCTGACTTGGAGGCCGAGCCGGGAGCTCTGGGGATTCTCTCGCTGGCTTAGGTACGAGCGGCATTTCTCTACCAGCTGGCCTTGGTGGTAAATCTGGCTGCTCATTGTCGACGGTCGAAGCAGGTGGTATCTCGCGCCCGGCTGGTCGCTGTAGGATCTCTGGTGGACTTGATTTCTTGGTCGGAGCAGAGCCATTTGCCCCGATTTGAGCAAGTAAATTGATGGCATTAGTACTCGATTCAAATTCCTCGTCCCTCAAGCCCGGATCATATCCGTTCTGCCCCTCCAGATTCGCGAACGGATCGTGGGCGTGGAATTTTGTCGGGCTTTGCATGGAGGTCTTATGTATTGGTTTCTCTGTCTGATTCGGAACCAGAGCTGGAAGCGACATTTCGCAACGGGGCAACCTCGAAGCTCTCTCCAAGCCCCCAGAATTCTACCCTATATTACGAATTCTTGGGCGATCTAGAGGTTATGAATTCCAAGTATTTGAGTTGAGGTTTTCGCATGGCAGAGTTTCAAATTGAAACCAAGCGTAGTGCATCATGGCATTGTGCTCACATGAGTTGGCACAAGCTTCTCCCCTGCCCATAATATTAGTGTCGAATGGGCATCGCTCTCACGACTCGTCGGAATTTTGGGTTCGTCGAATTTGATCCGGATGTTTGGGATCGAGATGACGCATTCTTTAGATCGGGCATCTGAAGGGAGATCTTTGATGCAGGGTTTCCCTGTGTCGTAGGTCTGAGATAGGTGATGAGATAGTTCTTGACATGGATTCCTGGGCGGAAGATGCGAAGGGGGCTGATCACATGGCCATCGGAACCCAATCGCAGATGAACTTCTAAGAGCAGATGAAGTAATTAATGAGTCAAAAAAAATGATGCTTTTAGATGTCTGAGAAAGACTACAGATCAATTGCGAGGACGTCTGGTGTACCGGCCCCCGCCTGATCTGCCTAGTATGGCTGCGTCACGCCACTCGGCTTGCTGGAAAGGCTGTAAATACTACAAACATATCGAATAACAGAAAACACAAGCAGAGGTAAATACAGAAATGACAATAAAATTCATTAACTCATCCACACATCTCTAGCGTAACCTAGACACACAAAGATCACACCCTCTCCCTATCATCCTTACTCGCAATGACATTCTCAACCATCTTCTCCTCCTGCTTCTCCCTATAAATCGCACCCACATCACCCTTCGCCAAAAGCTTGCTAGCGCGGACAATAGTGAGTGGGGTACGGTTGTCGCGGAAAACGGCGTCGATTTGCTCGAGACTCTGGCCCATGGTCTCCGGGTAGAAGAAGTAGACGGAAAGCGGGATGCAGAAACTGATCACGCAAAAGAGGACGAAGTAGTAGTTGCCAATGGATGCAATGGCGACGGGAGTAGCCATAACTACGACGAAGTTCCTGGAAGTTGATGTTAGAGGATTTGGCTTTAGAAGGGAAGGGGATGGGAACGGAGGAACTGACCAGAGCCAGTGGTTCGCGGTTGAGATGGCAGCCATACTGACACGGAGCTTAACAGGAGCGACTTCAGCGCAGTACAGAAAGTTTGCGCCGAGGAAACCAATTGGAACGAAAAAGTTGAACTGAGTACAGGGATTAGGGAATGTTGTCATCGTATCATGTGAGGTGAATACTCACGAGGAAAACGAAGCACACACTGGCGATTCCAGCCGACTTGTTCTCTTTGGGGTAGGAAGTGGCGATGGCTAACGCCAACATACAACTACCCATCCTACACAATCGTGAATTTAAGTTCCAATGTGTATGAGTACCGACTTACCCGACACCACTGAACATAAATAGTGCTCTTCGTCCGAAGCGGTCGATGGTGAAAAAAGCAACGAAACTCGACAAGAATTTCCAAGTCAAAGTTCCACCAGACAAAATTCTTGAAGTCTGGCCATCGAGACCGAGGTTCTGTTGAAAAATTACCGGAGCGTAAACTGAGATAAGATTACTTCCCGACATCTGTTGATAGAATTGGAGTAAAATGCAGAGACAGAAGCGGTAGAAGAGCTTTTCTGGGCCCATGGTGAACATGTCTGCAATGCTGGCTTTCTTTACGGTTGACTCTTCAAGTGAGTACTGTATGCCCTCGATCTCGGCTGTGATTAGTGAGTCGGTCACGGAAGTGTCTTTGAGGTTGGCAAGAATCGTCCGGGCTTCTTCCACGCGATTGACGCTGATGAGCCATCTTGCTGATCAACGAGTTAGCAAGCATTATTCTCAAGCTCTCAAGATCAGAACAAAGGATCCGACCCCGAAGCCCGTTTCATGGAGAATTTTGAGGAGAGAAAAGACATACGAGACTCAGGCATGGTGAAGATAGTACCCATGAGCAGAAGCGAGAGAGCGAGGGGGATACCCAATGGCATTCTCCATGATGCGGAGATGTTGGGTCCGGATTTGATCTGTGATGCTCCAAGATTGATCCACGATTCAAGAGTATATCCCAATCTGCATGTTGTCAGCAAGTGTTTCATGATCCCAAAGAGTAAGAACTTACGTCATAAACAATCCGTCAAGTACAACATGTTTTCCGCGGTTCGCAGCAGAACTGCACTCAGCTTGCCAAACGGGAACTGTAGCGGAGAGAATACCGATACCGAGGCCAATAATGGTCCGGCCAACAATGAACTGGGGCAGTCCAAAGGACGATGTGCACAAGGCCTCACCAATCAGAGTGAGTGTTGCAGCTAGGAATATACTCTTGCGGCGACCGAGAATATTGCCAATCTTCATGCAAGCCAAGGATCCCACGAGTGCACCCAACACGAAAGTTGCGACCACCGTTCCTTGAATGGTTGCATTGTGAGACTTTTCAGCACCTGTAGTGTTTGTGGTGTCAATCTCAGGGAATGTTTTCGTCCAATTGGGTAGCTGCAGATATGAGTATAATTCCCTTTAAGCAAGAAGTATGGATTGAGGATCAACTTACAGACAGAAGACCTCCAACACCAGCTTGATTGTAGCCGAAGAGTACGAAACTAGGAGCAACGACCAGCGCCAATTGAGCAACCGACAACTTATGACCACGGAGAGGCATGGTTATTGCTATACGGAGTGCACAATTGAGATAGAAGAGAAATAAAATTTTCAACAGGAGAGAGAGACGAATCTTAAAGCAAATCTTTACACCAGCCTTCGTAAATTTTCCCCACCAAAGGACTCGCTCAAAACATCGCACCACATCCTGGAGAGGCAAATACGATTCCTCCCCTCGGGGCCCACCACTGCCTTTATCGACGAATATGCGGTGAGTAATTTACTACTGGAGCATCCAGATTCTACCACCTCCATCAAAAACTCCTTGACAGATTCTTGACAGACAAGGTGAAAACACCCCTCAAAAAGGTTCGAGACATCCCTGCAACCCCTCCAACCCCTCCAAGATATCCACAGCATATCTCAGCGAATTGTGAAAAAGCTTTGAGGCTCCATTAATGCTCCACTTGGAGTCGGTCCGTAAGCCTCAAAACATACACCAAGTGGATGACGGGGCGAAGACCGCTCCGCTGCAGTGGTCTACTGTAGTAGGCGGGATATTGCTTCCATGAGAACACGGCAAATCTATCCGAACCGTAGTTAAGCCAGTATTTCTTGATTTCGTTGTGCCTGTGGAGAAATATTCTAAGTCCACGGGGTCTTTGGGGGAAGTGATGAGGACTCCAGTTGTGTTCCTAGTGGCACGGCCCATAGTGGATACGCTAGAAATCTTTGATAAATGGGGGAAACCCCGAAAATAAATTCATCAACAAAAGCGCAAGTGAGAATGCGCCTTCTATAAATTTATGGCCTCATATCAAGCAGTGAAGAAGTCAAGTCTTTGCGATGAGGCTCTTCTGTTGGCAGGCGTGGCGTTGCTTGTCTCCGTCAAGAGCCCCCAGCCAAAAGGCTTCAAAGCGGTGCCAAGTTGCTTGTCATTCACTTGGCAAACTCTGCATCTGAGTTTGGATCGTGCGCGTCATGACTCAGGAACCTGACGAGCCTAAATCGCCAAGTGTTCTATTGAACCCATGCCCGATCATTGCGCAACATGCCGTCCGTGATTCAAACAAACACCACGTTTCATCCAAACATCGACCACGTGCAGCGTTACAAAGAGATGTCCGGGATAAAGAGTCTCCCGTCCGAAAGAGTGCGAGCGGTGTCCGAGACAGTGATGGAGCTGCAAGGGGCTGAACTTGGGAAGTGGGCAGAGAACAGTCTGTCAAGACCACAAATGACCCCGCTTGGTTCACAAGTGGATGTGACCTTACGACTCGCTATAGTCACTAAAGTTATGAAAATTCAATTCCCTTTTCGCAGGCTCATCCTTTGTTTCACCTGTCTTTAGAGACGACTGTGGTAGTTCCTAGTTCGGGTCACAGCTGTCATCATCGGATTGATTGAGGTCTATAGCTTTCCTGATGATAGTCAACCAAATAATTAAATCGTTTGTGACAGTAGTAGTAGATTACAAATCGAAGGTGAGGCTCATTTCCTTATCGATTCCACGAATCGCCGCGCTGGAAACGTAGTGCGGATAATATCGACAATTATAGTCTGGATCTATAGCTAATACGGCTCAATAGTTTAATCTACTACTGTTGCCGCGGATTCTCTTTGCCGAGAGATACAGTAAGCAGATATAATACTTGTTTTTATAAAGAGCAAGAGACGTAGTAAGACTCGCACTGAATATGCTTGTTATTAGGTTCTTATTCTAGCAGTCTAATATATAAAAGAGCAGGAATTTCTGTAAGAGGAGCGTTAATATATAGTGGCCAGGCTCGTGGTCATTTCAATTCTATTTGAGATTGACGGTTGAGTTTGAAATAATTGTATATTTTCCTGGGTGACTGTTAATATTGTTTTGGGTCAATTTTTTTTATTGCGGGATAGAAATAATCCAATTGTTTCTCAAGTCACCTATAACTGACATCATTCCACCTTATATGGTGTTGGCTTCATTGAGAGTTTCCTCGGATGAAACGGGCTTAATCCTAGATGTAGTTATCGCACGACTAGTAAAGGAGTGGCGATTGGAGTTGCTATACCCCCTTGTTCAGTTGGCATGGATCGTTCACTGATTAGAACAGCAAGGCTATCGACGGATGAGGCTGACACTATCATTGTGAAGTGAGCGAGTTTTGGCTTGGGTAATCCTCGTAGCTAGTGTTGGGGTTTTAATAGCTGAGGCGATGCTCTAACTTATCTGGTGTCAGTAGCAGAACAGTGAATGTGGCCTGAGTAGGTACAAACCGCTGTTGGGGCATAGTATAGCCTGGTAGACTTGGGGCTTTTGGATGAGACAAGATTGAGGGCGGGTAACTTGCAGGCCGCCGCTGGGACATGATGACTTCCGAAGTCTCGTGGTTCTTGTGCTTCAGCTTCTCTGGATGTAGTGTTAGCAAAGGGCTATCATTTTTGAGTATATTACTGACTGGTAGAACCCTCCGATGCTGTAGTCGACGTATTCACATATAAGAGCTTCCAATTCATACTATTACGTTGCTTGTTTGACTTGCTTCTGTGAACAGTCGCGGACATCGCCGAGGTGGCCTTGTTCGTTTCGAATTTAACTTCACTATTTGCTTCTTGTCCCTTCGCCTTCTTTAGCCTCGCCGTCATATCAGCGATATCTACCTTAAGGATGTCGGTCGCGAGGCGTTTCTTAGTTCGATCCTTCATCTTCATAATCTTAATGGAAAACAAACTGTTTTATGCCAAACGAATGTTTGATTCCTTCTAGAACATACAGTGTACCCATATGCTCTCTATAAAAATGTACATAAATCATAATCGATATCTCACAACGCCATCCGTCTATCAACATCTCAGCCTTGTAGGCCGCCAGCGACCCCTTCTCCCCATCGGCTCGCCCAACCATATCACCTCAAAACATGCAGAATTCTATTTTCCTCTCTGTTGACTTCAAATCCCTCATCCTAGATACAAGTCCTCAGCTCAAGAGAGCAATTTCCCTCTCAACCCTCAATTCTCTCTTCTAGTTCGCTGGCGGAGCGACAGGCACCAATTCTGGGCTCGGTGGGCCCTCGACAGCCGGTTTCCCGGTAGGCTTAGCTGGCGCAGAAGCTTTCGGAGGAGCAGCTCCATCGGCTGGCTTTGGCTTTGCTGCGGGAGGAGCAGGTGCAGTTCCATTGCCTGGCGCCGCTGGTGCTGCTGCGGGAGGTGCAGCGGGAGCTGCGGCGGGAGGTGCAGGGCATGGTGCAGCTGGTTTCGGAGCGTCTTTTGGTGCTCCAGGTCCTCCAGTCGGCGCTGGCTTCGCTCCAGCTGTAGGAGGAGGGGGAGGAGCAGTTCCGGCACCTGATGCTGCGGGTGTTTGTCCAGCTGGTGGGGCGGCGGTTGGAGCAGCTGGTTTGGCCGTATCTTTTGGTCCTTTAGGTCCTCCAGTTGGCGCTGGTTTGTCTCCAGCTGGAGAAGCTGGAGGAGGAGGGGGAGCAGTTGCATTCCCTGGTGCAGCTGGTGGTGCAGCTGCCTCGCATTGCTGAGGAGCAGCAGCAGGAGGAGCTGCTGCTTTGTCGGTTGCAGCTGGTTTAGGTGCTTCTTTGACAGTCTTTGCTGTTTCCGCGGGTTTTGGCGCTTCCTTCGGTGGAGCTGCCGCGGTGGCGTTACCTTTTCCTAGTCCTGCAGCGGGCTTAGGAGCATCTTTTGGAGGTGGTGGCGGAGGAGCAGTTCCATTCGCTGGAGGTGGAGGAGGAAGGCCACTTGCTGGAGGTGGAGGTGGAGCGGTTCCATTTGCCGGAGGTGGAGGAGGAAGGCCTTTTGCTGGAGGTGGAGGAGGAGCAGTACCATTTCCTGGCGCAGCGGCGCCGATACCAGCATCTGGAGCAGCCGCTCCTTTGTCCTTTCCATTTCCTTGATTCGCACCCCCCTGCAGCGCACCAACAAGTTCCGCAAGTCCCTGGGCACCACCAGCTTCTGCACCCGCACCCGCGGCATCCTTCTGCGCACCACCTGCACCAGCACCTGTCAAAGCCCCAATCAGATCCGTGAGACCTCGTGCTTCATTCGCATTGCCTGCTGTTGTGGTTAGCTATGTAATGCTGGAAGATTGGGGAACGTACCTGCGACCCCAGTTGCTCTTTTGACCAAGACCGGGATGGCGAAAGCTTGAGCCCCGATGGCGACTGAAGAGAGGATGACGAGGACCTTCATAGTTGCTACGGGTGATATCAAATCACTCTAAATTCAAAAAGCTGAAGAGAGGGTGGAACGAATGGCCAGCACTACGAAAAACAAGCTTGAGGGAATGAAGAGAGCGTGTCGAACGCAAAAGTAAAGTACGAAGAAAGCAGGTGAGAAATAAAGGAAGGAAGATAAGATGATCCAGCACGTCTACTCCTGATACTCCAGAAATCAAGAGATGCAAAAACAGTGCGAAGTTCCAAGTACTTCATTGATGTTACCCCCCTGCATCATTTCCACTGTCCCCCTCGCTTGACAGGGCAGCCAAACAAGGACATGTCAAAAATAGAACGACATCTCGATCTGCCTCCGGCAGGCTGACTTTCCAGATCTCCAGACGAGCCTCTAACACTTGCAAGGGGGGGAAAGAAATTCTTGTTTATGGGAGATCTGGGGAAATTTCTTTGGATCTGTCTCGCTACGTTGCAGTTCCAGGTGCTGGGACTGTCTTGGCGGGCGGTGGTGGAACATGTTTTGTTTTGGTTTGTGGTTGAGATCGGCGGGATAGCATGGTAAGCGAGGATGAAGGGGTGCCTGAGCCGTCTGCACGTGCTCATTTCAATGGGGTTTCATCACGTGATTGTTTGAGAGATGGGACGGTGGGCGTTTCTAGCGTAGTGTTGTATTCGCAATAGTTTCCGTATCGGCTTGCTTTTTCATTTCCGTTTCGTCTAGTGCTGTTGCAGATGCTACGATGGAACTTGGGACGGGTGACAAATGTCACTTGTTGACCTAGATGATGTCTGGCTAAAGCATCGCAGGATTCGATGCTTGTTAAGAGAGGATATATCTCATCTTTGTATACCCTTTGTATATGATGCCGGCAATCTCAAAAGAATGTTTCACTATGAATTATTACTTTTTTCCACACCATCTGACATCATCAACGTTGAAGGATTTGAAATAGTTGCCGTGGAAGGATTCGGCTCATATTCATCCGATGATTTCACGCCCTTTGTTTTCCTTCTTCTTCTTGGGTATCCCTACCTTTGCAGTCCGGTTCATCCAGTGACAGTAAATCTCAGCCGAAAGGATCTAATAACTTTGGGTCAGGGGAAATCTCATTTGCTTGGATCACGATCTAATAAGTCTCATACCTGAGCTCAGATGTCGTTCCCTGTCAGAGAACAACCCTGCACTGGTATAATATTCTACTTCTGCGTCATCGAGCACTGAACATCGCGTGGTCCAAGATTATCACCAAGCCTATAACGAACTTCTTGACCTTGGCTTCAGCACTCTTCCTAGGTTGGTCCAGGGTAAAACTTCGCGAGCTCATATTCCCATCCCACTTTTGCCTGTCCATACTACATGATTTCACCTTAAGCCAAGATGACTGACCCATCTCTTAGGAAGGAAGTTGAAGTTTTACTGCAATAGGCACACGGATATTGAAGCATTATTAAGCTGCCAGCTTGACCAACCGCATCCAATTCCCCACTCCGCTGGCCAAACAGTGATTAGTCTCCCCTGTATAGTTTTCACGTAAGCGATACACCAAAACTGCAAGACACGTGTCTGTATGTTTGTCGTTCCTCTGTCTTGAACGATTTTTTGCGTTTCATGTATTGAACTTGACAATTAGGTCTTTCTTTTCCATAGCAAGCAATCAAGGGATTGCCTCCAGCGATAATGACATCTACGCAAACCCTCCCACCTTCAATCGAGCTCTATCCTATCCCACTCCTTCACTCCCAAGGCGCCGACTTTACCAGAATATCTGTCAACAACAACAACAACAACAATGTTCCAATCTCGCTCGCGGATTCACCACTTGTCGCAGAAGAGTTAACAGAAAGCCCCCACATTCTTCAAGAGACGAAACAATTATCCAGAAGGCGAGCGACGGCAGTCGTCACCACAGTAGCGGGCGTGAACTTTTTGAATACGATGGGAAGTGGGATCTTGACTGTTGCGCTGCCGACTATGGCTAAGGACCTCGGCTTGGGTATCGGGTTGTTACTTTGGTATGTTTTTCGTTTGTCGAAAATTGAAAGTCTACCGATTTGTTGATCAACGGGATTTTGTTGGCTTAGGAGTTGCCTTACTTTACCTCTCTCCTCACTTTCTTGGTTTAGAGGATAGTAGCTCGTAATAGTGTGGCGGAAGCGAGGAGGAGATAATATCCCACTCTAAATTTTAGTTACAAAGTAAACGAATCTCCACTAACCCTCCAAAAGGCCAGCGTCTATCTACGCGTAAATCTCGCCATTTCCTAATCTTCATACATATCTGACTTTCCTCACAGCCTAACATCAGGATGCACACTTCTCCTCGCCGGCAGTCTCGCCGACATTCTCGGCCGCCGCCCAACTTTCCTCGTCGGTAGCACACTTTATTCCTTTTTTACACTCGGGTGTGGCCTCTCCCCATCCGGGACTTCTCTTATAATCTTTCGTGGCCTGCAAGGTCTGTCGATATCGTTGTGCTTGACTACAGCGGTAGGGATTGTCTCGACGTCGTTTCCGGCTGAGAGAGAGGGGGAGGGGGGAAAGGGAGGAAATAGAAGGAATTTTGCATTCGCAGCAACGGGGGCGGCGAGTCCGGTTGGGTATACGGTTGGACTTGTGTTAGGGGGTGTATTTGTGCAGAGGGTAGGGTGGAGGTGGTGAGTTCTTGTTTGCTTTTCATTATGCTTCCTAACATCATGCGAGCCCAGCGAGCGTCCATAAATCTGCAAAAGCAGTTGTACATGGATGAGAACGGTCAAGCTCACGGGTCATCTTACAGAAGTTTCTATTTCGCCACAATCCTCAACGTAATCCTCTGCGTCATGGCCGTCTTCAGCCTCCCAGCAGACGAAGAACCGGAACTACACGAAGGACAAGCGAGGAGCAAATGGCAGCGGATGAGGAAGGAGATAGATTGGGTAGGAGCTATTATCGCGACGGGAAGTATAAGTATGCTCTCGTATGTTTTGGCGTGAGTATCTTTCTCTTCTCCTTGTTTCCCTATTTCCTTGTCCCATCGCTTCCTAATTCTCCCATTAATTAGCTTCTGTTCTCTTCGAGTAAGACTGAACTGACCATAAACGCAACTCTAGAGTCATCACAAGCTCAGCATCCTCGATAAAATCCCCCCAGAATATCTCACTCCTCACCGTCGCACTCCTCCTAATCCCAACCTTCATCCTCTGGATGGGTAGACAAGAACGTCTCGGTCGTCCAGCTATCATCCCGAATTCCATCTGGAAGCAATCGGCATTCACTACGACATGTGTGGTGGTGTTCTTGACTTGGGGAGCTTTCAATCCGTTTGGATATTTCACAACACTATTGTACGTCTCACTTGCTCAATCTTTCTTTCCCCTCTTATCAAACCGATGAAACTCCTTGAATAACGAAACCGATGTTCCATCATATACCCCTTCCACAACACCATCCTCAGTCACAACTAATCAAATCCATCTAATATATCATCCAAACTAGCTTCCAAGAAATCCAACACCTCACCCCTCTCTCCACCTCCCTCCGTTTCCTCCCCACCGTAGTCTGCGGTCTCCTAACCAACATCGCGACCGGTCTCCTAGTGCGCAAAATCCCCGCTACGTACCTCGTCGGCATCTCGTCCGCCTTCTCGGCGTTGGCGTGTGTGTTGATGGCCGTCGTGAGGCCAGAGTGGAATTATTGGGTTTGTGCGTTTTGGGCTGTGGGGTTGAGCCCGATGAGTTCTGATGGTGAGTTTCTGTCTTTTTTTTCTTATTCTTTTCTCGATTGATATCGTGAGATTTGTTTTCCCAAAAGAGGCTTTTTGGTATTGGGGAGTGTTTTTTTTACATTGGTGTTCATTTCACTTCTCTTTTTACACCCCCCTTTCATATCCTTCATTTCCATCACATCATATCCCTCCGTCATGCCTTCCTCTTCCTCTGCCTCTCTCCCATCCCGCTTCAGATCCTCAGATCCTCCAACCCCCAACACCCACAGACAAACATCCACGTCACACATCATCAACCCAAAAAAAGACCCCTCCCCCACCCAAAAAGGCACCGCTAACAAAACCCCCCCCACCAAAAACACAGTCCTCTACACAATCTCCAACCTGATAATAACATCCTCCTTCCCGCCGACGAAGCAGTCCCTCGCGGGCGGGGTCTTCAACACCGTGTCGCAGATCGGGAACTCGGTTGGGTTGACGGTGGGTGCTGTTATTGCTGCTTCGGTTTCTGCTTCTACTTCATCTATTGCCTCTACGTCCTCTTCTGCCTCTTTTTCCTTTTCGAAGTCTGGGACAGGGACACCTGGACAAAGAGGTGGGGGAGTAGGAAGGGGAAATGGAGACGATGTAACGAGGATGCTGGATGGGTATCGAGCGACGTTCTATGCGTGTTTCGCTGCTATGATTATCGTGGTGGGGGTTGGTGGGTGGGGACTGAGGGGGGCGGGGAGGGTTGGTGGGAGGAAGAGGGAATGAATGACTGAATCACTTGAAGATAAAGTAACTGAATGAACGAACGAACGGATGAAAGAAAGAAAGAAAGAAAGAAAGAAAGAAAGAAAGAAAGAAAGAAAGAAAGAAAGAAAGAAAGAAAGAATGAATGAATGAATGAATGAATGAATGGCGGTAATGTATGTAGCAAGAGTTAATACTTTAAGGGGTTTTACAAAAGATCGAAGAGGAGGTTCAAGAGGAAGAAGAGACGTAGAAACACACAAATCGAAATAACAAATGATGGTCGCCCCAAGATGGAAATAAATACTTGTCGATCCAGACTCCTAACACGGCTATAAACAGCCAGGGCTTCGTCACCACCAAGTTAAAAAAAGGTTAAGATAACTGAACAGAGAGTTGAGCATTTTTCACTTCTCATCATTGCGGAGGTAACTCTAGATTCATGTCTGTCTGTCTGATTTCTTTTCCCTGCCTGTAGTGTATATATCCATACATTTGTTTTTTCTCTCTTCCCACTATGCAGTTCTAGCGTTGGCATACATACCCAAGCAAACATCCAATATCGTCAAACAAAAACAATCCGGCTCAAAGACCCCAGAAAAAAAACCGCGCAATGCATAAAATCAATAATCAAAAGAAAATCGAAACCCGTACAGCCCATATGTAGCGTTCTTTCCCCTCCCGTTTCAACTCCCCAGTCTACTATGTACACCCTGATCTCTTAATTTCCACATCCAATCAACCAAGCTTTAAGCCATTAGAACCGCACTCACGAGCGCAGCCATAACCCCAAACATTGACACCCCAAACATTGACACCCCAAACGAACTCGCGCCCGAGAAAGGAATCTCCTTACTCTTAAAAGCAGGTTCATAATTACTTCCCAGTGCCCTCGAATCCGTCGTCCCATTCCAGCAATACCGTTCAAAGCACGAGTTACACACACTCGGGACCGTCGTGCCTGTCCTCTCCAGACTCCTACTCAAGACCGCGCACGCCATACAAGTCGGCCACTGGGCATCGAGCGTTCCGTTGCCGAGGGTGGCGACCTCGTACCCGTTCTGGATGATGAGGTTACGTTGCGTGTTGTTGTATTCTGGGTCGAAGGTGCTGACGTTGGAGAGGGTGATGTAAGGCGCGTTGGGGATGTAGACGACGATTGGAGCGGGTCCAGTCATATTAGAGGAATTGCATCCGAAGAAAGTAGGGCGGTTGTTGAGGCCGAGATTGACGAATGTGTTTTGGTCTGGGATGGAAGGGAAGGCGGTGCCGTTCTCAATGGTGGCGTTGAGAGAGCGCTCGTAGGTTGCGACGAGGGAGGTGCCATTCGGCCAGCCGTAGGTGGTGTCGTAGGAGGAGTCTACTGCGAAGATGACGTCTACGGCGCGCTGGGGCTGGATGAGAGGGTAGAGCGGGATGTTTTGGAGATCTTCGCCACCGTCGACGAGGGAGAGTTCGAGGGAGCTGGAGATGGACGAGGCGTTGTTGTAGGCGTAGAAGGGGTTGGGTTTCCATTGGGCGATGTCGTTGTTATCCTGCCCGAGGTCTGTGAGGATGTTGGTGAAGATGTCGCGGAGGAAGGAGGGGATTGCGGTGCTGTTTATTTGGAGGAGAAATTGGTTGAACAGGGAGGAGGAGGTGCCCATTACGAAACCGGATTGGTCGAAGCCGCGGACGCAGGAGCCTGAGCTGGGGACGACACCGGCGGAGAAGTTCGAGCCTAGGTATTGGGTTGGTGCGAAGCCGTAGAGGACGGGGTCCCAAGAGCCCATTTCGAAAGGGTTGAATTCGAAGACGGTGGAGTTAAGAGAGATAATCTTTGTTCCAGGGGAACGACCGTCGGCGACGAGGAAAGGAAAAGGGATGGATCCGGAGCGGAAATTGTCGGCCAGTGCGATGGAGGAGAATGTGTATGCTGGGCCTCCGTTGGTGGCATTGACGAGTTGGTAGGAGAGAGCCCGTCCCCAGTAGTCGGTGATGGAGGTGTTGTATCCTGCTTTACTCTTGGTTTCTACCTCATCTCTGATGGTGCTGTAGTAATCGGCAGTACTCAGCAGTTGGATTCCATCTCCATCCGGTCCTTTGAAGATCGAGTTGTCGAATTTCCAAACATTCGAATCTTTACTTCTATCTCGGAGGTCTTGGACTGAACTGAAATTGTTGGTGTACATCGATCCAACAAGCCATCCACCACCAGATAAACCAGCCAGGTATGTGGTAGCTTGGAGAAGTCCACCGATCTGACCTTTGTTGGTTGAATTGCTGGTCCTGTTATCGGCGGCAGCGATAAATCCAGCGCCGTTCATGAGAGCTCTGTATCCACCACCAGAGACAGCCATGCCAATATTAGGTAGAGCGGTTGCATTGTTCCGGATACGGTTGATGTAGGATGAGGCATCGAAATCAGTGATGTTCATCCTGGTCAACCAGGAGATCATAGGATCGACGGTATTGTTTCTTCTGAGTTCGAGCCATGACACCTCGCTTGGAGAAAGGGTGGCTGCTGAGCGGATGGTAGGTCTTTCTGAAGGGCAGTCTACAACGGCGGGAGCGTAACCTCCAGAGGGACTGTTTGGGAGTGCTCTCTTCAGTGCGTATTCTGGTGCGACAAGGGCTTCTGCTGCAACGACTTCTGGGGAAGCCTCTCGTGGCAGGACGATAGAAGCTACGTTGTTAGAGGGCCTTTTGATAGAGGAAGTGAGGACGACTTACCTTCACATAGACTTATTGTCGCAACAGAGGCGAAGAGAGAAGTGGCGAGCTTCATGGTAGTGAGGGGCAGGGCAAAAAAGGGGATATAGATGCACGATTATATTTGTCCCCTGACAAAGACGTGGGGGGTATTTGGTATTAAATCCCAGTCAACGAAACGGAGGTGCGTGAATAAGGAAATGAAGTGAAGGTTGAAGTGAAGTACTGGAGTAGTGAAATCAAGTCAAATATGAAGTCAACATCAACCAGCCGGAAAGGTTGTTATTATGTTCTGTTATGACGCCCGCCGGTTCTCCGGTATGACGGAAGAGTGTTGTTTTAGCTGGGATGCTACCGTACGTTAGGTTGACTTGGGCTGCTTTAGGGTACTTAGGGCGCTCTAGGACGAGGCTTGCACCTCAAGCTGGGTCTGGGCGGGAGATCGCCAGGGTCTGGACGGACGCCGAGTGGTTGGTTTGGATTTGGTTTGGCTTTGGTGGTAGTGGGAAAGTGGCTGAAGCTGCTAGAGGTGTTGTTAAAGTTGCAGAGAAGATTTGACTTCTAGGTGGTAGCCTAGGAGGTGGAACCTGTGATACGCTGTACGACAACAAGAACGATGCGAGGAATACAAGGATATACGCTGCGCAGAGAAAGGCTCTTAGTAAGGACTCGAAGAACTCTTAGAAAGGGTCAAGCCGAGAACTGGTCTGGTGAAATTCCGGACTATGTGACAAGAGGGAGGGGTTGTTTGAGACGGAGGGGTCCGGATCTTATAATTTGGTTGGATCTGGATGTGAGATGTTTGCTCTTTTTGATCCTTCTTTATGAGTAGGCAGATTGAGTATGCAGTTCGCACTCCACTATCAGATCGCTGAGAAGGCGGTGTTGAATATGCTTCGTTCGCTTGCTGTGCTGACCTGTGATATGATGCACAGCACTCTTGGGTTCCGCGCGTATTGTAAGGTAAGGTTGAAGGAGATGCCGAAGCGTAGTGGTTGCTGCTGATGCCGTTGTCCGATTATGATGCTTTGGATTCCATAAGCATCATGAAGTCCAGTATGGCGGTGTCCGGGAAATACACGTATCCAGTTTTTGGTGTAATGACTGTAGTACGTAAAGGCCGTAGGATGGAAGGCGAAGGCGAAGGCGAAGGCAAAGGAAAATACAGTAGGCGGATATCACGGAATCGCCTCACCGTAGTTGAAAAGAATACTGCAATCCGGCTCAGCCTTGCATCGAGGTGTTCGTCAGCATTGCGGCTGGCTTGCTGAGATGGTTGGTGTTGACGTTGAGATGTGCTGTGCTTGTACGAGCGGCTGGCCGGCCCATACGGAAGTACGAAAGTACCAACAGATCCTCCAGTAACTCCTCGGAAGCGGGTGTTCTAGACTAATATTATGCCAATTCTGCACATCATTCACAAATAGACAAAAGCGGCATGAAACCCTGCTAACTAAACAGCGTTGTGCTAATTTATGAAAGAAATATGAAAAAGATGTGAACAGAAAGGAAAAGGGCGCAGCGCCAACCTCTAATTTAGAATTTATGGCCTCATTTACCCCTTACTTGTCTGAGCCAAGCACCTGTTAAGTGCCAGCCAAGGTCAAGCCGTCCCTATGGCAATCTGAGAGGAGATCGTCATTTTGCGGCTGTGGCTAGCTAGCTGCATGCGCCCAGGAAGCGTCGGCTTTTTCGGTTGTTGATGTTTACGTGATGGAAATACCGTACCGGACTGGATTGGTAGGTGAGGTAAACAAACAGCTGAAGTTCTGGGTATTTTACTGGTGATGATTGCAGATGAATAACTTGAAGAGCTTCATACCTGTATTGACAATTGATAGGGCAATCAGCGACTTGACTTAATTGTGGTGATGACGATGATGATGATGATGCTCCTCCCTCGTTGTCCCTGCATGACAGCCATGGATGCATTCCCCAGCACAACTCAGCTCAGCCGCCCGGAGAATTCGGCTTTCTCGCACACAGGGACATGTAGCACGCAGCACGTGATGCTCATCCCAACAAGGAAACCATCTTGCGCGCCTCGTATTTCTTTCACTTTCGCCAAGTAGATACAGATGACCGAAGCACTTCCTGACCAATATTTTCAGGGGGTTGGGTAAGCTGTGTGGATTCAAGAGTGAGGGATAGGAAGTTCAGCTCATCAAGGTTCATCTGCACTGTGGATTCTGTGTGGAGGACGACTGCACACTTTAAAGGTCCCTAGGCTGGAAAGAGTTTACAATGCGACACCGCAGGACACGACGTGATTCTATACGATGACTGCAGTGCAAATGCGGCGCGGTGTAATGGTGCAGCGCAACGAAGGTACGAAAGCGGATGAGATGAGATGAGATGAGATGAGGCTGACGGACCGGCCGGGTGAGCTTTACCTGGGCATGGATGTATGTCACGTCAGATCTCCGGGCCGGTACTGTACGGAGAGATGGGGAGACATTGGACCGGGAATTTGCGTGAGATTTTGAATGTTGGTTCTGCACATTGAAGACAGAATTATAAGACCTTGTGATTTGATTTTGTCCCGTCTGGTTTGATTGATTGATTCCTTTGACTCGATTTCTGGATGTTGATGTGTTAGTTAGACTTCAGGGTCTTGATTTGCTTTCTGTATCAGTGTTCCTGAAGATCAAATTTAACACCTTTGTTTCAATGTCTTGATAAGAGTATCTATATTTCATGCCCCCACAAAGTATCGAGCAAACCATCTCTTTAGTTCTATCCTATTTTACTATTTTACGCACGAATTCAATCATCCAAACCTCGACTCAGCTATCCGTCCCTACCATTCCAATCCTCCAACCTCAGCATCTCTTTCGTTTTGACGTGCTTCTTCCATTTTGCGGTCGCCTGGTACGTATCAGCAATTCAATCCAGCATCAGAATCATACTCCTTCATCCCATGCGCCGGAGAAAGATTGAGTGCAAAACGCAAGGGGTGGTGGACTTACCAACAACCCAACAGCAGCAGCTAAACTAACAGCAAAAGAAATATATGCGATTGTGAATCTAGCAATTAAAAATCAGCATGGACTCGACCACTCCAGCTGCCAGCCTCCTCGTCACTTCCCCTTTATATCTCCTCCGAGTCCTCTCTTACAATCCCCAAAAGAAACGAAGGAACTCACACAATCCTCAACCCGCCAAGCAGAACATCCAATACCTCCTCTCTCTGCCTTCCACTCAACCCCTTAATAAATTCACCGCTCGTGCCAGAGATAGCTTCTTGTAGAACGGTGCGGTCCTGATCAGGAAAGAGGAATGAAAGGTTGGAGAGCGAGATGTTGGTGAAGATGCTGCCAGCGATGGCGAGACAGAAGGCGATGCTTCCCATTTGTGCTGTTGGGTTTGCGTTGTCAGCATCACTTACTTCATTCAAAAGAAAAGTTTGAATTTGGGTTTGGCTTTAGGTTAGGTGATGGGAGTTGCGGGATTGTGGGAGGGAAAGAGTAGAAGGGCTGAGGAGAGGAGGGCGAGGTACATATGATAACCATCGTCATTGCGTTCCCCTTCTGTTCAGCTGGAACGTAGGATGGCATGGTTGCGTACGCGATTTGGAGATAGAGCGCGAATCCTATACCGAGGAGGACCTGAGGCGTGTATACCCAGAGGGAGGTGGTGTCTGTCTCTAATCTCGCTAAATTACGGATGTTTATCAGCAACGACATCAACAAACAATATAATCAACATCGTCATCTTTAGGCCCTATACCACGGCCTGATATTTTGGAGGATTTTGTTCCTTGCTCTTTCTGGATAGTAAGGAATAAAGACTCACCAAGTCCAACCCCACCAATAACTGCAACCACACTTCCCACGATCGGCCACCAAAGCACATGTCCAACCTTCGGCATCACGATTCCTGTGAGAGGCATAACGACAGCCATACACCCGATCATTGGCAACAACCTGATTGCAGCACCGATTGTGCTCTCCCCCCTAACAAGCTGAAAATAAAGACTCATATACTCCAACGCCAGGAACCCACCCGTGGTACAACAAGCGCTAACCGTGAAAACCAGCCAGATCTCCGGGATGTTGAGGATGGCGACGGGGAAGAGTCGTGTGGTGGGCGTGGTGAGAAAACAGGATTTCTGTTGGATTGCGAAGAGAAGGAGGGATATGGTGGAGATTGTGAAGAGGAGGATGATAGGGGGGCTGGACCATGCGTATTGCAGGCCGCCGAAGGAGATGCCCATTATGAGACCGGTCAAGATGAGGGTGTTCAGGACAGCGCCGAGGTGGTCGAAGGTGCGGAGGCGGGGGAGGAGAGGAGGTGTGGGTGAATTTTTGGAAGGATGAGAGAGGGGATCGAGAGGGGGAATTTGAGTAAGGTAGACGGGTGTGAAGAGGCCGCAGATTACGAGGTTGGCGTAGAAACCCCAGCGCCAGGAGGAGGGACCTAGAGCGCCGCCGAAGAGAGCGCCGAGCACGCGGCCGAGAGACCAGCAGATTCCTCTGTTTGGGTTGGGTATTTAGCGCGGGATTTTTGCATGAATAGATATAGGAAAAGTGCTCATGGGAGAGGGATTGAGTGGGTACATTGAAATGGACTTACACGAGTCCAATATAACTAGGTCTTTCCTCTACCGTCGTGATACTAGACAAGACGACGATTATACCAGTGTATAATCCTATCCCACCAGCACCTGCTATAACACGGCCGATGATCAACATGTTCATACTTTGAGCGGCACCGCAGAGACCGGATCCGATGGCGAAGAGGGTTAGGAAGGCTAGGTAGAGGTGTTTGGCTGGGAAGATGGTGTAGAGTTTCCCGACTGGGAGGACGAATGTTATGGCGCCAAGGGAGAATCTATGAAGGGATATTAGAGGGTGGCTTGTGCCGAGGGGAGCAAGATGAGAGGGCAGGGAGGTGATGTACCCTACAAAGATCCAGGGCAGTTTGGATGCTTCACCGAATTCGGCGAGTAGGACCTGTTGTGATTGTGAGATGGCTGTGATATCTTGGACATAAGAAGAAATGGGTAAGAATATGAAAAGGGAAAGGGAAGTTCTGATTAAGACTTACGGGAATCAAGATACTGGTCAGGTTCGTATCGAGACAATACAAAAATATCGCCGAAACAATAGATATCACAAGAACGGGCCACTAGACAAGCACATCAGCATCAGCACCGGCCTTGATCGAACTATCACGACTAGAATTCATGTAAAAGGTTCAGAGAGTGAGAGACGCACTCTCCATCCAGTAATCTTCCTCTCCTGCTTCACTGGCTTCTCCACTTCTCCTGCCCCCTCGGTCTCGACGATATCATCTTTCTCGACACCACTGGAGGCTGGGTATCTCGGATCGCGAAGCTCGAGATTTAGGTTTTGGGTGGACTTGAAAGTGATGTGTTGGGGTTGAAGATTACTTTTAATACTGAGTGTTTGGGAATACCGTTGGAACTGTTTGTAATCCATTTTGGCTCACGGGAAGTGAGAGAGGCTTGGAAGATTTCATGGGGAGAGAGTAAGAATGTCATTCTAATGGGGAAACAAGAGTGATAAAGAGAAGTGCAGATGCTTGGGGGTTGTGTCTGGGTGCGGGATGGGTGTGATGAAGATGGGGTGTGGGGAGTCATGACTCGCTCGAGGAAGTAAAGTTGTGATGAAACTTAAGATAATTGGATGTTGCCATGGTACTAGGCGAATTTATTCGTAATTTTGAAAAGTTGGAAGAAGGATGAAATATGTTTACATCGAATCTGGAAGGGTAGAAACATATGGTTGGGAATGTCTGGCAAGCCTGAAACAAGGCTTTGAGAAAACAAGATACTCAGTTTCTAGCAAGTTGCCGAAGAACGAGGAAAATCAAGCTCTTATTGGCAGTAAAGTGATAGGCGAGAGTAGCATGCCTTAACCAGAATGCACGTTTGGCATATACCTTGCAGAAAATGAAAGGTAAATCAACTTTGACTTTTGCTTTCCCGGATGGGACATGTCGGGATTGAGAGGCAGGGCGAATGCGGTAAAGCAGGCATAAACAACACCGAAACGGAAGACGATAAGAACTCAAAACATGATTGAAAACAGTCTACTGATAGGTTTCCAGCAACTCTGGCAAGAAAATGATATCTTTGACTATGAATACCACGTGACCCTCCCGCTTTTTCAGCTGAGTATCTTGATCCTAGAGGTTTACTGGTGGGCCTTCACTCTGCGACAATGCAGCATTGCATGTACAGCAGATATCATCAAAACAGTAGGTTGTGATTCCACTTGGCCTGATAAGATGCCGAGATTCTGATGTGACGGAGTCGATTCCAGTCGACGCGGGCATGGCCTGAAACCTGGAGGTTTGAGCTTCGGCAGGAGCTGGCAATGGTCCTCCGAAAGGAAGGGGATTTTTTTTCCTCTGACAGCTCACGGCAACTTGATCAGCAATAACATCAATTGGATGAGAAACATCCTACGTTTGAAGCTGTTTGCTAGTTGTAAACAAACCATAGGCCAGTGGAGTTGATCGATCAGATGAGGGGGTTTTAATTAATTGTCACGTGAACGTTGACCTGACAACGACGATTGCGCTAAATCAAGCTCCATAATAAACAAGCCTCTAACTGATAAACCTCTCGAACTCCACCAAATCCCTCTTACTCACAACAAACACAATCGCGTCAATGTGAAATTGCTTTCGCATCAAGTCGACATACTAACCATCAGCAATCACCATTAATCATGGATCAATCACCACCCAAACGTGTGACGCGCGCCCGAGCGGCTGCGAAAACAACAGACACGGGTGTCAAGACCACCAAAATCGCGACTGCCTCTTCAAAAGCAAAAGTCACTCGTAGCGTCTCGACGACCAAACGCAAGACTCGAGCCGACGATGTCGAAGACCAAGAACAACAAGACCCGGAGCCCATAATCGAACCAGAACTCAAAACAACACGAGGTCGAGCGAAGAAAGCCACAGCCCATTCGGACCCTGAGCCGGAGCCAGAGATGAACGAAGCTCCAGTCAGACCGACTCGAGGTCGCCCCAAGAAGACTGCAGCACCAGTCGCGACCCCGGCCCCTGAACCGGCGAGGGCTACAAGAGGACGCGTGAAGAAGATTGAAGTCCCCGAGGAGGAATCAATCGTTGTCGAGGAGCCGCAGAAGAGACCAACCCGAGCACGAGCTGCCACTATCAGCAAAGCAACAGCTCCCAAGAAGTCTGTCAAATTCGAAGAACCCGACAAAGAAAACATCGTTCCTATCGAAGTCAACGCAAAGGGGAAAGCAAAGGCTGCTGAACCTGCTACCGGTCTGCGAGCGAAGCCCGTTCGAAAGCCGGCTGCGACAGCTACCACTCGAGCCACTCGTGGGCGTGCGAAGAATACTGTTGAAGAGAAGGAGAAATCGTCACCGCTCAGCCCAAAGAAGGCTACACAGGTGGCTACTGCAAAGGAGCCCGTCTCTGAGGATGAGTTGGCTACAACGGAGAAGACACCCATGAAACCCCTCATGAAGAGTCCAATGAAGCCTCCCGGAAGTGTGTTTGGCACCGCAAAGAAGCTGGACTTCTCATCTTCCAACTCCATCACTGTCAACAGAGTCGTCACCCAAGATCTTAAGGGATCCATTATTGCCAGCCCAGCTCGCCGTCCTCCACAATCCCCATTCAAGGAAACCTTCAAAGCATCCAACCAAAAAATGAATATGGGGAATTCGATGCTCCAATCGCCTTTCAAGCCGTCTCTCCCAGCGCCAAACACCACCACAGAGAACTCTCCATTCAAAGCTTCGTTGCTTCAATCACCTGCTAGACGTCCACAATCACCAACCAAGGTCGGCGAGAATGGTTCTCCCAGCAGATCTACCAACAATGCATCCTTGTTTGCTGGAACACCTAAGGCCAGCACCTTCAAGATCTCGAGATTTGCGACGCCAAGAACAGTCGGCAAGAGTGATGTTCGAACTGGCCAGATGCTCCCTCCCGCTATGCCTGCCGCTACTGGAAGCCCAGTCTCGAAGGACGATTCTGACTCCACCATGATGGTTGCTGAGCCTAGCTTGTCATTTTCTGGTCGCCTTTCGTCAATAATGCCTCGAGATGCAGACCCATCGTTCGAAAAGTCTGAGCCTATCGCCGAAGAGCTCGAGGTCTTGACCATTGTCAATAGTGAACAAGTTGACGAGCCAATGGTTGTGGATGAAGCAGATACTATGGTCGTCGAGGACCCAATAGACCATAACACGACTCCTCCCACATCTCCACCGAGGAACAGCACTGGATTCTCAGCAGCTTTCGCTCTTCGCGAGACAGACAACAGCCCATTCGATGATTCAGAGTCCGAGGATGAGCTCGCTTCAGGTTCTCCAAGATACTCGCCAATCCCAATATCTGGCTTCAACATATCTCACGACTTTACCACGTCACCAACCACACCAACGCCATTCACCGCGATCGCCAAAACACCAAAGACAGCACCTACCCAGAGATCCTTCGAGTCTGCTCGCAAGAACAAGATTGGATTTACTCCACTTGCTAGACAATTGAGTGACTGGATGGCAGCTAGTCCTGAAAAGAGCGACGGCAACAACTCGGATGAAGCGATTTCCCCTACTGAGCTCATCTCTCAGCCGGACCAGGATACTACACCACGACCATCGCCTGCCAAGAGCTCATTCTTCGAGGACGAGATGTCCATTCGGGATGAGCTGGCAGTTGAGCCAGAAACTGCAGCAGAGGAGACCGACATCTTGGACGCTAACTTTGAACCAGTCGAGCTTGATGAAGAAGACATGGCACTTGCCTTTGAGGCCGACGAGATGTCGATGCTTGAACCTGATGAGATCGAGGCTCACGTTTACGAATGCATGTATCAGGAGACCGAGAACCACGAAGAAGCTCTGCCAACCCCAGAGGAGGAGTTTCTTGTCCACGAACCAGCCGCTCCGGAGACCACCGACAACGTTGAAATTGATCAAGAATTTGACCAGGAGATTGAACTCACTCCAGCCAGTGAGATCGCACAGTTGGAAATCTCGGAGCCTGAGATCCAGGAATCCGAGGCTACGCCTGCTGATATCCCATCTGAGGAGTTCCAACCCTTGACCGTTCAGGATGTTGAGGTCACTTCCTCTGTATCGGAGCGAATTCAACCCGAAGTCGATCAAGAATTCGATATCGACGAGTTGGCAGGCGAGATCGAGATGCCATCAGCTCCCGCATCCGCTGCGTCAGAGGCAAGCCAAGAGTACGGGGATGAGAATGCTATGCCAATTGATCCACAATTAATGCCAGCACCAGTTACTCAATCTCCAATACGATCTTTTGCTACACCAAAACCAAAGCGGGTTCTGGGAGAGCGAGTATGCCACACTGTCTCCAAGGTTCCTCTCAAAGCTGCTGCAGAGCATACTCCCATGAGACCATCACCTGCGAAGCGAAGTGCAAGCATCTCCCGACTCCCATCTCAAAGGCCTTCGAGCAACCTATCTCGCAACAATACCGTCATTTCATACTCCCCTACCAAGAATACGCCAAGAACTCAAACCACAAAGCAGAGCCAGGATATTGTGATGCAAGATTCGATTGCGACACCTTCCAAAGCTGAGGGATGGTCAACTATGGGAACTCCAGCTCGCACCCCCCGTCGCGACATCAACACTTCATTGTTGAAGGGTGCTGTTGTCTTCGTTGATGTCCACACAAGCGAGGGCTCTGATGCCAGTGCTCTTTTCACAGAGCTTCTAACTCAAATGGGTGCTCGATGTGTCAAGACCTGGAACTGGAATGGAAGTTCTGAAGACACAAGCAAGATTGGTATTACCCACGTCGTGTTCAAGGATGGTGGAAAGCGCACATTGGAGCGAGCCAAGGAAACCAACGGAGTTGTCTCTTGTGTTGGCGTTGGATGGGTATTGGAGTAAGCTCCCTCTTCATTTTATCTTGTTACCAATGCTAATAAATTACAGCTGCGAACGCGAGAATAAATGGCTCGATGAGTCTGCATACTCTGTCGACACCGGAATGGTACCAAGAGGTGGTCACCGACGTCGCAAGAGTATGGAGCCCCGTGCTTTGGCCAAGATGAACGGCGAGCTCATTTCATCCATGACTCCAAACCGTAACGCGTCGCCTACAAAAGAGTTCCTCCACTTCCCAGATACTCCAGTCACCACCAAGAGCCGGAGACGCGAGTCTGTCCAGTGGGTTCGATCACCAGCCTCATCTTCATCAGGTGAGGTTGATGATCAGACCTTGATTCTCTCCCCCGTCCCCGCGACTCCAGCACCCGAGACCATCTCCGCTTACGGCGAGGAGGGTCTGTATGGCGAAGACACCCCAGTTGGCCAGACTCCTTACTTTCTCCACACGGAACAACTAGTTCAAAAGACTGCTCCACCTGGAAGACGTTACGTTGACACGGAGCAGGGAGATGGGCAGAGTAAAGTCTCCATGGGAGCGGGATTCTTGAGCGAGAAGAAAGATGAGAGTGTTATGATGCGCTTGATGGCCGCTAGGAGGAAGAGCTTGCAGTTCGCTCCTAAGGTTGGAAGTCCACTTGCGAGAGGATCGCTATTTTAGATTGTATTTGGGGTAATGGGCAGGGAGGCAGGCGTTCTATTCAGACTGTTGGAGATGGTCTGAGTGCGATGATGATATGAATTTGATTTGGGATACTGGATGGATGGGGTGGGATTGGCGTGTTGGAGTAGTGTTTGTTCTTGATTTGGACGTTCCTGTGCCTTGATTCGTTGTTGGTAGTAACTCGTACTACCAGACTTATTGTTGCATTGAGTGAGATACATACAGGATATCAAACCCTTGACTTCTGCAGATGATGATTTCTGTATTGAATTGATTCATTCTGCGGTTGCGGCAGTGTCAATGAATATGCTCCTTTCTAGTATTCATACCTTTCATACGTCTTGTTGATGTTTGCAGTGTAGAGCCGAGCTGCTGCTATATTTAGCGAAGGGCCTGGGAGAGCATGTGGCTGACAGGGCTGAAAACGCCTCGTTTCTCGGCCTCGTGGCATCATTACCGCCCGTCATCTCGAGAACCTGGCTCTCTATCTTCTTTGTTCGAAGTCTCCACGATCCGAAAGTATCAGCCCGTAGCCATGGACGTCGATATCAGGGGATTTACCTACCGGCCCGTGTATCCCCGCTGGTTCGAGCCCAACTTTCACGAGCGCTTCTCAGCCGTCGTAAGCAGTCCCGAATTCATTGCCGTCTCTGCAGCCTTCCTCCACCACCTGATCGGGTACCTCAATATCGTGTTCTTTGTTGGTGCTATAATCACAATCTGTATCTCGGCTTTCTTCTCGCTTGTTCTTAGAGATGGCATCTATGACCCGGGGACGGAAAGGAGGTTCATCTTGGACATCAGGCCGCGGTTGCTTTATATACTCACAGGTGTTTTTATGAGGCACTGGAGGCCAATTTTCTGGGCGCTGACGGCTCCTTTTTGGTTGAAGCCGGAGGATTTTATTCCGGGCAAGACCCTAGCGGCAACTATTGTTGTAGTTGGTGGCTTCTTGTTTTTCGATTGGAAAGCCAACTTTCCATGCTTGATTTACACCCGAGAAGGCTGCTATACTATGATGGCCTTGATCGCTGCTTTTGTTGGATTCCTGTTCAACAATTGCTGGCTTATTTTTCAACGATTACCTTGGCCAGCCAAGAAGCATGTAGAGCAGTATAAACATATGGACAATCCCGCTCTTGAACCCGGAGAGATTCGATTACTGAAACTAAAACGCTGGATACCTTTCCTTGGAGTGAGAGCTATTCTTTACCCTGTCAAGCTCGGAGACAGACCCATTTACGAAGCAATCTCATATACCTGGGGCACATCGAAAGAGATGCGCGAAGTTTCTATCAATGGCAAGCCGTTCGTTACATCTATGTCAACATATGACGCCTTATTCGGTTGTAGCTCGATGTTCAGGTCAAGAGTTCTCTGGATTGATTACATATGTATCGACCAGACGAATTATTCAGAGAAGGGAAGTCAAGTGAAAATGATGACGGAGATATACAAATCAGCAACTCGTGTCGTTGTCTGGCTGGGCAACACTCTTAGCTCTCGTCTCGCAATCGGTCTCCTGAACGAGATGGCCACTTTGCCATCTACTGTCGACAGCTATCGTCGGTACGAACATTTGACGAGTTCCGTTCAATGGATAGCCATGGTAGATTTCTTCAGCTTGCTGTGGTTCACCCGAGTGTGGATCGTACAAGAAGTGGCTGTCTCAAGAGAAGTGATCTTCATATGTGGAGGCATGAAATTCTCATGGGACATGTTGGTGAATTGGGCAGAGATGTTCCGGGATCCGCAAATCAGTGCTCTCATGTGTCTCACACAACAAAGCCAGAATGCCAAACGGAACATAATCAACTTCGGTGCCATTGCGTCTGCACAGCGACGCTATCAGATAGCTGCTCCATACCGCAAGAATCTTGATTTGTACAAAGGGGCTGATGCCATCATGAAAGCCCTGAACAGGAGAGATCCTCGGCTCGGCAGCAAACCAGATGAACCGACCATGATGGATAATCTCGCAGTCGTGTTCATGCCCTTATCCCTGCCATTTCTGCTCACTGACTTTGGTGAATTCGATTCCACAGATCCGAGAGACAAGATCTTTGCTTTCACGGGTCTGGCTACCGACGAACCTAACACAGCATTCGCTCCCGATTATACAAAGACCGTCGAAACTATTTATCGAGAGACGGCGTTGTATCTTTACAATGGCAAAGACCCTTTCTCTGTCATATCGTGTGCAGGAATTGGGAGCAGAAGAAAGATAAATTTACCCTCCTGGGTGCCTGACTGGACGAGTCTTCCAACCGGTGCCTCGTTCACACGTCCCGGCTACTTTGACGATCTCTCGACTGACGCCCGTTGTTCGGCATCTGGAAGTACAAAGGCACGAGTCTCCTTCGATGAGTCATTTCCGGAAGTTCTGGGGCTAGGTGGTATCATTGTAGATGATATTGCATATGCTGGAAGGACATTTGACTTGGATAACTTTGATGATGATTTCATGGTCGACGAGATTGGGAATCGATTCTCCCCTCGAGAGTTTACCGACAATTATCTCTGGGTCTGCGAAGCTCAAGAGCTGGCTAAGCATGCAACAAAATACGGAGATGGTGACGATGCTATTGAAGAGGCATTTTGGCGGACACTCGTTGGCGATCAGACACCCTTCAAGCGACCTGCGCCGTATATCTTGTACCGTGATTACAAACAATGGGTTCAATTCTTGGAATACAACGACAAGATCGGGAAGGAGATAGTAGCGAACGAGAGGAAGAGTCTACCTACAGATGAAAGCTACTGGCAGACTGTTCAAGATACTGCGACGTGGGGCTTGGCTTTGGGGACTTGCGTCTCTATGCGTAAGTTCGCTGTTACTAGCAATGGGTATATGGCTGTTGTGCCTGCTTTGTCGGAGGTGGGTGATGTTGTTTCTGTTGTTTGTGGTGCTAGATACCCCCTTCTGTTGAGGAACAAACCTGAGGTCCAATATCACAATGGGGAGATGCGTGCTGTTCATGAGTTGGTGGGAGAATGTTATGTACATGGTATTATGGATGGGGAGTTGATGAACATTGAGACCGAGGTATCAGAACTTTTGATTGTGTGACAGGAATCACTGTACGAATTCTTGGGGATTGAGATGAGGAAGTAGCGGAATTTCCAAAAGTCAATAACCTAGAGGTGACCTAGGGAGCGCCGCCAATACCACCACAACTTACTTGTATCATGACGACTGACACTCTGTAGTGCACAGAACATGGTATCGTCTTGGATTCCTCGTTTTTATTATCGTCCGCTTTCCTTCCCAGCGCCTTCGCTTCACTCTTTTTGTTTTTACCGACAAAATTAGACATTTCAGCTCTGCCCCCGGATCATCGCAATGCCGGGGCTAGACTTCTCATGGCATTCCTAGGGTCTAGCCACGTCGTCAACCCATATTTATTTTCATTTCAGTTGATTTAAGGTTATTTTGTTCCCGTGCCCTAGAGTCATTGCAGGGTGATCATCCGGTAATTTAGATGCCGGCGTTGTAGCACCCCGGAGAAGCTTCTTTCCATGGCTTTAGCTGCATGTCACTATCACTGGCTGCTTTGGATGTCAGTCAACAATGGGCTTGGCGGCAACAGTCTAAGTATCATGGCAGGAAAATTGGGCCTACTTTCGTGAACTTTTGCTCTCTTTGTTGTCGGTGACTTTTGTAGATTGGTAATGTTGAGTTCATCGGTCGAAAGTCTAGTTGGGCGCACAGCCTCACACCGATACTTCGATTTCTTTCATTCCCTTACAGTCACAGAAATATGGCTGTTCATTTCTTTCTTCGAGTTCTTACTATTACACCTTATACTTAATTGCTCCTGAATTCCAAAGATGACACGCATCACTCCCCGAACTTGTCTCTGGCCTCTGGCGGGAAGCCTTTCGCTGACTTTTGGCCTGTCGATAGGCCTGACATATCGCTCTGATCACCATTGTTATGCTGGAACATGTGGAGAATGGCTCTTTCCTTTGCAGGCAAGATTGCATGTTGTTGTGTGGTATTGTTGGCTTGGAATATCAGTGACGGTCCTCGCTGTTCGAGCATTTCACCCCACGATGCAGAAGTTTCTCCGAAGGGGTCTCCTCAGCCGCAAAATCCCCTTCATCGCAAAGCATCTTCCAGCAAGTGGTCTCCTGGTCTTGCTCTGGATCATCTCTCTGTACGGCATTATTATCGGAATCTGGTGGGTTCGACTTGATAGTTATTTCACGAAAAGGGGTGTGGAGGGAGGTGTGTTTTCAGGAAACAAGAGACTGGCTGCCATAGCACTGACTGGCCACCTTTGCGATGTTACGATGGGCATGGCTATTCTGCCGATATCTCGACACAGTGCACTCGCTTCGTTTTTTAAGATTTCCGTGGCGACTACCCTCACTTTCCACATGATCACAGCATACATTCTCTTCATTCTCGTCTTGACACATGGCCTTTTGTACGTTTCTTGGATACCGGTCTTCGAGGCGCTTCCCACTGCACTGAGGAGGGTCTACCCCGTACTAAACCCTACTTACTTATATGACGAGACATGGCCAGGAAGGTCGTCTAGTTTGGGAATCTGGCGAGCGTCTCTGATCTTCACTGGTCTTGTTGCCGCATTCATCATGCTCTTGATCTTCATTACAACACTTCCTTCTATTCGAAGTCGACATTTCAATATCTTCTACTTCACTCATTTGCTCGGGATTGTCGCCATTGTCGTAATATGTCTACATGCGAGTACCATGCTGTACTGCACTGCGCCAGGTTTGGCAATGTGGTTGTTGGATTGGATGATGCGATTATACGAATTATGGGCACCTCTGGATAGTAACATTACCTCGTTTGGGAAAGAGTGGTACTGGTAAGACAAAACACTCTCTGACCGCGTGCAGTACCGCTGACTCGGTGTGTAGTATCTCAGTCCCTCTACCACGTCGTCGACTAGACGGCTGTTCCTGCTCCTCTCCACTCGCACATTTCTACATTCATCACTCTGGCTCCTCGGTCCGAGAACTTCATCCATTCACAACAATCACACATCTGGCATCTCAGGATGCAATCACAAGTCCTCATCTAGACGATATCGACATTAAGTTCCTGTTTCGTAAACGTGGCATCGAAGCTCCTATAATAGTACCTGAAGCGAAGCGAGGTTTCGCTCCTACGATATTTGGCATGGTTCGGCGGATACGAAGAAGAAAATCACAGTCCCAATGGACGAATAAGCTTGCAAGTCTGGCTGCAGAGGATGGTCGGATCAAGAGGAAGAGAACAAGCGACGGCTTGGAGTTGGGAAATGGAGGTTTTCAGGTCTCACTTCGTCTTGAAGGGCCGTATTTTACGCCAGCTGATCCAAAACGATATCGTACTGTTGTTTGTCTAGTTGCCGGGACAGGAGTAAGCGGTGCGCTAGCTATCGCGAGTATGTTCAAGGAGCTCGAGAGACAAGACGTAACTCCGACCATCAATTCTGCGTCAAAATTGAAGGAGCTGGGAGTTGAAGAGAGCGCCGAGACGTTGGCTCAGACACGTCTGTGGATAAGGTGTGTTGTGTTGTGGAGCGTTAGGAGTGATAACTTCATTGACCTTCCAGCTCTCAAAAGTTAGTCTCCCAAACATATCGTCTTCTACATGGTTTCCTTTTACTAACACTCAGAGAAGCTACTCCAAGTTCCGCACTCGATGTCCGCATTCACCTGACTGGTGATGGCAGACCTCGGCTTTCTGTTGGTGATGCTCTAGATGAAATCCTAAGCGAGGGCGTACTAAGAAACCCAGAAGCAAGCGGTGCTGCAAAGACGTGGGTGTACATCTCAGGACCGAACGCATTCATTGCGAATGGGAAGACCGCATGTAGAGATCGGCAGCAAAGAGGCGTTGAATGGTACGGTGCGAAATGGGAGATATGAGCTGTAAATATCCTCCAAGGTGAGCATTGGCTAGACACTGAGAAGCAGTGTTGCAGACACCATCTGCCCTAAAAGTTCCCGAGGGCTTTTCTTGTGTTCGCAAGGCAGATAGCTAAGGCTCTCTGGCAACTCTGGCTGTGGCACCATTTGTTTTGATTGGGTCAGGTACTTATGCATATGCACTCCCTCACATCTAAGCCAATAGCATGGAGCTTTCAGCCATCTCCGAGAAAGAAGATTGATTTATTCCTGTTCAGTTCACCGTTTGTACTGTATGTCATACCAGCGCAGCCAATAAGAAGTATGATTTTGCTCCTATTGTTTTGCCTTACTTCACCTTGCGAATTCGAACAACGCACAAGATCACACGAGAAGGCCTACTTCCTAAGGCCTATTCTTCATTTCCCCTTTTCCTCACTTTCGAAACATGGTTTTATTTACAATTAGTACAACTGATTATTTTGAGAAGGATATCTACTTTCGTTTTGCCCTCAAAATTCGACAGTCTCACCATTTCCTGATTTATCTCGATGGGCCGGGTCGCTTCGCAAAACAGTCGGCCATCTTTGCAAGGCTACGAGCCCGGAAACTTTGACCTGAGCATTGCGCTTGAACCTCAACCTAGGCAGCCTCGATTTCCTCCTCAAAGTTGAACAGAATGGCAGATATCCAACCACATTCAGATGAGTCTGACACCAGACCCCCGAGCTTATCAGAAACGTCAAGTGAGGCTGCCAGCGATCAATCCAGCATCAGCAGCACGAGCACCTCTCCGCCTCCGACACCCCACGACATCGATCGCTGGAATCGACACATTACACTACAAGAATTCGGAGCCAGTCTTAATGGCGCAGCAAGAGCATTGTTTCCAAATGAAAGAACCTCGAGGTATACGTGTGTGACAGTCTTGATGATCAGTTGGCAAGATGAAGATCCTAGACTGCCCGTCTCCCTGGAAATAGCTGAATTGATACGTGTATTCACAGATATCTACCATTACGACGTGGAAGAGTTTAAGATACCAGCACTGAACCCACATTATGCACTGAATCGCAAGATTATGGGCTTTGTTGAGCCGGCCCCAAACGACAAAGAGCACCTCAAGATTGTCTATTATGCTGGACATGGGAGACTGACAAAGACAAGATTGCTGGAGTGGACGAGGTATACTATAAGCATTCTCCTTATTGTGTTATCGCATCTTTGCAGAAGAACGGCCGTGTTCATCTCCTCAGACCCCCGCTAAGTCTTTTGGTCGACCAGTGGCCGAGACAAACCTAGATCGCACCCCCAGTCGCGCATTCCATCAGTCCAATGGAGTGGAATACAGGTTCTACTCGAGCAAGCCGAAAGCGACGCTCTGATTCTTCTGGATTGTTGTGCAGCCGGCACTTCAAATGCCGGCGGTGGCAGTGGGGTGACCGAGCTGATTGCCGCATGTCCTTACAACGGAACAGCAAATGGTGTTGGACCATACTCATTCACAAATGCACTTGTAGTTGAACTCAAAGAGCTGAGTCTAAAGCGTTCGTTTTCGGTGGGGGAGCTGTATTCCAACATCTTCCTCCGTGCACAATGTCAGCTTTCTGAGCATGGTAGAGACCGGCCAGCACCCATTCACCTACCGCTGACTCGACAATCGAAGTTCCCTCGGAGTATTCAGCTGTCGATACGAAGTGAGCTGGAACATTGTCCCACGCCAGCCATTGAAGCGCCTGGGACATGCCAGACCTCCTTCCCTCACATTGCAGCGGACTCTCCAGGCCAAGAATCCTCCGGCACAACCTCCAAGTCTCCGACATCATTACCCACGATGTTACCTAAAACATTGTCAAAGTGTTTTGTCCCAAGGCTACTATTCGCAGTTCGGCTGAAAGAAAGCTTTCAATCGAACGAGCTGTCAACAGAGATGCTAACCGAATGGCTTCGAACGATCCCTCTGACTAGCGTGGAGGAAATCAAGGTAGAGGCTGGATTCCAGAGTTTCTCTTCGCTGGTAATTGTGTCCGTACCCATTGCCATGTCGGCATATTTTCCAGCCCACCCAGCCGTTTCCTGTCTGGGCCCAGTAACATCAAGAAACGTTTTTTCCCAGACGAAAGAAGCGGCTTATATGTCTGATTATCCTTCCAAGAAGAAAACAAAGCTATCCGACGATTTCTCTCCCGTCATTTTACAGCGAAAGCAAAGCTTAAATGTAGCAAACGGTAGGAAGAAGCGATCACAATCATCGAGTTCGTCATGGGCAGAAATACGGCCAGGCCGATCTCCGTCTGAACCCTGGAAAAGCTCCCCTTTGGCAATTCCAGATCCCGTACTTGAGAGCCAAGTAAGAGAGACAATGTCAGAGACAGCTGTGGATGATGTGGCACGAGAGCCATCTGCCCAAAGTGAAAAGAGCCTGCTGAAGCATAACTTCGGCATCGCCTCGCGACCACATCCGAAGGAGGCGCCGGTCGCACATTCCAGGCCAATTAACGATCACAACGACATGCGGATAATGCAAAAGATCCTCGAAATTCCATCGAGAGCACCAAAAGATTCCGAAAAATCGACATGTGTCGCAGAACAACATCAATCAAGCACTCCTGGACTCAACAGCGAGCCACCACATGATTCTAGTAGCACCCCAGGGAGTGTTCAAGAGCAGAACGAGAGGCTGGATGAAGACAAAGCAATAGATCTCGATGATCTAGATGCCAGCAGCCTCGCGACCAGGAATACGACAGTCGGTGTAGCTGGGTCAAAGTGGAGTCCACTTTCTGGTAGTAAGGTCACCTGGAGCTCAAGCATGACGAGTCTGCAGACTCAACTATCCAAGAGGTTTTCTTCCATTTTGGGCCATCGCGGTGCAATGTCTATATTGTCAGCCATTACGAAGCCAAGTTTCTTGGTAACCGTCACACTCGAACAAAAAGTTTCGCGTTCTCCATCAGCACGGCAACTCTCAGCCGCACGAGAGGCTTTGAGATTCGCAATGACGAATGATGGTACACAGTCTGATGTTACGAATACGGCTTGGCGTTGGTACATTTCATATCTCGAGCATAGGATTAGGGCGGCTTGGGTGCCACTGTTTCGTCCGATTCTGCGGGACATTGACAGCACTATGGACTCGCCAACGGAAGAGGACTTGGCCGTGGTCTTGAGACTGTTTACCACAGTTGGTATGACTCTTAGAAGATGCGATGACATTGCCCTTACCGACATTGTGTACGCTATGGATAATGAGTATGGCTTCGAGCATCGCGACGAAAACCGCTCACATGTGACACAAATAGCATTTGCAGCCATTGGATGGATAAGTAGGCAGTATAACCCCTAAAAGGTTTAAAATGAGCTAACTTGCATTTCGCAGCTCTTCTATATACTCCTAGCATTGAATCCAGGTATGGGGAACTAGAGCTGTTCAACCCAGAGGCGATGTCTTGTCATGACATGGTCATCAGCTCCCAAAGTCATCAGGTACCGCGGAGAATAAAGCGGCAGTGGAACCAATCGCGGACTATCATGAGGTACAAGCAAGACTTCCAACTGGTCGACCAGCCACTACCTTCTCTACTTCAGACGTTCGGGGCAATATTGCCCGAGCGTTGCCATGGGCTGACTGGAGACATTTCACCCTTGGCCGTGTGGGACTCCAATTACCATGATCCATGGATAGAAGTCCATTCGATCTCCTTCCAAGCCGTGTCAAAGATTGCAAAGATACAAATCGAATGGGTGGACTGTCTCTCCTTTCATCTAGAGTTTGATTCACGCACAGGCACACTCAAATTATTTCGCTTCCCTTCCATTTGTCTGATCATGGTCACAAAACAAGGCAAATCCGGCCTGTTGTCCCAGTGAGTACTAAATCAGCTCCTAGAGACAGAATCGCTGACCAAGACAGACTACTTCAAGATGCCCAATATGCCCGGAGTGGATGGTCAAGCGGGAAAGACACAGCAAGCGACTATTACAGGGAGGTAATACTCTCATACCGCCTCATATTTGCCGAGAGAAGGTCATACAGTGGCTTCAACAACCTCGAAGCAGCGGGACTGAGAAGCCAACCGCATCCAGACCCCTTACTTGCAATACTATGCGGACAAAGCTGGACAAGTGACAGGGCCACAGCAATTTGGAACGAATGTGGAATCTATGGAGACCAGATGCGCTATAGGAGATCGGACTGGCAATATTTTGGTGATCGCTTGCTACGTCTCCAGGAGTATACTTTGCACAGCCAATCAAAGGGTATCGCAGCAGTGTGGTACGACAAAAGAGATGCCGTGCGCTGGTGGACATTTTGGGTGAGTAGAACCCTGTAAACTCGAAAGAGTCCGAGATGACGAGCTGACTCTACATTTCAGTGCGTGTGCGTCATCGGGGTGTCTGCACTTTTATTGGGAGTCTTACAGGTAATGTCACCAAATAGACTCCGAGAGCTTTCCGTGCTAATGTCTGAGATGAAGACAATCTTGCTAGGCTTGCAACTGTACTTCACGATGTGGCCGCCGGAACACTAAACCGGGTAAGGCCGCCTTGGATTGCTAGAAAGTGGCATCTTGAAAGCTACTACGGCTAGGGCAAGGCCAAACGGCAGCCCGGCTCGGACCTTGGGGAGTGGCCAATAAATATAGAGTGAACTACCCAGTCGTTGACATGAAGACTTCCTCTTGTCCAAGCTGAAGGCGATAGTTCCAAACATTTCGACAGTGACGACGTTCTGGATGTTTAGATTCCCAGACTCATCAGGAATATAGGAGGCGGTGCGAGTTCAAGGAAGGTGCCAATGCACTTACAGCTTTGTACAGGTATCTCGCAGATAGAGTGGTGACTGAACTCTCTTTCCGAAATTCTCGCTTTGCCGAACGTTCCGAGCAATGTATAAGAGAAGAATCAAATCAACTGAATCATGCCGACTTGCAAAGTAGCTTGAACAAAGTACGGCATGCTTTGCTAATGTTATGACGTCCGACTCTTGTCTACAGCAAGCCAATTTTCTTGGGAATCATCGCCCAGCTTCGTGTGGAATGGACTTTGCCACTCCAGCGGTTGATGTAATGGTTAGAACCTAGCTTATCGGACAAAAGTTGTCTACAATGAAATTTGAACTCACTTTGAAGCGTTTCGGATGTGTTGTTGAACTTTACTTACAAAGTCCATCGATATCTTGAGGATGAAGATGCCATTGTAACCATGTCTGTCTAAAAGGGGGTATCGAAAAAAAGGGGCGGTACACGTGACTAATGGCTAGTTGCCAAGAATCCTGAGACTCCATCCAAGACATAAGGTTTTCACCCCTCATATCAGCAACAAATCTTGGATCACCCGCTTCTTCCATCGACAAACTATATCTTGTCGCCCAGAAGGACAAGAATCGATGTAAAGGAGGTGGATACGAAAATACGAGTCCATCGAGTGCCGCTGTCACGGGCTGGTTGCTGTGGAATTACACGCTGTGGCAGATAATGCCAATGTTTTCCGAGACACCAAACGGTGTCTCGAGGGCGAATTTCCGCTCACTTGGCGGCCCACAACAAATGCTTCCTTGGGCTCTGATCCTATGAATTCAGCGTCCAAGACTCTGGGCATCATCACCCTCACCCCTGAAAGATTGGCAGACGCGCAATTGTGCCAGTACATAAATCGTTCCGCTGGCCTGGGCAGAGCGCCCGAAGACACTTGATCAGGGCTGTGCTGGAACGTCCCTTGGCGGCTCCCCAGATGTTGTCCCCGGCTGTCCCATGTTTTGGCTTCCTCTGAACTTCGTAGGTTTGTCTCATCTTTCTCAGTCAGTCGTTATCCGAAAACATACAGATCTCCATCCATTCTGTAAGCTGTGGTTCGTTCTCTGTTCAGCCAGTCAATCTTTTAGCAGTCCTCGAGGTCTCCCCTTTTCCTTGTTGTACGCCGTTTACTATCGTTAAACCTCCGGCATCTTCGACATCATGAGGTGGAGTACATTTGTATACACGGGGTCACTGTGTGTGGTGGGAGTAGACGCAGCAATTACGCTGGACCTCAAATCCAGACAATCGATTATCGACGCTGCTGGCACCGTTGCATACGATTTGATGACCTACTACACGGGGAACAGAACTGGAGATACACCTGGTAACTTGCCAGATCCATATTACTGGTGGGAAGCTGGGGCTATGTAAGATCTATCTAGAATCCATGGAATTCTCAAGTCGCCGTACTGATGGGTTCTTTGCAGGTTCGGAACGATGATCAACTACTGGTACTACACGGGGGACACAACATACAATGCGGTTACGAAGCAAGCACTTCTACATCAAACTGGAGACGATGGGGATTTTATGCCGTTGAATCAGACAAAGACACTGGGAAATGATGATCAGGGGTTCTGGGGAATGGCAGCAATGACGGCTGCGGAGACGGGATTCGAGGACCCCCCAGAGGGATCTCCCGGATGGCTCGCACTCGCCCAAGGAGTTTTCAACACACAAGCACCTCGATGGGACACGTCGACCTGTGGAGGAGGACTCAGATGGCAGATTTTTACCTTTAACAGCGGATACACTTATAAGAACAGCATTTCGAATGGTTGCTTCTTCAACCTTGCTTCGAGGTTAGCTCTGTATACAGGAAATGCAACTTATGCAGAATGGGCAGAGAAGACTTGGGTCTGGATGACCGACATCGGTCTCATCAATGACAAGTTCGAAATCTTCGACGGAACACAGAATACAGACAACTGTACCTCAAAAGATCACAATAAGTGGACCTACAATACTGGCATCTTCCTGATGGGTGCTGCCACCATGTATAATTATGTACGTACTGTCAATTCGCCCCAATCTGGAACCTCTGCTAATGAACGTCAGACAAATGGCTCTACTATCTGGAAAGAACGAACCGAGTCTCTGATCACAGCTTCAAAAGCCTTCTTCCTCAATGGTGTCCTGTACGAACCTTGCGAACCGACAGGAAAGTGTAACGTCGATCAACGTTCCTTCAAAACATACTTCACTCGCCAGCTGGCAGCCACAGCCGAACTTGCGCCATGGACCCATGACAACATCATCGCCGAGATCGAGACATCTGCAATGGCCGCTGTAAAGACTTGCACCGCAGGAAAAACTGGAACACAATGCGGATTGAAGTGGACGACGGGGACGAACGATGGTAGTCTAGGTGTAGGAGAGCAGATGGCTGTGCTAGAGATCATACAAAGTAATCTGGTAGACCAGGCTCCTGGATGGAAGAGTGATGTTAAGGGAACCGGAACCAGTACTGGAAACGCCGATGCAGGAAAGGGCAGCAAGACCGATTCGTCACAGCTGGCGCAAATCAAGATCACGGCTGGTGATAGGATTGGTGCGGGAATCTTGACAGCGATTGTTATTTGTGGGGTACTAGGAGGGAGCGCAACCATGATTTTGGGTGTTTAGGTTGGGTATTTTGAGGCGTATTGCATATCAGCATTGTATTGTTTATTTTGTACAAAGTACTGCAAGGCAGTCATATATTCCCCCGTGTACCCGAACAACAAAAAAGAGAGTTTCCTTCGAGTTCTTTTCTTTCTTGGATTCAGAAATCATTCTTCGTTTGTATCATTTCATCGTGCTATACAAAAGATGGGATGATGTTCCCATGAGGGGCAGCATTTCCTGCAAGATAGCAGAAACGTTGATGCGGTCCGACGAACCGAGTCGGCTCCCGAGTCTGGGTAGCTCCTTTATGCTAAGATCCACGTTGGTTGCGAAATTTATTGGTGGAACTTCATCGATTCCATCTCATCTCTAGATTTCCCAGTATCTAATCCCATCCTGGCTCTACGGTATCATTCCCTCCGCTTTCCAAGTTAAGCACATGCCTGAGAAGTTTAATTCTTCTGCTCCTAGCCTCAAATACCCCGCAGCTGCAAGTATCTGGTGCCTGGGCATCTCCAGATCTTCTGGAGCATTTGATATTCGTTCGAATCTTCAACTTGGATAAAATAGTTTGCCTAGCTTTTGGGATTTATGGGTTAAACTCCCTTTGCAGCCTGCGGAAGTTTAGGTTCCGTGTAAACAGACGTCACGGTTCAGCTGTCGAGATGTAAAACCCCAGGTCCAACATGTAGCTTCTTATGTTTTGTTCTTTCTTATCTTAGTCAAGCGGTTTGATTCCTTGACCAAGTCACAAAGCTAGCATGAAGTTCCCAACAGTAGCCGCAGCTTTGGCTCTCCTGGCGACACAGGCAATTGCTTCCCCAACCAACGGAAATAGCAATAATAGACGCCCGAAAGGCTTCCCATACACAGACGGGGAGCATTTCAAGCTTGATGGCAAGCCATTCCTCTTCGCTGGGAGCAATGCTTACTGGTTTCCATTCATCAATGTCCGTCTGATATTTTGGCTAGACTTGCACACACTCTGACAAACCACAGAGCCCCCCGGATGTCAAGATAGCGATGGAAACCGCTGTGAGGGCTGGACAGAAAGTCATTCGGACATGGGCATTCAACGACAAGAACGAAACTTTCATTCCGGGTGGAATTCCTCAGTATGGAGGTGAAGGCGCCGGAGCTTCGCCAGTGTATTTTCAGTCTTGGAAGGATGGACAAGCTACAATCAACTACGGTGCAAACGGCCTGCAAGCCATGGACAAAGTGGTCAAACTCGCCGAAGAAACAGGCGTCAAGCTCATCATGGCCCTGACCAACAATTGGGCCGACTACGGAGGAATGGATGTTTACACTGTCAACCTCGGCGGCAAATACCACGACGATTTTTATCACGTTCCTAAGATCGTCAAGGCTTTCAAGAGATACGTCAAGGCTGTTGTGTCTCGCTACAAAGATTCACCTGCGATCTTCGCTTGGGAACTCGCCAATGAGCCACGTTGCAAGGCTGATGGCGTCCGCAACCTGCCACGCTCCGCAGGCACCAACTGCTCATATGTGATGATGGATACATGGATTGCCGAGATGGGGGCATACATCAAGGGCATCGATGAGCATCATATGGTGACATGGGGAGGCGAGGGCGAGTTCTTTTACGAAGGAGCTGAAGATTGGGCCTATGCTGGATCCGATGGAGGCAACTTCTACGCCGAACTTGCGCTCGACGAGATGGATTTCGGGACCTTCCATCTCTATCCCGACTGGTGGACCAAGACAGTCGAATGGTCTAACCAATGGATAGTTGACCACGGCAAAGCGCAGAAGAAGCTCAAAAAGCCAGTCCTGTTCGAAGAATACGGCTTTCTGAATCCCGCAGACCGTCTGGCGTGGTTGAACCGAACGGTGGCTGCTAACGAGACGAGAGTCGCTGTAATGAGCGAGTGGCAGAGATTGAGTTTAAAATATGAGATGAGCGATATGTATTGGCAACTTGGGCTGTGTGGGTTGAGCTTTGGATGTAGTACGAATGATGGGTTCACGATATATGCGAATAATACGGAGGAGAGCACGCTGTTGATTTATGAGCATGCGAAGAAGGTTAATGCTGCGAATCGCAAATTGAATTGACCTCGAGGAAAGGTACAAATGGATTCTACTTTGCATATTAGTTTCTGTGAGACAAAGTATCAACCATGTTCAGGTAACATTAGTTGTGCGCATTTGTTGACTGGGCTAATTTAAGCGACGTTCAGCAAACTCTACAGAAAGCCGCGACGGAAGAGGAATCCAAGTCCGGTGAGATGCTGTTGAGCGCATTCGGGACAGGGTTCCCCCAGGCAGCAGAAAGCTTTATACCGCCTTTCGAGATTCTCTTCACCTTGAACCCATCTAACCTCCATGCCACGAATATTCCTACCCTGTTTATACATCATATCACCAGCACCGTTCAAGACTTTATCTCTCTGAAGTTAAAGAAAGCGCCCATTGAAACGATGCTCTAATTAAATGAATGACTGAGCGCAGATTACAAACCATCTCTGTATGTGGACCACATATTTGTCATTCTGGTGATCTGGTTGGGAGTGAAAGACTCATAGCAGGAGCTGCATAAACAATTAGCACGAGATTCAGAGCTAGCAAGGTTGAGAAAACACATACTCATATGAGTAATCCATGTAGTTGTGGATAGAGTCAAATCCACCACCTGAGCAGGAGTCCTGTCCAACTGGACATCCGTCTGTGAGAGTCGATTGTGGTGGGGTGTCGGCAATCATGTCGCCACTTCCTGTGCAACCACCCTAAATTGAAAGTTAGCATTCGTCTTGTGGATCCTACGAGCCCCAAAAAACTTCAGGATGGTTGTTTCTCGGGCGAACGAGTCCATAATTCTGAAACCTAGGGGAAATAAGATATATATATATACTTACCTGGAAGACATGGAATAGTCCGAGCCAGTGACCAACTTCATGTGTAACGGTACCTCCTAGGTTGTAGTTTCTCAGAGAGCCACCTGGTGCGGCGGTGTAAATAATATTTAGGCCATCAGTACTAAATTGTCATAGACATTAGTAATTTGTAGTTTCCGTGGACTTTTCACCCTTGTGAGATTTTTAGGTACTCACATGTAATCAGTAGAACCAACAGCAGCGACCTGAGGAAATTGCGCATATCCAAGATATCCAGACACAGTATGTTGGAAATAGATGTTTAGAGAGCTGTATGTTCCTTTGCGAAGGGCTCTCTTCATTGCAACATCGTTTCCATTGGCGTCAGCAGCCCAGGCAGTGTTGACAGTATAATCAGTCGCAACGAGCTTGAACTGGAAGCCAGCAGGAGCTATTGGTCACGATTAGCTATCATTTTGACAAGTCAATATATAATTGCACTTACCGTAATGTTGATTCAACACACTGATCTGGTCTGTCAACTGTGCGGCAGGCACATATCCTCCCGACAGATCAGTGCTTCTCGCTACTACGTGAATATAGGTATCGATGGTAACAGTTGCTGCCCGAGCGCTATCGGTCTTGGTTCCGTTCGTTCTCGTTTCTGCTTCCCAAGCACTGATCTGGGATGCAGCATCTAAGAATTCTACTGGGGGCTCAGTACCGCAACCGATCTGACGGGATTCGTCACGAGGTTGAGGATGGGCGTAGACGGTGGTGATAGCACAAATAAGCAGGGAGGCGACGAGGATAAGGCGAACCATGATGAGAAATTCCGAAACTAGAAAGAGAGTGAGTCGAGGGTGTCGAAGGGGGTACCTTCAGTCTAAGAGATGGCGATAGCCGACATATTTGTACGTCTCGGTAGATTTTGCTGGTCCATATCCAATCGACTTGTGAAGCCTACCGATGCCGTTATCTTCAAACCTGACTCCATATCCCCACAAATATCACTAAGACATGCGTCTCAGGGCCAATAGTCTGTGAAGAAAAGGTACTACAAGTCGTTCGACACCTCTAGTAATGCCAAGCTGACTTACAAAAAGCCTTGTCGGCTGGAAAATTCCCTGGTGATCTTTCATCCGGCAAATATCTGCTTACGAAGAATAAATTTCAGAACATGACTTTAGGAAGAAGCCTTTTTGTCCTTTCAATTTCTCCGCGAAAAGTGGATCGAGATTTTGATCGAGAAGAGGTTAAAGAAGACCTAGAATGTTGAATTACAAGCCTTCTTGCAATTGGATATCCAATTAGGCGAGCTGACTTCAATCCGTAAGGAGGCACAGCGGTTAAGTATTGTAAGCGGGGCGGCAAGGGGTTACCCTTGTTGTCGCGACACTTGCCTACAACAGGAAGTACCTTTATTAGATGCTCTCTTTATGAAATTAAGCTATTACTCTTTAAAGGCAAGTATTTGTGGAGCAGGAGCAGGGACCTGCGGCCCCTCTTACAGAACTTCACACCGCTGTACCTCCGTATGTAAAATCAACAACGGCCGAGGATCGGAATCTCAAAATGCAGGGTTGCATCTCCTGGTATTCTTAATGCCGACCTAGTTCTTTTTACACTTGATCGGCTCTTGTCCCAACTCGGTCCTTGGCCCTTCCGTCAGGCCAGAGAAGGTACCAAACTGCCATGTCCGGCGGCCGAAATGCATAACCAACCTATCAACCCTCTAGAAATTCTATCTGCACGTCAAAATCCAGATGTTGTTGATGTGCTTTCTCTGATTGTTGCCAATTGTCTGTACACTGGGTGTCAAGGAGTCGATTTGCGAGTTCTTTATTGAACCTTTCTAGAAGGGATTTGGGAACCTTCTCGAGAATTTGCGCTCCGCTGTGTTGGCAATATTAATAATTTCGATCATTTCTTCGGTGTGTTGTAGTCCCTTGCTAAAGCCGCTGGTATGAGCTGGCGGGCCTTTGTATTCGGAAGACTTTCAGTTCTTGGAGCAAACCGCGACCGGGGAGGGGATGTATAGAGTGCAGTCGTTGCTCCGAAATGATGATATTTTCAAAAGTTTAGGATGAATTTAACTTCTTCAATCTAGGATGCTCGCTGACCTTTCTGTGGCAACTGCGTTGAACTTTTCTCTGTGATTCACCAGTCGACTTATATTCCACTAAACACCTAACCAACGGCCTTCACACCCCGTGCTGAAAACTTTTCAAGTCTTTGACCAAGACAAGTGAGCCGAAAATCAACCGTCCAGTAATCCCTTTGGCAATTTAATAAGGATTGTTTTGAATTGAAAGATCCACAAACGAGAGAACTTGAATCCCACCTCGATAGAAACAAAGCAGAAGAAAAATCGAACCCTACTTCCCATCAAACATCGACCCTGGTTTACGAGCCCCAAACACTAGAGTCCTGTAATACTCGAATGCAGCCTCGCACGTATCTCAAAGAAAGTCCACACACCCCCAACTCCTCTTCCCCATCTCCCTCTCTCCCTCTGATCGCCTCAACTTTTCTCTCCTAACCACCATCTTCCTTCCGTCCTCAACCTCTCGTCACATCCTCCTAATCCCTCCCACCACCACCACATCCCTTCGTCTTCACAACCGTACTCGTCGCCCAAACAACCTCAACCCTCGTCCTCGTAACAAGCACCACCTTCGTCGTCCTAATCCGGGTAACGACCGTCCTAACCTTCGTAACCGTGACTGTAGACGTAGATGTCACATATACCATTTTTGCTGATCCCGTTTCCGTTACAAGAGCTGTGGAGATGAGAGTTGTTAGGCATGTTTGCTGCGATGGGGGAAGAGGAGATGCGGGAGGGGCAAGGTAGGATGTCGATGTTGACGTAACAACCGAAGTGAAGATCGCGGATGGGCAGAGACAGATACTGCCTGAACTGCCCGCTTCCGAAGTAGTAGAAGTAACAAAAGGTGGTGTGGTATACACCGGCTCATCTGTGTATTTGAAAGGCTCGGTTGTTGATGTTGATTCTGGGATGGAAGGTGGAGATGGATATTCTGTGACGGGGACTGGGATGGTTTGTGATGTGGGGACAGCGGGCTCTGATGGAGCGATGTAGACGGATGAGGAGGGAGGGAGGAAGGGTGGCTCGGAGGGGGTAGGGATTGTTGTTGGGATTTGGGGGTCTACAGGGATGGAGAGGATGAGGGGGGTGGAGGATTGTTCGGAGGGTTGCTTCTCGCTCGATTGGAGGGCAGGCTGGCTAAAAACTAGGGCGATGGCGGATGAGATGGGGATTTCGGGCGTTGGTGTTGGGGTTGGAGTTGGGAGTTGGGTAGATGTGTAGAGGGTTGATGAGGGAGGGATCGAAGATGATTCGAGGGTTGAAGAGGTCTCTAGAAATGAGAAGAGTTGTGTCTCCTGGAGTTGGGTTAGCTACGAAAAGTACAAGGACGTTGTCGAGGTTGTGGTGGGAGTAATAGGAAAGTGCGATGGGTGAGATTTTACCTGTGCCAAAGCGAGGATTGTGATGATGCCTAGGAGGCAGTATATGATGGAGAGTAGTCTCATGTTTGCGATATGATGTTGTGGTGGTGCGTGTCGTTGACGCAATGACTGTGGTGGAGTTGAAAAAACTGAAGTAGGACGGGATGAGAAATGGGGAAGAGACAAGAGGACTATGGGTGGAAAAGGACAGGAATGCCAGGTTGACATTCCAGCATAGCCACCATTTCAGGAGAAGGTGAGATCGCCACGATGAGGAAGTAGAGTGTTAAGTCGAGGAATGCGAAGATGTCTCAGGATTATAGCATGTCTACAAAGTCAAACTCGCTTAATTAGCGAGATCGAACAACAACATCTAGATCTAAGACCGCGACATCATAACATCGCCAATCCACCACCGCAACCACAACCCAATCCAACCAACTCTACTCCAACGATTTACCATCCAAACCATCCAAGAACCACGCATCAACATTAACCTAGCTCTTCCAAAGATCAACCTCCAACCGCCACGGCTGCATCCGCACGATAAAAACGCACGCCGCAGTCAACCTCTCCAGATCCCCTTAATCGCTCCCCATAACCAAATATTTATCCCTCCTAACCACAAGCATATCCCCAAAATACCGCATACAAGGTTCAAGTCCTAAAGACGCCGTACGATGAATGCTTTATTCAGAACAAGGTATACGTTCGGCACGAACATCAAAGGGCAGAAGTAGGGTGCGTTCCACAGGGCGAGGACTGAGAAGCTGGCGGTGGAGCGGAAGTTGAAGGTTGCGGTAATGTATTTGAACGGTGGGGGGACGAGGTGGTGGTCTTTAACAAAGAGAGCATGCCCGCCGTGGAGATTTCCTAGCGCCAGTCAATGAAGAGGTCATGGGTGTCAGGGAAATAGGATTCAGTTGCTGCGATGGCTTATCCTTGGAAGTGGGTATCACGGCTGCGTATTACGCTGGATTTGTAGACAGAGAAGGAGTAATTTATTTTCGTGTCTTTGAGATTTTGACCTAAAGGCGTAGAATGTTGGGAATTTGGTGTCTAGGCTCTCGATGCGCGATAATACGGCGAATAGCACGATCTCACTCAGCAGGCAAGTCTTCTACTTAATGCATACCCTGCTCACCTACCTCTGTATCGAATCAATCCTAAGAGCTATCCGGTTGCATCTCATTCGAGCTGAAAAACTTCCGTGCGCTCCACCTGATTGATGATGAGTGAATCCTTCAAGGTTCACCAATATCGTCAGGAACGAAGATTTCCTAATCGTTATTTATTACTGTGGTGGAAGAAAGGACTCTTCTTTTTTCTTCTTTTTTTTTGTCGATGGCGCGATGAAGGTCTTTAGAGTCGGCCAAATCGATCGACCTTCATGTCAGCGAGGAGGTTGAAGGTTAGGATTGTGGCTAGGATAGCCAATAGAGAGAGAGAGGAACCGAGAAGAAAGAAGAAGGGAAAAAAGTATAAAGTACAAAGACAACTACTCCTCACCTTGACAATACCTCAAAATGAAACGCACAGAACAATCCATTGATAGAAGTAGCAACAGCTGCACCGTCCCCTGTTCCCCTTGATATCCGAGATATCAAGTGTTCTTCATACACCTCTCCCTACACTATTAACTCCCACCACAAGAGTTGCGTTCGTGGTGATTTTTGATTTCTGTTCCTCTATATTTGCTATACTATGCTTTACTCCCCCGAAACGTTAGATGGATAATTGAATTAATGAGTAGGGCTAGGGAGCAAGGAAGCAAGAAGACGAGGAAGCAAGAAGGCAATGAAGAGAAGATCCCCAACACAAGGCTCGAGTGAACTGACAATTTTAATACAAAGGAAAAAAAGTAAAGTTCAGACCACGCATGCACTACTCACAAAGGAAAGAAAGAAACTATTGCAATTAGAATATGACGATGTGCTTTATCCCACCGTATAGGAATCTGCACCAACCAAAAAAAAAGAAAAAAATTATTTTTTATTTTAATTCGAGCTGGGGATGCGGAAGAGAAAGAATCGCACACCCTCAAAGACGACATATTAAGAGTCAATCAAGCGCAGGCCGGTAAAAGCCCGCGATAAGAAGTCGAACCCCAGACTCAAACCTGGAAGATAAAGATAAAGATAAAGATGGAAATCAATTTTTTCAATTTTTTCAATTTTTTGAACGTAGATCCAGGGGGAGACGTGCCTTCACCTCCACGGGTCCAAGTCAGCGGATCCGATACCAGGACGCGAGGAATCATCACCGTGGTGCCCTATTACCAAGTGAAGTGAAGGGAGCAGAAAAGGGGGAAGATAAGGTAAACAACCTGCCTACCTAGGTAGGGTAGGTAGGTACTGTAGTGCGAGTAAGTCAAGCCAAGTCGAAGCGGAGGCTACTTACCGTAATCTGTAGGAGACGACGAGGAGGGAAAGGAAAGGAGACGAGAGATGTTCACTTCAAGTCAGCCGAGTCAGTCAGGTTGATCAATCCAGCATAAATCATACATATTACTATATCCGCCTAGAAGCTTTTTGTCCAATGCGGATGGGTTTTTGCATCCTTTGCCTACCCGCGTTGCCTTGATTTTCCTGGCAAGCAGCCAGATCCTGTTGCTGTTGTCCACAAGCCATGCCCGCCCATGTACGCCGTGCCGTCCTAATCACCAAAAAAAATATATGCACGCTAAGAACCCATTTCCTGTTCCTGTTTGCTCACCCTGAAATCCTCACACGGTAGATTAAATTTAAAGCGCCCTTTCTAAATGATGTACGGTCTCGAAGCTTATGATGGAGGAGTGGCTCTGGACAGAAGGCGCATATTATCTAGGAAACCCTCGACGAGGGATAAATACTCGTTGGGCTCGCCGGCTGCTGCTTTCTGTCCCTGGTCTCTGACTGCTGCTGTCAACAGTTCGATCTCGAGTTCGTGCTCTTTAGTGTTTTGGATTGCGCCCTATTATGCATTAGTGCGAGGTTCTTCTACTCATTCTAAGTGGATGCTTACGTTGACTGTACTCTGTTGAGTAACCTGGGTCAAGTCAATCTGGTACATCGACTGGGTATAACTCAAGCGATCCTTGTTACGGTCGGAAGAAGATTTCTCCCCAAGTTCTTGAACATCGCCATCAAAACGCATTTCGAAATTGATGCTAATTCTACAGTCCAAAGGTGTCATGGGACTATAGATGTCGAGGTCAATAATACGAGCTTTGATGATCTTGGCCAGTGGTTCTCCGGTCTTTTGATCGTGGGTGATGCGAACTTTGACGCCATGTCGGGGGTTTAGTTTCTCTCGGAGAGCAGGTGGGATTATACCATGCATTGATGGTGGGAGAGTGTAGAAACTATCGGCTTCTCTGGAATGCTTGTACTTGATCTCGACTCGATTCTTGGCAATTGCCTCCTGATTATTTGGATGCGCTTGCCGAACTTGGGCGTTTAAGAAATCGTTTAGAAAGCGATGTTGGCCCTAAAGTAAAGTCAGCAAATGTACAAGACTGAGAGAATTTCTATCATACCTCTGTCATTGAACTCTGGAACCCAACACGCGAATTCTCCATCAGAACGCATTCGGTCTTGACTGGTATGCGGTACCGTTCATTGGTCTCCTTGTCGACAATATGTCCCAGTTTGGCTTCAATCTCAATTTCCACACCTCTGCTAGCCAACTCTCCTAGATCACTGCGGGATACCACATTTAGGTAGAGGAAGTCTGCGACGACCTTTGTCATCTGTTCCACAGGTTTGGTACCAGTGATACACTCTTCCCATTTTCCCAATAGCACTGAAGGATTAATCTTTCCATCTATCGAGGGAGCAGGTCGACCAGCTGGTGGATTCCCATTTGTCTCTGGCTGGGCTGGAGGTGCATGAACTGGTTGTACTGCTAAAGATTGCTTTCCATTCATTTTGGCTGGCCCGCGACCTGCAAGAACACCTTTGTTTCGGATGCTCTGTGCCCAAATCGGAGGTTCTGTGTACCGTATTCTTTTCTTCGCAGGCTGCTGTGGTGATGTAGAAGTAATGCGATGATTCCCATTGACTTGAGGTCGAGTATCCATAGAGTCCATACGCCGCGGTTCTTCAACGGATACCTCCCGATCATCCATCTTTCTCTTGCCCAAGTTGTAGTCCTTTTCGGATTGTGGAGTTGTGATTTCCCCTCTTGGTTGGCTCGGCAGACGAGTCTTTGGACTCACGCTAACACTTCTCTCCCTTTCACTTTGTGACCTTCTTTGTTGTTGTTCACTAATGGAAGTTCTTTGGGAATCGTAGCCGCTGGGAGTACTTGGTTGTCTCGGTGTCGAAGGGGGGGCAGGAGGTTTAGGTGAGGTTTGTGGGTATTGTGGAAAGGGTTGGGGAGGGATGCTTCGTTGTGAATATGGACTCGAAGGTTGAGGGAAAGCTCCAGAAGATTGTCTTTGAATTACAGGAGGGCCGAGGGGCGTTCCAGGTTGAGACTGCTGGGATGACTGACGGTGATGTTGGGGGATTTGAGACGACGGATACGGGTTTGCAGAAACGGGGCTATCCTGCTGGAATTGACCAAAGTGCTGTTGATGCTGGCTATTGGCAGATGTCGGCGTCGATGAGTGGGACGAGACAGATCTTTGGTGCTGGTTCGGAGGTTGTTGTGGCTGTTGCTGGTGGTGCTGTTGAAGATATGGATGGGGAGCACCTGGTATACCGACGGGAGGAGTCTGCGGTGTAGGAGAGGGTTGAGTGAAGGAGTTCTGGTGGTGAAGGCGTGGAGATTGATTCGGCTGCGAGTAACTGTCTCTTTGTTGGAGGTGAGGAGGATAGGGATGGTGCTGAGCAGGGCTCTGGGGAGTTTGATGAGACTGAGGGAAAGGGTACTGGCTACTCGTGGATGACGGTGTTTGCTGATACGGAGACTGCGCAGAAAAGGACCTGGCAGGGGATCGCAAGTCATTGTGAGGTGGAGCTTGAATGGGCGGCGGTTGAGGAGGTCGTCCCTGGTAGGTCTGTTGATATTGCGTCGGTGAGGCATACGATCCTGATCCACCGGCACTGGGGGGTGGGCCGTAGTCCTGTGATGGGTGTTTGCCCGGCGAGGCTTGTGGAGGGTGACTATACTCTCGAAAGCTCTGCTGAGGATGTGTTTGTACCGGCGTCACAGGTGCGGGAGCAGCTTGCTTCGAAGGGTCGCCGCCATCTGTGTTGATGATTGAGCGGAGGTCCATGTTTGCGATTCGGCCTCCAGCAATTGACCCAACCGGCCACAGCCAACCAAGCGCGCCCTACCTGCCTCTGGCCAGGCTATGTGAAGAGTCGAGATACTCGTCGGCACGGCGTTCATCTGATGTTAACCGCGATCCAGTGCAGTCCAAGGTGGCGGGCTTCGAAGGATGCGATTCTGTTGCTGGCGCAAAGCGCAAACGGGGGTTCGAGACAAAGGATCCAGGACACGACCGACAGACACACGACCAGATAGACAGAGAGGGAGAGTGAGCAGCGGGGGGATGGCGGGCACGAGAGAAGCTGTCGCAGAGGTCGGAGGAGATTGTCGTAGGAATTGGTAGAGACTGCGAGGACTTGGAGGCGACTTCGATGTGATGTGATGTGAAGTGATGTGGGAGAGGAATCACGGGCAGAGGGGCGGCTCACGGTCGGGGGAGATGTTGTTCGTGGTTTATGATAAACCGAATCCTACTACAGAACGAACCTCCCATACACTTTATTTTATTTTATTTCATTTTATCTTGGCAGCGACCGAACGACCACCTACGCTGCACCTCTTGCACCTCCTGCAGCTCCTAATTAAAATGATATGTACCTACCTCCTATGTAGGCAGCTACTGTACCCAGGCCGCCGACTAGACCAGGATGGATGGATGGATGGGTTGATAGATAATAGACCCCAAGAAGAAGACACGTGAGGAATGGAATTGGCATGCGCCGTGTTATGCCGTGCATGGCTGTAAGATTCCCGAATTGAAGCTATACAACAAACATGTCGGTCTTCATTTGGCAAAAGAAAAACATCCGGACGGTCGGTCACAACGCTTCCTTCCCTCCTATTCGATGGGGATGAGGCCAACCAAACAAACCAAAAAGTCTGACCGTTCTCGAGTGGCAGAGTTGGAAGCCTGAGGCATCCAGGCACTACAGCCAAAACAGAAAAGAAGCCATGCTCAAATGAGATTAGTCCAATCCCTGGGGCGCCAAGTCTTTTAAATTAGGTAAGCGACGTGACGAAGACGAGCTGTGCCTGGGAGAAGAAGCTCGGTCGTTGCCGCTGCTGAGTCGTGGTCGTGCTCGTGGTCGTGCTCATGAAATCAACACCCAACGAACTTCAAGCTGCTTCATCTATCTATCTCTTTCCTTCTCCAAACAACCTCATCATCCACCCACCACCTCAACCCTCGATCTCGGCGCATCTCCCATCAACAGAGAGTCCCCTCCCTTGCAGTATTCCATCTTCAGAATACCCTTCGCACCATGCCCGGCTTGACCTCAGCGTCCGGTGTCTTGGGCTTTCTGTCCGATGAGGAGCCCGAGCTCAAGGTCTTCGCGCTGCAGACCTTGAATGATGATATCGATACTCTCTGGACAGAGGTAGCAGGGTCTATCGGCCAAATGTGAGTATCATTCCCTGCGATGGGTTTCCTGAAAGCTGTTTGTTTGGTTGGAGCCGCACTGACTCGCCCCTGCAGTGAGGCCCTCTACGAAGACGAATCCTTCCCCGAACGACAACTGGCATCTTTGGTCCTGGCAAAGGTCTACTATCATCTGCAATCCTACAATGAGAGCATGACATTTGCTCTTGGGGCGGGCGATCTGTTCAAGCTGGATAACGAGGGCGAGTTCGAGGACGAGATCATCTCGAGATGTGTGGAAACCTACATCAGCATAACCGCTGCGAAGCACGCTGCTCCCCAAACCTCCACGAAGTCTGGACCCCTGCCAAACCTTGCAACCTCTTTTGCAGCTGGGGGAAACGATCCATCTGCTGCCGGTCTTACCTCGCCAACTACCCCATTTTCTCAGGCCACTCTGCCTTCGAAATCCCTTCTTTCACGAGCCCCGACCGAAAACCTGTTAGAGCCTTCTGGGCCAGATGGGGCCGACTTCGTCCCAGATCGCCAAACACAAGCTGCGCTACAAAGGGTCATCGAAAGATTATTCGAAAGCTGCATGCGTGATGGGAGATACAGACAAGTGGTCGGAATAGCTGTGGAAGCCCAGAATTTGGAAGTCTTGGGCCGAGTGATCAAGCGCGCAAGTGATGATGAGAAGAAGTCGCGGGGAAAGCAGGTGGATGGAACTCCAGGCCCAACGGAAGAGCTGATGGAATATGTTCTGGATATCTGCATGGGCGTTGTGCAAGAGCGAAGCTTGCGGACGGAGATTTTGAAGTTGATCCTAGATCTACTGAGCGACATCCCTACGCCTGACTATTTCTCAATTGCCAAATGTGCTGTCTACTTGGACCAGGATGAGGAGGTATCCTCGATGCTGAAGAAGTTGGTGGTAAGTATCTTGCCAGATGGAACTATATGCAGTGGCTGACTTTAAAGGCACTTGATGACCAAACTTCGACCGTAGTTGCATACCAAATCGCCTTTGACTTGTATGACAATGGAACACAAGAATTCCTAGCCAAGGTCATCAAGTCACTTCCCGAACGGCCGGCTCCGGAGAGTGAAAATCGTAAGTTGAGCGTTTCCTCAACCCTAGGTCCAAGCTGACATTACTAGCTACCGAATCCGACCAACTTCTAGGAGAACTGAATGACCGCGCAGGCGCCCCGGCTCCAGACTCCGATACTACCTCTGACAAGGAGTACGAAACATACAATCGGATACGCACAATTTTGGATGGTAGCGAGACCATCAGACTGAACCTCGAATTCCTCTACCGAAACAACCATACCGACTTGAGCATTCTCAACAAAGTTCGAGACAGCTTGGAGGGCCGAAATTCGATTTTCCACACTGCAGTCACCTTCTGCAATGCATTCATGAACCAGGGTACAACCAATGACAAGTTCTTCCGTGACAACTTGGAGTGGCTTGGAAAGGCAGTCAATTGGTCAAAATTCTCAGCAACAGCAGCTTTGGGTGTTATCCACCGTGGAAACTTGTCGCAATGTAGAAAGCTTCTCGAGCCGTATCTACCACGCACCAACGCAATTGGTGGGTCGATTTTCAGCCAAGGTGGTGCTCTTTACGCCTATGGACTCATTTACGCAAACCACGGAACCGAGGCTCTCGATTACCTGAAGAAGCAATTTACAGAGGCCACTGAGGAAGTCATTCAACATGGTGGTGCTTTGGGTCTAGGTATTGCAGGCATGGCTACTGGATCTGATGAGATTTATGACAGTCTCAAGAACGTCCTCTACACCGACTCTGCTCTCAATGGTGAAGCTGTTGGTCTCGCAATGGGTCTCATTATGTTGGGTACCGGCAACATCAAGGCATTGGAAGATATGATCGCCTATGCACACGATACCCAGCATGAGAAGATTGTCCGTGGTCTCGCTCTCGGAATGGCTCTTATCATGTATGGCCGACAGGAAGGCGCTGATGAGCTGATTGAGGGTCTATTGAACGACCCCGATCCAACCCTCAGATATGGTGGTATCATGACCGTTGCTCTGGCCTACTGCGGTACTGGAAGCAACAAGGCAGTCCGAAAGCTTCTGCACGTTGCAGTCAGCGATGTCAACGATGATGTCCGGCGTATTGCAGTCATGAGTTTGGGATTCATCCTCTTCCGTAAGCCTGGCAGTGTTCCCCGTATGGTCGAGCTCTTGTCGGAATCCTACAACCCCCATGTCCGTTATGGTGCTGCTATGGCTTTGGGCATCTCTTGCGCAGGGACTGGTCTTGCTGAAGCAATTGATCTTCTTGAGCCTATGGTGAAGGACCCAACAGACTTTGTCCGCCAAGGTGCTCTGATTTCGCTCGCCATGATTATGGTCCAGCAGAACGAGGTTATGAACCCCAAGGTCGCCGAGATCCGCAAGACTCTGAAGAAGATTGTTGGTGACCGTCACGAGGATGCTATGACTAAATTTGGTTGTGCATTGGCTTTGGGTATCATTGATGCTGGTGGACGTAACTGCACAATTGGGTTACAAACTCAAACCGGAAACCTCAACATGGCTGGTATTGTTGGTATGGCCGTCTTCACCCAATACTGGTACTGGTTCCCGTTCACCCACTTCTTGTCTTTGAGCTTCACTCCAACATCCATGATTGGACTCAATGACAATCTCGACATGCCAGCCTTTGAATTCCACAGCGCGACACGGCCAAGCTTGTTCGATTACCCACCTGAACAAGAAGTCAAGACTGATGAGGCACCTACTCTTATCGCTACCGCTGTTCTTTCTACCACGGCGCAAGCAAAGAGACGTGCCCAGAAGAAGGAGCGTGCTCAACGTCGGGAGAGTATGGATATCGATCAGACCCCAACTACACCCAAGATCACCGCGCCTACTGGCGACAAGATGGACGTAGATGAGGAGACCAAGGATAAGGATGGCAAGCCAGAGGAGAAGAAGGAAGACGAGAAAGATGCATCCCCAGCTGAGATTGCCAAGAAGAAGCTTGAGAAGGAGAAGGTCGGCTATGAGTTGCAGAACATGTCCCGGGTCCTTCCAGCCCAGCTCAAGTTCATCAGTTTCCCAGCCAGCCGTTACAAGCCAGTCAAGAAGGTAAAGATTCCCATCCACTAATGACGTCAAAATGCTAACAGACTCAGCCAACTGGAGGCGTAATCCTAATGATCGACACCAAGCCCGACGAGGAGGTTGTCCTCATCGAAGAAAAGCTCAAGAAAGCCACGATCGAGAAAGCTGCTGCACCAACCACCCTGGAAGACATGCGCACCGAGTCCTTCAACCTCCGCCGTCAAGCAGACGCTGCAGGTGAAGCATCTGGGGCCGCGGCTGCTGCGGGCGTCCTCACTGCTGTTGACGAGGACGAGGAGGGTGCTGAGGAGGCTGAGGTCCCGAGGGACTTTGAGTACTTCACTGATAATGAGGATGAGTTGTAGATGAATGGATGCCAGTGGATCGAATGGAAGTGAATCAATGGGGGGATTGTAATTTTATACCGCCAGGTGCCGGATGCGTCAAGCTTTGGTGGGATGGCGGAGGTGAGATAGCGAAGGTGGTTTAGATGTATAACAGCGAATTGAGCATTTGGTTGCTTTGTGCATTTCTCGATCTGATTTTGGAGCATGCAACAGCATCTCTTTCCCATTTCCTGATCTTTGATTCCCAGATCTCAGTACGACAAATATCATTTCTAATACATCCCTTGCCATGCCATCGTACCATTCATTTCCCCTTCTTCCTCCTTCCTCTCCTTTCCTACTCCCATCCTTTCCACTTTTCCCTTTTCATGAGCCTTATTTGACAACTGACCATAAGATATAGGCCACATCTAAATGGCCATGCGGAAATTGCTAAATGGCCATGCGCTAAGAATTTATAGACTTGGCGAGTGTCATCTATCGACCTTGCCGTGCTATACTAATTTATACTGCGTGGCAAGGGCCTCTTATGTAGATTATGAATTTTATAATTACGTAAGTAGTTCCCAGAACGAAAAATTGAAGCTATTCAGACGACTTGAGGAAACACTTCAACGTATTGCCACCACCACCACTTCTACTACTATTATGGCTTCTATTCCTGGATCTTGTGGCCCTGCCCCCCCTGCAGCAAATTACACTGACGCCGCTACTGGTTTTGCTGCTTGCCAGGCGCATGCAAAAGCCCACGGCTATGCTTTAAAGTAACAAGACACGAAACTATTCCGTGCATTATTTGTCTGTGATTTAATGAGTTGGCATAAGTGCCTATTATGCATTATACATAGTTATCCATACAACTTTTGGTGGTGATAAATGCACTCTTCATTTTAGGCTCGCTTGCTTAGCGCATGGCCATTTAGCTGTGGCCAAAATATATCTTCACAGCCCGCCACCTCCACCAGATATCTAACTTAACTCTTCGCCTTCTACAGCACCTAGTACTTATCCTTTTTCTTGTTCTTCTCCTCCCTCCTTCATTTTTTGGCAGCTTAAGTGTGAGCTCCATGCATGTCTGCATGAGGGTCCTCTCGATTCTCGATTCGCGATTCTCGGTCCTTGGGGTATACTACTATCAAATTCTATTATCAATAAACATGAGCTCATGGAGAATAACTTAAACGACGATCAAATCTATGAGGATGGACGGGCTGCTCCTGTAAATAACACGATGTTTTGAAATATGATAGATATATCTTGATATATGGATACATTCGAGTCAAGAGTTCGAAGTATCATAGGCTATGTCTTAGATCTTATTATATCACATCCACACACCTCCGTATGTACATGCTTACAGATAGGTGTAGGCCAATTAAACTTTTTTAGTCATCCCAGTCGTTGTCACTCCACAGGAAGTGGAAAGTCAGATGTCCTTTCCTGCTCCACAAATCATTGCAAGTGGACCAATCGGAAACGGATCTCGCCTGCAGCGGCCCGCTTCTGTTTATTTCCCTCTCCCTGCTCTCCTCACTTATTTTGTGCTAAACTTTGATGTGGATGAGCTCTCACTGAGATTTCTTAAAGTGGCCTAAGCTACCCCATGCTATGCCGCGGTCCAGGCCGACCTTAATATTTTCTAATAAAGCTTGAGCGGGAGATGCCAGCGGTGGCCGCCTGCGGGGCTGGGAATGGGGTGTGGTCGCAGAGCGGAGTAGTGCAGACCATTCCATCTCTCCACTCTCGATATAACTTTAGTTTCAGAAGGGATCAGAAGCGAAGATTCCCCGTATCCATTCATGCATGATCACATCTTTTAGGTTTTCCTCCCATCCTATCAGCCACTGCCCTTCGTATCTGCTTGAGTTCTTGGTTACACAACAGAACGGCATGTACTGCACCACATTGCAGGGTAGTACCGCACCGAGGAGGGGCTTGCCGTTCTCCAGGATCAATCCCAGTCTGCTAGGATAGCGATGGGGATGTGATGCACGATGGATGGGAGCTTCAGCTCTTATCTTTCTTTTGACTTACTCGTACTGTACAGGACATAAGGTTGCCTCTACTTGGTGTTTGTATATGTAGGTAGCTCTCCCCTGCTGCCTTTCTAACTCCTCTCTCTTTTCCTCCCTCCAAGAATTTAACTTTGCTCTTACAATCGAGAAGCAATTCCCCCTCTCCTATCATCAAGAACTTGATGCCCCATACATCAAGTCACGATGAAGCCCCTAACAAGCATGCGCTACATCCCCACAGGATCTCAACTCCGCTCGCGACTAACGCACGTATCGTCCTGGAAGCTGCCGAAGCAGAAATCGACTCTCGCGCCCGAATATGTCTGGACGAACGAGGATATGGATCCCGTGAAGATCGAGAACCAGACGTGGACCATCTGGACGTGGATGGCGTACTGGGCGACGGATGCGATTAATCTGGCGACATGGCAGACAGCGAGTTCGATTTTGGCGGTGGGGTTGAGTTGGAGGGAGGCTATTCCTGCTGTGAGTTCTATCTTCTTCTGCGTAGTCTTCATATCCTGTTCGTTATGTTGGCTCTCCTTTATATTCAATGGTTTGGTCGCGTTGAGCGATGAGATGCGAGCGAGGCATCATCGTGGCCAAAGTGGGGGTAATCTCGACCTCGCTTGACATGTCAACATCCAATATGAACCGTGCCGTACTGACTCCCTCATAGATCGTAGTCGGAACTACCTGTATCGCAATACCCATGGTCCTGAATGGAGCTATTGGGGCCAAACTACACATCCCATTCTCGGTTGCGATCCGAGCTTCTTTCGGGTACTACTTTGCTTACTTCGCTATCGTCTCTCGAGCCATCCTCGCGATGTTCTGGTTTGGTATACAAGGGGCGAGTGGAGCACAGTGTATAACGATCATGATTGAGGCTATCTGGCCTTCGTATGCGAATATCAAGAATACCATACCGGAGAGTCAGGGTATTACTACAAAGGGAATGATCAGGTAAGATTAAGTTCATACCCGTTTGAGAATTAGATTGTGGTGTTTTGTGTTACACGGATATCTGACTGTTGATCTAGCTACTTCCTCTTCTGGATCATCCAACTCCCACTCCTCCTTATCCCACCCACTAGACTCCGCTACCTCTTCATCACCAAGCTCATCGCCGCCCCCATAACCGCACTCGCAACAATGGGATGGTGCGTCGGCAAAGCTGGCGGCTCAGGTGACTTATTCGCCGCGAAAGCAACCGTCTCCGGCAGCACAAAAGCATATCTCTTCCTCTCCTGCATGTCATCCGTAACTGGTTCTTGGTCCACCCTCGCATGTAACATCCCAGATTTCTCCCGCTACGCTCGCTCCAGCAAGGGCCAGTGGGTGCAACTCCCTGTGCTGCCTATCATACTCACGCTCTGTGCTGTGATAGGCATAGTGACCACTTCGGCCACAGGCGTGATTTACGGTGAATTAATCTGGAACCCTCTTGAGATCATTGAGAAATGGCTCGTGAACGGATCAGGGGGCAGGGCAGCTGCTTTCTTCGCGGCAACGAGCTGGTACATCGCTCAGGTCGGGACGAACATCACCGCGAACTCCATCTCCGCCGCCAACGACCTCACAGTCCTCTTCCCGAAATGGGTGAACATCGAGCGCGGCTGTGTCATCGCTGCTATTATTGGTGGGTGGGTACTTGTGCCGTGGAAGATTCTCTCGTCGGCTCAGACATTACTGGCTTTCATGGGCGGATACGCCGTCTTCCTCGCTCCTATTGCCGGGATCATGTGTTCTGATTATTGGCTCGTGAGGCGACAACACATCGACGTCCCAGCGCTCTACGATCCTCGCGGAAGGTACAGTTACCGATACGGCACGAACTGGATTGCCCTCGTCACGATGCTCGTCTCCGTCGGGCCTAATATGCCGGGACTCGCGCGCAGTATCAATCCAGAGCATGTGGTTATCTCGGCGGGCGCGAAGAACCTGTTTACATTCGATTGGCTGTTTGGGTTTGTGGTTAGTATTGTCGTATATGCTTCTATGAGCTTGGCTTTTCCGCAGAAGAATAGTCTGGTGGAAAGAACGGTTTATGGGGCGGAGACTGTCGTTAGTGATGTGGAGAGTGTAAGAGCTGGAGATATGAGTGGGGAGGGGGAGAGGCATGGTAAGAAGGATTTTGGAAACGTGGATGCGGTTGATATTGGGACGGATTGGCATACGAGTCAGCATGAGAAACACATGGCTGAGAAGAGTGCGGTGGCGAAGATGTGAGATTTTCGAGGTTTTTATTTTTGCTTGAACGAGAAAGACAGCGAGAGAAGATGGACCTCGCCAAGAGGTGGATGGGGAAAAAGTGTTCAGGCGATGTCCACTTATTTGCTATCTAAAAATGTCTGGTGAAGTAGCTATGAGTCACATTATTATGACTTGTTGCGCATGTGTTGAAGTCCTTTCTTTTCATATTATCTTCTCTTCTCTCTTCTTACTTCCACTGTCAACTAAACACCTCTCAGTATCTCCAGGCAATACCCAGGAAGTTGAATCGTCCAGTGACGGAACGACACCTAGGGTAAGTCTTTAAATGAGATTTTGAAGGAGCGAATCTATAGGTTGCTGATAATGAGATGATTTGACTTGTAAGTTGTCGATAAGGATATGTTACGCAACGCTAGGGGAAATGCCTTGTAATGAGAATTATGGCCTGAATCTCTATGTAAGGCAATGGGATGGAATATGATCCTCCAGCTATCCTATCCTCGATAGTATCGTACGATGCTGGGATGAAGTTACAAATTTGGAGAATTTCATGGTTCGTCTTCTGTGAGCCATGTTACTGGGAATCTGGGTTTCGTTTTCTGGCCGGGACTGCACACATATTGTTCCGATAGAGCCATTGACCTTTCGATTAACAGGAATGTGGGACATGAAATAATTTCATTGCGTGTTAGGTTTAGCTAGCGCTGGGCGGCTCATCTATCAAACCCCCACGGGAAAATGTAGATGGCGCCGAAAGAGACAAATCTCCCAGTAACCTTTCTACCTCATCCTCCCTCCTAGGTGTCGCTTCAAAATACGGCATCGATTTCGCCTACACCAAGTTATACTCCCCCTCATTCCCAAAATCGAAGTTTCTCGCCGAGAACGGAGTGTGTCCCATTCCTCTAGCCGGAACGCCATTATACAAGACCTCGCTGTGAGCAACCTCAAGGATTTCATCAACCTCCTCAATCGCGTCCCTCAACTCCGAAACCACAAATTTCGTACTCATGTTTTTTGTGGGGGCTTTGATTCTCGTGCTTCTAGCTTCTTTCATGATCTTAACAAGTCTTTTGTCTTTGGACTGTTCGGCTATCATGTCTGCGGTTCGGCCGTCATTGTCCATTGCCATGCGATCCGCGCCAGCCGCTATGAGATAGCGCACTGCAGTCTCGTTCTCCAGTTTGAGAGCCGCGAAGAGCAGCTCTTCTAGGTTCATTCTGTTATCATCGATTGTGGCGCCTTCTTCAATGAGTGCTGTTGCTACGGAGAGATCCTGGTTCTTGTAGGCGATCAGGAGAGGGGTGAGTCCGAAAACGTCAAGTGCGTCGACTCTGACATCGCAGTCAAGTAAGAGCTTGGTCGCTTCGAGGTTCCCGTGAATGGCTGCCAAGTGGAGTGGTGTTTGGCCGTATCGATCCGCTTCATCAGGAGGCATATTACCCTCGTGAATCAACTTTCTCATGATTTTCATCTGGACGTTCTCTTCCTCGTCCTTTTCGTTCCAGCGTAGCAGACAGTGCAAGGCGGACCGCTCGGTCCGAGGTTCTTTAATATTCAGCGAAAACGGATCCAATGCAATGAGTCGTGTGATAGCGTCGAACTTCCTTGTTATTGCTAGAGACCACGCTGGAAGGTCTACGGCATTTGGCTCCGCTTCTCCTTCAATTTTACAAATATTCTCAACGTCAGTATGGCCATACTGTAAAGCAATTGTGGCAGGAATGCGGCCAAGTTTATCCTTGGCACTTCGATCTGCTCCGAACTCGATCAGTTGCTCGACGGCCGTCCTTTCACCGCAACGACATGCATCATGCAGGGGTGTCATATCCAGGTTATCTCGGGAGTCAACTGAAAGCCCTTTCGCATGTAGCTCGTAGATGGCATATGATTTTCCAGCTTCGGCAGCCCAATGCATCAAGCTGCGTCCATCCTTATCCGTGGATGTCAAGTCGATAGTCAAGCTGGAATTCTTAACAAAAGCCAGGAAAATTTCATCGTTATCAGCTTGTAACGATCTGAAGATAGGGTTACTGCCATGACTATCAAGCTTGTTCTGGTTTGCTCCTTTTCGAAGTAGTAGATCCACTACCTGGGGATTAGGACTTGATCTGGCAGCAAGCAGTAGAGCAGTTCGCTGTGCACCTTTCTCGACTCTATCCAAGTCAACAGATGGGAATTGAAGTAGTCTGGAGACAACCTCGGCCATCCCATAACATGCAGAAAGACATAGGGCCGTGGTCCCTTCGATGTCTGCCTTATTAACATCCAAGTCTGCCTGGTTGAGTATCTCGAGTGCGATGGAAGTCTGTCTGTATGCAATACTAGCTAAGAGGGCAGTCCGTTGAAGCATTTTGGGATTCTGGATGTTGAGGTTGATATTGTTGGCACCCTTTCCGAAACTCAGAAGTAGCTTCACAATTTGTTCGCTTTTCTCGATATCTCTTTGGCTATTGAAGACCCTATTTAAGGTCTCCGTTTCGACACAGAGATCGGGGCTTGTTGGTACCTTCTGAAGACGAAGAATTGCTTCGAAAAGCGGAGTCCTGCCTTTGCGACTTTGCTTGTTGACATCAGCGCCAAGCTTTAGGAGTTCCCGAACAGTCTCAACATTACCCCGCCTACATGCGTACATGAGCGGTGTTTGCTGGTGTGTGGTTTCCTCCACGTCAATATCGATAGCCTTGCATCCCAACGCCGGGATCAGGTGCTCTAGATCAAACCAACCACATATGTGTAGAGGGTGAATTGATCTCCGGACGTCCCATTTGTCTTTATGTCTCGTATTGGCAGCCCATGCAGCTTTGATATAAGCATCGACCCGAGATGGATCCTTCAGATACTGGACCGCTTTGCCCATGATTTCTGTGGAATTGGAGCCAACGTCTCGAACGTGATCACCCCAAAATTGAACGGCGTAAGATATGAACGGTAAAGATTTCTCCTTGGATTTGAAATCCTCTTCAGAAGCGTCTGGTTTGGCAAATACCTCAAAGTTCAAGAAGGTCAGACATTTGTTCGCAAGGTCGACTTGTCCTGTTCCGAACCATGATTGCCAATTTGAGTCGAAGTATTCTCGTCGTGTGAGGTGGTCGAACCTCACCATTACATCCACGTCCTTATCCATAGTTTCTAACCGATCAATCCCGATGAGTCCTTTCGTGGCACTGAGGATGTCAGCTTCGTGAGTGATGTCGTCAGGATCATGCTCAAGATCGCCGTTGCCTGTCGCTAATGCTTGCTGCAGCTCCAAGAGCGTCAAATTCCTTTTGGCGTGATAAACCAGGGAGAACACACGTCTGGCAAGATCTCCCCTCTCCTGCTTCATAATCCAGACCATATCTTCATCGTACAGTGGAGAAAGATCGGCTGATCCCTTAGCTTTCAGCATTCGTTTGATGTCTCCCAAAGTGTGTTTCTTCTTAAACGACTTGACATATTCCCTGGCTAGGAGGAATCTCCCCCCGGATTTTTCAGTGATAAAATTCTGGACTTGGTCGAGAAGATCTGGGGATTCAGCACACCGCCGAGCAAGTTCGTTTCGTCCCACGTTCCGACCCAGATTTGTCTTGGACAATTTCTTCGGCATGTCGGCTCTGACAGATTCATGGACATATCTCTCTATGTCGCTGTCTGGGGTCGATATTTTTATCTCGTGCTCGTCGGGAGTAGTCTCTTGCAGTTTATGAGTCGGGCCATGTGGGCAGCGATTTCCTCCATCGAAGCAGCTAACACAAATGGTGAGGCAGTCGAATCTTTGTTCGTCACAAGTATCGCACTCCTCACAATCAATACATTGATGGTATCTGGAAATCATGGTCAGCAAGAAAATACTCAAAAAAACCTCAGAAAGAGGAGATGTAGCATGGTCTCTCTTCTCAAATCTATCCTGGATACAGATCCTGTCCGGGAGAAAACGGTGAGAAGTCACATACCTGACACATTCTGAACGGCAGATATTGCAACGAATGCATTTCAAAGTATCGGGATTGTCTGTTCGTGACATTGTGAGGATGCTCAACTTTTGCTGATGGATTTCCCGAAGCTCTTCCTCAATAAAGCACCTGGCCTCATCTGACGCTTCATCTAACGCATCCACGATGACATAGACTTGAGAATAGAATTCGATTTCCGCCTTCAATTCCATTAGTCCAGACTTATGTGGGAGAAACTCGCAGATGACTGGAAGTTGTAGATCTTGAGTGTCTTTTTCTTGTTTTCAGAACTTACTTTAAGCAGACCTCGGGTTTGATTATCATCTGGAGCAGTGTTCATTCTCGTTGCTTTGTCAAATGCTTTTCGAATAGCGGGGCTCAGGCCTGACCTGGAGAGAAAAGAACATATCAGCGTGGGACAAAATGATGCTCGCTTCTAACGTACTCTCTGAACTGTATCAGTTGTTTAAGTAGACTTCCCCGGATATCGTCAGGTGTTTGTTTGGAGGCCTCTGCCTTTTCAAGGAAAACGCAAAGAACAGGAACCTCCCCCGAATCCCGTATAAGCTTGTCTACAATGACTGAAGATAGCACTGTCTGCATCCTACATTAGTCACATCAAACATTCAAGCAGCTAACAGCCACGGACCTTGCCAGCCCCAGGTGCTCCAAGGCCCTTCAATAACTTGATTTTCCCCTCCTTCCAATACTTGAACTCATCGGATTCAAAGAACCATTGACCTATTGAATTACCCTGTGACGAATTGACGTTTCTAAGAATAGTTTGTTGCCTTGCTTGAAATTCGAGCGTGGAGAGCCACCTCTCAACATCTTTCCTATATGCTTTTTCCTGCTCTGTGTGCCTCGCTTTGTCGCTAATTTCTAAATTCTTCACTGTCTCCGCTATTTTCATCATGGAAACACCCTGTTCATCCCTTTTCCTTCGATCTTGTTCCATCAATTCTCTCATCTTATCAATATTTTCTGCCGTCGTTCTTGTGATCAGGCGAATCTTCGCCGAAATCTCGGCTTGAGCCCAACCTAGAATTACAAGCAAACTTGTACAATATTGGTTGATTTCACGGAATAGTGGGTCTAGCTTCTTCTTGTTCCAGTGCCATTTGAATTTCTCCATGCGGTCGCCATTCATCTGGAGGAGAATCTCCATCTTCCCAACAGCCACCATGAGTCCTGAAGGAAGAAAGTAGAGTCAGCAATTGCCGTCTAGGACTGAAAACACCATAACGTGAAAGTAGACTGGAAGAGAAAAAAATGCAGCCAAGAGATCACCCACCACCAGCTGGAGATGTCGGATCACTTGGATCCAGCTCCTCAATCCAGGTGCCATTTGGATCTTGTTCTTTGAGCCTTTCAATAGCAGTCGAGACAGCATCCAGACAGCTGAGCTGCTGTAAGACATCAAGTCGTTGTTCATCCGCCTTGTATACATTTTCGGCAAATGTGAACAGCTTCTTGGACGCTTCGGCGAGAGAAGTGATGCTCGCGAGGAGTCCAATGACCTCGATTCCTGACATTCTCACAGTTTCCCGGCCGCAGTGAGTGATGTATTCTAGGGTCGTGAATTAAAGTCCGAGCCCTGGTCGAGGATCAAAGCATCAAACTGTAAGTATCAAGTTGTAAAAGCTCGTCGTGATCGATCACCAGGTTACTGGATATCTTTGGGTCAGTGAGATGGACAGAACCAAAACCTCATTCTCGCGTTTCCGAAGCTGGATGTGGTGCTGTGCCGCAAGGCAGAGTATTTGTAGCCGCGGTGTAGTCATCCTACTTAATTTGATTGGCCTGAACCTGGTCCGTCCCCCAAAAGTCCAACGGCGAGGTGCAGATGCTGACACATGAAGATCCTCATCGATGCCGTCCATGATTTTCATTCGTGATATCACCCTATCACAAGTATCAGCTCGGGAAAGCCATGCACCCTAAATCAACCTTAACTCAGCCCCCAAGATCATGAGCCGCATAAGGGCTTCGGGCACTAAACGCTCTGGATCATGAGGCCTCTCCTTCCTGAATTTTGGCCTATCAGGGAGGGCATTTTGCTGGTGGAGATCCTCCAAGTAAGCAGATAGGAGACAGGGACTGGTTGGCCCCCAAATCATCCATGACTTTCTGTCAGCCCTAAAAACGCCACGAGCAGGATCAGTTTCATGCATGGACGCTCAGCCACAGGCCTTACCGGCGCAGTAACGCTCGAATTTGATCCATTCCCCGGTTTCGTCTGAAATAATTCAGACTGTTCAACAATTTTAGTACTCCACATCCCGCAGCCGCGTGTGTTCCTCGGTCTTTGACATCGTCTTTCTTCATTGAATCTCGTCGATTTCTATCTTTTTTCTTCCGAGTTTGCAACGATGTTGTGTCGGTCTCTCTTTTATACGCTCTTTTGCTTGTTGTGGGCAAGTGTCACAAATGCTGCACCTTCGCGGAAATCCACCGCATCTTTGACCAAAAGAGAAGCACAACCTCAGTCTACAGCATGTGGTGATATCGTGCGAGATGCGAGTAAGCAACGCCGTTTCAACCTTCAGAGAAAGTTGTGCTAAAAGTCTGCTCCAGGCGTCAATCAATTCCCAGCTTCCAAGGTTTATGAGTGCCTCACCTCCGTTCCATTCAATCCCGCCGTTGCATCTCGGTTCCTCAAGTACTACAAAGATTCGACTCAATTTCAATCCACTTTGGCATATTTAAAATCTCCTCCTGCGAGTTACCTCCAGCCTCCTGTCGATTTGTTGGCAGGGCTTGAGGTGATCCAAACGAGGATCGACACTGGAGCTTTTGAGAACCAGTACGAATTCGAGGCAACTTTGCAGAGGCTGATCTATGCCGCACATGACGACCATTTCGATATCGCTTGGGGGATCACTGGGGTATTTGCATTCGGCACCAGGTACAGAATTGTTTCTGTGTCGGAAGATGGAATTGAGCTTCCCCAAGTTTATGTTGCTTGTAAGTGATCTTTGACTCTCAAACCAATGATGCAAGTAATGACAATGCTTAGCCGATATTTTCCAAAGCCAGCAAGATGGAGGAGTATGGAAACCATCTCCTATCGTAACGCTAGACGGTGAAGATGCTACCAAATATTTGACTCGCTTCGCTGCCGAGAACTCTATTGGAGGCCGTGAATCTCATACAGACTGGCAACAGCTTATGAGTAGCCCTGCACAGGTTATTCAAGGAATTCCAAGTGTTTGGGGAGGTGGAGCTACTTTTTACCCTGGCGAGAAGTTGGTGATAGGGTTCAAAAATGATTCGAAAGTGACTACCGAGTGGCAAGGAATATTCCTCGGCGACAGTGAGTGAATAATCCTTTTCTGGGAAATAGGACTTACCTAACGGTCCCTAGGCGAGACTGGTGCATTGGAAACTGGTGGTGACTTCTACAATTCATTTGTGCTAGGCTATTGGCCTGCCTCGTACGATCCGGAACCAGCTCCAGAAACTGAAGAGGAGGAAGAAGAAGAGCAAGAAGACGAAAGCGCAGCCAGCACTCAGCCAGTAGCTACGCCTACTTCTACGACCATACCAACTCCAACCGGGTGGAGCAACGGCGCATACCCATCCCCTGACATCGCTCAAGAGAATCTAGGGTATCTTGGAGGCGGATTTCTATCTGGATATTACCTGCCAGATGATATTGCTGTCTTGAGTATTCCAAGTTTCCAAGAGTATGGGGATACTGTAGATGAGTATTCGGCTACTGTTGGACGATTCATCGAGACCGCCCATTCGAAAGGGATGAAGAAGATTGTGATTGATTTGCAGAGGAATATGGGTGGGGATGCCTTTTTAGCGTAAGCTTGCTCCTTTCATCTGCCTCGAACCTCTTGGGACTATCCTAAATTCATTACTGACTCTCGCTTGCAGTATCGATACCTTCAAGCAGTTCTTCCCCAAGATTGATCCATACGGCGGAAGTCGATTACGAGCCCATCCAGCAGCAAATGTCATGGGCAAAGCGATGACAGACTACTTCGACAATATAACAAGTGACGATTATGACTATACGTATCTCTACGCAAATGAATGGGTAGCATCCACAAGGTTGAATGCTGATACCGACGAAAGATTCGAATCATGGGAAGAGTTCTTCGGTCCTCATGTGTCCAATGGTGACAGTTTCACCACCACGGTATGTCTCCCACTCAGACAAATTGGTCTCGACTAATGAACTTCGTAGCAACGGTACAACCTTGAAGATCCTCTCTTTGACACTCTGGCCCTCGAAGCATATACCGAGGGTTTCATAGTTTCGGGCTATGACAAAAGTGTTGCCGAAAAGACCCAGTTATTCGCAGCCGAAGACATTGTCATTCTCACAGATGGAGTTTGTGCTTCGACCTGTTCGATGTTCGTCGAGATGATGCACAATGAGGGAGGAGTAAAGACCGTTGTAGTAGGGGGCAGACCTTCATATGGACCTATGCAAGCTGTCGGGTATGTAACCATCTTTCACAGCCTGTTCCCAAACAATTTTACTAAGTTCAAGATAGTCTCACTAGAGGTGTCCGCTCCTACGGGATTGACTCCCAACTCGACAGCGATATCGCCGAAACGCAGGCAATCCGCGATTTTAACAGCCAACCCGCCGACTTCCTACCCGATCGCTCCACAGCTCTTGAAGTTGAGATCACATACGCGACATTGAACCTCCGAGATCAGGTTAGGAAAGGCGAAGAGATTCCTTTGCAGTTCCAGTACGACGCAGCTGATTGCCGCATCTTCTTCACGCCAGACACAGTCATCAACTTCTCGAATCTGTGGAAATACGCCGCGGATGCGATGTGGACGAAGCCAGAACTCTGCGTGAAGGACTCGACTGGCTACGCCAATACCGACGCCACGAGCACGAAATTACCACCTGCAGACCTTTTACCAGCTCAAATCCCGGTCGAGACGTCAGAAGTGAAGTTAGGAACAATCATCAACGGTATATTCAATTCGAATTCAAGACTCGGATCTGGAATCGAAGCCGACATAACAGGCAAGACAGCAAGCGAACCCCCGGCGGTCATCGTAGCGAAGAGATGTCAACCCGACCCCGACATCACTAACGAGTATTACTGCCCGGACGTGAACAAGTACTGCGACGTGAGCTATGCGTACTGTAGCACGACTACTCCTCCTAAGAGGATTCCTCGAAAGGGATGCGTGAGTCTGTGTTCGTATGTGGGGTATCAGTGTGGCAAAAAGACGACAGGCGGTACGTGTGTGGCTCTGCCGGATAACTCATATCAGCTTCAAGGGACGATTCGCGGGTTTTGTGCGACACCATTAAGGAGGAAAGGGGCGGTTTGTCCCAAGGTGGCTGGGAAGCCGGTGAAGGAGGGTGAGGCGGCGATACCTAGGAAAGGGAGAAGGGATGGAGATGAGTTGTTTGAGGATATGGAAGAGTATTGATGACGCGAAGGAAATATATGTGCTGTGCTTTGATGCTTTCAAACGCATGTAATAGCCTATGATACCCATGCAGTCAATAACCCAACAAATATGTCATGATATATAAGCGCAGCCAATCAAACAAATCTTGCCACATTGACTGGCCCGACACTCAATCATCGATCACGATAGTCTCGGTTGCTTTCCTCTTCGTGCCTCGAGGTCCTGGTGGAAGTATACGATTCACGCCATTTCCAGCTAGGCCTAACGGAGCCAGACCATTGATCGATCCCCGATGAGGCAGTGACGCCGCCATGATAGGTACGTATAGATCTGCAAGTAGATCATGGAGATTGGCTTCCGATTCAATGTCCCTAAAACTTTCCCTAGTCGCCTCGCGACGATTCTCCCAAGCCTTGTGACCGAGCTCGATATATGCCGTATTTTTCGTCAAAAACAAAGCGTACGCAGATCCAGAGGGGTATTTCTTTCTCTGGTCCGCTTCGATTCCCGTATCGCGGACTTTAGAGAGTAAATGCTCCCTGCGCGGGCCGCCCATGAGGAAGTCGGCTGCCTGCTGGCGTGGATTGGAAAGAAAGTCATTTAGCTTGTCGCAGTCTTTGCAGCGTTCTCGGCATGTTATGGTTTCTCGTGTCCAGTCACTGAAAATATTCGGTGGTTGTTGTACGTATCGCTCGATGTATGTGCTCATTACGTGTTGGTAAAGCGCTTGAAATGGCGAGCGCTGCACCGCAATGTTCGATTTTCTCAGAGTTGCGCCTAGGGTCTTCAAGAATGCTAGGAAGATGGTACGGAAGTCATCAAGACCCGTGGTGCTTGCTTCGGTTGCTAAGTTTGAAACAATAACATCTAGATGCTGTGACAGCCCAAGGGAATGGCAGTGACAGAGCAGGCTGGCAATGTCGTTGATTCTTTGTGAATTGCAGACTACAATCGGCAAAGGTGGTGGACAGTAAATGGACTCGAACTTGGGAGGTTCAACATCGGGTTTCTCGAGAGCTGCAGCACCTAGAGCCCGTAGACCGAAATTGGGTAGTAGTGTTGATATGACTCCACCAAAAATTTCGCGGACTACGTCGGTTGGAATTTGGCCATCCACCGAGGCTTGGAAGACGGTAAGTTGGAAAGAGATAGTCATTGCTGTGAACTTAACATTTCTCTTCACTACGGGTAAGATCCTGGCTACTATTAGCAGAGTTTATCGTAGTGGTTGAAGGATGACTCGTACTTGTTGACCATTGCCGAGTGTGCCAAAGTTGCACAGTAATTTGCCAGAAGCACTCCATCGCTCGCAGATGTTACACCCGATGCAATAACTGCATCCGCAGAAACCGCCTTGTCCGCCTCTTCTCTCGTCCATTCTTGGAACAGAGAATCGTTGTAGGTGGATCCTTTTCCAATTTCCTCACTGACGCCTTCTTTCAATGCATTGATGATATCGAAGCGGCTAGCAAGTTGGCTGAGGACTGAGAGATGCTTCGATATCCTGTGGGGCAGGGCGGTCAGATGAATTCCCACAGCTACATTTTGGGTGCATCCTCATGCGTCGATGCTCAGTGTAGCACTGGAGGTGGAAGAAAAGACGAATTCACTTACTGAGGTAGCAAAAACGCTAGATCCCAACGTACCAGAGCATTGCCGACCAATTTGAACATCGACGATGGAACATTAGCGGGACCCAATTCGAAACCTTCCAGGAACATCTCTTTCTTATCGAGTTCCACACAAGCAGCAATAACTCGGCCCAAGTCTGCATCAGGGTAAGGTGGAGGATCGTTCGATTGGACTGTCTTCCATCCTTTCATTCTGCTTAGCACATCCTGGCAAATTGTCTCCAAGTCCTTCACGTCCTCGGGCTCGCCTGATTCGGTCAGAATTCTTGCTGTCAGACGATCAATCCAGCCAGTGACATCTGGAACGTATGCTGGGCCTTTCTCTCTGCCCGATCCATAATAGCTTGTATCGGTGATTGGACCAGTGGGTGTCATGAAGCAAGAAAGTTGAGACTCTTTAGGCATGATAAGGGCAACCTAGAACAAACGATTAGTGATTGACATTTTGTGGGGTGAACATCAATCATACCGTGCGATAATAGACCACTCTTGATTCCTGGTAGAGATCATCATCAGGCTCTTCGTCCTCGAAAGCATCGTCTTGTACTAGAACATCATCGCCGAAGAGCAAGTTCTCAGCAACAACGGTTCCATCCAGTTCAACAACCTTAATGAGAGCTGAGTAGGCACTTTCCTGATCGATGTATTTGCCGGAATCATACTCACCCCAGTCATCATAATCATCGTACGTATCAATCCATCGCGATAAGTTGGCCAGATATATGCAAACCCCATGTTGGCTACCTGCATCTCGAAGGTACTTGACGACTTCTTGGTCGACCCCCTCTAGCACATCATAAGACAGCTCGGATTTTCCGTGATATTTCTCCGTGAGCAGATAGCCTAAGTAGCTGACTTCGCTTCCGGCATTGCTCTTCCAGGACGAGAACAACATATCCAGTTTTCCAGTCGTCTTATTCGAACTAGCCGCCAAGACATCCGGCCCAAGATTCTCATGAAAAAGGCAGTACGTCAACGTAAGTCGTCGACCAGCAGTCACAGGTTTGAGTGCGTGCGTGGCATCGTGGAACCTCGACAACAGATTAACCTCTATTCACAGTATCGTTGGATCGAAAAACATACCAAGCCATAAATGATGAATCAAAACTAGAAGTCGCAGCTGTACTGTACGCCTTGATCTCTGACTCGCTAGCATTAGTGACCAGCGCATCGCCACCTTCATGGCGCGACGGCAGCGCGATGACTAGGGTCCCGAACATTCCCGGGACTGTTGATGTTTGGCGAGAACTGTTTGAATCAATAATTATTCTGAAGAGGTTCAATAGCCACTTACTCCTGCAAAGGCTCAAGCATAGCACCTTCATCATAAAGACAGAGCTTAGACAGCCGTGCAGAAACAGCGGTTCCTGTAGCATCAACACCTAAGCCAGCAGCCACTTCGTTCACAATTCCCTGAAGAAAAGGCGCCCATGCTGGATTTCTGAGCTCGAACATATTCGCCGGTACCTCCCAGATACCTGGCGGGGTGCTTGTAAGTACTCCGCCATCATCATTGCTCTTGCCCGTGGCGGACAGTGGTATTCCAGCAGCTCTCACAACTTCAGCATCTCCATCTGATAGAGGTAGTCCAATGAATCCGAGTTTAGGGCCACCAGTAAAGCTGACGCCCGGATTGATGGGGTTCTGAAGGGTGTCGAAGACCGCGAATGGCTGAGAAGAACCGCTGGGTTCGATGTTGGAGAGGCATTCGAGAAGGCCCTCGCGGAGGTTCGGAGCTGCTTGTTTGGACATGTCTGAGATCTATGTGTTGCCACGACACAGCGGACTTTACAGCCTCTGGCCGTTGGTTGATGAAATGCGAGAGACGCGGTGTTCCGAGCCACCTCGCGAAAGTGACACGTCCGATCAGCTGATTTTGAAACGGAATATTGTTGGCCTGAGCTTCGGAACACTCACAGATTAGAGGCCCAGAATGCTCATCTTTATCACATAGTTTCGCGTTGCTTGTGAGAGCTGGCTTCTTGAAAAATTGGAATATCAAATTACAGGTAAGGATCCATCTCGCCAGCCATCATGACCGCGCGCTAATACTCCCTCAAAATTTTCACACAAGGTAGTCACGCAAGTGAGATAGACTATTGCAACCATTTGACTCGATAGCAAAACCTTGAGCGATTTATTTTTATTCCATCGTTATCATGTTCTTCCCCTTCCGTGGAATACACGCCGGCAAGTCAATCCCCTCGGACCTCGTCCCAACACCAAACCAGCTGAAGCAACATAGGTATGTACCCAGCAAAGGCACAAGCGACAAAATGCGAAAACGGTTAATACAGGAGCAACAGTCATTTGGACCATCGGAAGACACTATCGATATGGATGGTGCTTACAAATAGTCTTCTCCGTCTTCTCCGTCTTCTGACGCGACGGATCCGTAATCGTTCCTGTCAGGAGTCTTTCTCTTCGGTGCCTTACTTCTAGTTGCAACAAATGGGGATCCACCGGCGCCAACTGCTGACTCAGATCTGGCAATGGAGGCTGTTGTGACAGACTCATAAAGATCCTGGAGCAAAATCCTCAGGTCCGCCTCTGGTGCAAGATCCTTGATTTTGGCTGTAGCTATCTCTTTGCGTTCCTCCCAAGCCTTGTGATCCGCTTCAAAGTGCTTCTGGTGGTCCTTTATGACAATTAAAGCGTAAGTTCTACCAGTGCGGTCAAGATCTTGGTAGAATCCGGTCTTGTCTACTTCAAATTGGATGTGGTCTCGTCGATCCTTACTGAAGACGAATCTTCCAACTTTCTGATCTGGATTTTTCAGAAAGCTGTTGAAGGTCTTGTGGTCTTGGCAACTACAGTATGTAAATATCTCTGGTCGCGTCCAGTCAGTCGGCGGCTCTGGCTCATCTCCAACGAAGGCATCGATGTAAATCGGCAGGAGTCCCTGGGACAGACTCTGTAATGGCGAGTCGGGGAGAGCAATGTCTTTCCCTAAGCAAAGACCCATCAGGCGCTTAAGTAGAGGTAGGATGTACGTGTCGAATTTACCAACTTGAAAGTGGTCGTCCATTACCTCTGAAACCAACCTCAAGGCAATGATGTGAAGTTCGTCGAGGAGCCCAAACTGGTAGCACCGGGAGAACACTTCCAGGAAGCTTTCCATCAGCTCGGTCTCTGCCCCGGGATAACTTCCCAATCTAGGCGGCTCAAGGCTGAATTCGCTGGCAAAACCAGGCATGATGTCAAGGAATAAGCGTTTTGAAAGATGCAAGGGCAACGCTCCAGCAGTTCTATCATCGAAAATGGATGCTAAAAATGTGATGAACCCCTGCGTGACGTAAGGACTTTGGGCTTTGTTCTTAAGAATTGGGAGAAGCCTGTTGCACAATATCAGCATGACTCATTCAACATCCATCTATGCATACTTGTTGATTGTGTCTTCAGATGAAAGACTCGCCAGAATCTTAAAACATTTGGCCAGGGCATATCCATACTGCGGCGTTTCAGTACGTAAGCTCGATTTGTTATATGAGACCACACTGTATATTGCAGTCCCGATCCAATCCTTGTGAATGTCGTCAAGTTGAAGGTTCAGTCGAAGAGCTTCCTCGTTAACCCCTGTCCAAATTGATTGTATTATGTCAAGGCGGTCAGAAAGGTGCCGATGGGGGTTCTGCACGACAAATCGGGCGGTCAACCTGCACCGTGATCAGCCTGTAATTCTCACATGTTTGATTTTGGCAAGCTTACTTGGACAGAATCGAATGTAATTTGAATCGCAACACGGCCACTCCAATGGTTCGAAAGGCTGGAAAGCTCGCAAGTGGCAGCTCGTCTGGGCAGAGATCATATGCTTCCAGAAACAATTCTTTGCTGTTGATGTCGACGCACGTCGAAAGAATTCGAATCCTGATTTGTTCCGAAAAGAAGGGTGTGTTGTCAGTGTTACGATTCGGGTCTTCGGAGGCTTTCAACTCTAATGATCGGCGGATGACGAGGGTACAAATTTGCTCAAGTCCGTTCAAGATCTTAGCATCACCTGGGCTACGAGAAAGATCGTCAGACAGCTCTTGAATCAAAGAAGCAACATTGCCTGGTTTTCGACTTCCTCTGTCCGAAAATTGGTAAGACTCGCTTGCCGTGTCGAGGTAAGGACTGATAAAGAATTCAATCCGGCGGGCTTTGGGTATGATTATGGCAACCTGGCATTCCTATGATTAGAGTAAGCACCGAGAGGATCAAAATTGCGGACTTGCCGTTCTGCGATAGAAGTGCGTCATTAAGACGTTTCCATCTCCATTAATTTCTGCTTGCTCCTCGCGAAAGAAAACTTCATCCTCCTCTTCGTCTGGATCAACTCCTTGAAATGGATCATGCTGTGTAAGTAAATCTTCATCAAACTCTAACAATTGATCAATTTCGGTCCCATCAAGATTGTGTATCGCATTCAAGAATGTCGCTCTATATATCTCATCCTTGAAGGTGTAGAAGCTAGCATGTTTTTTCACGGACCCCTCTCCATCATCAACATTCGTAGCATTTCTCTCCATACAGACACCTGCAATTTCCATCTCAAGGTGACCCACGTATAGGGAAAAGCCGTATTGTTGACAAATCTGCTTGAGGTGAAAGACAGCATGGTGATCGTGGCCTTGCAGGGTTTGGTTGTGTTCGAATTCGGGATAGTATTGTTCAAACAGATAACCTAGTGCCTGTGGGAATCGTTCGTTCCAGGTGTTGTTCTTCCACGTGGAAAGCAGACTATGGAGTCGGTCTGTTTGAGTGACATTTTCATTCTTCTCTACAAGTATAGTGGAGTCTGGTTCGGTATGAACAAGCTTGTATTCGAGGACCATCCTATGACCAGTTAATAGGACTTTGCAATCATGACTCCCGTCCGAGAACCTGAGCATAAAAAGTTAGCTTAAGCTTAACCCTAGGCTGTTATGTTTCAGGTTATTTGTGTTTTACCAGGCAAGGAAGTGTGAGTCCAACACTGTATTTTTCTCACTATCGGTGACAGTCACGTCGCTGCTTGAAGGCTTTGAGTTGAAGAAAATGACTAGCTTGCCGAATGTGCCAGGAGGATTTACCAAACTGCGGAAATTAAGGAGGTCTCTTTTGAAGTGCGTGAGGACACTTACTCCTGATTTGACTCAAAGGCTGAACCATCTTCAAGAAGCGTCAAGCTAGAGAGCTCTGCAGAGATGACAGGAGATCTTGTTTGAAGCAGCTGCTTAGGTTCTCTGCTGTCGCGAGACATATACACCCCCAGACTGGCACATGCGTTGTTGACAACTCTTTTAAGATGGCGTTCCCATTTAGGGTTCTGGAGTTGAAAGTCGCCCAAGGGGACCTCCCAGACCTTACTGACGTTCTGTCTAACTGGTGGTCCTCTATTTCTCGTTGTGACGCTGTGCGACTGGCTGCCATCACCTTCTGCATATCCTCGTCAGACAATGGGAGGTTGATGGAGCCACCGATTTTCAAGTGGATTCGAGGGTCCCGTGGGTTCTCCAGCCTCCTAAAGATATCTAACGAGCCTGAACTTCTGATTGACTTCAAACAGCCATTCAGGTCGGTCTTGAACTGAGCGAAGTCGAATTCAAATCCTGTGGATGGGGACAAAGAATCTCCTGCGCCGGCTAGCTGCTCACCGTTTTCACTGCAGCTCGCCATCTTGAGCTCATGCGCGGGGGCCAGTTGATGGGAGGGAGTGAGGTTCTGTCGTATTTGGGAGATGGAGGAACAAACCACGACAACTCGAGCCAGGAGATGAAGATGGAGATGGGACAGGACAGGAACCTCGAGGGAGACGCGTTGCGGGGCGCTAAAATACACGAGGAAAGCGCGAGCTCGAAGAAAGTCATGTGATCGTAAATTGCATTTTCGCCCGATCTTCCCGTCCCAGCAACCTCGCATGTATGCATGCATACTGATCTTGCCATCTAGACATCAGCAACTAAATATCCCGATATAAATACAAGAAGTTTCTGCATCTCCCCAAGTTCATTTATACACCATCTTGTCAGACCTGTGCTTATTTCAGAGCAATCATCAGCTAGCTCAGCTGCACAAGCACAACAACACAAACAACCATGAACCAAAGCATACAATTCCTCAAGCCAGATGGCACGCCCTCAAAAGCTCTCTATGCACAATCCGACGACCCCATAGAATGGACCGAGGTGATACCACCCTCTCGCAAGAAGACCCTGAAATCCCTAATCCTTGACCACCGCTCCTGGGAAGCTCTTCGCAAAGGAGAGCTGAATGAACTATTCATCTTACTCCCCTCTCTCCGCGAATTAATCCTGCCCATATACGACTGGGGAGATATGGACACCTACATCGGGACGATGCAGTTCACCAAGCTCAACAAGAACCGCGTGATCTACATCAGCGGCTCCCTTCACATCCCTACGTTAGACAAGAACGAGTTTTCCGACTGGCTGGAGATGAAGACTGATCTTGAATCGGTGGGTGAGGAGGTTGTTACCCCGAGTATGTTGGAGAAAGAGGTTAGTGAGATTGTGAAGGTCGCGCTGGTTAGTACGGATATGGATATGGGGGGTGACTTGATTAATATGGACCCTAGGGAGGTGAAGATTACGGTTGTGGGGATGAGGAGGGTTGAGGGGTGATGGGAGACCTGGAGGTTAAGAGTAGAGAGAGGTCTACTTGGATATGTCTTGGCTCATGTTGGATATTTGACTCATTGTCTGGTATGCTCACTAGACGGGGTAGAGTGCAAGACAGACTGATCTGATGAAAGAAGGATTCGATTTTCATCACATGACAAGTTTTTTCAATTTATATCCTCGCGGTTTCCCATATTTTGCCCCCATGCAGTGATAGGATGGACTCATTTTTGTCCTTCGTGATTCCTTACTGTACAGGACAATTCCATCAACCGTACTACTTACCCTTCCCAGCTACAACCTCGATCCTCCATCCAACGACCATTAGAATCGGATCATCTACTATCCTACAAAGTCTGACCTTACTAGAGGCGCTGGGACTAACGATTTCCACTCGTGCATTTACGGCGCATGCATCCCGTTGAACCAGTAAGAAGACAATAACGAGGTTTATTGGTGTCATACGGATGTAACTAATCGATTGGGGTCCCGCCTGAACCCCATAAACTTCGAGTGTCCAGAGGTGGCGCAGGAGAGAAAGTAAACACGGAGAAGACGGGGAAGATAAATCATCATCTCCAGATGAATGTGAGTCGATTTCACCTTTGCTAGCCTGAATCAACCTATCCAGCTAGACTCATTTATCTCAAGACTTCTACTTAAACGTCCCATAATTGGTAGTCTTGGTAATACATCTTTCTGTCAGAACACTTGTTGCACATCGGCATCGCTTCTCTTCCGCAGTGGAGCTCCCGTCCAGGGGGACTACCTGACAGCTTCAGTAGAGAACCACTCGAATTCCGCCATTGAATATTGAAAATGCGGAATTCATCCTCTGTCGAGATCTCATGTCTGCGTGCAGCATAGGCCTGAGCAGATTGTATCTTGGTGTCGGATGATGATAAGAATAAGAGATTCTGATGTGAAGGCAACATGTAGGTAGAAGAGATGAAGTCAAGTCGAGGTTCAGAGGGGCGGGAGGTTCGCTTCAGGGTCTGCTTTTGGCTGGTAACCCCCTGGAGGAACTGACTGACTGGAATAGGCATCTAATTAGTGCTTATTTCAGGGACATCTAATAGAATTCTTTTCAAAGGGGAAAGAAGAAAATCACTGTAAGGATCTCAACAAGTCAGTAAAAAGTTGCAGTGTACTTCTTTTCTGGAAAAGTCAGTGTTCATGGAGAAGAGTATTTGTCACGTGGGGTTATGCACGACTTATGTAACTAGTGCCCAATTTTTATGCTTCCACCTAACCTCCCTTTTTTCATTTCCAGATTTCTCTTTCAACCTTCACACATCGATATCATCCCATCCAGAATCTCAATCATCACATCTCTGGTAACCAATTATCTATATTCGTTTTCATAGCTGCTTCATCCTCAACCGATCACTCTCAGCGTAAAATCCCACTTAAATTTACGTTCTCATCAATATATTGATGTCTCAGTTGTTATCATTCACGGGGCTCTTTCTCGCCTGCTTATCCAAGTCTCAGCATCGCATGTCAACGGTAGAAGTTACACCGATGTCATGGCGTTTCTGTGAGGACACATCGGGACTATCTGATTCAATCATGTGAGCTTAAGTGAGTCTTGTCCAAACAGGGATCACTCTTCCTGTCTCACGTACCCAAGTCATCTCAACCAAATTGGAGGAATCTCCACACCAGATTCTGGGGCTGGGAATGACGACACATTCTTCATGAGCATCCTGGGCATCCTGGTCTTTCTGCCATCACAGTTCCAAGATCTCAAGAAGCAACAGGGTTGTGATTATCGATTGGAAAGCGTCAAACGCGAAGATGCACTCCCGTGTTGTGAGGTCAGAGCTTCAGTATTGAAGACAATCACTAGATCTGGCTGAGGAGAATTTATCGAATCTCCCCATCGGGATCGAAAGGACCGGGAGTATCATTGCAGATAATTCGTAGTTGATGTGTTTTGCGATCTCCATTAGCGAAAAGACGTATTCCGTTTACCGTAGGTCTGTTTTAAAGTCCCATCTCCGGCATTCCTCGCCCACCATGTTCCGCTCTATTATTTTCTCATCTTCATCGCTGTTCATCTGAAGTCGCGTTTCACGAATTGAAATCGTTCAAACCACTCAATCATGCCCCCTTCTATCAGGAGAGTGTTTGACTTCTTATGCGTGCTTGGAATATCTAGTCTTTGTTCTGCCCAGGTTCGATACACCTAGCAGACTATCAGGCCCCCTGGCTAACTTGCGCAGATTAACCTAGGGGATGCAAAGGCATATGCTATTTTAGGTCGATTGAGTGTGACGAATACTGGTCCAACGGTCATCAATGGTGACCTTGGAACAGGCGGCACAAGTTCAAAGGTCACCGGATTCTATCCTTCCGGAATCGTCAATGGCAACATAGTGACGGGCGATGCGACTAATACGGCGTTCCTTGATGCCATGGCAGCCTACACGAACATCAGAGCTACAGCCCCAGCGATTGATCTCACTGGGAGTGATCTTGGGGGTATGAACTTACCGCCGGGCACATACGCATTCAGCAGCACTGCTCAATTGACCGGGACGTTGACTCTAAATGGAACCGGATCACCAGATGATGAATGGTATTTCCAAATCGGAACGGCTCTTACCACCGCATCAGCGTCAGCTGTCGTCTTTGCCAATGGTGGAAATGCATGTCGTGTTTACTGGGCTATTGGCTCTTCTGCTACACTTGGGACAGGCACGTCTTTCGCAGGGACGATAATTGCAGGAGATTCCGTCACTTTTGTCACTGGCTCAGTGCTGACTGGAAGAGCGTTTGGATTATCTGCCACCGTGACCCTGGATTCGAACATTGTCAGTGTGCCGAATTGTTCTTTGCCTTCCTCAACGAGCTCGATAATACAGAGCAGTACGACATTACCATCACAAGGAAGTTCAATCCCACCAGTAGTCAGTCCGTCTACATCAGGACCACTTTCATCCTCCACCTCGATTTTCTCACCTACAATAGCCTCCACTATCTCAGGCCAGACATCAACTATCACAGCTCGCACATCATCAACCTCTCCGACTTCATTTTCAACTTCACGGAATTCCTTTCCCTCAAGTTCCTCGATTTCTAGCACTCGTTCAAGTTCATCATCACGAAGTTCGACATCTTCGACACTGCGGACTACCAGTACTCCTTCAAGTTCATCATCGCGAAGCTCGACATCTTCGACATTACGGACTACCAGCACTCGTTCAAGTTCGTCGTTACGAAGTTCGGCGTCGTCGACATTACGAACCACTAGCAGCCGTTCGAGTTCGTTATCACGAAGTTCGATATCTTCGACATTGCAGACTACTAGCACTCGGTCGACTTCGTCATCACGAAGTTCGACATCTTCGGCATTACAAACTACCAGTACTCGTTCGAGTTCGTCGTCGCGAAGTTCGGCGTCTTCAAAATTACAGACCACTAGCACTCGGTCGACTTCGTCATCACGAAGTTTGGCGTCTTCGACATCGCGGACTACTAGCACTCGGTCGACTTCATCATCGCGAAGTTCGGGCAGTATGTGTCTTTGCCCAACCGCAATCTTGACATCAACATCGACACCTTACCTTACTCCACGCGCAGCTCCTCCTGCCGAGCAAACATGCAAGACAACTCTCACTTTCACCTCAGCATCCATCCTCACGTCCACCGTCCTCACAACAACAACTCTCACAGTAATAGCAACAGCGCCCGCAGAAGTAGTTTATGTAACTTCTACGTCTACATTTACAGTTACAAAAGTCGAGACTATGACCCTGGATTCGAACAATATCACTGTGTTGAATTGTTCTGTGCCTTCCTCATCAAGCTCGGCGATAGAAAGTAGTACGACATTACCAGCACTTAATCTAACCTCTCAGGGCAAAATTTTCTCAAACTCGACTATCACAGCTCGCATATCATCAACCTCGCCGACCTTAGTTTCGCCTTTACAAAGTGATCGAGGGCCAGGCCCCCAAGGGACTGCAACAGGTGGTGTTGTGACCATCGTGTTCCCACCTTTTCCTACCATTCCTGGTCCGGTTCCTCAAGGAAGTGAAACTGGTGATGATTCTACCTTTGTGTTCCCGCGGTTCCCTACAGGTCCTGACGAATTGTCGTACTCTGATCTTGTACCTGAGAGTACCGTGTCAAGCGTGGAGTCCACTAAAATTACATACCCTGGAGATACGAGTTTTCCTATTGCGACATCCTCCACTTCGATCAAATCGCAAACAATCAGGACTGGATATTCTATCGCCACTGCGAGCCCAAGCGACGCCACCATCACAGTCATCGTAACGACAATCTCCACTCTGACCTCGTGCCCTTACAGGGCTACGTGCACAGGACAGACTTCGATAGTAAGTCTGAGCGTAGTATGCAAGCTTGCCATCTGCTAATATTCCTCAAGTGGACCGGCAGCGAAGGTCCGCTGCCTTGCTCTGCACATGCGACCTGTAGTTGTGTCCTACCTGGTGGTGTTCAAACAAAAGATGTTGTCACCATCATCTCAACTCTGACATCGTGTCCACATAAAGAGATCTGCTCAGGGCAGACCTCGACCGTAAGCCATCACCTGATTTAAGTCTATATGTCAACTAACAGGTCAAAAGTGGACCGGTACAAAAGGTCCTCTTCCCTGCGCTGCCGCAAGCACTTGCTCGTGCGTCCTTCCGGGCGGCACCCAGACCATCACAAATTGTCCAGCGAGGGCAACATGCACAGGCCAAACCACTCAATGGACAGGAAGTGAGGGGCCTACGATATGTGCTGCCGGTGTAACTTGCAACTGGGTACTACCCAGCACAACTCAAATGGTCTCGCCAGTGCCAACAGAACAATTCTCGCCCGAGGCGCTTCAGCACACAAGCCTCGCCTCTGGAACAGTACAGACTACAGCTATGAACTCGGACCATGGGGATACGATACCAGCGGGAAAGCCGGGGGCCAATTCCTACGTCTTAAATACCACCAGCTTACCAAAAACTTTGACAGCCGGTGCGGCGAACTCCAGGCACATTTTCAGCTTTCTGACTTACAGTATGGCGATGGCTGTACTAGCACTCATCTAGATACGAGGATATGCAGCTTACGGATAACACGAGACCGCAGGATATTTCTAGGTACAAATCTTAGGGTTTTATGGTGATTAGTCAGCTATTATAAGGCCAGGAGTTTATCTGTCTGTTTGGGTTCATGCTTACGTTCTAATCCTTTGTCTGTTTGTCGAATTTTGAGTGCATATTATAAATCATATCTGCTTTCTCACTTCTTTGAGCTACCACCCTACTCTGATTCACTGGGCAACATGATTAAGCCGTCCTCCCACACAAAGATGAATGGGGGGCCATTAGCAAGGCATTGTCTCTGCAGATAAAAGATCACGCTGCACCCCTATCATGTTGAGGCACGGCCCTTGATTGATCTATACACCTCTAACCCATTGCTTGCCTTTTGCAAGAATTCCCATGTCTGCATTTGCGCTGCATTAATGCCACTTGCCATTCATCTGTGTACTCACTGTTGTTTACTCGTCTCCACCATTAACCTCGCTTAGAATCCGTTCCAATCACGTTCGAGCACAATGAATGGATTTCATCACAACATCCCTGACTCACGCGTCGTGAAAAGACTAAGGCTCCTTAGTTCTATTGTGTTCGCGGTAATGTTCGTGCGCTAGCGTCGGTCAGAAGTTTATCCTTTGAAGCGAGCATGTCTTTGTAAATTTGTGACGCTTTCTGGAGGAGCGCGTTTCGAGAGATAACAACCACAACGACAAATTCGATTTTACTTTGAAGAATCCTCTGCAACACAACGCAACACCGATTGCCGCTACACCGGAGAGAAGGGGATGATTGCACTTGCATGCGGTCAAGATGCCACCCTTCAGCAAGTCTAATTCCCAGAACAAGGGGCACAAGGCTGATGGCGCATCAAACCCAAGAGGTTCTCGGTCTAACCCAGACTTCTCGAGCTCTGCTTTAATTTCCAGCAACAACTTTGCTATGCAACAACCATGCGCACCATATGCAGATGATTTCGACGATGGCGCGTCAGATGTGTCCCTCGATCCTATCTTCGACGGGTTAGAGACCTTCCCCTCTGCATCCTCGGTGTCGAATTCAACTTCCAGCCACTCAAACACCACTACTCAAACCAGCGGCAGCGACGATTCCATCCACAACATGGTCAAGAGAATGGTGTCTGGTCTACCTCAACCGCTAGCCGCCGCCAAGGACGCCTCCCTCCTTGATTACACAACAAACCTCCTATCCTCAATTCCTGTAACTCCAGCTCCTAGCTTCACCAGCGGCAAGCACCTACCAGCAAGCATATTCAAGCTCGTCTCCTCCCTCCCGGCGCCACCTATAATTCCCCTACATCCCTCGGCCGCCGACTGGAAGCTCATTTCGATGGAGCTGACGCCTTCGTTTGTGAACAGGTTCACGAACTTTTCCAAAGTGCTTGAGGAATGTGCTCGTGGCACGGAGGATACTTCTTCGGTGGCTTCACTTGGAAGGATTGTAAAGCGCCTTGTGTTACCAGTGAAGGAACTTGGTGGGTTGAAGAACGAGGAAAAGAAGATGAGAAAGAAGAAAGAGAAGAAGAAGGAGAAGAAGAAGGAGAAGGAGAAGGAGAAGAGAGACTTGGAGGAGAAGGATGAACAAGCTTTACTGAATTTGGCTATGGAGATGTCTCTTGCGGAGGAAGGAGGATACCAAGCACTTCTGGGTCAGGCAATAGAGATATCCCTTGCGGAGGATGAAGAAGACCAAGCGCTTATGGATAGGGCAATGGAGATGTCCCTTACGGAGGATGGTGACGACCAAGCTCTTGAGGATAAGGCCATGCAAAAATCTGCTCTGGGTATGGGAGGTGTACATCAGGATTTCACCATGGCCGAGGCGCAATACACATCAACAGAGGCAGTTGGGTGGCGTACGGAAGATCAGATGAAAATTGGCGCCACAATATCTTCTTCGCGTCAAGCCAACAAAGGTGCAAACGACTTCTCGACATCTGCACCCTTCAATCTACCCAACACACTCAAACTCCAACATCTTGCAAAAGGCGCAATCGCAATCATGCAAGAAGACGAATTCGCAGCAGGAATGATCGCCGTCGTCTCCCCCTCGGTTTCCCAATCTCTCTCAACCCTCTCACCACCCACCGCCCTGACCACCTCCTTATCATACACAGTCGACCACTCCATCAACAGCCCTCCTTTCCGTATCAAATCCCTCCCTATCATCGTCCGCAACGAAATCTACAAGTATCTCGTCCTCATCCGTCCCTCTTCTTACGCCCTCACCTCCCCACGCACTCGTCGTCAGCGTCGTCTCCACCCAAACATCCCCAGCGGCGACACCGCGATATTCCTCGTCGACAAGCAAATCTCCCTCGAATCCCGCGCCGTCTTCTACAAGCACAACACCTTCGTTATCGGAAATGGTCGACACGGTGCCACTGATAAGGCTAATCTGCATGGGCTCGAGGAATTCGCAAAGATGGTCCCAAAGGCGTTCAGACGCATGATCCGGAATGTGGAGATGGAGATTGTGGTTCCGATTGGCTGGTTGGGTGAGAAGAGAAGTGGGCTTGATAGGGACTATGAGGAGGCACACTTGCAAAGAAAGTTGCTTGGTTTGGGCAAGATCCTGCGAAAGAGATTCAAGGGTATCGAGAATTTGAAGGTCGAGTTTAGGTCAAATTGCTTGTGGGGAAGTACTGAGGCTTATGAGAATGGTAGGGAGGTTGAAATTGCTATCAGCAAGGAGGTAAGTTTCTCGTACTCCTGTCATTTTTTCGAACACGACTTGGAAGCTAACAAGCTATGTGTAGGAGAAGTTGGATGCCCTGCGTGGATTGATTGAGTTGCCTGCCTTGCACAATGTGCGGGTAGGTAGTATGGGTCCAATGGGTCTCAAGTCAGAGTTCCTTACCATGGCCCGAGAGATTGTTGACGAGAACGATGCGTATGACAGCGGACCTGAGGAGGAGCGTGAGAGAGGTACTGTGATTGATGAGGCTGATATTCTGGAGGATGAGATTATGGGTGGTGGGATTGAGGAAAGTGGCATGGTAGTAGAGGGCGAGACAAAGGAGATTACTGGAACCATGCTGGAGGATATTCCGGAGAAAGGAGTTCAAGGAGAACACATCAACGGCGGTCTACTTGATGAGGTCTGGGACAATTCCTACACCATTGATGGTAATAAGTCGCTCATTGAGCTCCAGGACAACGATACGCAAATGGAGGATGCTCAAGGTGAAGACGAGTCCGAGATTTCTCTCTTTGGTATTACGGAATAAAATGGTGGTAGATAATTTCTGGTGGGGAATCTCTGGAGAGGTTGGGTACAAAGACATGGAGTAGCGCAAACTCTGTACATTTGAGTAGTAGTCTCCCAATCCGTATGAGCAATTGTAATATTCTAAGTCTTCTACGATGTTGTGAGTGATTCAATATTCTTAGGTCTTAATGCTCTTTGGAACCAGAGGTTGATCCAATTCAGCGCCGAGATTCCCTGGCATCATCCCTCGCATTCCGAGGATCGCGCGATCCGTCACAGTAGCAAGAGCAATGAAGTATATGACATGGAGACTTCTCCATTGAGATCCATGGCAAAAATTTCTTCCTCTTTGGTAGAGCTACGGGCTGTGGTTAGCAAAGGACCAACGGGAAGTGCGGTGAGCCGTTCCCCCTTGTGGTTTGTTTACTTCCCTCCCACATTTATTTTCTGCTTTTTTAGTCTGTATACTACCAATCTCTCTCAAATTAAATTTCATGCGTAGATCAACACATTATTAATACATCGTGCCTCCTGGTACAAGGCGTAATTAGGATCTACATGCTATCAGCAGGTGATATTCGCATGGGATAGACAAAGGTGAACTCGCTTAATTATTGACCCCTGACACAAGCGAAAATTCATCCCTCTCCTTCCTCCCTTCTCACAATAGCAAGGGTATCCACAATAGCAAAGACTCAAGCACACAAGAAACAATAGCACGTCAGTTACAGCACCACAGAATGGCGCCCACGATGAGGTTTACCGTCTTGGATATCTCCTCCTTTGACATTATTGCAACTTCCTGTCTCTGTTCCAAAAGTCTTCACCGACAACCACAAGCAAAGAACACCTCTCTCAAGCAAATCCCCTTTCAAGAAGCTCAAGTCATGAAGTCGGCCAATCCAATGGATGCCCCCGACTCACCGGTAGGTGACCAAGGTCTGGTAATCGCCAACAACCTACCCAGAAAGACCTACAACGGCAACACCGGCGTCACTCTCGAGAAGTAAGTCCCTCCAACTCCCCCTTCCACAAATCAAAAACAATCTAATCCATCTCCCCAGATTCCACTACTTCCGCGAATGCCCCGCCGAGATCCGCAACATGATCTACAAGCTCCTCCTCAAACACGAGCACACCATACAAATCGCCTCCCCCTTCCGCGCTCGCCCCCGCCGTGAAGGAAAGACATTCGCAGCCATCATGTTCACGGACAAAGCCACGCACGCAGAAGCCAGCGGCTGGTTCTACACGCTCAACACCTTCGCCGTGGGCAACAACTACTGGGGCTCACGCATGCTCGCCAACCTGCACGGCCTGCAGGAGTTCATGAAGATCGCTCCCAGACACTGGCTCGCTCGCATCGAGCACATTGAGATTAATGTTTGTGCGGCCAAGCACCCTAGGTTTGACGACACGGAGAGATTTTACGATCATGAGGAGAGGGAGGGCAAGATGTTGATGAGAATCTCGAGGATTCTGCTTGCGCATTTTAGGGGCTTGAGGACGATTGTTGTTAAGGCTGTGAATTTGGGTGATAAACCTCTTCCGTCGAGTATCCAAACTGGGCTTCCTGTTGTGCAGAGGGGCGATTGGGAGGTCGCGGGTGATGCGTTGAGGACGTTGCTGGATGGGTATACGTTAGGGAGTACGGTGCACCCGGGGTTGAATGTTACGCGGTTTTGGTGGTATGAAGCGGATAGGATTAAGTGGAAATGGGATAAGGAGAATACGGGGGATCGAAAGAAGTCTTTGGCGGGGTATGTGGAGGCGCATAGGCCGCAGCTTTTGAATCACAAGGGGAAGTGGAAGGTTTGGGGGGTTACGGATGATACGATGGGGCTTTTTAGGAGGTATGGTGCGATGGGGTTGAAGTGAAGTGGTTTGGGTGGTTTGGGGTGTGTGTTGAGAATTCAAAAACGGCGAGGGGGTGTTTTAGAGGTGTTGAAGATGGACACTATTTCGAATCTCAAGAAATACGGGTGGGTGTATGGACGTGGTTTTGAGAAGTTGAGAAATTATTTCGGGTTTTGGAGAGTCCGTGGAGTTTGTCAAGTGCAATGGAAAAATCTGTTTTGAAAGTTTCTTGGATTTTCTCGGTACTCGTCGTGGCTAAGTGAGTGGCTGGTGGTAGTTATAGGGCTCCCATGTTGCTGGAGAATAAAATGGAGGAGCCCTCTTGATTATGATTGGATCGCGATGGTGACTTGAAAGTATCCCGTAGTGTAGCTTTTCTTGACCTTCACGTCTATTAATTTGACTTAATGCAGCTGAGGGTCTTATCTGTTAAGTATGCAAAAGAAGTCCTAGAATATAAAGTGGTAGGGATGGAGTGTGTTTTCCCTTCGCATCATCATAGAGCAGGAGCTGAGTTTCTTCATAGTGATTGAATAAGAAAGTGTCAATGTCGTGAACAAGCATCCAACATCCTCAACCTGACAAATCAAAACATTTTCGTTCGCATGAAACCGCAGCACGTCTTCAACAAGAAGCAATTCCTCCAAGATTTGTCAACGTCCAACATGGCTCAAATCGAACTACCCATGGCTTTCCGCAAGCTGACCACCAGAGAGATGGGAAAAGATCTAGTCTTCAAGAGAAGTAAGTCCAACCGCGCTCACATCATGCCCCCAACTCTAGCACTATCAAAGAGCACATACTGACCATTGATATCCTATAAAAGTTCTCGTCCTTCCAAGTTTATTTTTAATTTTAATTCACTTCCCGCGGAACTCCACAATCAAATCCCCAAGACAATCCTAAAACACAAAACTCCCATTCCCATCACTAAGCCTCAAATTTTCCCAGCGCAAAAGCAGAGTCGCTAATCAAGCTAATTAACGTCGCCGCCATCCTATCAAACCAGCAAAGATACATACTCCAAAGCCGCGGGGCATCTCTACTCCCTCACCACCTCCTCATTTCGAGATCCGAAATCCCAAAGCGGGAAAGGAGTAATGGGCCAGCCAGCTCCCGCTCCCGCTCCCAGGGGGAGTTTATGGCAGCATTTCCGGAGAAATGTCCCGAGGCCATCAGCGCGATGGAAGATTATATTGTCCTCTTTACATGGGATTTCGGTACCTTTAGCGGGTCGCACGTGCCTTCATAGGTTGATTACTGTACTGGACGCAGCGCTGGATTTTGGGGCCTTGGCTTGCTTGCGCGAGTCCGGGTAGGGTAAGCATTTCCGCTGTGTCGAGAAGATCCTCATCTAAAGCTACATTGGCGACATTCTTGTCCTGGAGGGTCTTAATAATTGCGTAGGATATCATGGAGATGAGAATAAGGTGGTGTGGCCGATGCTTTGGAGTTCTTGCTGGATGGTGGTGGAGGGGAGCGTGATAGGGCTTGGCGTGCGCGCCCTACTGTTGTCATTCGTGCGTGGATGAGTCTTTGGGAGGAAGAAGTCTTGTGCTTTGCTGAGGAGTGAGTCTAGGTGCCTCTCAGTCAGCGCTAGTCGATTCGATCGAAGAAGATCGTGCTACTTCTGTTTTGAAAGATGAGGTCGGTGTATTCTGTAACTTACAAGCTGATTCTAGGTTCATGGGTGAAGGGAGATTTGTCTTTGGGACTTTTGGTGGCTGTTGCTATGCGCGATGGCACGATGAGCAGCACCTGATATAATGACACAGTAAGGTGTTCGATAGCATAGAAATGATTGTCAATTTCATTGCTACTACTACTGTGTGCGATCAAGTTATCACGATAACAAAAAACACCTGGTATATTTACTTTCGCATAATCTCACCCCCAACGCACTCCTCACCCGCAGAACCAACACCAAAATCCTCGGCCCCCGCTCACGCCTTCACCTCAGGCATCTACTCAGCCTTAACCTCCTTAGTCTCTTCATGGTGAAGAATCTCCCGCTTCTCCTTCTCATCCGGCGTCTCAGCCCTAATATCGCCACTGCCATTCTCTGCACTCCTTCTAAGTAGGGCGTCAAGTCCAATCTCGCGATTGATCTCAGCCATGCGCTCGAAGTCGGCTTGTGCGGTACCCTGACTACCGAAGATGACATCCATTTCTTCGAGGGTGAGACGTTTGGTTTCGGGGACGAAGAACCAGATGAATGCTGCGCCGATGAGGGTGAGGAAGCCAAAGAGGAGGTAGGTGCCGTAGGAGATGCCGGCGATCATGTCGGGTGTGACCTGAGTGGGTGTTAGTCATAAATTCATTCAGATTATCTTGAGGATGGCTAGGCTGGGGTTGTTGTTGAAGATGATGAATGGGTACATACCTGACCAACAATGAAGTTATTCATCCAATTCGAACTAGCACCCAGCGCGATACCATATGGACGATTCGACAGCGGCCAGATCTCAGCGACAATAATCCACGCGCATGGGCCCCAAGAGTATCCGAAATGGACGATAAAGAGCCAGACCATGACTACAGCCGCCCAACCTGCTGCCTTGTGCTCGGGCCATGAATCGCGGTAACTTGCGACGATGGCCGCGATGATTATGTGGCAGCTTGCCATGCCAATTGCGCCGACTGTAAGGATGGGCTTGCGGCCGATTCGGTCGATGTAGAGGACGGTTGGGATGGTGGCGATGAACATGACGATGCCGACTACGCCTGTGGCGAGGAGGGAAATTGTGTTACCGGTGAGACCGAGACTTTTGAAGATTGTGGGTGCGTAGCTGGGAGATTGCATGTTAGTGAGTATTCGAGTAATTGCTCTGCGATATTGTCTCGGGATTGACCGAAACTCAGATCATGTTTCGGGAGCAGGTATTCGAAGAAATTTCAAAGGAAGGAGAAGAAATGTACCCACTAGAGAATTGCGTTGATGCCAGTCCACTGTTGGAAGAACATAGTGACTGTAGCAACGATGACACGCTTGAACATGGCTTTGGTGCGGAACAGAGAGCCAATAGCAACGAATTGAAGCTTGAAGGTGTTCCATGTCGTGAGCTCGCGAAGGTGTGGCCAGTGTTCTGCGACAGTTCTCTTCTCGAAGAGAGATTGGGCTTTGATTTCGAGAAATTCGAGTTCGACTAGTTCGTGGTCTGCTGGGAGGTCTCGGAGGGTTGCGAGGACCTTGCGGGCTTCGGCCTCACGCTGAAGTAGGGTTAGTACCAATGCCACAAGAGGGAAATGAGACAGTTCCGGGAGATGTTCAAAAGACAAAAAGAGGCACCATGTCCCGGATACTGTGATGAGAGACACAGGATCGCACTTACGTTGTGATGGACCAGCCAACGTGGCGAGAAAGGCATAAATAGAATCCCTCCAAACAGAATTACAGCTGGGAACAGCTGAAGACAGATGGGAACGAGCCAGGCGGCATCGCTTTGAGAGGCGCCAGTCCCTCCAATGTAATTTGTGCCGTAGTTGATCCAAAAGGAGATCATGATTCCAAAGCAAATGGCCAATTGCTGGAGAGCGATGAGAGAGCCACGCACTTCGGGAGGGGCGACTTCGGCATTATACATGGGAACGATCATGGAAAGAGAACCAACTCCCATTCCGGTGACAAATCGACCTCCTAGGATGGCATTGTGACCTGCGGAAATTGAGGTCGCTTGGACGACAACACCAATGATGAAGACGCCAGTGGCAATCAGAATACCGTATTTTCGTGATGCTGCCTCAGCCATGAAACCGGAAAGAAGCGCACCAAGCCAAGCACCGAGTTCCAGAATAGATGTGAGCCATCCTTTCTTGCTTTGGTGCTGGGGAAGGTCTGAAGCGTAGACACCCATGTGCTTCTTGAATGCCGACATGACGAGAATTCCCGAGAAGACACCCTGATTGTAGCCTGCAAAGTGTTAGTCAAGTCAGTGGACCTCAGTGTAGATACATACCGTAAAGCAATCCTCCAATGCAAGCGAACATGGCAATCATGAAGACTCTGCTGTTTTTCATCAACGCAGCAGGACCACTCGAACCCATCAGGGCTTGGCGACGGAGGAGAGCCGCATCATAGATGCCAGCTGGACCGGCGGAAGCAACCATCTTTTCTGATGCTCTTCAAGAACTGGATTCTGTTATGAGAAGACACCTTGTATAAAAAAGAGGTCGAATTTAAGTTTCATGCAGAAGCTGCAGAAAAAAAAAAACTTGGGGAAATCCATGGTGGTGCGGACAGCTCAGGCAATATAAGAAAGAGAAAGCATCATCTGCATCTGCAGGTGGAGCTGACAGCTTGACAGCTCCGGATAAATGAGAAGGCTTGGATAAAAGAGATGGGCGGGGGAGGATCGCTCCCCAAACTTTCGTGAAGGTAAAATACGACGATCGTCGCGTACCCTTGAAATGGAACAAGTGGTACCTACTTGCCCGTACAAAAGGCACATGAAGTAGCGGAGAAATCCTGGAAATTGGTAGGGAAAGCTTAACGAGCGACCCCACACGAGGTATCTCGGGAACTAGCCTCGACAGTGGATAAATAGAAAGCAATACGGTACTTGACGGGGTGCAATTTGTATAGATTGAGTCAGCATGGTGGGAGATCTGCGAGACGACGTCCCCAATAGATGGAATGGAAATGGGAGAGTCTCCGCATGTTGTTTTGCTGGGCTCGCTGGGGTTGGTCGACGGGAAATTCAGGCTGAATAGTCGGTTTCGCCGTCTCGGTGCTATTGCTATAAGCGTCAGGCTGTGATTGATGCGGAAGTCAATTAGGTAAGGTATGTTATGGAGGATCGTTTGTCCCGTGAGGGAGTTCGATCAATAGGAATTGCACAATGAGGCTTTGAAACGAGCGGGCCGTTGACCGAGTTCTGGGCTGAGCTGGGCTTGGCTTGGGAAGAGTTGTGTGTGGTTGTGGTGGTTGTTGTGGTTGTGAGTATGGGTGCGGATGTGGATGTAGTCTGGGGATGGTGGTTGGTTGGCTGGGTAGGTTGGTTGGTTGGTGGGTTGGTGGGTGGCTGTTGGTCTCTTGGAACTTTTTGCCGGCAGCCGAGATTCCTACCACAGAGGTAAGTAATATGGTGGGAAAAGCTGGTCACGTGAGGCCATTCGTTGTTGTGCGTGCAGCAACCACAGAAGAAGACACTCCTTTTCTTTTGCTGACCATTGGAAAATTCCGAGGAAGCCACAATGGAATCATCTGCTCTCCTCTCTGACCTGCAAGCCTCTTTTCCCCGCCTTTGAAGAGTTTGAGTCCATGAATTTTTCCGTGAGAGCGTGAGTTGTTCATTCGCTTAGACTCCCCAGTCACTTCTTCTCAGCCGTGAAGGGAGGGGGACAAAATCAAGCTGCTGGCAACGGTCATCGGCTCACTGACACCCAAAGCATGCCATTGCCCACAGTCAAAATCAACTAACTCATAATACAGTACCGTATCCCTGGGTAAATCAAGCTTTCTTCTCGTGGTCCACTCACTGACGGCTCCCCTGTTGATCCCCAGGCGTTTTCTAAAACCTGATATCCAAGGCATCTTGCCCCCATCACCCTATGCAAATAGGTCGATGGAAGTGAACAGCCACCCTTCCATTCTTCAGCCCACCATCTTCGCGGCTGCTCGAACATCCGACTCTTTTGAAACGATCCTCAGACGCAGATAAACGCAGGCTCACAGCCTCATATATAGTATGCTATTTGCAAGTCCACACCACTTCCACTTCACCAGCTTACCTCACCAGCACGTGACTTATAAGCGCCGCTCAAGCTTAGCGTCGTCCGAAATCTAAGCGAGAGTATAATTAGACGCCCGCAAAGAACCCTCCATCTCCGGCCATCTCCAACAAAGCCAACCAAAAGCTCTACCGCTCGCCAACAGGAGATTTGCATGTTTCAAAAGACGATTGCCGATTCTTTGAAGGAGAAGGGGGGTCGAGAGGGACGGGATGGGCTGGATAGATGGGCTGGGAACTGGTGGGAATGGCCATTCTCAATGGTCAGCCTTACCAGGCTCAAACAAGACTCGACTCGACAGACAGACGGACACGATCGTCCCCCCTTGTCTCTGCGGCTACATACCTACAGTAGTACCTGCCTACCCGCCCCTAGTACACTACTCTTTATACTCTCTCCCCCCTCTTTCGACCTATTTTTGACGACGCCTCACTACGCCTCACCCGTGTCCTGGGATCTCGAGATACCCCGGTCTACCACTACCCTGTCTACTCAGATTTCTTTACCGCCCGCTAATAAAATCCTACGCGCCGACATTCAGACCTCCTCTCCCCTCCCCAAAGCCTGGCTCCCAGATCAGTCAACCGCCTTCAGACCCATTGAGCCAATATGAGCGGCCGCTGTGCTACCAACAGCTCCCCCTCGAGACCCAACGCTACCCCCGCGCCTACTCAGTCGCGACTGGGGGTTTCAGTCTTTCAACCCCTTCCGGCCATCCAAGTGACATGGCTGGGTGGACACTGTACCACCCATCTAAAAGCAGGCGGGTTTCGTTTCATCTGCCTCTTCCACGCGGGTACTGAACCAAAGGTAGGCAGGGTCTCAAATTAGGTCATTTATGTTCTTTCGCGCGGGAGGGGGACTCCACCAGGCGTCAAATGAGGCTATAAACATCTTTTGTTGCCGCCCCCATCGTCGTCTCCTCCGCTGCATCATGTTTCGCAGCAGGATTGTATAAAGAACGGCCTTCCAGTCCCCTCACTCGGCCTTCCTATATTCTTGCTTCCTTCTCCAGAGCCACTCCATTTGTCATTTCCTTTTATTTGTCCGACATTCGAAAAAAGATACCCTCGATGCAATTTTCCTATCGTCGTTTCACTATCTCCGTCTCATCTCATTACAACCTCATTCGTTTGAATTGATTTCAGATCACCACTCTGCTGCTCCTCCTGGCGAGGCCATCTTAATTCCTAATCCGAATTTCTACCCTCAGCAAGAATATACCCCACACATATCCACATCTCTACATACAACACAACACAGCACGTCATATCATATACATCACTCGCATCTCGATCTTTCGTTCACCAGAGATGCCAAAAGACCACCGGTCGGTCAGAAGCCAAGGTTACTACCGCCTCAGTCCAGCCACTACCTCCAGCACACTCCCAACGCAATACGCACCCATATCCGCACGTCAAACCATCCCCAACACATACTACACCACACCCCAAGGGCCCCTCACCTCCCAAAGCATGTCCCAACAATCCTATACCCAACAAGGCCCATCCGGCTACTCCAACGGCGGCCCCGTCCAACTCCCTCTCTCCAACCAGCAGCAATACGCACAGATGCCTCAACCGATGTCAATCCGCGCATCCAGCGGCGCCTGGACGCCTCAAGACGACCAGACGCTTATGGCCGCTCGCGCGCAAGGCATGAACTGGGCACCGATCCAACAATCGTATTTCCCAACCAAGACGCCGAATGCTTGTCGTAAGAGACACGAGCGGTTGATGGAGCGACGAAGTGCTGATGACTGGGATGGGGTGAAGTTGGAGAATTTGGCGAAGAATTATATGGGCATGAGGCGCGAGATATGGTCTGCTCTTGCGGCGCAGACGGGTGAGAAGTGGAATGTGGTTGAGCAGAAGGTATGTCTAATGCATCTTCCCCGATCTCTAAACCCACTACGAGGAGGACATCCCACTAACACAAACGAACAGTGCATGTCTCATGGTCTCAAAAACCTCCAAACAGCAGCTCGGTCCTGCGCGCGCCGCGAACGCATGCTCGACCCTTCCTCCTCTGGGAGCCACCCGCACCCGTCTCAAGGCGGCTATACCGGTTACGAGGCACATACCGACGACTCAGGGTACGCTGACGAGCAAGATCATGACCATGAGCACGATCTGGAGGCCGAGTACGATGCTGACGGCGCTTCAGACCGGTCTTCCACGAACGGAGTGCAGGTGTCGTATAGTCACCACGGGGGCCATGGGCATGGGATGAGCAGCGGAGGTCATTATCATTCCCATAGTCACAGTAATGGGAGTAACGGCAGTATGAATGGCATGGGCGCTGTGGGTGGGATGGTGGGTGGGGGCATGGGTGGGTATGGGATGCATCAAGGAAGATTGCCTAGTATGGATATGGGGATTGACGCTATTATTAATCGGCCGCCTGGACGCCAGTAGGTGTTTAAGGGGAACATGAGAGGGAATGGGATGGGATGGTATGAGCTCAACTGTCACTATCGCTCGTTGGGTATATGGGAGGGAGGGAATACGTTCTTTTACCTCGATGGCATGGAAAAGGAGGACAGCAGACTGGGGCAGGGTCATGTGGATAGAAAGGAGGCGTTTCTGGCGCAAGCGAGCGGTTTCTTGTCGAGTCTTTTCTATTCTGGTTTTGCTTGCTTTGCATTTTGTTTTCGCGTTTTGTGTTTGTTGCTTCTCCCCAAGCTGGAACAAATTTCTGTTCGGCTATGACTTTCGTTTTCGTTTTCGTTTTAATGTTGCTGGGATTTGAGATTGAGAGGAGGGAGCAAACGGACGAGTCGTTCGTTACCTTATGAGATATGACAATTTCCTTATTTTTTTTATAGTCTGTAGAAATAGCTTTTGTATGAGTATAGTCGGGAGTCAGTCTTTCACATTGCAGCATTTATTCAACTAGCTAGCAAATTGAATCAAGCAGTTAAAAAATTTAATCGTGAAAAAATTGATGGGGCTTTTGATAATTCTGATTGGTCTGGTATGTTATAGTACAAAAGAGCCTCCTCTCGTTCTTGAAATGCTGGGGTTGGTGATACCTGACTGTACTACTCCTACATCTACCAATACCTAACGCCAGCTGCTCATACAGTCTAGATCTATTCCAACATCTTATCTCACATCTGACCATGCCTCTCACCTCCCTGGCAAAGCAACCGCAGCCTTCCTAGCATCCAGGCTGGCATTTCCCTCCTTAGCACCAAGCACAGCCTCCTCCTCCTCATCCTCAAGATAATCCTCCTCATCCTCATCCTCCAAATCGGGCTCCCCAACGACAGCCCTCCACACCCTCTGCCACATGCCCTTCTTCTCCACCATTGCTAAAATCATCACGACAGGTAAGTGCCACACACTAGCCCAAAACAAGCCCCTTGCACTACCCTTATGGCCCTCCAGCTTCCAGAAACGAACCGCTTCTCTCAGTAAATAGATATTGACCGGTGCGCTTGCGACCGCAAAACTCCATTCCGTCACATTGAAGTAACAAAGCCCTATGCATATCGGGAAGAAGAGTAATGAGTACCTTAGCGCGACTCGACCGTTCCTTGCGGGGTTCACCCAACATAGCATCCTATAGCCTGCATTCTTGTATTCCTCTCGAATGGACCAGGAGAGGGACATGAAATGCGGGAACTGCCACGCAACGAGCAAGCCAGCTAGCAACCAGCCTCCGATATTCTGTTCGCCGAGGAGAAGTTCCTTCCAGTCGCCGTGCGTGGCCGATTGCCCTGCTGCTGCTGCCCAGCCCATGAGGGGAGGGATACCGCCTACGATGGCGCCGACCCAGGTATTTAGGACGCTGATGCGCTTCAAGGGCGTGTAGACTCCTGCGTAGAGAGCGATGTTCAGTGCCCCTAGGAAGGAGACTGTGGGGTTCACGCCGAAGTATAGAGCTGTTGTTCCGCTGATTCCTGCGAGGATTGCGAAGATGGCTGCCCCGCGTGTAGATATCAAGCCGCGGACTAGAGGACGGTTTCGTGTTCGAGACATGAGGGCGTCCCATTTGGGCTCGTAGAGCATGTTGAAGGCGTTTGCGGAGGCGGCGCAGAGTGTCGTTCCGGTTGTGAGAAAGAGGAGGGTCAGTGGTGAGAGGGAGGGCGTGTCGGTCGCTGATGGGAGGAGGAGTTCGGGGACGGGGTAGAGGGAGTAAGATGCGCATGCTGTGAGGACGACAAGGACTGAGAGGCGGGGTTTGGAGAGGGAGAGGAGGACGGGAATTAAGCGGCGGAGGGAGTTCGAGGGGGCATTGGCTGCCGTGGTCGAGAGATTCGAGGAGGAGTTTGGGGGGAGGACGAGGTCTGCTTCCTTAGCTGCTCGACGAGCTGCTTGTCGTCTTCGATGAGGCAGATCTTGTGTGGATGTTTGTGTTGGTGGTGGAGGTAGAGGGGCAGCTGTCGAAGGGGATTTCGAAGCTTCATTCTCCGCAGCAATTGAACTCGATTCGACATCTTGGATCGAAGCAGTGATAGCTCCCCTCTTCGTACTCAATCTTGCCTTTTCCAACAGAGCGTTCCCAGAGAAATATCCAGCTCTCAGTTTCGTCGTCGGTCCGGCCGCTGCCAGCGCAGCTTTAACATTCGATTTCTGCGAGAAGCTCCTCGTCACGGATCGCCCTGCTGGTCTGGCTGTCGAGAGCAGACATGATAGGCATACGGTGCTGAGGCCATTGGATCGAAAGGCACTCGCTGGCGGATACCGTATAATCATAGCTTGTTGGTGGTGTTGATAGGCATTGGTACTGGCATGTTTTTGGCTGAAGGTCCTCGCTCGCCTCGCATGATGGTCTCGGCAGTGGCCGTGCTGCGAGTCCAATAAAAATGACTGGATTCATGATCGAGAAAATGGGACTGTTTACATTACTTGACGACTACTCATCTGTCTATTTGGGTTCCACTATAGGGATGCAGGAATTACCAATCTTCTATCTCAACCATCTCTGACCACTTCTTCCTTAAATCCGGAAGTCATCACGTTACATGGCACCTGGCACCTGGCACCTGGCACATGACTTCAATCGTGCCTCGGCTGGAATGAATGATTACTATGCATTTCCTCTCACTTTTCCGTCCGTAACACCAACATCCTTACACAGAATTTCGCATTCGTTTGGTCAACAAGGGTTTCCAACAAGCCCACATTCCAGGAGATAGACGTATGATTTGCCGAGGGCAGCCATTCAAACGTCAAAATTACCTTCTGACATCCTCGGGTCGCGAATCGCTTCCCGCTTTCTAAAGTTCAGACGGAGTTTAGCACGCTCTTTTCGAGGCAATATCGAAGTAGCTCCCCACTTCAAATCACTGCATCTCATAGTCCTTCTTTAGTCGAATGCCCATCGGGCTGTCTTCACACCGACTCTTTCATCATATGGCGTTCGGTGGCTTGAGAACGGCCCATTTACTCATCTATCCTCCGTAGAGCCTCTCTTTGCATTGCCTTCTCCGTAGCCGACTAGCCTGTCCGTCCTGGACATGGCTTGTAATGTTGGGACTATAGCGGGGACGGAAACGGAGTTAGGTTTACTTGTGTGCGTGTTCGTTCAGAGTCATTGCTGTTGTATCTTATATTAGGTTGGTCGTGCATGCTCTGAAAGTTTTGTGTTCGCTCGCTATCAAGTTCTCAACACATTCACAAACATTGGCATTTTCCCAGAACCTCCATTTGCACTCTAGATTTCAACTATATTTTAGTCATTGGACATAAATTCCACATACACTTTCGTCATCTGCTCCCTCATACGATGGTCGACCATACTTCACCAGATAAGGATCTCGAGCAGGCCATCCAGTCAAGAAACTCAACATCCTCAGATGCAGCCAACAAGGAAAGGGAGGAATCAAACTCACACGCATCTGAAAGCGATGTTGAAGCAGGCTTCCCTCTGGCCAAGTTAGACTGGGATTCTCCGGACGATGTTGGGAACCCTCAGAACTGGCCTGTGTCGAAGAAGGTCCTCCATACTGCCATCCCAGCTCTCTACGGCTTCGCTATGTGCGTTCACACTCTCTATCTCTCTTTATATTTACTAACATTTTCAAGAACCGTTGCTACTTCAGCCTATACCCCAGCAATACCGATCATCATGAGGCAATTCCAAGTCGAACGAGAAATCGCCCTCCTCCCTCTCTCCATGTATACATTCGGCTTCGTGCTAGGTCCACTGGTAGCAGCTCCCATGTCAGAGCTTTACGGTCGAAGAATGGTGTACTGGGCTACCTTACCTCTTCTGATACTTTTCATCGGAATCTCGGGGTCAGCCAACAACATTTCTCTCCTCACTGTGATGCGTCTCCTCGCAGGAATCGGTGGATCGGGCGCTCTAGCAATCGGAGCTGGTAAGACAACCGAACTACACATCCCAACTCATGTCTAACAACCACAGGAACCATCTCAGATGTTTGGGATCGCAGAAACGCCGGTCGAGCAGCTCTCGGTTTCGTGATGGCGCCTTTCCTTGGCCCGGCTCTAGGTCCTCTCATCGGTGCATACATCATCGACCAGTACAACAACAACTGGAGATACTCGCAATGGGTTGTTCTATTCATCGCGGCCCCCGTCTTCCTCATCTCACTTTCCATGCAAGAGACAATGAAGAGTCGGATCCTGTACCTGCGAGCGAAGAAGGTCACCGGAAAAGCCCCTCATCGAGAAGGAGATACCCATCTTCTGCTCCACAAAGTAGCCGCAGGACTCACTCGGCCATTCCATATGATGTTCGTCGAAGTAAGCCAGCCAACTCCCCTGATCTCAAAGTCTTCAAATAGAATCGTCGTAGGATCATGCTAACACCCCACCCCCAGCCGCTCGTCGCTTTCCTAAGCATCTACACAGGCTTCTCCTTCGCAATGATGTTCTCCTTCTTCGGCTCCTACAACTACGTCTTTCAATCCGTCTACGGCTTCAACCAGAAAGAAGTCGGCCTCACCTTCCTTGGCATCCTGGTCGGCTTCATCTTCGCCGTCATATCATTCGGTATCTTCGATGCAACGCTCTATGCGAGAGCGTCGCGGAGAGCAAACGATAACCCAGCACCAGAACATAGATTGTATGCTGCGATGCTGGGATCGATCATGATGCCTATTGGGTTGTTTTGGTTTGCGTGGGCTCCCGCGAAGGATGTGCATTGGATTGTGCCTGTTTTGGCGGGTGTGCCGTTTGGGTGGGGATCTTTGGCGATTTTCGTACGTCCCCCTTTTCCCATTCTCTCAGTTCCTCCTCCCGCCGTATCTTTAACAACTTACTAACACCTCATCTTCTATAGATATCAGCAACGACCTACCTAGTCGACGTTTACCAAGCCGCAAACGGCGCATCAGCCGTAGCAGCAAACGGCATCCTACGGTACCTCTTCGGCTCCATATTCCCTCTTTTCACCATCCAGATGTATACTGCTCTCGGCATCCACTGGGCAGGTAGTGTGTTTGCTTTTGTTGGGCTGGTATTGATGCCTGTGCCGTGGGTGTTCTTCTGGAAGGGGAAGGAGTTGAGGATGAGGAGTCGGTATGATACTAGTAAATTCTAGTTCGTCCTTGTGCATGTGTTTTAGCATAGAATCCTGTGGGAGTGATAGAAGGCAGGAAGTTGGGTGGTATTGTGTTGATAGCGTTTTAGCGATGAGGCGTTTTGATGGGACTATCTTGTGAGATCTTAGACTATATTACAGTAGACATATAATTAGACGACTTTTGATATCTCATTTGATTTCTCCCCTACTGTTTCAGCTCGTGCTTAGTTATGACGATGGCGAGATGCCTGGTATTTATTTTCAAGTCTTCATTCAACACCTGGTTAGCCGGGCTTGGTGTTTGCCGAACCTGTCAATCTTTCGAGATTGCCTCGTCTGATATGATCATAGAAGACGGGCTCTATTCATGCAGCAGTATAGCATAATACGACAGCTGTTTACCAGTGTTTATCCATCTGCACATCTACACATCAAAGAGAGGCTGTAAGAGGTTCCTTAGATAATTACTCCGTGATATTGTTGTTGTCGTAGATGCGACGTAGGGGCTACTTTCAGCCGCGCAGCCTGACATTAATATCTAGGCTCGGGATGCTCTCTAACGTAGATGTGGTCCATTTACTTGAAAGAAATAGATCGACTGACTATCAGACATCCTTACATTATAAACTGCCATCGCCACACCGCATCATGTTCCGCCCACCAGCTACTCTCACACTACTCCTCCTCAGCACCACCGTCCCCTCCGCATCAGCAACCATCCACTTCTCATCCTAGTTTCCAACCTACGACTTCATGTACTCCCGTACCCTCACCACAAATTGCACCCTCCAACACACTGCCTACACCGCATACACCACCGATCACCTCAACGCCTCCACAATCGACTGGTTGGGCGGCGGCGGCGTGCACAACTAACTCGCGCAGCCCGTCGTCAAATGCATCCTAACTCACACCTCAAGAATCCGCAAAAGTGAATATGGCATCCGCAGACGTGCTAGTTAGATCAACGCTCTTCATGTTCGCGAGTCTGGGCTCCTCAACCTCAAAGACATCCCCCCTCTTCACTGTAGTCTAGCGGCTTTTTAATTTATTTTTGGTACTCTATCTCTCCGGAGGCGAGGTATATGCCGATCTTGTGAGCGCGGCGTTTTTGGGCGTGGGTTATTCATCAAATCATCCTGTTGGGGTTTGGGCTCTGTTTCTTCGCCGGTATACTCTAAGTCGTGCTCGCAATTAGGAGAAAGATTCCCCGGCCTGGACATGTATGTTGAGGAGTTTGTTTGGGGCTGAATTGGATCATTGGGTGAAGCACACGCACATGGCGTATGAGCCGTGGGAGGAAAGGTATTTGTTTTTCTTCCTCTCGTGTTCTTTGGCGTAGGCGATGTTTGCCATGTCATTATGTAGACGCTTGTTTTCTCGAGTCTGATTTTTATCTCGACGTGGATAGCCTGGCTCTGATTGGGCGGTTGATGGCCCGGGTTTTTTTCTAGGGTTTTGCTTCTGTTTGAGTTGTTGAGGTCGAAGGAGAGTGTGGTCGGGGAAGGGAGAGGGGGGTTGTTTTGGTGGTGGGTGGTGACGCATTTGAGTCTGGATCTAAGGCTTGAGGGCTTGTTGTCTTGGGATGAATGGATGTTGTTGTTGGGAATGATTGCTAAACTGAAGGCGATGTTCAAAAGTAGCTCGACCGATTTTGTACGACGTCTGAGACATTCATGCCTCTAGTACTTAATAACTCTGGTGAAGGTATATAAGTAATACGTGATAGCGCGACATAGCTCTTTTGAATTTATGTATTTCGTGTCTGCTGAGGGGCCCCCTTCCATTGAAGGAAAGATTAAGCTAAGAGTAGTCGAAAGTATACAACTAGTAACCAATGAAAAGCTAAGATGTCGCGAGAATTCGTTACAAGAGCCAAGCAATACCCCTGGATTCAATGCTTAATTCTTGACTACCCAATCAATAACGAGATTGAAAAACGTCAGGGACAGACACTTTGCTAGTCTAAAATTTTGTATATCTCGCCGGAGTAAATACCCTCCAGTAAGTACTGGAGGCACATTAAAATTGAGGCCCAAACTACTACTGCCCTGCTGAACGGTTAAGGATAGTCTCGATTCTCACCTGGCCGATTACGGTACTGACCAATATCACGATACTTCCTTAGTGTACCAAACTTGAGCTCGTGAGACGACTCGCCTTAGCTGACCTTAGCGCCAGACCCATGCCACAAGGCTGAAATGCGATTATGATTTCATTCCAATTTTGATCTTGCTCGACAACCTCGAACCTCATCCTTTCACCTTCTCTCTGTCCAGCACAATGGCAACCACAAACCTACTCGAAAGAGATCCCGCAGTTGAAGGAAACGTGGAATTTGGAACAGCAATAAATCTTCCAGGGCTAGCATGGTCCATAGAACTACATGCAGGCGAGAAGTTCGTACGATTGCAGGGTCCGTCAGGCCACGCTGGACAGACTTACATAAAGATAGAATTGGAGCGATTTGATCCCCATGGAGAGCAAGATAGGCCAACGCCAGGAGTACAACAGATGTTCAAGGTCCCCATTCCGAGGTGGTGGATTGACTCCGAGCTCAATAGAATGTCCGCAGGAACTCCTGATGCAGGGGACGGAGATTCCTCATCCCCCGCAAAACCACAGACTCCATCCTCGATGAGCGCAAGAAGTCTAACCCCTTCATCAGCCACGATAACCCGGCAGTTCGAATTGTCTGGGGCAGAGACATCGTTCATATCGCCGTGGAAGTACCCCCCAAGGAAATATTTGGACTTCATGAAGTTTCCCCCCGAAATTCGTAACATGATTTACGGGCTCCTATTGTGCGTCGATAAACCTGTAATGATTGCATCACCCGCATTTGGCAAGGGAAGTTATCGCGGGATCAAGAAGCATTTAACAAGCTTGATTGCGGTTTCGAAACAGATCGGAGATGAAGCGAGAACGACCTTCTGCGGTAGTAATACCTGGGTGGTGGGTAACGGGTTTTGGGGCAGTCGGGAGCAGCCGAATCGACATGTGAGTAACCAGCCTAGTACGGGTTGCTGCGACCTTCTACGAGCGGGGTAGTTACTGACAGCCCATACAGGCACTGAAAGTCTTCCTTGCACGAGTCCCACGCCACACAACCGCTTTGATTAGGCGCCTTCAGATCGACATCCATTTTCCCTGCACCGCCGGTACCCCGAGATCGAAACATAGAATGTACCCTAGGGATGCAACGGATCTAGAAGGACTGAGTTTCGATAGTGAAGTACTTCAGAAGTGTCGAGAAAATTCTTGTGTTGAGTGATGGAGGTCTTGGACCCTCTATTACTGTTGAGACCCCGCTGCTGAAAACGGGGCCGGTCAAGGCGATGACGAAACTTTTTGAGCTACCGAGCCTGAAGACTATTTGCTTTTTGAATAACAAGGACGAGACGAGCTTTCAGAACGTGGCTGATGGAATGCTAGCGGGCAAAAGCGGCGAAAGGGCCAAGGAGAAGAATATTGTAGTGACAGTGGCGGAGGGTGTCAGGGTATTTGGCCATGGATATGATCACTGGCAGTGGGATATGGAGTAGCTCCGAGTCTCTGAGTGTACTTGAAACTGACGAGACAATCAGTTGTTTGAGCTCAATCAACACGACAGTGAGTCCGATCCGAGGGAAACAAATCAGAGCGAACAAAGTCCACGAATGCTTGCTCTTCACCGCAACAGTTGATACTGAGTTCCGGATTGCGTGATAAAATGAGAACCACTAAAGATTGGTGGCAGTCGGCGGGTGGTGGCCGGCAGTTCGTTGAAACGGACAACTCTTCCTGCAGCTCGTTCATCGGACACTATCTTGTCTAGTAGGAGATCGAATCCATCGACCTTGGTATCAATGAGCGTCAACTGCTTCAATTTCGCAAGTTTCATGAGCATGCGAATTGAGGTCGCGAGACCCGAGACTGTCGCAGTTCTGCTGAAAAGTCTCAGAGCATGGATAGAACTGCCCCAGGGTCCAAAGCAGACAGTTAAGGATTTGACATTCGGCATGTGCTTAGTCATGTGCTGGCATATTTCCCGAAGATGTGAGGCGTAGCTATCATTTCCTGACATTAAATCAAATGAACCATTCGCAGCATACTTGCTCGCAGTGTAGCCCATGCGTAGGTAAGCAGTAAGCTTCACTGACGTGATCGACGCAACGAGGTGCGATCGTGTGGTGGCAATGAATGACCTAAGTACCTCAGCATCGGTTTTGGGTGAGGAGATTCCATTTGTGAATTCGAAGGTTCGTGTAGAGTAGAGGATTGGTAGAGCTTCATCGCTGATTTGTTTGTTGACGTAGATAATGGAATTCGATTTGCTGACGTAGTCCGAGCGGGAACCTGGTGTAGATATTGTACACGCAGGGTTCTCCTTGGAAAGAATCATACGATAAATCATATCGCGAATCTCTGGTGGGACGGAGAGCAAGCCAATCTTGCCAGACTCGTCGGATTGCGTCGTCCGCATAGAGTTTTTACGGCCAACTGCCAATCCTGGTTGGTTGGGTGCTCTCAAGCCTCGTCTGCCAGGTGTTGAGATACAAGGCGCTGCCCCGGATGCCTTGGCCGCCTTATCACGAGATTTAGAAGGCATACTTAGATAGATAGATGAGAGGTCGTGTGTGCACAGCGAGGAGTCTGGTCTGCGGCATCGAAGGTCGGAGGCGTGTTCTTGATCTGGGCCGTACAGGACAGGACAGGACAGTACAATACGGTGGCTGGCAACAAGAAGCTGGGAGATAGCTAGCCTAGACAGGCGCTCCTACTTCCCCGTCTTGTCCTTGTTCTTATTGTAGACTCTTCTTATCTTGATTTCCTGGAGATGTGCGTAACAAGTAGGATGAGGAAGGTGGAAGAGTCCCGATCTCGATCTCACGGTTGCACCAGCCGCCTGCTTTCTAAGTAGGTAAGGAACAGTAAGTAGGTAGGTAAAAGGAGGAGAACATAGCATTCCATGCGGTTGAAGTCAGCTCTCGTTTCCGTTGCCTATCTCGGCCTAGCGTGGGCATCAGTCAGCCCCAGCTAAGACATTGTGGGGGAAGCTCGACGTTGGTTGGGTCGGATCAGCTGAGATTCTGCAATTCCTTGGTCCCTTGCCTCATTGCTTGCTTGCTCGACAAAACAAACATCGACATCCCTCTTCCGATGACTGACTAACTGACTGGCTTACTGACTGCAAGACTGCAACCAGCAGCCGCCCCTATCTGATCTGACCCCTTGACGTGAGCTGATCTGATCGCATCGGACTATCAAACAAAACAAACCAACGTCATACCCAGCCAGCATCCGGATACGATATGTGGGGATAACTTTCCTCACCATGTTCTTCTAACCCGCACCAACACCAACACCACCTTTGCGCAATCCAACAGAACATGTCCCTTGTTCCTTACTCTTCTCGCGATAGTCGCGAGATTGTCCTGTGAGTGCCAATTCCATCAGCCGGAGTGCATTCCAGCACAGCGCAACTCTGTCAACCACCATCCGCCCCAAGATCTTCAATGAAGATATACTATGCCCAGCAGTGCTGACCAGCTCTTTTCCAGCCGTCACAACGATGCAATTGTCATCCGCGATCCCATTTCTCGCCAACTAATCCTCCGCGGGGCAGCCCCCTCCCCCTCATTCTCATCCGAATGTCCCACATGTCATCGACCATTTCGAGCATCCTCTCCAGATCGGCGATCGTCTCCCCACCGTTCCTCGCCCTTCATCAGTCCCGAGTACTTTCGCATGCTACAGTCTGCTCACGGTGGAGGAGGAGAAGAAGAAGAACACAATCCACCATCCAGCCCAATTCGAAGACTTGTCCAACCAGCATTTCCGTCTGTCGCGGGTAGTACTTCGGCTTCTATGTCAGATGCCGAATTTGTGACAAGTACACCGGCACCGCAGACTGGCCACAACATAAAGAAGGAAGCCTTCAGTCCGAACTACTTTCAGCGGTTCTTCATAGAGGAAAAGGAGCTTGGTAGAGGTGGGAAGGGGGTGGTGCTGCTGGTTCGCCATGAATTGGACAGTGTTTCTTTGGGTACGAATTCTCAGGACGTTGTCTACAGAAGTACTGACTATCTTAGGTCAATTCGCCTGTAAGAGAGTGCCTGTCGGCGATAACCATGCGTGGCTTGAGAAAGGTACATATCCTGAGCGAGTGTATTGCATGTTACTAACAGAGAAGTTCTCATCGAGGTGCAACTCCTTCAAGGCCTGTCGCATCCCAATCTCGTGTCATATCGCCACGTCTGGTTGGAAGATGTCAAGCTCAATCGGTTCAGTCCATCAGTCCCTTGTGCCTTCATTTTACAACAGTATTGCAACTCAGGAGATCTCCTCCACTATATCATTGGTCCTTCTCCTGCCCTGAAAAGTGCCAAGGAACAATTGAAAGAACAAATGCGAAGAAGATCTCGAGGGCAATCGGATCGACCTGATTTGAGGGCTTCCCAGCGGAAGCTGTCTTTCGAGGAAATCTACTCGTTTTTCAAAGACATTACCTCGGGACTGGCACATCTTCACGCCTCGAATTACATCCACCGAGATCTCAAACCTAGTAACTGCTTGCTCCACAAGGATGGAAACGAGTTCAGGTGTCTCATCAGTGATTTTGGAGAAGTCCAAGCCGAAAACGTGGCCCGAAAGTCAACCGGCTCGACAGGTACAATATCATATTGTGCGCCAGAAGTCTTGAAACAAGACCCGTCTGGACGATATGGAAATTTCACCACGAAATCCGATATCTTTAGTCTTGGTATGATCCTTTATTTCATGTGCTTCGGACGTCTACCATACAAGAGTGCAGATAGCATTCAGGAAGAGTTTGAAGACATGGATATGTTGAGGGCCGAAATAAGTGAATGGTCTGGCTTTGTTGACGAACGACGTGAAAGACCCGAGCTGCCGAATCGGCTCTACGAGTTTTTGAAACGTCTGCTTGCACTTGATCCCACCGAAAGACCAAGTGCGAATGATATAACCACCGCAATCCGCACCGAGAAAGGACTCGAGGCTCCATCACGAACGAGGAATGGTAGTAACGCGGGACTTGGTGGCCGGATTATTCAATCATTCGATTCTCCTATGCCACCAGGTACACCAGTTAACGGTATTTCTCTCCCGCTCGACTTCAAATTTCCCTTCTCATGGAAAACAGAACCGAGCAAACGAGCACGATCAGGTGCATACATTGAAGATGCTTATGAACCCCCGTCACGCACGCCATCACCTAGCTCACAGCTGGTCCTCGAAGCTAAGTCTAATTCCCGCACCCCAAGCCCTCACCGAAACGAATCACCATCGATGAATACCAGAACACCTCTATTGATGCCGCCACCCTCAACGCCAATGTCACGCTTCAGACACCAAGTCTTGATATACAAACATTACGCCGATACATGGGCACGCCGCAATCAATACCCGTTACACCTGTTCCTCAAACTGGCGATTTTCATTGCCAAGGTCGTCAGTGTAACAAAACCTTGCACGCCCCTCGTCACGAGAGATGTCGTAATGTGGCCTCTTGTTCTCCTGGCCGGGTTTGAACTAGCTGTTGGCCACGATATTGGCGGGGTGACTGTGGGACTCTTCGTTGCTCATTTCGTAGTCTTGGCTGTTACGCTGCGCTTTGGTGGTGGATTGTGTGTGAGGGACATGAATTGGGGATGGACGGAGTAGGGAAGGTTCTTTGATTAATTTCTACTTCTGCATTATAGGGAAGGGAGGGTTTATGATTTGCATTTTCGGCGCTCTGGAGTTAATTTGGCAGGCATTGAACTTTAGAGTTTGGTAAGGTGGTGGAGGCGAAAAGGCAAGCTGCTGGGTGGACTGGTGGGCGGTAATCATCTTGTAATGAATACCTGGCAACTCGGCGAATCGTGCATGGTGCACTGTTTTGAAAAAAAAAATTCGGGGTCGAACGTCCCTCAGCTAGATTTCAATATCAATCTCGTTCCAAGTTCCAAACTATCTCATCTTGTCTTCTCGCTTGGGCTGAGAGGATGTGATATCTTCAATCTTCAATCTTCGATCTTCCATCTGAGAGATGAGAGATGAGATATGATCCGTGATCTAATATCCAACCCAGACCGCCGAAATTCACTTTTCCTCCACTTGATTTCGTGGCAAAGTGGGCTTGGACTAGGTTTCCGGGGAAGGGGAATCATGTGATATCGCTATCTGTGTGACGCTGCTTGTGGCGATTGGGAGGGTTGCGTGCCGAGACGGGGAGGGAGGAGAGGAATGGTATGTGAAGGGTAAAAGGATAGGACGCTGTAATGAAGTGGAAAGATGCGTGTATGTTCTCCTGTCTTGCCTCTTTCTGTGTTGTGTTGTCTCATCTAGTATGGTCTATGCTCGGGATTTGTGAGGTACTTAGTCACAATAATGGTATTAGAGTGGTGTTAATTTTGGCGAGGACGAGGACGAGGACGAGGACGGCGAGCTGTGTAGCGAGATGTACAGTACCGTCCGCACCTCAACACAAGCGAGGACAGAGATGGAGACAAAGACAAGGCCAAAGAGCCAAAGACAAGGTATTTGCCAAGTAATGTGTCTCGGAGTATCTTTCCTCGTCTCAGTGTATTGTAAATTTCTCGCCAATGGAAGCAGAAGTTGCAGGGCAGTAACGTAACGTCTAATTTCATAGCGGTTTCTGGAGGAGGGTAAAAGAAAGTGGAAATGTCGGTTGTCTGTTTCGTTTTCCTAAAGCAGTTCGCAGAGCGTACTGCATCAAGATGAATCGCTCGCGTGAGAATAATTTCCTTAGGTCTCATTGTTACTACTGTATTTAGTACTCGCAAGTCTGTATAGTTAGTCGTGTTATACGAGATATCCACGAGAGTAGGATACAGTACCTCCTCATTTTGATTTCCATGTTCCCCTGAATCTCCGCTTCTTATCTTTTCACCAGGTTCTACATTTTTGACAACAAATGTGGATGCTGACGAGTCTGCGAGCTGCATCTTAAATATTTGCCGAACCACCTAACTACCTCCAGAAGGTGTCAAAGTCAATAAGAAGAATTAGTTACTGTAAAAGTGGGCGTTGAAGTAGATAAGCTTTGAAGAGAGACAGGGAAGCTCGGGTACGAAGACCAAAGCCGGCTTGGCGTGCATTTGAAACTTTTGTCGTCGAACCTCTCGGGGCTTCTCCCTCTGCCCGTCCTCTTCCTTTCCTTATCAGCGGGCCCGGCCGTTGATGTCGATTCATCCCATCTTTGAACAAAAGAAGTAAAATTTTCGCCACGGACTAGTCAGGGCTGAAAGAGATCCATCCGGAAAATATTGTTGAAATGGCGTGGAGCTGTTCGTTCTCCTGCTGCTCAGCGAGGAGTCCGAGGTCCAGATTGGAGAAGCCGAGTCTTGTCTGTGCATGTACAGATCACAACACTTCATTTATATCGACAGCCGATCCGGTAACCCTAAAATTGGGTAAGGGAAAGAGTACAACATATCATCTGACTGCAGTACACTGCACAACGCCCTGCTGTGAAGCTGGAACCTTTCCCCCGGTCACGGAGCGTGCTCCCAGTGCCAGAACCCCGACAGAGAGCCAAGATGCAGCCAGCCTACCTGCTTGCAGATCAGATACTGGATATCGTCATACCATCCGGCTCATCCCGGTCATCAATCCCTCAGTCTTGCGTAGGTGAGGTCCTTTTGAATCGAGTCGAGTCGAGAGGTCTCCCAGCAATCAGCTTCCACTGTCCTGTCGTGACACCTCGATAGGCGAACGGACGAAGCGAATCGAGTGTATCCTCTCGTTCATCCCAGAAGAGCCGGCGAGGTACAGGTTTGTATTCATCGCACGAGTGAGAGGTCCCGGATAACGGGGTCCAGCTCCACTTCAATCTATTCTAGCGATTCCTGGACCAGCTCTGAGGTGCGAATATCTCGAGCCTCGGACTGTTTTCTTTGTGATATAGTGGTGTGCCGATTAGAATTATTTTTAGAGGAGTTGCTCCTTTCTTTGACTGTGGAGTAGGTAAATTACGAGCTGAGCTGAGCTGAGCAGAGCAGATGCCTTTTATTTTTATTTCTATTTCTACTACAAGTATTTCTGCCGAAGAGGCTGACGCCGACTAGGCTTTGGTCGGTGATTCTTGCTGGACGAGGCTGAAGATTAAGCGAGTACTGTACTACCAACCTTTAACTTTAAGTTAAGGCGTACAGTAATTACCTAAGAAGTAAAGTAAGTTACCAAAAGTACTTCGTGCTTACCCGACAAGGTATAGCCACTTCCTCCCTGCCCGCTGTCCGCCCGCCTTAGTGTGCGAAGTGCAAGTGCAAGTGCAAGCAAGGGCAATGCAATGCAATGCAATGCAGGACAACGCAATGCAGGACAATCGCTGCCGTTTCTAGATAAAGGTAGCATGTAGCTGTCCGCTTGGGACGAATCACCAGGTCCCATTTCTTCAGACCAATTGCCCCATTACCTCATCGTACCTGAGTTAGGTTGTCAAGATACCGCCAGCCCATTTTTCTTTTCTCCACACGCTCTTTTTTTCGAGAAGTTTATCTTGGGCTAAAGCTTCTTTCATTACTTCGAGTCCTTTTTTTCTCTCTTTCCTTTCTTTCTTTCTTTCTTTCTTCAACTCTACTTCGTTCACTCCTTCGACGAACACTGAATCGGACGTACTTGAGCGAGGCAATTGTTCGACTTGGTGGCCATCTCCCCCCTGTTGTCTGTTAGGGTTTCATATATACGCTGCCGGGATGAGAGTCAACATCTTGACCAGCTTACTCGTTGGAGCTGTTGTTTTAGCTACACCAGTGATAGAAAGACGGGTTGACAAATCTCTCGAATCACGAGATGTCACCGTCATCTACAAGAACGCCGATATGATGACACCGAAAGTTTTCATAATATCCATGGTAAGTCTCCTTCTCCTCATATAAATTACTACACTCATCTAAACTAGTTTTCTCCTGAAGCTGATATCTGGTATTCGAATGCCAACACTACTGGATCTATCGGTGATCTTCTCGCGAGAAACATCACCATCCCTGGCCTCTCGCCTCTGTTCCCAGATGTACATTGCCTTAAAGATGGTTCGGTCTGCCAACTCACCACTGGGGAATCTGAAATCAATGCTGCGACAACCATCACATCATTAATGCTCAGTCCCCTATTCGACCTCAGGAAAACATATTTTCTGATCGGTGGAATTGCTGGGATCAACCCAAAACACGGCACTATCGCCGACGTCGCTTTTTCCAAATACGCTGTGCAGGTTGCGCTTCAGTATGAGTTCGATGCTCGAGAGATCCCTTCCAACTACAGCACCGGCTACCTCCCACAAGGATCAACCTCACCAGACCAATACCCGCAAAGTATCTATGGGACAGAGGTATTCGAAGTGAACGAAGCATTACGAGACATAGCCGCCAAATTCGCCAGCACAGCCAAACTAAACGACACCAGCGACGCCGCGGCCTACCGTGCGAAATACGCGAGCAACAGCAACAACACTTCAATCTACGCCGCAGCCACCAGGAAACCCGGAATAATCAAATGCGACACAGCCACCTCAGACGTCTACTACAGCGGTACCCTCCTCGGCGAAGCCTTCGAAAACACAACCAGACTCTTCACAAACGGTTCCGGCGTCTATTGCATGACAGCCCAAGAAGACAACGCTACGCTCGAAGCCATGATCCGCTTCGCCGTGCACAAAACCATCGATTTCGCACGCATAATCATCATGCGCACCGCGTCGGACTTCGACCGTCCATATTCAGGCTCGAGCCCGGAATTCAACCTCTTCTACTCATCACAAGGCGCTTTCGAACCGGCCGTTGCTAATATTTATTTGGCTGGTACGCTGGTTATTAAGGGGATCTTGAGTGGGTGGAGGAAGACTTTTGATAAGGGTGTGAAGCCGAAGAATTATATTGGGGATATTTTTGGGACGTTGGGCGGGAAGCCGGATTTTGGGCCGGGGACGGTGTTTGATTCGAGCGTTGGGCAGCCGGCGAAGAGAGGGGAGAAAGGGGAGGAGAGGACGAGGATGGGGATGTATAGAAGGGCGGGGAGGAAGGGGATGTTGGGCGCGAAGGTTGCGAGGAGGGCAAATGGTTCGATTTGAGAATAGAGATTTGAGCGGAGGGTGCATGGTTAGGGTGGATGTTTGATGTTTGGGTGCAGGTGGTGGCATGCTTGAAGATTTGGTAGGTATCGCTGATGGCTTATTGTCAGCTAAAAGTATGATCTAATCTGGCAGGACGTTGCTTGTTGGTTGAAGGGAAGGCCTGGAAGGTATATATGGCGAGGTTGTCTACCGTATTAGGTGACGTGGGATGCGTATTCGTGCATTGCTAGTAGGAACAAGTGGACGGTGGTACTTTTGATTGACGTTAGAGGGGAGAAGGGGATACAGGTTCATGTTTTTAGACGAGCTGGTTGAGATTGCGGGGTCAAAAATAGAGTGAGGAGAGAGGGAGGATAGAGTTTATGATACCATGAGTTGTTATGATATTAGATTAATAGATGGTGAAAGGCATCTCGATATGATGTGATCCGCTTCCTTTCTATCCTTTCTTTCTTTTAGTCTAAGACAATTGAGAGCGGTGGGATGATCGAGAGGAGGCCCGGTCGAATGTATGCTTTAATAGCAGGCGTTAATAGCCTTACTTCCCAACTCCAACTGTCTGTGGATTCATAAATACGAAGTCGGGATCGTATTTCTTCTTGAGGGCTTTGAGGAGGGGGTAATTGGTGAGCCACTGTGAGGTTGAGGATGGGGATTAGCAATAGAGCTTTTTTTTAAAAAGAAAAATTTAAAAAAAAAAAGATTTTTCGGATAGGAATGGAGAATATGGAATAGTGGATAGGAGAACGTGATAGATGAGATGAGAAAGAAGGGGAAAAGGTTATAAGCCAGAAAGTCGAAATTGAAAACTCACGTAACTCCCACCCGCCACATCTCCCCTCCCCAGACTCGGATCCGCATAATTGTAATACGTTCCCAGCTGTCCTTTCCCTTTGCTCGCTATCTCAGCCCTCTCAATACCCCCTACGAAATCATTCAGCCAGTCAATACCGGCGGCTGGAAAGGGGGGTGATGGAACGGAAGCGCTGAATTGCCATTCGTAGAGCGAGGCGCGGTGGGCGTAGGATGTTTGGGTTTGAGATGAGGGGTTGGTGGAGGAGTTGCGGGGGACGGCGGAGGTGGGTCCGCCTTGGGCGAAGATTATTAGGTAGAAGCCCTAGATTTGGGAATTAGTTAGAGGGTCTGTAAAGGGGTCAGGGATGAGGGGGGACCTAGGAGGTGAAGAGGAGAGGAGGGTAAGGAAATGGGGCATTACAACTGGAGTAGGTGGAGTGGTTGTGTAAAGGCTGTTTAGGAAGACGTCGATGCTAGGCGGGGAGAGGTTGTCTGTCATGAGGCTTTTGGTGAACTATTCTATGTGTTAAAAATGTCGTTTGACACGTCACGTTGGAAATGGGGGCTAACTTACAAAAGTAGAATGCTACAGAAGATAAATTTTCAGTTGTTAGTGTGAATTCCATTTCAGATTTATTGACTTGAACGCTGACGTTTGTACCTCGCTTAACAGGCACAGAGAGAGGGGAATGAAAACTTACAGCAGTGTAATTCAACGGCGTCTCTAAAGTCTCGCCAGTTCCCATATTATTGAACAGGTCATTGTTATTCGCATATAGCAACGCATCAAGCCATCCTAAAGAATGCGTTCCCACACCTCTAATCCCTTCTTGCAAACCACCTACCTTCCCCAACGCACTCAATAACGGCTCGATAGCGATTTCAAAATCAGCTTGTGAGCCATGATAATGACCCTCGAGCAGAAAAACCGCGTACCCGCCCCCGTAGTTCGCAACAACCCAGCGGATATTCATCTCCCTAGGAATGACCGGGGTGGTGAATCCGCCGGAGTACGCTTGCCAAGCGTCCCAGCCAGCGCGAGCTTGCGGTTCGGTCCAGACGTAGGGGTAGTAGAAGAGGATATTCTGAGGGGGAGCGGGGAGTGTGAGGAATTGGAAGGAGGTTACTATCCCGAAGGACATTCCGGCGCCGCGGAGAGCCCAGAAGAGCGAGCTGTGCTGGGACTCGGAAACGGTGATGAGAGTGCTGTTGGGGAGGATGAGAGTTGCGGAGAGGAGGTGGTCGAGCAGGAGGCCGTTGGTATGGGTGCTGTAGCCTTGCCCACCATGGAGGACGTGGCCACCTATTCCGACGCTTTGTGGTGTTAATATGTTGACTTTAAAATTTTCACAATTCGTTTTATCACTCTTCTTGGGAAAAGGATGTAGGAAAGGTGATGGGGATCCAAGATGGAATTCAGAAAGATCTGGATACATACCCAGGACAAACACCATGAGGCAATGCCCTCCCACCCTGCTCAAATAAGGCCAACGCAACATTTCCTAACCTAGCACCGGGTCCGATAGTCGCAACATTCGTCTTCCTATCCACCTTTATATCCCTGAAATACCTCAAGTCGACAACTAGATGTCCATCCTCGCCTCCAAGACTATGAGACGCATAACTATGGCCGCCTGAGCGGGGATTGACTTTCACGCCGAATTTGGCGGCGCACTTGACGGCGTCTTGTATTTGAGGGATTTTTGTGGGGAGAGCGAGGGCGACTGGTGTGTAATTTAGGCGGAGGTTGAGGGGATGATGAGGGTTGTGAAGGAGGGCGTCCCGGGGTAGGCTTGTGGGACGGAGTGGGAGGTTAGGCAATTGATGATTTTATGGTGGGTTTGGGACTGGGGGAAGGAGAGGATTATGGATGGGTAGAGAGTGAGGGAGAGGAGAATGAGGAAGGTTGGGAACATGACTTGATGGTTGTCTTGAACAGCAGACGGATTGGGTTGAGGAGGGTTCTTGGGAATGACAGATGCGGATGCATTTTATACCCACTCCTTGTTCACAATTGTAGCTGTATGCACCTATAAAGGCTAGATAATTGAAGTCATCCCTTGAACATAATATTAGCGCCGACGTGAACTAGTTCACGCAGACAAGGCGAAATTGAAGGCTCGGTCAAAACCCTCCATTTAGCTCCCAGAATCTCGCGAGCAGTTGATTGACGGGAAGACAAGCCAGGGATTCTCCCGCTACCTGTCAAGCGATGACATTTGTGCCTCAATCTTCATGAGTGGATACCATATAGCAGCTTGGCATTCAAAGAGTAGTAACCAGAACGGCTCGAACTCAACAAAGAAGGGGGGATTGCGTATGTTCTGCCTGTTCAACATAGTCATACCTGCAAAGGGCAACGCAAACACAGAAGTGAGACCCGGACTGAGATATCCGATTGAAGAAAGATAGGGCGCTGCATCTCGTCTATCGATAGAGGTATACGAGGGTGTATGTACAGTACTTGTAAGTGTATAGTACCCCGCATCCAGCGGGACATTCTAGTAACCCCTCCACTTGGAAGAACGCCGCATTGTTGCAGGGCAAGAAGTAAGGCAGCAGGTAAGAAACCGAGGAACAATCTCGTAAGACCCTATTCTGGTAACCGACGACTGGCTTCCATTGCTTACTAGATGGACGAGTAAGAGCTGGTTCTACTTATGCAGGAGCGGATAAAGGACGCGAGGTATCACTGACGAATGATGAGTGCTGCTGACAAGTAGATCAGGGAGATATGAATGGAGAGGCAAACAGAGGCTCTAGCTATCTTATCGCATTTCAGTCGCGACTGCTAGCTTGTGAAGAAGAGAAGGTATACTGCTTCGAAGCAGGATCGAGGCCCAAGAGTGGAAATTCGAGGTTGCGATTGATGATCAGGTGCACCGACTCACGTGCAGCTCCGCAATTGTCAGGGATACTTTCCTCTCAGCATCCTCGTCGCCTCCCCATCAATAATCCAGCGGCGCAGCAGTCGACAACAAATCGACAATACTTCAAGCCTAGCCACAAAAACAGAAGACTTCAGCAGGGACTCGAAGAATCAATAGGTGAAGGCGCAGGTGGTTGCCATGGCGCACCCATCTCATGAGCATTCCTCAGTGTGGCTTGGAATGAGGCCAGCTCACAACAATCTGATCCTTGGACCCCATCAACAGTGCCTACAGAAAACAGTTTTGCACGCCGTTTTCACTTCGAATTGTATGAAACCGTTTCAGTACTCAGCAAGCTAAGTATTTGTGCTTTCAATCGTTTTCCTAATACACAATTCGATTTCGAAATTCTGCCTTTGTCGTCGTCGTGTAGGCTTCGCTAAGTCATCCCGATCCAATGGCTTCTGGAATGTGACCAATTTTGACGCGGTTCAAAGAATGCTGTGCGCTGTTTCGGGTTTCTCTCTTCTTCTCCTTTTCATATTTCCATCTGTCAACAACATCTTCTTCATCTTACCATCATCACCGAAATCATGGCAGGCAATCCTCTAGCCGATGGTTCCGGGGATGGTTCAACACGGAAAAGCAAGAAACGAGGAGCAGAGAATGATAGCGAGGGACAGGGGGCCACTCAGAAATCGAAAAGACGCAGCTGGAATCCATTCGCGTCAACAGAAGCAAAGTTCGACCCTGAGGTAGACGAAAGATCTGCAACACCTTCTCCTCCACCCCCAACAGCGGAGGAGCGCGCAGAGCACCAAAGAAGGATGGCAAAGGCTATCGACGAGGCCGCTGGACTTGTGAGGACCAAGGAACTTGTGGATATTGTCGCCACAGAACCGTTCAATCTCGATATCAAACCAACCGACGTAGCATGGACCAAGAAGCGCGAACAGGTTTTGACGCTGCTCCAGGACAAAAAGAACTCCGTCTTGAAAGTCCTAAAAGAACTTGGGATCGAAGATGGTAGTTTCCAGGCCTTGCAGTTGCTACCACCGAAGAGCGAGGATTTAGCTTTGGAACTGCAAAGGGAGAACACCGAGCTTTATAAAAAGGCTATACGACCCGGAGGCCCTTTCGAAAATATAAAGGACAATCTCGTGACGAAACTTGCCATGCTGCACTTTGGATTGCCAATCGAGCCATTGACTTACAACAACGTTAAGTACTGTGAAGAGGACATCAACGATCCACCAGATGACGAGCAGGAAGCCCCGAGAGTTCAAAGAATTCTTTACTCAGAGAAAGCACTCGAGTTTCTCGACTGCTACCATGAGAGAAGCTTTGGATTTCCAATGCTTCGCAGTAAGTTCTGTGCCAGAATATCGATAGATCTCAACCTTTCACTAACACACAGAAGGACCAAAAGTCATACCCCAGAAAATCCTGCAGCCCATTGGCGAAACACCAACGCCTCTGGGGTATACCGCCGTCAGGCAGGGTCCAAGTCATCACCACGGCATCCGAGAGCCTCTGCAGCCAACTGGAGACCTTGTTAGTATGCGAGGAGGTGGCGGAGCCTGGAGCAACCGCTTCCTGTACAGTCGATATGGCGCGAGTATAAAACTCGATGCTATGGACAACGAGGTTTCTGCCGACGACTTTCGTCTGGCCGCCCTGAAGGCTCTTGATCTGAACCCAGACTCTGCATGGGCCATTGTTGTCGACCAATTCGACAATTCGGAAAGATTCAAGACAACAGCTATCAAACCTTTTGTGAGGAGTTTCGTTGTACGACCCTCTGATTTTGACGAGATTTACGATTCGTACCTGAAGGCTAAGATTTCAAACCGGCTTGAAAACTCGATTTTGTCTGTCGATTATTATCATCTGAGGAAAAACGGCGAAAGGAATGCTGACCCATTCGTCATTCCGCCGCGCAATCGCAATGGCAGAGATACACTCGACCTCACAAAGTTGCCGAAACTGCGACCGCAGAACAGTAAGGATGCAACCGATGAACCAACGCTCCCCTCAACACCCCGTACATCGTCGAAGCAATCAACAAGAGATTTATGTGCCTATCCTGGAGGTACATCCCAGCCATTCGAAGACAATGCTGAGTCATTCACCAACGCCGTCATAAAGCTGGTTCCGCCTGAGGGGGCAAGAGCAATGTCTGTGAGCTTATATTCAAGGCGGCTCGACAATACGACTCAGGAAATAGGAAAACCACTCGATCACACCATTTTATTTCCCCTCACATCAAATTCGCGGCAATACCTAGATATCCGGAGGCGGGTGTTCCAAGAAACAGGATGGACTGTTGTTGTACACCAAACCAAAACAGCGCCAGCCGGTTTTTGGCCTCTATCAAGTGGCAGACCTAACAGCGCACAGATCAAGCGACCTAGGTTCCTCATTCCCAAGCCAGCGCTGGCAAGTGCACCATTATTTTTGGGGAAGCGAGGTGTCCAAACCATGCCAACAAGTTCAGACTTCGGTAAACAAACTCTGAAGCTCCTTGGCATAGATCCCCAGTCGCATTGGCATTTTGCGGTTGACTTCTACTCGAACCAACTGCACCGTGTTGATGGTGGGTCCCATGCGCTGGATTTCAGCCACACAGTCAAGGTCAGGAAAGCCTCACTGGAGAAGCAATATGTCAAGGACATCCAGCCTCGTCTGTTTCGTGGAGAAGCAGATTGGGCTGTTGTTGTCCGCCATTCCACTGAGGATGCAGCTTCAAGCTTCACACCATTCGAGGTGTTGCCCGACGTGCCTATACCAACACCACCAGCACTCCCTCTAGCTCACATACCTCACGTTAATTGTCCACCTCCATCTGGGTCTAAGCCTTCCAAACGTCGCATCGTTTCCACTGGACCGTCTTCGATCTACGGATATGGAGGGCAAGTAGAAGTTGAGAAGAATGTGCGCTCTTTCAAAGAGGGTGCGCTTGCTCTCCTTGGTCTATCAAACGTCGAGGGCTGGACATTCACTGTGGACTTGCATGACACAAGTCCCCCGAAATCCATTGACGTGTCCGCCGCTACGATCGCTGACCGGTTTGAGAAGTTCATCAAGAAGGTTCCTGGTGACCCAGAGACATATCCATGGCCCGTATTCGTCCGGAAATGCGCGAAAGTCTCACCCAAAGAGCTTACACCTCCAGACGATCTGAGACATTATGTGATCTTGAGGAGACCTAGTGGGGAATCATACTGGAAACTTCCAACACCTCTCGACGACCGGTATGGGATGAATCAGCTCCAGGATGCTTTCTTTGCAGCTATGTTGGTGCATTATCCCCTCGGTACATCCCGTCCACCTCAGAATGTCGACTTTAACACAGATCTGGGATATGGGGGACTGGAAATTACACAGGAGTTTTGGGACACTGTCACCAAACAATTCCATGATCATCCGGACAAGGCGTTTGCTGTGTGCACGGGTTTACCTCCGCCCAGTACAGATCTGACCTATGGAATGGGTATCCGTCTTGCTGGCACTCATCGATCTGGTACATTTCGGCCAGGAGACTTTACAGGCCTCGCTAAGGCACTCCGAGAGCTATCTCAGGTAGTCCTTTTTGAGAAAGCACAAAACCAGACGTCATCTCCACCAACAAGTTTCAGGGCCTGGTTCACGGCAGAAGACCGAGAGAACAACGTTGACTCCTGCATATTCTACTATGACGATAATAACCCCCACGCTTCGAAGGGTATTTCATTGGCGGATTCGTTGAGAGCGTGGTTCCAAAGCTTGTCTATTGACAAATCCACGAATTGCATCTGGTTCCGACCGGAGTGGAAACAATTCACCGTAATTGACAATAGCACTTCCGATCTTCGGGACATGGAAGTAGATCACACCAACCAGACTTGGGATGCCACGGCCGATTCATCTCTCGACTCTTTCCGAGACATGCTTGCAGTCCTCTTCGATGACGATGACTACGAGTTCACAGAGAACTTCGAGATCACCATCCCTCAAGCCAACCAGCGTTTCGTCATCAACTGTCATACCACTGAAGAATCGTGGCGGAAACATGTTTTCGATTACTTCCATGATAACACTTTGATAGTGATCCGTAGCGACGGAATTATGTGCAGTAAGTAAGCCTGACAGTGGATATGACGCCTTGCTGATGGCTCCGCAGTGACTGACTCCAGCGAACCGTGGGGTGTTCTTGATATGCCATCGCCTAGGAAGCCAGCTGCCATTGCGCCACACAAACCCTTACCTGTGCCACCCAAGCCTACTCCTGTTGATCGTGGTCATCATTATGACCATCACGACAATAATGGAAATCATCATGGAAATGGACTTCATCTTGGAATTGGGAATGGGAATCGAAACAACAATGGCGGTGCGCCACCACCAGTCGTACAGCCTCCTCATGAATCTCGTCGAATACCTGGTGCAAAGCCTCCTATCTTCAGAACTACCGAAGTTCCGAAATTTGATGAATGGATGCTCAATCATACAGCCCAAAATACGTTGCAGCAAAGATCTTGGACCCAGGACCAGTCAGTCATAGAGCCGGGCTACGCACCAGCAGCGCCATTGTATGGTGACAATTTGGAGCTAGGAATCACCGCAGGGTCAAGCATGCCAACCGTCTTCACCCAGCATCTCACGCCGACAGATATCATGCAGCTTCGTAAGGAGAACCGGAAACTACTAAATCATGCCCTCGAGAGGGAAATTGGCTGCCCGATATGTAACATGACATTCAAGGCATACGACAACGATGCTAAAGCAGCACACTACAAAGGCCATATCGACCAACTCAATTCTGTTAGCACCTGTCCGATTTGTAATGAGACTTGGGCTCTCTTCACATTCGACCAGAAGAGAAACCACCTATTTGCAGACTTTGCCAAGAGAGAAAGTAAAGACATCGCCCAATTTTGGGAGGGCACTAGATGCCCAATCTGCAACTTGGACTTGAGAGGTAAATCATCAGAAGATGTCACGACCCACATCGCAACCCATGTTCCTGGAGCACTGAAGTTCTGCGATCGTTGCGGCTTCGATGTGATCGCATGTACCCCTGCTGAAAGGGCCCATCATGAGCGAGCATGTACTCGTCACACACCTATCCGAGAACCTGAAGCGCCAGACCCAATCCTCTGCCAGAGTTGTGGAAGAGAACGAACGCTCGCTTCGGGAAAAACCAAGAAGCATGACGTGTGCGGCAATGGCCAATATTGTATCCGCTGCGGACTCAATCTTAGTCTTCTCGATGTTCAAGAGCAGAACGAACACTCGAAGCGTTGCCGAGTTCCTGGAGGTGCTGCAGGTAAGTATTGTAAACGTTGTGGTAAGAAGCTCGAGGGTCTTTCTGCCCTTGGGTTGGCCTCTCACAACAATGCATGCTACCGCCGCGAGCCTACTTCAGTAGCGGCCGATAATAATCCTTGGAATAGACTGTCAGAAGGTAGGTTGTCAATGAAATCCAACCTCTCCTCTAAACAGAGACTAATACGTTAGTAGCTGTCGAAGCGCAAAGGCTCAAGAATGCCACAGAGCTGGCTGATCTTCGAGCTCGTCAGACCGAGCTCAAAGCCCAGGAAACCGCCATATTATCTCGCGAACAAGCCGTTCTCAAACGTGAAATAGAGCGGAACAAAATCGACAACCTATTCCAAGACTTCCAGGATTTGGCTAGGGATCACCTGTGTCAAACTAATTTGATAAACCACAGCAGGCAAGATATCGTGGACCACTTCCGCAAGGTACACAGAAAAGATACTTTTGGGTCGATAATCGACGGTAATCAAGACATGCACGTCCACGGTATTGCTAGTTCTACAGGACTGTGTCCTTTCCCAGGGTGTTATGAGAATCTCGATGTCCTGTCCAAAGAATCGCTACGACGCCACCTGCGGCAACATGCTGACGAAACGCTTGCTCACTACCACCATCATGGAGAGAAAGTGAACAATCTCCCGGCATGCCACAGCGCCGCTCTAAACGCATCACTAGCCGAGTTCAAGAGACGGCTACCTGACTTCAGAGAAGCCCACGCGATTCTGCAGAACCTGGTCGATGTTTCAGGTGCTGCTGGCACGCAACATCGACTACCAAGGCCGCCTGCACCGAAAACTTCAGCAGAAAAAGAAAAGGAAGAAAAGGAACATAGAGAAATAGCTCAACTAGAGAATCGGCTCGGGTAAGTCAACTCCAAACATTAATAAAACCCGAGTCTCATACTAACTTTCTAGGATCAAACTGGCGAAGGAGGAGTATGATCTCAAGCACGCCACCGAGGCCATCCAAAAACAAAGAAGCGAGATATTTCAACTGAGAGCTGAGCTCGTTGACGCAGAAGATGCTGATCCTGTTGTCGAAGGAGCACCAGTCCCTGATGCTGTCATTGTTACTCGCACCAAGGTAGACCAAGCGGAAGCAGCGCTGTCTAAAGCTGAGAATGATGAGGCACAGCGCAGTGCCCGTGTTGCTGATCATATTGGTCAACAACAGGCGGCGCTGGCTGTACGGAAACGGGGCAGCGGCTATGTACCTGACCCGGTTAACTTTGATCATCCTGGTGAGCTCCAAGGTGGAGGAGGTGGAGGTTCAAGTGGAGGAGGAGAACGAGGAGAAGGAGGAGGTGATGGAGGAGGTGGTGATAACCCCAGTGGTGGTGATCCAAGTAGTGGTGAAGACGCTGATCAAACCGGCTTCCTCCCTTCACCAACCCGCCCCTCCTTCAAGAAACTCCCCACTCCACGCCGAGCACGCAGCGTGAAAGGACGAGCTCCCACCACAGGCTCCAAGCGCAAGAAAGCCTCTATGGACGACTCGGAAGACACCATGCCCGGCGGCTTCTCCAACCTCGTGCGCTCGCCATCGAAGCGCGAGACGAAGAAGATGCGGATGGCTGGTGAGAGGATGAGGAGCCATGAGATGATGAGGCGACGTATTATGATGGCTGAGGAGCCGGAGGGAGAGGAGATTAGTGAGTTTGCTGCCGGGGAGGGGGTTTTGAGTGGTGTTCCGAGACGGGCTACGAGGGGTATGAGTAGTACTCCTGGTGCGGCGCCGAGGAAGGTTGGGAGACCGAGGAAGATTGTTCAGAAGGATGTTGAGGATGATGGGTTTGAGGATGTTGAGGAAGAGGATGAAGAATTGGGCGGGGATGGGGAGATCCCTGCGAAGAATACGCCGAGGAGAGTGAGGAAGTAGAGTAGATTGATATGGGTTATGGTGCGTCGTGAGTTGTGGAGCAAAGAGGTTGGAAACAGAATGGGGATTTTCTTAACTTGAAGTTTCTGTCTCATTGCATTACTTTTTTTCCTTTGTCTTTTCTTAGTGTAGGCTGTTCGTTTGTTGACACATTTAGGAGGAGGGAAGAGAACGTTCGCTTAACATTTCCCTTGATTGTTTCTCGTCGTTCTTGATGTTCGTAGCGCGAGGAATGTTCATTTGCATTGGTCTTGATTCTGTCTTATTTCCTCTCTGACCGACATACTTCGTGACGTCCTCTTTTCGTAAATTAAGAGATAGGATTGCATTCATGTCAATTCTTCGTCTGCAGCAAGTTTACGCACAGTACAGAAGCGAAAACTTTCCACCCTTCTCATGGCCTCACAGGCCATTATTGAATCCAAAATAACACCAATGACGCTTCCAGGCTCCGGTGTGCCCAAAAAGCACAAGTGTCGAATAAGCATATCTAAAGCTGGATAGCGGCATCCAGTTGAACTTTACTTATTTAAGTAACTTCCCTAGCAACCAATCACCAGCCCACACCGGCCTCCTAAGGTCCCTTTCACGTAAAGCCGGTCCCGTCCGTTCAGAACTGGTCTGTCAACTCTTTTCCTCTCTGAGCATAGCACAAGGCTCCAGCTTAAGGAAGCCTTTCAGCCCTGTGGCCATTTCAAATTTCAAATGATTCCGATTCTGGGGCTGGGCTGGGCTGACGTCGGGCTGTCGGGCTGGAGATTACAGGTACTAAGAAGCGCATTACGAACACCAGATTCTCAACCTCAGTCCATGCTTTACGACATCTGCACGTTGATAATTCAGTGAATTTCCGCGATATTGTGAGGGAATTTCCGCTTTGATGGCACGGAAAGATCATAGAGTCAATGGGAGGCCGTCGACGGGTTGTGAAGCCTGTCGAAAGAGGAAAATTAAGGTATGTCGCGATCAATTCGAAAATATATTTATCTCCGCTTCCAATGACTTACAGCACCTTCAGTGCGATGAGGGGAAGCCTGTCTGCGTGAAGTGTACGAAGAGAGGACAGGAGTGTCGATATAGGGATCAGATACAGATATGGTTCTGGGATCAGACGGAAGAGGTTAAAGAGAGGAGTCAGAGTTCAGCGACTCCACCACATTCACCAGGAGGTTTGAAGGGGAGGGGTGATCATAACGAAGTATGAGGGTTCGAAACTGCAGAATATGAAAGAAGAGGCTGACAGTTTTACTAGACTTTGCAAATTACACAACAAATCAAATGCGGCGACGCAATCAATCGCGATTTCGTCCTCGGTCTCACAGCCAAATACTGCCTCCCAGAACGGTACCTCTCCCCACAACATAACTTTGCAATACCCGCCCGATATCACATGTGGACATCCATGGGTTCGTACACTGGGACATGGAGTCCAATGGCCAATATCATCACGGCATTATCTTATACGAGGTGTTCTCAGATGACAGGCGACGTGAGGATGAGGAGGAAGGGGTTGGAGATGTATCAAAATGCGCTGGTGTCTATAAGGAGAGCGTTATATAAGAAGAGTACGACGTTTGCACCGGATACAATTTTGGCGATTGGAATTATGAGTATTTATGAGGTGAGTGATCTCTAGCTCTCTGAATTTGAGTTCTGGGGATTGCAAGTTCTGGGAATTTCCTGTTGATTTTTCTGAAAGGCGCTAGAGGATGCTACTGGTTGTAAAGGAGAGACGCACTCCTCTGCATTCGTCAACCTAATACGGATGATGGGCCCAGAAGGAATGGTGGACGATCCCATGCACGACATCTTCTGTATATGTCGAGTTCATGCCGTAAGTCTCCCAGCAATTTCCGAACGATATCACACATTTAAATACTCACAGAATCCAGATATGTCAAGCCCTCCAACAACGCCGCTCCACATTCTTCAGCCAACAGGACTGGCTCACTCTCCCATTCGGCGGCCGTGAAAAGGGGAATTACAACCTCATGGCCGACCTCGTGGCAGAACTCTGCACCTATCTCGAAGCAGCTGATATCCTCGACTCCACCTCCTCCACCTCAGCCCTCATCAACCCACTCCAAGGACGGCTCTCACTTCAAAGAGCATGTCTCTCCCTCCGCACACGCTTCACAGCATGGTCCGCCCGCCCAGAAACACTCGCGGAATTCCCAACCCCGAAATACATGGACCAAGAGACAGCACGAGCCGGATCCCCAGACCCGAGGTCCAATGCTACAGCTAGTTTCTATATCCCGCTTGAGTTCGATAAGTTCGAGACGGCGGAGACGTATTTGCTGTACTGGACGGCATGTTTAATGCTCTCGCAGGTGCTGAAGAGTAATAACAGTGTATTGATGAATTTGGTTTCGAAATCTCCTTCGCCAGAAGCTGGAGCTTTGGATTCTCCATCTTCCACCGTATCCTCGACATCGACAAGTTCGAAATTACCCCCAAGGCAGAAACCTAAATACAGCATTCCCGATTCCACAGTTGAGGATTTCGACATGGCGACCTCGATAGCAGCGAGTATGGAATATTGTTTACGACAAGATAATGGGCTGTTCGGCGTTGGGCCGGTGATCTTACCGCTCAATACGGCGATGGCTTGGTTTGAGAGCCAGCCGAGTTGTTGGCAGAGGTTGAAGTGGTGTAGAGATTTTTTGCAGTTGATGCCCCTTATTCAGGCAGGGCAGTTGTTTAGAGGGTTGAGAGTTAGCCGAATTGCGATGAAGGGGGAGGGGGATGAGAGGGTGCCTGTTGTGGTTGAGGAGGTGTGTTAGGTGTCCTTGTTAATTGCTGGGAATTATGACTCTGCTCTCAGTTCAAACTTTCTCCAATTCTTCTATTTCAAATGAAGTACTTTAATTCGACTTTCCATATCTTTGCACGATAAATATTTCCACTATCAAACACAACCCAAATTCGATTCAGCTCCTTCGATTTGGCGTTATCTCGTCACCTCTGTCACAAACAATCTGGCACCTAATCAAAGCAAATCTCTTACTTTTACCTAAAAGGTAAAGTATACCCTATGAGTTTCAAATTGATACAAGGTATACCAATGGGTCCTAAAAGCTTTTATCACAATTCGTAAATTGATTTTTGAAGGTGAGAGTTCAGAAGCTAGGTTTCTCAACAGGCTTAGCAAATTGATGATTTTAGGCAGTTCTGTAACAGGATTTATCATGTATATGTGCCTGAACCTATAATTGTTTGCTCTAGCATTGTGGCGAGCAATTAAGGAAAGAAATTGAAAGAACACCTTGGAATCTCGTTGAAATACGAAATCAAAAGTAACCAACCGATCATACGCACCGAAGCACCTTTCCTAGTCAAACCCCCTTGCAAGAAACGGAGCAGCGCTAACAGTTCCACACATCGGAAGTCAAAATTCAGTCGCATCACGTGACCTGCCAAGTGAGATAACATCTAGCCTCGGTCCCCCCCCCATCCCATAGACTTGTAAACCACCACAAGTGCCTTGCATTCCGCACCTCAATCCTGGCCCGCATGAGCGTCCTCTTATGCCTGCTATCCTTGCGGATTCCGGTAGTTCGAAGTGCTATGGTCGATGTACGATCATTTGCCAAAGCTCTGCCGGCTGGCATCTCCAACCTCCTACTTCAGCACGCTGGCGAACTATTACGATGATAGTTTTATTAGGTTAGCTCCTTCCAGCCCGCGAACTTCTTCCCAACTACGGGCAAACTAGAACTGCATATTGCCATCAAATAGGGCATGAATGGCGAGGGCCTCGGTCGAAGACAGCACGCCTACCACGGAACTGCATATGCACAATCGAGGAATGGGGTATAAGTGTTTGGTGTGCGGGTATGGGTGTTCAACAAGCTCGACTATGGAAGAGAATGCGTGGATTTTAAAGAGCGTGGAGTGGAGCTGTTCACTCTCTTCCAAGAGATCATGATCAGGTACATCCCGTTCAGTTACCGGCTAGATTGTTTCTGGTCCCTTCGCGTCCATGCAAGTATGTTCTGGCTGTAGTAAGTGTTGCAGCCATCCTAGAGCTCCTCCCCCAATTCTAGTCACTAGCTCTAGGGGTGGCTCCGCGAGCCTCAGATGTCCTAAAGAGTATGTCTAGTGCGGGCAATCGGACCCCCAACTATTCTTCTTGTCCGAGAGCATCTTTCTGACTGAGGATGTGTTGCAGGCGAGCTAGCAGAACGATTGTTATCTAGTATCGCACTGCCGCTTCCTCACATCATATTACATCCTATCTTTTGGCTGTATTTCCCTTGCGTCTTTCTTGACTGTAAAGCTCTTTTGTTTCCAGGCTCCTGTACTTGCAGTCACAAGCTCTCCTACCAGAGATTCCTTTCTCATACTAGCCTTTTTTTTTCTGTCGGTAGGGGGCGGTAGCAACGGGGTTGGGTGTGGGGCAAAACAGGAGGACAGTATCTAGCCACGGCTACCCAACCGAACTTCTACTGCATCCTGTACATAGCTTCAATTACTCCTTCGTCGCTATAAATTCTCAATCAGATAATTGTGCGACCATGTAGGGAAATTCTCATTCTGTGCATTAGAAAGTACAATTTGCTGAGATAATACCATAAGCTTCTCGCTCTGGGATATGATGGAAAACCATGGTGTCCACACGGGGTCTCATTTTTTGATCTTTTTGGCATTTTGGAGGACGCCGGTGGTCCCGTAGTGAAGGACGATGCCTGCCTTCGCTCCTACCCATTTCAATGCCCTCGCAGCATCGAGCGCCAAATGAACATGGCTTTGGGTCCCTGGAAGTTGGAAAGAATTTCGGGGTTTCCTTGCGGGCTTCCACCTTGAATACATTCGCCTTCAAAGCTAGTGTCTGCCTTCTGAAATAGGAGTTTGGGATAGGATTAAATATCAATAGAGCTGCTGATGTTTGAACATCCACCACAAGCACTTCTTGCTTAGCAAGAAACAGCTACGAAAACGGCATCAAACACTCTGCCTGTACCTGGCTCAGTGACTGTGAAATATGGACATAGACACAACTCGGCAGGGCAGCGCTTTTTTCGGTGATTTATCACCTCGACAGCATCAACCAAGCTCGAAATTTTATAGCTAGATGTATGTTCTTTCTCCCGTGTGCGCGCACAGATTCAAGCAGCCAGTGCCCCCAAGCAATCGCTCTCTGCTGCGGTCATTGATATTTATGTCCTCGTAGCTTTTATATATGGCCCGCATTGCTGTCCTCAGGTAATATTGTATCTAAACTTTAGACACAACCACGTTGATCTACTTTTATGTTCATGAAAGCTCGATTTACTAATAGAACTTAAGCAGATTGTATTACTACTGGTATGTTAGACTAGATTCTCCGTGGCCGTATTGCACAGGTGAGAGGATGCAAATAGCTTCCTATAAGTACCTATGCAGGTGACTGATATTGCGCACTGTTTGTTCCTTTAATCTTCTGGGTCAACAATGATGAGTTTAAAGAGTTAGACACCTTCAACGATTTGAAGCTGGCCCTTTCCAGTCCAGCCTCGGCCATTAGCAAAAACAACAAATCACGTGATTTCACAAGCATTGCGAGGTAGGAAGCGACGGATGGACAGGCTGCCGGGCTTTAACCGGACACCAAAAAATAAAAGAAGAAAACCCCCCCCCACCCCCACCCCCACCCAGCCAAGTGGTACCACGAGGGAAAGGGAAAAGAAACAAACGCCAAAAAAATAGGGATGCAGCGTGCCGCCACATAACCATTTTTGCTTCTCGCTCTGGATTCTTTACTGGGCCAATGTAGGTTCGGGAAAGCTTCTTATTTCAATAGAGGTAATGCTTTGCAAAGCTTCGGCTCAAGCTCGGCTGATCTAAGCCCTCTAACCGTGTTACCCTAAGACCCATCATTGAAGACGTGGGATACTAACAGTTTGTTTACCAAGAGACACGATTCAAAGACTTCATTTAAGCGCTTTCTGTGTATGAGAGAACCCTCTGTAGTACTATTCCCTCTCGCAATCATAATGCCCAATCATCGCCCACCAATTTTCCCAAAGACCTTCATAACCAACCATTTACCCAAACGTTCAGCTGTCCTCTTGAATATTCTAATGGAAACTTCTCCATTGAAGACCTCCAGTTGGGCTACTCCGACGAGCGTCATGGACCATGAACACGCGCGGGCCAGGGCCATCTTCACGATGAGCTTGCGAAGTGACGTAATTCTTGATTCTGTAACATCCGGATGAGCAACAATGCAAGGAGCGCATTAACTCCGGTTCACATTCCTCGAACTCGGTTGCGCTATTATCCAGATCGAATGAAGGACGGGCAGTGTGGGTGCTGCTAGTACTGATAGCGAGGACCAATTCGAGTTCCGGGAAGTCTGACAGACGACGAGGGATGCTTCTTGTGAGTTAGAAGGCTGATTGGCGGCTGCAGCTGGATGATTCCAGTTCAGCGTCGCTTGTGAGGACGGGTGATGCATGCTGAGGTTCTGTCTATCTTGAGGGCGTTGAGTTCCGAGGGGGTTGCTAGGTCTTGCAGCGAAGTAGGATGAGGCGGTCTGAATTTGTGCTTCTGTGCATGGAGTATGCGGTTGACTCATTAAGGTATAGGCCACTTTTGCTGCATTACGATGCCTAAGGGTGGTCCAGGAGAAGTTGGAGATCTCAATTGTGTAATAGGCAACGGCCATTTCACAGCGGGTCAATGGGAGTGAAGACGATGGGACCTATAATAGCAACGACTTAATATCTGTTCTTGGCTATTATGAAGAAAGACCTTCGGGGGAACAGCTTTGGATCTCTGACGGCCGTTTTCAAAATGGGCAAGTCAACGAAAACTCAAGCTTACCTGGCAGAGGTAATGCTGATTGATGGCAACGTATCTGATCTTGTCCAACATATTCGCACTCTTCAGGGTGCCAATATCTGCTTGACGTGGTTATTGCCAAATCTATAGACTTGGTACATGCGGGAGATGCTAAGCATGTCGATGTGTGGGTTGAAGAGATAATCGCAGGGCATTCCGTGCATAACAGAAAGAATTGAGATACACTTGTAGCCAAGCAACTCTGGGTTCATGTTTCGGACGTGTTGGTGACTTGGCGGAGGAGGACTGGAGGGTTCCGTTCGTGGAGTGTAACACGGCCAAATCGATCGGTGACCATATTGTCTAGGGAAATTGCAGTTAGAAGAGAGTCTTTTTTGATGTGGAAAATGTGGAGTGGACGGTGTTCATCTGGTGAATTGTATCGCGTTTTAGAAAGTAAAGGTACTCTCTTGCATTCGATCTCAACTCGGCGGGGTCGATCCAAAGCAGCGAACATCCAGACCCGGTCTTGGAGTTCAAGAGGAAGCTTATTATAGATCTTGACATTTATTGGGTCAATTGAATTAACCTGTACCTATATTCAAATCAGTATATCGCACGATTCTTGCGCTAGAGTTATGTATACCTTGAGAATTGGGCCTTCAGCAGCAATACGAGCGTCAAGCTGAGAAGCAAGTCTCTGGATCTAGAAATGCTGTCAGTATAGGCGCAACCTGACGCGAGGAAGTGTCTTACCATATCATCGATTTGAGAAGCGGGGCCATCTTCAGCTGGAGCTTCAAAGGGCTTGATAGAGGCGGTAGTGTAAGGAACCATCGACTCTAGGTGTTTATTTGCCAGCGAATGAGAGAGGGATTACTAGAGAGGGATCAGATGCAGAGCGGGTAGAGCTCTGGGCATGAGTCGGTACCATCGTGGGCGGTTGCTTATCCTTCGAAGCCTAGGAGATAAAATGCTCGAAAGTCGAGGCAAGCAAATTAGGGTGCAGTTCGAGGCTGAGAATTTATATGTGTTGACTTGTTTACCTTGAACCGAATTGGGGCTAGGGCGCGTGACCAAAAATATGACGGGATCTACTCCCGTCTCTAATATTATGGCATTATTCACTGTGATACTGACTAGGACCAAGGCAACCAGCATCAGCACCTTTGATTTTGTATTTCCAGAAATGTCGCAGCTATGTGGGTCTCTTGCGAGGCCAACTTATGAATCTGTCTTTCTTCCCCAACTCGACATATCTCCACCGCTCTGCAAGGCGTATGTTCACAATGCAAGAATCTCATTGATGCAAATTTTGATTCATTATTCAAGATCTGGCTATGTCAAAGAAGCAGCTAAGAGTAGCGCAGTGCTACACCTTAAGAAACCGCCACCAGTGCTGAAGTAGATTAGAAATCTCCAGAATCCATCCAACCAGCGAGTTCCAAAAAGTGTGATTATTCACCAGAGTAAACCTCAATCATACCAGGTAGGACCAGTCCACTGATGCATATGCAACAGTCTGACAAAGACAACATTTGGCACAACCCGACTCTCATCTCTAACCATCTGCAGCTGCAACTCCGTTCTGAACTCCTTCAAAACTCCCCACTTGTTTTGCAGATTAGTGTCAGACAAACTGCCGCACTCAACAGTCTGCAGTCTCATTCCATCAGCACCGCATCTGTTTCTGCTTCGGCCTACTTCACAACCTCTCTCGATATGTACGTGGTCAATAATGACAAAGACAAGTTCCAGCGCAGTATACTGCTTAAAATGCTTCATCCAATCAGCATGATAGCCTTTGTTCGCATCCAGGGCAACGCATCTGACCTTTCCCAGAACTTCTGCAGTCTCAAGGCATTTACCAACATCTATCTTACTCCACTGTGTAGCACGAAGGTCTGCGTGAGATAGGAAGAGCATATCGACTTCGGGGTTGAACAAGAGTAGACCCTTAGCGAATTTTGTATTCTGGAGTGCGACGTAGCCGTAGAAGGTGGTTGTGTCTGCTTGTGTCTGTTGGTTGATTCTTGTCGTGATGACAGTTCGATTTCGACCAGGACCGGCGTAGCTGATGAATGTTAGTCCTTTTCAACCTAGAGCAACAGCTCGTCTCTGTCAAGGTATATGTACTAATCATCGGTATCTGTAACATCAACTTTGCGCCGGATCAAGTGGATATAGTAACTCCAGATCTTTTCCTGTAGTTCGGTGGGCAGTTTGGCAAATTGGAGGAACTCTGGCTCAGTATCTTCTGCCATGATGACGTTTCCATTCAAGAGTTGATCTCCCTATGTCTCTGTTAATTGAGCTTGCTCATTGAACTGATGTCAAGGAAAACTACACTGACCCATGGATTGACGATAAAATCGCCTTTGACCAGCGCAGTTGAGGCATCTCGAAGGTGAGCAACTGATGTGGCAGATAGTGGCGCAAGCACGACAGGAGCCGTCTTCATATTGACTGCAACGTTTCCAATAAATCCTGGAATTTGGGACACCATCATCAGTATGATGAGGTTGTAAGGTGTTGTGTGATATTTTAGGGACAGATTAGAGATCGGGCTGAAGGAGGGGGACAGGGAGGATGGAAGAAAATCGAGGTTTAATAGGACCTTCGCTTAAATCCTGCAAGTACAGCCTAGCATGAGCCTCTTAAGCAAAGCAATCAAAAATTCACAGTACTTTCAGTCAGCCTTAGCGTGTGGATAATAGAAAGGGCTATGAGTAAGATCGATTAAGTCTACAGTCAAGACTAGGACACCAAGGACTAGCGCTGCGTATTATCTTAACTTTCTACCCTTCATTGACAATGACATCTTCGGTTCAATCGAGGTGAATACAGAGTTTCCACAGAGGGTAATAACACATAATCGAGAGCTTGGGATACATAAGCATGCCTGCAAAGTTTCTCAGCATCAAGCTAATGCAAATTCACATTCTCTGGTATTCATTGCCCAAGTCCCTACCTCCACCTCCTCCTCAAAGCCAACCCCTTACAGTCCCAAGTCTCATTCTGAACAACCATCGCGCGCAACTTTTCTGCATCCACAACGTGACCCTTCAGCTTCCGCACACCCTCTTCCACAACTGGCATAAACCGCACCTCCTTGCTCGTGATCTCTCTACCATCCTCTCGTTTGGGAGCAACTTGAAAATACCCCAGCCTCTTCGCTACATCCGTGACAGTGAAGAATAACTCTCTGACTCCACAGTTCCATTTCCTGGCAGGCAATTGCGACATAGGCCAGAATAGATCAAGGATGTATTTATGATGGATGACAAGGCTGCGGACTTGAGCGTCTTGACCTGGAGTCGCTGCTTCGGCAATGTGCTGATCGAGAGATTTGATTATTTCGAGCCAGACATCTGGTCGTCTTAGGGAGACTGTGTCGGTTTGGGAGTTGAAGTAGAAACTTGAGTTGCCGCCACCGTGAACGAGGATGTAGAAGTGTAGAGCTTCGTCTCGGGATTCGCGACAAATGGAGAGGAGACGTGGGGGAAGTTGGCTGCAGTGGAAGATGAGCACCTTGGTTTCTAAGTCGTACGATGTACGTATAGGAAGGAGACGAGGTTGTTGAAGTGTGTATTGCCATATCCTCAGGCGGATTTCAGTTGGAAGGAGGGGAAAGCAGGTGAAAGTCCTGAAAGTTGGGTTGGACGACGCCAACATGGTCGATGAAAGGAAATTTGTGTATTAGTCGGTTTCTATACGTATTTACTTCTTGGTGCTGAAAAAAGGATCGTGACTTCAACATTCGGGTAACAAAAGGAAGGACTCGAGATGTTCTCCCAAAATTGAGCCTACAGTATGTGCTGACTAAGCTTACCATTAAGCCACCAATGGCTAAAAATACATGCGTGGCGGTTTCGGTGAGAAGGTATTATGTTCCATAACTCGGTCTCCTGCATACTCCCCTAATTTTCCGGATGCTTTTCTATTTTTGGCTTAGTATTGGCTACGATGCAGCGGGGTTTTGTGCGTGGCCTGGTGTTGTGCCAGTCTGAGCTCTACCGTGGCCTTTGAGACTGTACGCTCGAGACTTCCTCAACTTTGGGTTCCGAAGCATACTTGAAATTGTGATTTAGAAGAAGGGCGGTGTATTTGGTCTCAGCATAGCCCGGCTTGTGGCTGACGCAGGCCAAATCTTTTCGGTAAGAACTGTGCAACGGATTCCTGTCAAATATCTCGTCCATATGGGGAGCGATTGAGACTATCAAGGAGCTAGTCTTTTCGTACATTCTATTATTAAGGACCACACGCCAGGTTTGTTTCTTGCAATTTGCCTTTCTCAGTACATACACTCATGCGACTCGGAATATGAAAGTTACTCAAATCTGTCATGCATGGATGCAAAGACAGGGTCATCAAACATCCCCATCTCCATGAATTGTAAGCGACACAACAACCAACCGATTTTGATTTGTCGCTCTTTTCCACCTTATCTCCTTTCCTCATGAAGATTTTCGGATGCTTGCATATATCCTGTTTCCACATAAACTCGGTGACCTTCCCATCAATACCACGAGAGAACCCTAGCAGCCCAGTGTGTAGTAGCTCCAATCGAATTGATTCGGAATTTGCCTCTGCCAAACGCTCATCTTATGTCGGAGGAAGTAAACTGTAAGTGTTTTGTTGCGAAGACTCGAGTCAATGCTAGGTATCGTGGAGTGCCGGATCATAGATGAAAAATCCCTTGTCGTCTCAACTGTTTGTCAAAGTTATGTTGTTCGCCATGTCATTCCAACAATTCCATCCTAGTATTGAAGAAGTCTTTGTTATCCGGGACCATTTGAGGACATATATTGATTCGTTCTGATACTTCTCGAATGGGGGGCCCATTGGTCCCCAATGAATCCAGCACACTGTACGTACACTGCCATGAGGTCTTCACTTAGCGACCTAGACAATGCGTTTTGGTAACACTACCTCTAGAAGAAATTCATTGCATTTCGGGAATCTTCACCCCAATTTGCTGTTTACAAGATACGATCATGTAAAATACGAACAATAAATCCAAAGGTACTGTATGCGTAGAAAACAGCATCGCCAGAGATAACTTGGAATTTCGATATCGAATGCGGGAAGGCGAAACAATTCATGAGGCCACATCCAAGGGGAAATAACGCAAAATTATTCTTCCATAAGTTGCACTGAAATACCATATCCAAAACTTTCATTTGTATCCCTAGAAAGTTTGCCTCCAAATGTGGCAACGAACGCTTTCGTCCGTTTATTTCGATCGGCCACTCAGGCTTGAGCAGGCTGCCGGCTCACTTGTACAACTCGCTGGCAAAAGCGACCCCATTTGAGGTTGCAACATCTGGGTCTGGATAGTACCAAGTCGCGACAGCTATCACGAGATAAACGATCTACAATAAGTCAGGTCAACAAGAACCACTTTAGATAAATTGGATTTTTTGTCTTGACTTACGACCAACAATCCCCCCTCAAGAGCATTAGACTCCCCATCACGGAGAAAATTCCCCACAACTGAGATGGACAAAACAAGCAGAACAATCATGAAGATCTCGAAATTGAGATCCATAGGTTTATCGAGGACCCAGCCGATGATTACGACCAACGGTGCGTTGAAAAGAGCGGTTTGGATAGAGGGGCCTAGACAATGGTAGAGTGCGAAGTTCATCTGACCGTCCCAGGCCTCGTCGATTGCGGTTAGATGCTCAGCGGCTTTTTCGACCAGTGGGAGGAGGATCAGGCCGAGGAATTGATCTGGGATGCCGGCTTCGACGACGTCTTCGATGCGGTTTACGAGGAGGACGGCTAGGATGGTGACAAGTATCACGGAGCTGGTGATGGCGATTATGCATTCTGTCAGTGTGAATTTAGGTTTCGCCACTGTGATTCATTAGCGTCGATCAAGAAACTATTTTGAAAAGCGGTGTCTTGCGGGATGCAGTGGGTGAAAGCTTTCGCTTCGTTTGTTTGGAATTAGGAGTGGGCAAGACATACAATCTTCATGATGATCAAGATCATCATGTTCATCTTGCTCCAAAACCTCGTCGAAAATACTGTGGTTTGTTCGTGCATTATACCAAATATACCTGGGGACAGTCAGCTACCTTCAAGATACCAAATCAGAGCAACGCCTTACATGCCAAACGCGATCATCAACAGTATCGATGTGATTCGACTTATGCCAAGTATATCATGCTCTAGTTTCTTGTCTGTGAAGTCATGGCGACGGTGAGGCTCTGAATGGGGGATTGCCGAGCCCTTCAGTGCTGAGTAGAATGCACTTGGGATGAGTAGTCCAAATCCAGCAACCAGCAAGAGACCGTTGCCAACTTCGCTGACAGCAGCGTGAAAGGTCTGGACTTGCTGTCGGATTCCACCGACAACGAAACATAGACCTAGGCATAGCAACAAGTTGGTCAGGATAGACCCAAGAATCGCGGCCTGAATGATCGGAATGAGATTTCCATGCTCGGCTGCGCCTTCACCAGTGCTCGCTTGGTGCTTGATGATGAGTATCAAAAAGAGAACAATCTCAACTATGGACCCCTGAACAATCGAACAAGTCAGTTTATAGACTTATGAACTTAGGGTATCGAAGCCCATGAAAGCGTACAAAAGTAGTCTCGATGAGAATTCCCGAAACCTTAGGCATCTTCCGAGCAAACTCTTGGCCCGCAAACCCGAGCAAGTTGGCCGCAGGAATCATGCCGATATAACTGATGACGAAGACCCAGATATCGAGATGCGGAGTGACAAAGTTCATGATAATTGCCAGAAAACAGAATGGCCAGAGCAGATTGACTGCCATGGACACTTGGTTTGAACTTCGCCATAGGACTTTGAAGAAATGAACTGGATTGAATCCACGTCTCCCGCTTTCGCCGTCGGGGTGAATTGTCTGGGGGAGGAAGCTGGGGAGAAGGGCGTTTGTCTCGGTCGGCGAGCCCGGACCCTCGTGGCTGCGAGCATGGTGGTGATTTGAAGGGCTCATGTTTGCAGGTGTTGATGAGAGAGTGAATTGAAATTGTGACAGCTCTAGAGAAGAGGGGAAGAAACAAAGAGCGACTTGTGACGTCTGCAAAGTGGCAGAAGAAAGTTTGATAAAGTTACACCTAGCTCTAAGCGTGGACTTGGAATCCAATGAAATGCGTGAATTGTTTCAATTGATGGCTTGGCTGGCTTGACCTTGGCTTGGAAATGGAAAGGGACAAGATATTACTAAGCACTCATTGGGCAAAGTAGTGAATCTCACCGGACAGCGATATAAAGAGGTGAATAGAAATGCTATCGTGGGCTAAGCCATCCAAAGGCTAGAGTATAAATTTCTCTACAGTAAGTGAAACATCAATTCTTCACCTGAACTTCGTACTGTAGCGTTTCATGATTGAAGTTGGGAATTGTTCAGGTGGGTCGAGGCGCACGAGGGAACAAAGAAGGACCACACAAAGAGCTACGTTCCCTCGCTAAGCCAAGCCAAGCTAGGGTGGATCAATCCAAGTTTTAATCGATAAGAGGCGATAATACACTAATAAGATCATAAATTAAAATAAGGACTCGACAATCTCATCGGATCTTCTGAATATGGTCGCCTGGTGTAGTGGTTATCACGTCTGCTTTACATGGTTCAATCGACCTCCTATCGCAGCAGGTCGCCGGTTCGATCCCGGCGGTGACCTACGGGATTGCAGGAGCTTCTTGCTTTTGATTTTTTGTCCACTAGCACCTTGGATTTCAAAAAGTCATTGCAAGTTGGAATGGCGGACTTGGCGCCGTCTTAGCGACATATTTTTGAGGATGAAATAGCCAGGCATTGGCCGACTCGTTTTAACCGAGGCTGGTACCCCGCATCGCCTCAGCCGAAGGTACATAGAAGGTATCGTTGAAAACAATGGCTGTCAAGTTCCATTCAAACAGTTACAGTATGAAAGTAAAGTCAAAGTAGTGACTTCCTAGCATACAATTAATTGGGTTTTTTTTTTAATTAACTTGTTACATATTCATTCAATCATCATATTGACCCCCTTCTAACCCCCTTCTAACCCCCTTCTATCAAATACAACTACAATTCACAACCATGCCACCCAACCCCTCCCACGGCGCCATGAACTTCGCCCTTCCCCCCGACCTCCAAACCTACCTCTCCAAAATCGACGACTTCATCGCCACCAAAATCGACCCTCTCCAATCCTCAAACGACAACATCCGCTTCTTCGACCACCGCCGCGAGCACGCCCGCACCGACTGGGACAACCAAGGTCTCCCACGCGACGAGTGGGAAGACCTCCTCGCTCAAGCACGCAAGCTAGCCGACGAGGCCGGCTTCTACCGCTTTTGCTTGCCTGAGGAGTTTGGCGGGCAGAATGGAGGGAATCTGTGGATGGCTGTGATTAGAATGCATCTTGCGAAGAAAGGGCTGGGGCTGTTTAATGATTTGCAGAATGAGCATAGTATTGTGGGGAATTTCCCGGATGTGCTTATGGTGAGGGAGTTTGGGACTCAAGGTATGTTTTTGTTCTCATGTTCGAGCTGTGAATCCGAGTTGTATATCATGTGATGTACTTGCTTACCTTGGTACGATAGAACAAAAGGAGAAATTCATTGCTGGAAGGCTCGAAGGAAAGGTTGGATTTACTTTCGGGCTGACCGAGCCCGACCACGGGAGCGATGCAACTCACATGTCCACCCGCGCTGAAAGATTCAAAAAAGACGGCGTCGATGGATGGAAGATCAACGGGAGGAAGATGTGGATTAGCGGCATTCACAAAGCTACTCATTGTCTAGCATTCGCGAGGACGAATGGGAAAGCCGGGGATGCAATTGGTATCACAGCTTTCTTTATTCCGAAGGACACTCCTGGGTTTGAGATTGAATCTTATGAATGGACTTTCAATATGCCGACGGATCATGCGAGTAAGTTCAAGATCTATCACTGCATTGTGTTTTAAGTGAAAATAACACCTCATCTAGCTCTGAAATTCACCGATGTATTCGTACCCGACTCCGCAGTTCTTGGGAAAGTCGGACACGGCCTCCCAATCGCACAGACATTCGTCCACGAGAACCGACTACGTCAAGCAGCCAGCTCCCTCGGAGCTGCAGAGTACTGCATCGAAGAGAGCATTAAGTATGCTAGGAAGCGGAAGCCGTTTGGGAAAGAGCTGTCGACGAACCAGAGTATTCAATTTCCGATTGTAGAGCTCTCGACTCAGGCTGCGATGTTGAAATTGTTGATTTTAAAGACGGCGACGGAGATGGATGGCATGACGCAGAAGGAAATTGAAAAGGATCTGGGGGACAAAGTTTCGATGTGTAATGTACGCGCTTGCTCTCTTTGTTCTGATGAGTCCTTACTGACTGGTGGTAGTACTGGGGAAATCGGCTTTGCACCCAGGCAGCTGATCGGGCGATGCAGATTCATGGTGACTAGACTTCACGCTTTTTGAGAACAAATGTTGACCTTCACACAGGTGGGATTGGATATTCCCGACACAAGGCGTAGTGAACCCTCTCTGTATTGTAAAAGATGAACAAGTGATCGACTAACCCCCACGTAGCTTTGAGCACATTTATCGTCACCACCGTAAGTCCATCTATACACATGCCTTGATGTTAACTAACATCATCAGGTCGTTACCGCATAACCGAAGGGAGTGAAGAGATCCAGATGAGGAAAGTAGCTGCGTATCTATTTGGATATGTGGGGCCTAGGAAAGTAGAGCTCTCAAAAATGTAGAATATCAGATACCTCATTGGCTATACTATCATGTCTTGAAGCGCCTGTCTTGCAGTAAGCACCCAAGGGGAAAGGAGTATGGCAGAATGTACGAAATTATCTGTGTTGACTTTGAAAATCAGGACATAAGAATTCAGTCAAGGTTGGGATTGGGATTGGGAAAAATATACATACTGTTCAGATGAGCAAATGAGCAGATGAGCAGATCTACACATGTTCAAAAAGATGAAAAGATAGAGTTTATACTCCGCATTCTAGTGCAAATACCCCTCCCCGAACCATATACCCCCTCTGTACCATTAATCACCCTCTCAGACCGCGCGCAATCGCTGAAGTCAAATTGCCAAACCCCAACTCACACCCCCCCTCAAGAACAATACGACTCCTCCCCAACCTCCGCAAACTTCGACTCCGCCTTCTTCCCTTCTCCAACCCAAAAATCTCGTGAAAGCGCATAACCATTGACCTCCACTTCTCGACATCTATCCTATTACGACTCTCACACCCCTCCAACCTCAACTCCTGCTTAACATGACCCCTCAAAACCCCCACCTCAAGCGCAACCATCTCTCCCTCAGTCCCCTCTCTCCCCTCTCTCCCCTCCACATCCTTCAACAGACTATGAACATCCATCAACCCCCCCTTCATCTGCACAGGATACTCCCCTATCCCCGGCGGATTCACCATCGCCGAGGCCACAGGCGTCAAGTCCGCGAGTGTGAATTTATCGTTTACGCATCTATACTCGAGCTTGATTTTCCGGGCTGGGACGTCAGGGGTGCCGGTCGTAAGAGCGAGTCCGTTGATGGGAGAGGCCATGGTGTCGGAGGCGAGGTTGAGGACGTATTGACTGGTGCGGAGGAGGTTGATGGTGTTTGCGAGTAGGATGCTAGGCTAAGCATGCAGCGCGGAGGACATGGGCGCGATGTTGGGCGTGCCGTCTTCGTTTGTGGTGGTGATGAGGACAACGATGTTGCCCCCTAGAGGCCGGCGGGGGATTTTTAAGTGTGCATTGTGATGATGGGGTAGGGTGAAGTGAGGTGAGGGTGATGCTGAGATTGAGACCGAGGGAATGGGGACGGGGATGGAGGCTATATACATTTTTTATTATTGCAGTGGAGGCTTCTCGTTGAACTCGCACGTCGACTCGCATAAGGTAAAGACAGAGAAAGTCATGGAGGTAGGAGATACTGAGTTTAGACTGTCTGTTACGACATTCAAAGAAATGTAGAGCACATTTCTAGATGCAAAAGTCAATAAGAGACCAGGTATGTCGACATCGAACCACCAACACAGATAATGATACATGACTAATGACAATGAAAGCAATATCCGTACAGAGGTTGAGTGCTAATGGGTTTGGGCAGACATGGATTGGTATTTGAGTAGTAGAGACACTTGTTCGATTGGCTAGTTCGAAAGCAACCTACAAGCATGAGTGCTCGCCCTACTGAAGACCCTGATAATACCTTGAGACAAACCACGGTGTTGGAATGTCCGTTTTCGAATGATGAGTGGAAAAGTTCGAGAAGTAAGGGGAAGCTACAGGGAATCAACCCATATTATGAACAAGAAAAGAAGCTTCTATTCTATTCTATGATGCTTGCTGGCTGCTTGCAAGATATGCATGATAAAGTGGCCGTGGTCTCATCTTCATATTTGAGCTCATTGGTTCTCAGTAGCTGCCTCGAATTTCAAGACTTTCTGCGGCTTTGTATCCATCTGCTGCCATTGATGCCAGCTGTTCGGAGCTGTTTTCCGGATTAGCAACCGATCTTTTTCAGGCGAGAGCAGGAAATACCTTGTAGGATGTATCTATTCATGGCTTCACGAAAGCGACTCTTGTATTCCTAATTTTGCTCAGTTAGCAAGGTTTGACGGATTGATCAAGTCGCCATACCTTGGGGGATGTGACTGTCGGCCGGTTGCGCCCACCACCTGCAAATCCTCGATCCTTGATCCAGGACTCTAGCTTTTTGTCCTTCTGAAGGTCAGTTGACGTCAAACTCCTTTTTGTGAATATACGCACCCAAGTGTATGTTCTAACAACATCAATGATCCCTACGACGAGTTCTTTCCTAGCCTGTGGAGTGTTAGGTCGAGCTATATCAAGTTTCTTCAGCACATACCTCATCAACAGCCACCATGAGTGAATAGTCCATGACATCGTTTCTTTGTAAGAATAAAGTGTCATTGAAAATGGCAGCTCGAAGAAGCTTTTTAGAATGCTACACCGAATTAGCAGTTGTCTTCCGACTGTGTGCCGGTTCATACCTCGCGCGCAAATAGTGGCGACTCGTAGATGAATTCCACCATGTTCTCGTCCAGAAGTACTTCATTTTGCTCGCCAGTCGACTGAATTTTGCGATTTCTCATCGATCCCTTGAGGTCAAAAATTCGAGTCGGCGATCGATCATAAAACAAATTCTCCATGACTAGAACGTCCCATTTGATCTCTGTCCCAGTGACGGGGTTCTTAATGATGATCTGATAAAACCCAAGCATCTTTGCAATGACCGTGGGCAGATCGTGGAAGAGAGCCTCTGCCATGATATTGAAGTAAGCAGGGGCGAATTTGAGGAAAGCCGCCGTCTCTGTAGGCGAGAGCGACTTGAGAACTAGTCTGTCGTCTAACGTCTTTAAGAAAACTGATTTGGTTTTTCCGCCCTTGGAATCCCACTTCAGACATCGTGAAAGCGATTCGACAATCCGATCAGAGACTCCACATTTCCGGCGCACCGCATCAAATTGTTCGGCGAAGAAGATTTTGCATTGCATTTTGGCGGAACCATCGGTAAATGAATAAGCCAAATGAGTGCCAGTTGCTCGAAGCAACGATGTCTCAACCTCGGCCTGATCAAGTTCATCCTCACGGACATCTGGAGTGCCATCCTGCTCTGGCATTTTGGGGTCCTCTCTTTTGTTGATGGCTTCGCCTTGACAGCGAATGTTCGCAAGTTTGTCCTTGTAGTCTTGTGTTTGGAGTGCGAATGCTATCAGAGAGCTGGGTTCATCCTCACGAACGATGACATCCACATCCGCAAATATGTGGTCACCAGCATTTAGGGGGTAGTCGAGCGGGGTCCAGCCACTAGCGGAGCGCTCAGCCCAGAAGTTCGTTAACATCTTCATCAGAGTTGATTTTTCGTGCTTGGGGATTTCCAGAGGGACGTCGACATTCTGCTTTCCCGCACCCAGAGACTCGGCAATTTCTGCAGCACCAGGTATGATGCCGTCAAGTAAAGAATGTTCTACATCACTCCCAGCGCCTTCATCATCCGAGCCCGCTTGGCTGACATTCTGTTGGTTGTCGTCCGTCTCATTCGCGGTCTCATCAGCCGTAGCAGCAGTGCCTGTTGGGGAGTCTGGCGCAGGTTCATTGGGAACTGCCTCCGTGTTGAGATTGGCAAGTCCATCAATGACACTCGTCCGTTCAGCATTCGGATGGGTAGGTTCAACATTGTTTAACACCTCATCACTAGGGTTTCTCTCTTCTACAGCCTCGTTGACGTCCTTGTAGACCTCAACAATTGGCTTGGAGGAAGCTTTGGGGAAAGCTCGCGACTGTGTTACTTTTGCCGCACGCTGCTTTCTGTCTCGCAGCCGCTCTTTCTCAAATTCTCGACTCAATTGCTCAAAGTGCTTTGCTAGAGTCGAGACCTTGGACTCCTTTCGTTTACTATTTACAGAGCGCGGGATCAGTGAGTGACCAGCTTTGCGATGTGTCTTGATTGAACCGAGTCCCAATCTTTCAGAGAGCTTTTTGTCTGCTGGCTTCGTAGGTTCAGTGACCGACGCTTTGAGCGATTCAAAAGAGGGGTTGAGGCTGTCACCAGCCGCTTTACTCTCGCCGTTCTTTAACTGTGCTCTGACACTAGGTGGCAAGCGGCGAAGTGTACCAGCAGGCTGCGATTGAGTCCGGTTCATGGGAGGAGACGCCGCAGTGCCGCTCCGCCTTGCTGCACCTCTCTCGGTGGGACGAGGTATGCCTGATACGCCAGCTATATCGGACAGCGCGGCGGCTTCACCCGAACTTGGTTGGTGGGCTTTTCGGAGCTTCTCGACCTTTTCTGAAAGCGTTGACTCCAATGGAACACCAGAGAATCCCATCTCGGAAGTCTCGTGGTTTGATGGGGACGCTGGGAATGAAAGATCCGAAGGAGTCTCTGGGAGGGCTTGTTCAGGGACACTGGTTTGCTTTGGAATTGCTAGATCAAGGTGGTCGATACCTTCACGATCTAGGTCTAAAGCTTCCGGTTGAGTCGCAGGAACCCCAAGATTTTCTTGGCTAGCTGCAGATTGTGGGTCACCTGTAGCTGTGTTTTCCTCCACCACGGACGATAAAACCTCCTTCGCCTCTTCTGCAGAAACACTTGAGGAGTTTCGAGTCAGTTCTAGTGATGGGTGCGGAGACTTTTCGTCAATGTCGGATGCCATGTCTTGTGCTTCCGTGGCGATAGATGTCGAGGACTCATCTCTATCAATGAACATCTTCTTCAGTTGAAGTGCAGCAAGTCTTCTGATATCCTTTTCTGACGGGAAGAAATTAGAGTCGAAATCAGCGAAAGCATCGTCCCATTCGGCAACCTTCTCCTGCATCGCTCGCACTGCTCTATTCAGTGGAATAATCTCGTAGTACTTTGACTCCATGTATTTCTCTTGAAGCTTACGAATGAGTGCTGCGTGTTCTTCTTGTGCAAGTTTCGTAAGCCTTTCGACTTCTGCTTTACAAGCCTCAGCTTTCTCGGGTGCAACGCTGTCTATGTTGATGCCTTTGATTCTAGAATGGACAGAGGTCATGAATCTGTTCCATCGTTCTTCACTTTTGGTGAACAACTCATTTTTAAGTCTCAGGTCGTTGTCGACTTTCCAGGTGATTCTTGTCCGCGGTACAATGATCTCTAGAAGGTCAATGGGATCATAGTGAATACGAATGGCCACATTACGGAAACCGAAATATCGTAGATGATCTCGGTGTATGTCGTGAGGACAAAATCCGGCCCGAAGCCGCAATTCGCTGCTCCAAAAAGACAGCTCGAGGTATTTTCCAAGGGAATATTTCCAGGTGCTCTCAGACATAGGCATGACCTGTGTTTCCTTTTGACAAATTTTGCAGTAGCTCCACATGAGAATAGAATCCTGAAGTCCTTTGATTTTGCAGGGTGATTTCTCCACGAAGACCGTAATACGTGCTTCTCCATGAACGTACGTCCTGTGGTGCTCTGACATCTTGCGTTCACAGCCATTCGATGTGCAAATAGTGTTGACGCTGAGGCACAAGTCTTCCACATATTGGCCCAGAGTACAGTCTGATTCGAACTCTGCGTGCTCGTTGTAGAAAGCTAGCGCAAGGAGCTCTGGTCCGGCACAAGGGATAGTAGTCGCCGTACAGACTACTGTGTAAAGAACTGTTATGTTCTGATGCGCATAGGGATCGAACAAATTCAGATTCCCCTGGATGTAATTTTCCCATTGTCTTTTTTGCGTTTGATAGTTATGCAACGCTTTATCGTACTCTGCGTCGTGAACTGCGTGGAGGACTTCCATGATCTGGCGAGGTGCTCGATTGAGTGTCTCGTGGACCATCTCCGGTCTGATAAGTTGGAATTTTTGTGGCTTTGATTTCTCGGTATCAGTCTGTTCCTCGAAGGTGTCCTGATCGCGCAGGCGCTTGAGATACGAGAGTCTCCGCTCTTGCTCACGAGATCTCATGAGCAGATATGGTTGAACGAACTTGACGAACGGCGAGGCAGATAAGATTTTGGTTCTATGCTTCGCTACCATGTCGCTATAAAATGTTGGCATAGGGATATCTTCAGGTAGTTGGTCTTCGTGAGAGCCATGTGCATGAGATTCATGGGCAGACACAAGTTTGGAAGCCTCAGCAGGGACATCGGTCTTCGTGCTTTGAGGTGGTTGCGGTTCATTCGTGATGTTGCCGTTGACCCCGGATGCTGGCTGGCCAAGCGGATCGTCTGTCGAACTGCTGAGCTCTTGAAATTTCTTCCCAGCATTAGCCACAGCTTGCAATTTATCGCTAGCTGCAGCGAGAAGGTCCTTTTGTGGAGCAGGATCAGGACCACCAGATTGCATTGCCTGCGTAGCTTGATGCCGACTTGGTGACAAGCTCCCACTATTTTCTGCAATTGATGGGATGAGTACAAATTCATCGCGCATCAGACAGGTTTCAAGCTTGAGGTTATAAACGACATATACCATAAACTCAGTTATCCGTTTCATCTTGGAGAGGGTAGCCATGTTCGCACCTCGAAGAGCAATGGTGCAGCCAAGTTCTCTAGGACAACCAGATAGGTAGATATAGGTTTTTTTACGACCAGGGATGTCTTTGTGTACATATGTCTTGACATCAAATCCAGCGCTTTTCCCGATGTGCACTGGCTTCAGGGCAACCATGTCGATAGATGAGATGATCTCCGTTTGCGCACATCGCGAGACGGCTTCGATGACAGACTGCTTGACATTGTATACCACTGCAATGTTTGCCTCGGCGAGGTACTGCAGTGCCAATCCAGAAATGTGCTTCTGGACAAGAAGTAGCTGAGGGCGGAGTGATGCAATGCGATTGACCATATTCCTTAGAAACTCCTTCTCTTGAGCGATGACTGGCTCGAGGCTCATGAAGTGATGCTGATGTCTCTGATACTCAATAGGAAAAGAAACGATGACGATCCGTGGGTTGGATATAGTCCGTGGCATGCTCTTGAGAGCAACATTTTTTGTGAATACCACACCTGAAACGTAAGATGTATCCCCAGGTTTTCCACCTGGAATTTTCTTCAACTTCACATAATGCCGAATGTCGATGTCATCGCCAAATCGTACGTTGGGGTTCACATCGTCCGTGCATTGCAGCAGGATGGGAATGAGAGCATTTTGCCACGAGGCAGCATTAGGAATGTTTGCATCTTCCAGCAATTGATGCAACAGTCGCCGGACATGATGCAGGCTGGCATTGTTCAATTCAATCGCAGGCGCCTTACTGTCTCTCATGGAAGCGCTACGTGTCATCCGCGACGGGCCTAGATTTGCAGGTGATGACAAGTTCTCAACACTGGTAGTCTCCTCGTCTAGATTGCCAAATCCCTGGATTGGCGGCCTTGGGGACGTTCGGGAGAGATGCAGGTTGTTACTGGCGGCACTCAGGTTACGGCGTCTATTTGGACGGGGGAAGCCACCCATAGAGGCACTGCCACTGACATCGTCAAGCCCGCGGCTGATAAAGCTAATCCCACTGACACTCTTATCGCCAGTTCGTGCTCTGTGCTTCTTACCCGCACTCAGGAGCGATCCGAATCCAGACCTGTCATTCTCGAAGCTTGGACTTGCGACGGCAGCACTATTCATAGTCGCAAATATGCTCATCTGCTCGTCACCGCTAGATTCTTCATCGGACATGTAGGGTGCAAGATCAGGATCAATGATATTGTCATCATGAAAAGCTGGTAGCCGAGATTTCTTGCCTAGATCATCCGTCATGCCTCTTTGGAAAGGTGCCCTTTCTTCTACAGTTGGTTTGAATCGGCCAAGGAAGTTATGTTTGGAGTGATGTCTTTTATGACTTGACGAAGCAGGACGTCCAGCGGCTGACAGAGCCTTCAGAGACCTCGAGGAGCTGGGTCGACTAAGCTGAGGCGCATCTATCTCAAGAACTGCAGATCTGCGATTTGTGGAATCACCAATCCTCCGAGTTGCTGGAATAGCCATCATGGGAGTAGCGAGAGGTCTTGAATTGTTATGTTCAGCCGCCTGTGGTCCCTCGATGCCGTTCCCTTCTAGTGTCTCTGTACGCGTTGATGCGTCGTACTTTGCTTGTTGGGTTTGGAAGAAGGTAGGTAGGGCGGAATCGTCCGCCGAATCGTCAGAACCGCTGCTATCGTGGCGCCTGTTGATAATATCCAAACAAGTCTTGCAGACTCGTAGTGAGCCTTGGACGCCGAACCGCTGGCCAGATATGGTGCAGGTACACTTGGAATCAAATATGCATCCGCAGGTACGGCAGTGATGCTTGCGTCGAAATGCTGAGAATGCATCCCCACATAGGAAACATTCTTTGCAAATTTCGTCTGCCATCCAGAATTCCTTACTCAATACCTGCTTTCTCATCTGTTCTAGCCTCGCATTCACGGCTTCTGGAGCACCCTCGTTAATTGTAGTGCCGGGAATACGAAGCCTGCCGAGATATCCCTGTTGTAGAGTCTCGTCAATGGAAAAGGACTCATGCCGTACACTGTTATGTGCTGATGTGTTGATGGGACTTGTCTCGGCAGTACTGCGATCCGTAGAAGATGCGCGAGAAGCTTGATATCCGGGGAGATGAGATTGGGCAATGCGTTCAATGGCAGCTGGTCTTTTAGGACCATCTTGAAAGCTTAAACGGGAGGATTTATTTGCTCGGGATGAATCAGTGGCACGTAGCGATGACAACGCTGACGTTGCAGTTTTGGCAGTCTCAAGCGGTTTTCTTCCCAGCTCAAGACTACCATCTCCACCCATGTATTCGCAAGCCGGTGATTGATCCGAGTTCTCGCCACCATTCTGCTCGTCAAGATCCTCGTCCGAAGCAACCGAGCCGTCCAATGTGCCATTGACTGGCCGCTTCGTCGGATCGAATACAAATGAGGCCAGGTTTCCGTATTTACCGGTTGCATTGGAATGGAGACCTTCCACGTTCTCAAGGTCCACACTCTTTCGACCTTTATCGCCATCCTTAAATGCACTAACATTGACTGTGGCTACTTTTGGGACGATAGCAGAGGAAGTGGTCGCTTTTGTCATGGGGGTCAGAGATGGTCGGCTTGAAGGACCGGATTTGGATGTGGTAGGTGTTGTTGCAGGAGTTGATCCCAGAGAGGCTTTGGACGATTTCATTGCTTGAGATTGGCTCTCGGAAAGCCCAGCGAAAGACGAAGCTGTGGGTGACTGGAGACGAGAAGATGCCGTAGAGAGCTGAACAGGGGAGGCACTGGCCGCGCTGTCTTCTCTTGTAGGAGCAACGGATCCCTTGGATGCGATTCCTGCGCCGGTCTGGCTGTTCGCAGACACACTATCGATGCTTTCATGGTCTCCCTTATTCATTGGCGCAGGGCCAAGCTTCTCCTTTCCGCCACTGACGGCACCGCGAAACCGACTGTATAGCCCACTGAGGCCATTTTGCATAATATCCCCTGCGATGCCCTTGCTCTCAGGATGTGTAGATGGCGGGGGCGGCGATGCAAATTCGTTGAAAGTCGTCAAGGTCTCCGAATGGCAAGCAGTGCTGTGTATCTTGTCTAGAGCTTGGGCAAGCTGCTCCTTATCCACAGGAGTCGATCCTGAGATAGAAGCCAAAGAACCGCGTCGAGATCGAAGGCCGAGGGATAGTTTTGAGGGATGGCCGATCGAAGTTCTGGAAGAGTCGTGGGAAGACATGGTGAAAGAGGGATTCAAAAGTGGATTTCGAGCAGTAGCAGCTGCAGTTGCAGAGCCCTACGATGTTGCTTTCGATTTACTTCTGCCGCCAGACCGGCTGTCGTCGTAGAGGATCATGTCACCGAGAAGATATTCGAGTGATGGAGTATGGTGGCGTGGAGAAGTTGCCTTACATGATCTTCGGGAGTTAGCTACTTGCTTTGCGGAATTTCACAGGGAATGAAGCATGAAAGAGGCAAAGTAAGCTGTAGCATGTTTCTGACTAACCTCCAAATTGGTGGCAAGAAAGCTCAGTCGTCCATGCTGATTTGATTTGATTTGATTTGACTTGGTTTTGCTTTGGTGTGACTTTAGTAGCTGCAAGCCAGGACAATGAGAGACTGCGAAGCACCGGGTATGAGTCAAACAGACAGAAGCTTTCAACCGACTCTAAAGATACCTGTAATCCTCTGCGATTCAGACTTGAGCTGAGTCGATGGATGGATGTGGGCGTGGTGGATGTGAAGTGACGTGAACTTTCATGAGGCTTCACAAGCTGGATGTTGAAGCAGGTGAGTGCCCCGTGCGCTGCCTTGCTTGCGGAGAGGTGTGGCTGGAACCAGTTTGCAGCCAGATCAGGGGTGCAACTAGAAGAGAGGAAGTACATCGACTGCTTGAGCTCCTTCTAAAATCACGTGTCGGAGATATTCTCACCCCCATTCATTTCTTTGCTTCACTCCAGCCCTTCGCCCTTTCCGCTTGTGGTTAGCCTCCGCCTCAGCCTCAGCCTTGCCGGTGCGCTGATCCTGGCCAGTCGCGTCTCCGGGTCGCGTCTCTTGAAGTCCGCTTGATTTGCACTCACTGCAAACGAAGGTAAATACCAACGGACCATCCAGCTCTGTTGACCGACGCATCTCGCTCCGGCCAACCCTTCGTAGCTGTCTTCAAAGTCCTCAGTTTACATCGACACCAAATCTTTGGACGAGCTCTATTGCCGCTGCGGGCCTCACTTTCCTGAAGACGCCCTACATCCTTCCTCTATTCGGCTCACCTCACCTGACCTGACCTGGTGTCAGTCTGACTCGAGCCACGAACTCGAAGACACTATGGTCGATTGCTGACCCCATTTTCCTTTGATCCATAGTCAAGTCAGCAAACATGGCGAAGGTGTTGCAGCAGCCGTGGATCAGTACCATGGTAGAGGAGGAACTTACCACGTCCCTCAACAGCTTCAGATCTTACGTACCTGGCCAGGCCGAGCCATTGACAAAGGCCAACAGAACTTGTGGGCCGAGCGGCGTCGAGATTCGCCTTAAGAGGCCGAGACAGGCCCAGGTCACAGAGGTAAGCGGCAAGACTCTGGGGGGGGGGGGGGGGGGGGTTTGGCAGGATACTGGACTAATATCAACCATCAGTTCCAAGGAGGACTGAGGAATCCCTATGACGCTGTACTCTCGGATGGTTTTCATCACATCCATGCAATCTTTGACAAGGACGCAGCGCAGTCTTTCACAGATAGCACGTACCGCGATTTTCACGATATCAAGGGCGGTATTATTGTCATCAAAAACTACCGTCTGGTGTGTATGGATTCATCTATGTGAGCTTTGAGACTGACCTTATGTGAAGGTAGTCAACTCTACTTTATCGCCAACGCGCCTGACTCTCCGGGTGCTTGATTTCAAATTCTCAGGTTCGGAGGGCTCTCTAGTGATGGGCCGACCCGTGGATATTTTGACGCTCGAGGATATTGAATCACTTGTTGCAAATTTGGAATGCCTATTTGCGGTGCCCCCCAATAGCACTGAAACCCAGCTCTCATCGACCGCCTCCCAGGTATCCCAAGACAAAAGTTCTCAGCCGTCTACTGGCTTTGCAACCCAGGTGAATCACAGGAACGAGAGAGCAATATCGAGCCCAGTTACAGCCCAAGAATCAAGAAAGAATCACGATAGCCTCGTTGCGCACCTTGCAGGGGATGCCAAAGATCCCAAAGCCTTGATACCAAAATTTCCCGCCAGTGTCGCGCAGAAAAGTGCCCTTAGCCCGGTTGCTGGTATCAAGGTTGCTGCAATGAATTCTAAACTTGACGCAAGGGCAAATGTGCAACGGAGCCGGTTTTCCACGCAGTCATCTGGCAGCGGTCATGGTGGAAATGGCTTGAAGTTTGCGGCAAACGACATGGCAAACCAAGGTCACCCCATTTCGAGCTCCGATGAAATCGAGAAAGAAAATAGCCAGGAGCGCGCCAGGACTCAGAAAAGTCCCTCAAATCAACCAGAACCAAGATATTTCGTGCAGCAGCAGCAGACTGCGGCCTTTTTTGTTGATGATTTCCAGCGCGACGATGCGTTTGAAGGCTTAAATCGCGTCCCGCGGCGCTTTGCGCAAGTTCCCAAAGATCAGAAAGCCATGCTAGAAGGCAATGACTGTTGGTATGAACCACAATCCGGCAATCGCCCTCGCTATGCCAATATTCCTCCGAAGGTCATGGAGGACTTGGTAAGATTCAGGGATCGAAAACACACTGAGCCTGAATTTGAAGCAGGGCAGCAGGACCATGGCGCGTTCGATTCTGAAGAGGACTCCGAATCTAATTCAGCAAATGAGCAATCTGTGAGTGGCGATGATGAGCAAAGTATGCATAGCCACAGCCATGAGGATCAAGCCGTTTCAAAGTCTCTACAAACTGGCAATCGAAAGCCGAAAAGCCAGTTCCCTTCGAGCGACCCCCAGATTAAGGGTGTCGTAGACAACAGTGGCAGCGATAATGACCCGGATGACGATGACTGTACGTCTTGGGATCCGACTCCTGAGCCGGATGAGATTCCTCGACCAAGGTCTGAAAAGAACACCCCAAATCAGCCTCGCTTAGACATTCAAATTTCATCTCCATCATCCTGGAAACCTCAAAGAAGACCTTACACCCGAATGCTGGTTGACATCCCCCCAAGTAGTCCTACGAGGGAAGAGGAGCTGGAGTTGGCAGTGCCATATGCCATTGGAGACATTGTTGATGTAGAGGATGTGCAGGTGAAGAATCCCACCAAAGCTTCCCAGGAACTGCCTTCAACAGCACCCCCAAACTCGACGTATATACAGGTAAAGCGGACACCGTATGCAAAGTCCCGCAGCTTTGACGAAGCCTCGTTACGTCGAACGGCCACGGGCTCCGAAAGGGCTAAAGATGTCATCTCGTCCAGTCCAATTATTCCCGCTACATTCAATGACACCAGCAGCTCAAGCAAGCAAATAACAAGCTTAACAGACCAAGTTTCGACAGGTAAAAATCTGCTTTCCAGTACTGAGGGAATACATACAGGTCACACCGTCGATCACACTCAGATCACCATGACCCAAGTCCAAAATCTCAATGAGACCAGAAGTTTGCAGCGTAAGGATGACACAGCAGAGGAAAAAGTGGTCGAAGAGACCGTTATTTCTCGTGATGTTAAGAGAGAAGAGTTACGGGTATCACCTGCCAAATCCGATAAATTGTCCAGATATCCCAGCGAGCGAGAGTCCACAACGCCTTCAGGCCATACTTTCCGTTCCTCGAAGCTCCCAGGAAATCATGCCCAGCGGCAGCGTGGCATGGCTGGAGAAAGCTCTGCAATGAAAGATTCAAATACTAGCACTTCATTGCCACAGGCTCACTTATCAAGACGAGAACGCCAGATGTTGTTCTCTGATCTGAATGAGCCTTCGTCGGGGGGCAATCAAACGGCCGCGTGGTTGAAGGAAGAAGGAAAGAGAAAAGCCCGAGATGCTAGGCGCAAATTCAAAGCAGAAATGAGGCTGACCCGACAAGCTTCCGATATCGAAATGGGACCCGCCAGATTGCCGTCGTCACCAGTGTTTCCTCGACCGATTCTAAATGCTGAGAGGTCCAAGACACCTGAAGCAGATCCAGAGCTCGTGCCCACGCTTCTTCTGTCACCAAGTCCAGATATACCTATAGGTATTGATGTCAGCAAAGAATCTCTGGAGCTGACACAGCCAGTACACAATTATGTTGTAGACATAGGTCCTCTACAGGATGAGATTACCTTCGAAGGACTTCCACCCCAGAAACTAGTTGAGCCGAATCGATCATCACGCTATTCATCTCCCAGCAGTCGATTCCATGATCAGTCTCTGCTTCCAAAAGCCGTCGACCAAGAAGCCATAGCATTCTTTACTCCTCCAAGAAAACCCTACGAACAGGATACGGCCCGAGAGTCAACTGAGCCAGGGACCCCGTCATCTGCACAACCACTCCCCGATGAGGCAGATGGTCACTCTTCGCCTCGAGAAGCTCTTGAACCGGAGAGCCTAGCATCTGCACAGTCTCTCGCTCCTGAAGACAACATTGCACGTTCTCTTCAAGCGACCACTGAAGTAGACGACTTATCGATTGCAGAGTCTCGTATCGCTGAGAATGATGAGCAATCACTGCCTCACCAAGCCACACAGCCGTCCAACTTTCCCTCTGTGGAAGCCCAAACATTAGTCGACGAACAAATTCCATCACCCACAGTCATACAAGCAGAAGATTCGATGCCTATCCACCAAGATACAAACGAAACTCATGAGCAACCTCAACCCAGCCAAACATCCAAGACAAGAGATCTACCACTCACGAAATCCCCGAGTGGCATGATCCCTCAAGGACAGTTCCGGATCGAAGAAGCCAGTGATTTGAAATATCTCACGTTTGGCAACTTCCTCACTACGTATCCGGACTACACTGGCGACAGAAAGTGTTTTACGCGCGCTTTGGTATGCTTAGAATGGCTTAGAAGGAAGCAAATACCGCATTGGAGCATATGCGATGACTTCATTCGAGCCTACGTTGACTTTGAGCCATTCGTAAGGAATCACCCAGAAAAGAGGATGACTGCATGGGAGTACTACGACAGCTTCGTCCAAAAGCCTGTCTACCAGCAAAGTTTCATTGATGACAAGGACAAGCTTGCAGCTGCACTATCATTGCTAAACCCTCTGTACGTGAAGTATGTCAGAGACAAATTCAATGCCCCAGCTGCAGATACTCCGCCTGCGAAAGTTTTCGAGAGGAAGAGCTCGAAGGTCATGGTAGCACAGGCTGAAGTCAAAACAACAATGGATCCCCTAGCAGCAATTCGATTTGAGGAAAGAGGAGCGAGCCCTGAACTCGGGCTCTCTGGTAACACTCCACGTCGGCATGCCAGGAAGCCATTCTTTGAAACTCCAAGTCAGTTACACTCTGTTCAGAGAAGAGAGGAACTTGGTGATTCGACGAGACCCGTTACCGAGGTAGAAAGAAGTGACAAGAAGCGACGTGCACTTCCATGGAAGCAGTGCAGCGGTAACCATGATCAAAATTCGCCATCTCCACGGTCGGGAAGAAGCCATGCCTTTCCCGACCCAAAAGATACAACTGTTACGTCCGCAGAATCTAGAAAGAGACAGCACTCTAACGATCAGAGACGCGCAACTCTACCTCCCCCATTGCGAACCTCTTCGTTCGCATCACCAACTTTCAATAGGCGGGAGAAGCCACACAGACCGATATCACGAGACAGCGAAGTCTTCGACACTCTTCCGGCCACGGCGAGCGTATTTGAAGCAGCCAGAGCATCACCAGAACTTCCCGATTTCACCGAGAAATGGGTAGCTCAGCTGCGCGCAGACGATCCAGTAGAGGAGCCACAAACTGCAGAAACATCCAGTGTCAAAAAAGGGCCTCTTGTAAAGGGACCTATGCCTTCCCAAAGACAGAGCGGATTTTCACCAAATGCAGACTCCCCGAGACCAGCAAAGAAGAGACCATACAGAGACCTGGCTGAAGCTGCGAAGGCAGTAGCTCAACGCAGGAAAAGCGGTGGCTTGTCCTCCAGAGCCTCTACGCCTTACTCGACGCCTGCGAAGAGGTTCTGCACTAAGCCCAAGGGAGAGCCGAGCACGAAGACTCCAGCAAAGTATATGGAGCCAGAAACTCAGGCGTGGGAGTACTGAACGGGGGAATGAAGGTGTTTAAGCGAGTGATTATTTTGATATCAGCATAGCAAGGTGTGGCGTTTTGAGCGACATCTAAGAAGATGGTACAATACAGTACAACCGCTTCGACGATATAATACAATGATCGGTACATACATAAGTACATTTGCAAGTGATGAACTTGCTTTACCCACGACCTCCCAGGACCACTAGCTCCTGTGCATCATGGACCTGCCCTTGTGAACTAACCACCCACCAACCCGATCCATAACTGCCCTGGCATTGCCCATTTCTTGTTCCTTGATCAACTTGAACCGCGTAAAAGTCTCAACCCCCCCCGAATTCTATAAGCCCCTCCAAAATGCCCCCATCTAAGCACCCCCCTCTCCAACCTTCTCCCCCTCCCCCTCCCCCTCCTCCCGCTCCCTCTGCATCTGCCTCCTCTCCTCCTCCGCCGTCCTAGTCCTCAACTGCAACGCGTGAATCCCGCCCTCCATACCCATCTCCTCCTTCAGCAAGCTATAGACCATCCGATGCCTCGCCGGCTGCATCTTCTTCTCGAAGGCCTCGGACGTGATGACGACGCGGAAATGCGTCTCTTGCGAGGTAGACCCCGCCATGGCTTTGTGGTGCGAGTGTAGGTGCGAGTCGTTGTGGATCTCGAGGTGGGAGGGGGAGAGGGCTGTTGTTATCTGGGGAGGGAGGGAGGGGTTAGTTGGTTGGTTTTGGTTTTGGTTTTGGTTTTGGAGGGTGGAGGAGGGAGGAGGGAGGGACGGGGGATGGTACCTTGAGGCGCATAACATCTTCCATTGGTGTTTGTGAAGCCATTCTGGATGTGGTTGTGGAAAGAAATGCTCGTGGTTGTCGCTTTGCGAACGCAACTAGAGATCTGCGTAGCATCAAGAAGCTGTGCTGTTTCTGAGTATATTCCTCTTCTTCCTTCTCCTTCAAGAGCTTGCTTTCCTTGATGGCGTGTGTGTGTGAGATGGTGCGATCAAGCTGGATAGTCGGTGATTTTTGCAAGGAGTTGTGGTTGTGTTGTATTCCTGTAACGGCTGATGTAGAATGATACCTAGAGAATGCAGAGATAGCTCCAGTGGTTTGTTGACTGATACTCGGTATACTCGGTCGGGTCTTCTTCGGCAAAGGCTGGATGGAAATGCAGAAAAAATGACATGCAGCTCTCGGTTCGGTCGCTTGAGAGTCTCGGCCTTCCATCCCGTCCTCCGTCCTCCGTCCCCCGTCCCTCCACCAGCTTCAATAGCCTTCTCCTCCTCCTCCTCCTCTTCTTCCTCGGCGCCAAATCTACAGCCGAACGATGCCACCAACGTTACCATAAATTGGATCCCACCGAACCCCCAATTTAATAATGTACCGGCGTCAAGTACAATGACCCCCCTGGTCGCCGATCCACGACCACCGACCTGAACCTCCCTCCATCCCACCCTTCCACACCCCTCCCCTCTTGCGCCATGCCGTGCCTGAGAAGTACATCTTCACTTCTCCGTCGCAAATTTGCTGCCTCTATATCCGTACCTTGTCCCCTCTCAATACCTATACACCGCCAATTGCACACTCCTCTCCCTCTCCGTCTCCATTCCTCCTCCCAATCCCTCAGAATGTCCTCCACTCTCCCTCGTCTCCCCATCTTCGAAGCGATCGCGAACCACGACCCGCAATCCACAGTCGTCATACACTCAACATCCGGCCGACGCTTCAAATACGGCGAGCTTTTAAAAGATGTAGCAGAGGGGAAGGATAGACTAGTCAGGGAAGCTGGAAGTAGCTCTGTAGAGGGCCAGAGGATAGCTTTTCTCGTGGAGAATAGCTATGACTATGTAGGTGCGCAGAGTGTATTATCCCAGAATGTAAAGATGGTAGAAAATTAATGTAAAGTATAGTGACGTTGCTTTCGATCCTTGGGGCACACTCAATTGCTCTCCCTCTCTCGCCTGCGTTCCCAGCGAATGAGTTGCAGTATATTATGGATCAGAGCCAGGCTTCTATGCTCTTGTCGTCTAAGAAATTCGAGAGTAAAGCGGAGGAAGTCCTAAAGCTAGATTTGGAGGGGAAGCCGAAATATATTAGGCTTGAGAAGAAGCTTGGGGGAGATGCGGAGGGGAAGGTCACTCTTGAAGGATCGAGTGATGGGAAGGGAGGGATGATGTTATATACATCTGGAACGACGAACAGACCTGTAAGTGTTCAAACTGAAAGGAATTGATATTCAACTAAGAGATCTACAGAAAGGAGTATTGCTCCCCTCATCAGCTCTAACAGCACAAGCAAATTCTCTCGTCACAGCATGGAACTACTCTCCCAAAGATCACCTTCTTCACGTCCTCCCCCTCCATCACATCCACGGCACCGTAAACGCCATCCTCGCCCCCCTCTTCGCCGGCTCCACAATCGAATTCCTTTTCCCCTTCAACGCAACCTCCGCCTGGTCACGCTTCGCGGCCCCTTTCCTACCTTCCCAAGCCGCAAACTCAAGTCTTCCCGCTCCCATCACATTCTTCACCGTCGTCCCAACAGTCTACAACCGCCTCCTAAGCACATTCAAAGACCTCCCCCCCTCCATCCAAACTGCCGCCAAGAAAGGCATCTCCCCCTCCCATCTGAGACTCAACATCTCCGGGTCTGCCGCCCTCCCAACCCCCACCAAAAAAGCTTGGTCCGACCTCAGCAGCGGCAATGTCCTCCTCGAGCGCTACGGCATGACAGAAGTAGGCATGGCACTCTCCTGCGGCCTCTCACCATCCGACCGCGTAGACGGCTCCGTAGGCTGGCCGCTTCCGGGCGTAGAAGTACGTCTCGTCGACACGGAAACGAACGAAGTCATTCAAATAGGACAGGAGCTCGACAAGGACGGCAAGGAGCGGGACGGTGAGATTCAACTCCGCGGCCCGACGGTCTTCAAAGAGTATTTCCGCAACGAGAAAGCTACGTTAGCAGAGCACGTCGGTGGCGACGATGGGAAAGGCCGCTGGTTCAAGACGGGCGATGTGGCTGTTCGACGAGACGTCCCGAGCGCAGGACATAGCTCGCAGGGATGGGCTCGCGGACCGATGTATTTCATCCGCGGGCGCAAAAGCGCCGATATCATCAAATCGGGCGGCGAGAAAGTCAGCGCTTTAGAAGTAGAGCGCGAGCTACTCTCCCTCCCACAGATAGCCGAAGCGGCAGTCGTGGCTGTCCCATCGGGGAAATGGGGACAGAAGGTCGGGGCTGTGGTTATTCTGAGTGAGGATGCGGAGGGTTTGAAGGGCGGAAAGTGGGGACCGATGGATATGAGGAGGGCTTTGAAGGAGCGGTTGGCGCGGTATAAGATCCCGCAGGTTATGAAGGTCGTGGATGAGATTCCGAGGAATGCCATGGGGAAGAGTGAGTCGTCTTTTTTTCTTCCCTTTCCCTTTCCCTTTCCCTTTCCCTTTCCCTTTCCCTTTCCCTTTCCCTTTCCCTTTCCTTTTCCCTTTCCTTTTTTTTTCTCTTCCACCTTCGTTCCCCTTCTCCTTCAAAGCCGCCCCCTTGAACCCTTCCCCAATCTTACTTGACACAAACACGCTAACAAGGCAACAAAAACAGTCAACAAAAAACAACTAGTCAAACAAGTCTTCGCCGAAGAAGCGAGTGGTGACGAGATGTAAAAACACCCCCTATTAATCAATCATGTAAGATCACGTATTCAGAAACCACACAAAACTGTACATATTGTTGTCAGAAGGGACGTTTTAAAATATATTCGGGCCACTGAGGAATATGGATGTATTATAATATATATAATATATATGTGTTTGTGTGTGTGGGAAGGGGGAGGCGGATAGATAAAAACATGGATAGCTGGATAGATAGTTAGATAATGTAAAAAATCTCATCTCTATTTATAAGGGTACTATAAACGCCCGCTTTAATGGCATTTGCTCATGAAAACAGACCACAGATTTTGAAGTCAAGGATCAAGAGGATGGACTACTCGAATTCTCTACATATCACAGATATCACTCGTCTAGACTCTAAAGGAATTACACCTTTGAACTCTCCACAAGATCTAGTAGCCACTAGTCCAGCGACATAAAGTACGTAGTCATTGATTGATTGATTGTTCGTTGCACTTTTGAATTTTGCCCGATCTATAAACACATCCCGAGCCAGTTCTCGCTCAAGCAGGAATAACGCCATGAAAATGTGAAGTGCGTGTGCGTGCCTCCTGGAAAGCAAGCGAGCGAGCAAGCAGGTAGTAAACAATGCAGCCGAAATGACCCAGCAAACATAGCTGAGCTAGCTGGCTACCACCCTTCCCACCCTTATGCGTATTTCAGCAAAAATCATACTGACGCATCCGCAAACGCAACGCAACGCAAAAATCGGAAAAGAGCAAAGGCGGTCGGTCCAGGCTAATTGGGAAACCCCATCAGACGACATACTTGGCCTTCGCGCGAGTACTGCCACTGTGAGCACTATCGGTATGACCCGAGAACTCAACAGCCTCAGTCGAAGGGACCTTCAGAACCTCCTTGAATTTGCGGCCAATATTCATCAAGACCTCCTTTCCCTTCTCTATCGAGCGACCCTTTCCACCAGCAACATCACCATCTCCCCCACCAGGGATACTCTTTCCAATCGTGCGGGTCCAGACACCAATACGGTAGAAGCCCTTTCGGACATTGACGACGACGCCCATGAGTTCTCCGTCATCTTCGTCCTCGAGAGTTTCGCCGATGGCCGAGAGCATAACGTGCAGCCAGAGGTCGTCGATGGGGACGTTGCGCTTCTCCTTGAATTGGTATGACCACTTTCCACCGTGCTTGTTCTGGGGATCCTCCCATTCTGGACGGACGTTCTCCTTGAAGAGGTGGTAGTCGGACTTGAGGGCGAGTTCGGAGACGGGAGCGATGTTGTTCTACCATGTAGTCAGTAATTATGCATCAAGCAAACGATAACAAAGCAAACAAATAAACGAACAAACGTACATAGACACCCCAGAATTCCTCAACAGAGTTGAAAGTGATGACCTCCTTCAGCAAATCATTCCAGTTATCGCCCTGCGCATAAAGTCAGCAGATGTGTGTTTTGGAGGCCCAGGCGCAAAACTTGCCTTGCCGCTGGGTGGCTTGGTGAACCAGAGTGTCCACTTGTGCATGAGCGGGTGCTTGACGTTGAAGTTGTCCTTGTCGTGGAAGACGGTGATCTGCTCATCCTCTCCGCTGGGTGTGGGCTTCTTGTTCTCGTCGCGGTTGGCGCCTTCTGGAGAGATGGGAATGGTGGTCAGGTCGACGGGTGTGGAGGAATCAATGGGTGTTTGTGGGGCGACTGCTGCCATGATTGCGGGTTGTGTGGGAGGTTGTTGTTGAAGATGATGATCGACGACGTCGAAGGTTTTATTCGTGGGAGGGTTGGGACGTCTCGTCTCGAGGTGTCTTCTTGTAGAAGGCAAGAACGAGGTTGGGGTGAGGTGAATTCGAGGAAGTGGTGAATGGTGAACTTTTGGCGCAGAAAGGAAAAGTCAGGCACCGTGTTGGGTCGGAATAGGAAGATACGGCTTGGGCGACTGTTGCTCCAGGCAAGTCGTCAAGTATGAAGGGTTGAGGGTGTGGTTGAAAGCGGTGGTGTTGTTTGCGATCAAATTTACGGTTGCGATTCGCTCCAAATTTCGAAGATGCTGGCTCACCAGGAACTAACCTCTCGCGCGGCTGCGTGGCGCTTGCCCAGATTGAGGGCTTTGGCTCGGACGTCACGTGCTCGGCTTTTGCTTCCAAAATACGATTTGGCTTTCCAATTGCCTACATGAGAGATTGTTCTAGGTAATAAAATATATACTTGTATTCTATCGAGTGACTGTGACAAGGTTGCTGGGCTGTGATGTAGGGAACTCAAGCCTCACATCTTTGATACTCGTTCAATTGAGACCGATACGTTCAGCGACACCAAAACAAAGCGAACATGAATGGAAGCTTCAAATGAGAAATCCATGTGTGTATGCGAACCGAACGATGTCTAAAGAAAGGCTTTTGCTCAGAGATATCAAGAATCTCGGTGGATGCAAGCATCTAACAAATGCAACGCCCGAACGCCAAACGATCTAAAAAGCAGACCCGTACCTAGGTATGCAGCATTCTCCCAAACTGCAACCTGAAAAGACAAGCACCAGAGCATCTATACCTGGACGACCCTCTATCTATCCCTCTATCCATGCCTCAAACCCCCTACTTAGCACTCGACTGGCTATTCAAGAAACTCAGATAGCAATTCCACCCCAACGAGATAACATTAACAACCAACACCCTATGATGCAGCGGCACCAGTTTAAAGTTAACGCACTGGATGAACGGCCAGACCATCCAGTTCGACTTTAGCGCTGTCCAGTAGCTCTGGTCCAGCTTATCCTTCGGACTTGACCCCTCCATGATCGCCATACTGCTGAGGAAGACGAACAGGTTCGTGCTGGCAAACATCGTCTGGTCGCAGGCGACTCGCGCAAGGATCTCGGCGTTCTTGTTCGGGAGGACGACTTTGTTCTGGAGGAATTTAAACCAGGTTGTGGCGGCTGGGCCGAAGATTGCTGTACAATCGAATGTCAGCCAAATTCTGAAACTATCGGTGAGGGCATGGATATCGGTGGGGATATGGGTGTGGGTGGGTGTTGAGATCGTGAAAGACTACAACGGACCTCCTCCGTATAAAGCCATGCGTCCCGTTCGTGCCAGATCATGTTTGTCTAATCCCTTCTTCTCAACCAACTGTTGTGCCATCGTATCTCCCGTTGCGAAGAGCACCGCCGTAGTGACGCTCTGCGTCAGGATTGGGCGCGAGGCCAGCTTCATTTGGTACCTGCAGACTCGATCAACAATTGTCTCTTGCACATAATAAAACCCAATTGATATTTGTAAGGTGTAGGGTTTGACTTACCATCTGAACATCTTTGCGACTTGATGTTGTTGTGATATCCAAATGGTGATGAGAAGTGAATTTATTGTTTTCAAGAGCTTTGAATCCCCAAGTTTCTTGATGAAAGCAAAGCGACGTCAATCCTTGTCGCTGGCGGCGTCGGACAGCTCCATAGTGGACTAGCGGCGGGGAGCTGAGGAAGGTCTGCCGACGGACGCGGTGAGGCTTGAGGCTTGTATATAATTTTGATTTTACTCACGTGCGTATCAAAAATTGTATAGTTTGAGACATTAAGATACAACTTAATTTCGGTTCCTGGATGTTAACCACATCAGGGGTTTTTTAAGGGTCAGGCGAGCAGGACGTGGGATTTGGGGGGATGTTGGATGAATAATGACATTGCAATCGCTACCCCCACACTCTCAGTCTTCAACTCAACAACGCAGCTTTCCTTTTGGTTCATGAGGCTCAAATACTCTTACTCAGAACAAGTATCATAGTGCCATCTTATTTATAATCTCAAACAAGTGATCATGCCCTACCAGCACAAATCCCACAAACCGCATACACTATCTCTCCAACTCCAACCCCCACGCCCACCATTCCATTGCATTCAATAACTCTCAACAGTCCCTCCCCTATCCTCAGTCAGATCTGGAACCCATCCCTTCGGCCTCTCCCTCCCCCTAATAATCATCCCATAAACCGCCGTCTCAACCTTCTCCACACAAGTCTTCATAACCTCCATCTTCTTCTCGACATCCTTGCCCAACCCAGTGCCACCACAGGAAGTCGTATCCAGGGCCTGGAAGTAGGTCCGCAAAGACCTCATATCAATCAAGATATCACGATCATCCTCCAGCACACCAGCTTCAGTGGAATTGGGAATACCATCCCCACCTTTTACTCCCGATCCAGATCCTGGAAGACTCCCCGTCGTAGCCATAGTCGTAATAGCGAACCTCATCAATTCACCCACCAAATCAAAGATCCCCAAAACATAATCATCTCCCGTGAGCGTAACCGTTTCTGGGAGTGACTGTGCTGCCTCTTCCACCGTTATTAGGGTTTGGTTGATGAGGTAGTGCTGGAATGATATGGCTTCCATGTACTCTTGGATCCCGCCTGAGATCTGTCGTTGATACCGCCAGGCATTGATACCAGTCAAATCGGGAGCGATTAATGCGAATTGCTCTTGCATGGCTGAGGCCTTGGTTTGGACTTCCGATGCTATTTTTGCAGGGATTGGTTCTTTCAGTGAGCGTACTCTGTTCGGGTCAGTCTCATCTCGAATAGAGTTTTTGTCTATCAGAGGATAAACGTGATTTACCTCTGCAGTGCAAAGATGCTAATTACCGTCAGTTCCAATCATCAAATCTAAGTAATTCAAGGTGGGTAAATGCACATCTTCTTACTCGCCGCCGTGATATCTCTCGAAGCTTTGATAATGCGCTCCCTCCGATCATGATGCTCATCTAACTCATCGCGGAAATTCTCAAACATCGGCATGAACGGCGAGGTCTTCGCATCCTGTCCCTGCTCCTGGTCCTGCGCTCGCGAATGCGGCTTCTCAGCTCCATCGCGTTGTCTCTTGACTCCTGGCATTTCTCGGGACGGAATGGACATTGGTTCTTTTCGATGTCTGGAATCCGAAGGGAGATTCCGTATCAGAGCTCGGAGGTGGTGGGGTCTGGAGATGCGGTGCAGGGTTGTAAAACGGGTGGTAGCTGGGTTGGAGCTTGAAATTTCAGCCACAGCCGAAGCGAACATCGCGGACCGTACTTCCAAGAAGCTTGACAAACTCACTCTCAACTCAACTCACTCACTCACCCACCCACTCACTCACATTCATTTAAGCTTGCCCGCTTTTGCTTCCACTGTCAGCTCGACTTAATGTACCCACCTCCAAAATGCCCTCCTTTTTCTCCAGCCCACTCCTCGTCTTCTCGTCCGCAATACTTCTCCGCATTACCCTCCTCTTCTACGGCCTCTGGCAAGACGCCAACTCACCCCTGAAATACACCGACATCGACTACTACGTCTTCACCGACGCAGCACGGTACACTTCTCAGGGCCACTCGCCCTACGATAGAGAAACGTACCGCTACACGCCTTTGCTAGCATGGCTTCTCTTACCGACGGCATGGTCGAGCACGTGGTTCTCCTTCGGGAAGGTGTTGTTTGCTATTGGGGATGTGGTGGCTGGGTGGCTTATTGTTTTGGTTTTGAGAAGCTCAAGTTCGAGTAAGATGTCGGAGAAGATGTCGATGGAGAGAGCGTTGAAGTTCGCGAGTATCTGGCTTCTGAACCCGATGGTTGCTACGATTAGTACGAGGGGTAGCTCCGAGGGTTTGTTGGGTGTTATGGTTATTGCTCTTCTTTGGGCGATCACTCAGAAAAAGATCTTCCTCGCGGGGATCTTGCTGGGTCTGGGTGTTCATTTCAAGATCTACCCGTTTATATATGCGCCTTCTATCATTTGGTGGATGGACGATGAGCATATCGGTAGCGGGAAGCAGGCGAAGAAGACGAGTGGAAGTACGGATCTAGATCTGATCGGTCTGGTGAAGAGGTTTTGCAATGGTCCTCGGGTGATCCTTACGATCACGAGTCTTCTTACATTCACGGGTTTGAATGTCTTGATGTACTCGATGTAAGTCTTTCCCCCTGCATCTTTTGTTCTATAACAATTTCTAACAGAACCCTAAGTTACGGCTGGCCCTTCCTCCAACACACCTACCTCCACCACGTAACACGCATCGACCACCGCCACAACTTCTCACCCTACAACACCCTCCTCTACCTCTCCTCATCCACCCCGAAAACGTCATCCCCATCCATCAACCTCGAATCCCTCGCCTTCATCCCGCAACTCTTCCTCTCCGCCATCGCCCTCCCCCTCCTCCTCACAAAGAAAGACCTCCCCTCAACCATGCTCGCGCAAACCTTCGCCTTCGTGACATTCAATAAAGTCTGTACTAGCCAAGTAAGTCCCCCTCTCCCTCCCAAATAAAAACCTCCCCTCCCTCACACACCCTAACACACTAACCCCACCCCAGTATTTCCTCTGGTATATGATCTTCCTCCCCTTCTACCTCCCGACCTCCTCCCTCCTCGCCCGCAAACCCCTCGGCCTTCTCGCCGCCGCACTCTGGGTAAGCACGCAGGCACTCTGGCTGCAGCAAGGATTCCAGCTCGAGTTCCTGGGGAGGAGCACGTTCGTGCCAGGGCTGTGGGTTGCGAGTCTTCTGTTCTTCCTGACGAATGCGTGGTTGTTGGGTGTTATCGTGGGGGATATCGGGTCTGCATCTGTGTCGAGACCTTCACTTAAGACGCATGTAAAAGCGTAGAAGTAGTCAAATGCATACATAACATGGTCCTTTTGACACATTGTATATTCAGGATGTATAGCACAGCAATAGTCACCGTATCAATCAATCAATCATTCAATCATTCATTATCATCTCCGAGATCATGCATGCATCGATATAGAGGGAGTCCAGCCCAAGCCAAAAAATGGCAGATTGCAAAAGTGCAAGTCACAAATCGCACCATCCATTATGCTCCATTCCATGAATCCTTGCTACTGTAGCAGGCGCTGGCTCGTGGTGGCCTTCTCAATGAACCATAAAACGCCTCCCTTCCCTTCCATTTCCTTTCCTTCCCTTCATAAGCCAGCACAAACTCCATCGCTCATCCCAGTCCATCCCATGCCATGCCATGCGATCCCATTCCATTTTCAAATGCAAGCACCCATTCCAAATACTCCTACATGACAACAAAAGGCGCCGATAATCCAGACATGCAGGCAAAAAGCAAGAGCAGATCACAGTTTTAGTTAGCTCCTGGAGACCAGAGCATATGCAGCAAATTTTTAAAAAAAAAGAGACAGCAGAACGGCTTCAGTGGATAGTGATTCCGTCATTGCGGGACAGAATGATGTAGCTGGCAACTTTGATGGACAGAGGCTTGGTCTTGGAGAATGTTGGCGGTGGGCGGAGTTGGCCATCCTTGAAGTCGAATTCGCATAGATCGTCTGGCTTCTCCACGAATGAGGCGCCAGGGCGAGTTTTCGCCAGTGCCTCGACAATGGGTTCGCTCCACAGTCCTGTGCATTGCCTATTCAGCAACTGGAAATATGGGTTGAGGGCTGGCACTTGGGAGTCTATTCAGGTTAGCTTGCCTGCACTGCACATCATACGGTGGAAATCATTGCTTACCTAAATCGAGGAAACGAACCCTCAAGAACTCCAATGCAGCCAGCCTATCCAAAGCTTTGACTCCAGAGACCACCAGACGTTCAAAGGCAATGATGAAAGCTGCATCCGTGATTCCTGACCCATCATTCCAGACTCCCAGTGGTCGACACACGTTCTTGACGACGATATCAACACTCTTCAGACGTGAAGTCCGAGGATTTGACAATTTCGCAGCTTGGTCGAAAAATGACCAGCAAATTCTTCCAGTATATGATAAATGCTCCAACGTAGGAATTCCCTTGGCCATCTCAGCACATAAATGTGTTATCCCAGCGACTTTCTTGAAAAACGTGGGGCACGCCATTTCTCGACGGTAGTCTGCCTCCAAGCACACATTCAGATGTGTAAGGTTCTGCGGTAGCTTCGGAAGGATGGTGGCCATGGTGATGTAGCTCTTCGACTTGGGTTTTGCGTAAGATGCATGCCATTCGTTCAGATTCGGCAAGGCAGCAACTATGTTCTGGAAGTCATCGTCTGATCGAATTAGATTCCACTGCCCTTTACAGACGAGGGTCCGAACGGATTTGATGATTGGTAGGGCCGGGGCTGAAGGGTCATTGTAGTGCTGAACCATCGGTGGCTTCTTCCTCTCCCCGCCTTCCAACGTCAAAATGCAGGCCTCTGCAAAGGTCATCTGGACAAATCTAAACACTTCCTCCAGCGTACAATTATTCGAGGGCGATTGGTATGTGATGGTCGTGCCAGTATCTGCTAAGTTTCCAAGCGCCCGAATTACCAGAGAGCGATCAGGAGTCGTAGAAGGGATTCGAAGGGTACGATCAAAGGCTGGGTTCTTTTGTTGAAACACTGGAAACCAGAATTCGATATGTTTTACGTAGGAGCAGAGGTGCCTGTGTTCATAGAACCAGAGCATCGCCTGGTCCACAGATTCCCTAGTTCCCTTGATCTTCAAGTGTCGGTAGAGGCGGTCCTGGATGAGTTCCCTCCAACGCTTGCTGACCAGTGACAACTCCGAGACTTCGCGCCGTCTTGAATGTCGTAATGCTGTTCCCCAGCCTCGTAATATCTTTGTGTTGCCAGCAGCCGCTGTTCTGGATGATGCCGAAGCCCGGACCCCAAATAAGTGATCCAGGATGCACTCATGGATCTCAATTGGTAAATCAACGAGAGGAGAGTTCGAGGAGGTTCGCGGAGAGGATTCGGTTGCGTGGAAGTCGTGGGTATGTTCGCAGGCCAGATCTGCGAGGGAATCGATGTCGAGGAGACGCTGGGAGCATTGAATACTTCCGTCGATCGAATCTTGGTGGGGAAACGGTGTGCTCTTCGGTCTAGCTGGAGGCACAATATCGTCTTCAAACCCATCGGCCTTCAGCTGATCCAGAGGTATCGAGCGAACATTTGTAGGGGTCGAAGGGCCAGGCGTTGCAGGTGTGGAAGCCGTCGTCATGATTGGGGTCAAAAGAAGCAGGTGGCCTGCGTCGTCCACTCGAGACATGGTATCTGTATGCATTTTGTTGTAGTCCTTCGGTAGCTCTCCAACTTCAGTACAGGTCGAAGACTTCGGCGCGGTTCATGGAATGCAATGTCGCAAGCAGATCAGAGAGAACGTAATATGATGGCCGGCACCTGAGAGTATATGCGAAGAAAGAGGTCCGTCAAAGGTCGGAGGTGAAGGTGCATTCACTTCAAGGAGTTCGTGATAGCCAGGTTGCCATGTATGGAGTATGAAGGTTCGGTATCGCAGGAAGGGAGAGAATCTGCGAAGTCGTAGCAAATGAGGAGGTGTTGATTTGGGCAGTGCTTGTGGCGCGGGCACGCACCCAATAAAGCTAATGGTGAAATGAGGATGGGGTGACGGCGGTGATGCGCTGTACTGCGCTGCGTGAATTTGGAAGAGGTTTCTGGTATGTGTTGTTCGCTAGTCAGTCACCCTCTGCGCATCTTATTTATGGTGGTGGTGGTGAAATGGGTGACTGTGTCGTGTGAGGGAGGGAGGAATTGTTGTCTCCGACTCAGACCGCAGTAGGAGTCTATTTATTGTATTACAATATTCGAAGGGAATTGGCAGTGCAGTGCAGGTGGGGTCGGCTCGCTATGAATGTACTACGGAGGAGGACTATACTACTGTACTATGTGGATGTATGGCTTGGCGGGAGAGCCACTATCTCGGATGCAGGCATGGCCAGGACCACCACCACCACGACTACGACTAAAACAATTTCCAAAAGCGACGCGATGGGAATAGAAATAGAACATCCAACCGTCGGGTTTCTGAAACCAAACGAAACATCCAAACAACAAAGCACATCCATAAATGTAAGTCAATATCAAAGGAATGATAAGAGAGACAGGCGGGCATAACGAGTAGTAGTAGTATCGACTGAAATCCGACGCACCAACCATGTTCTCCTTCTCTAGAAGTTTTCATCTCTCGTGCATCTACTTCCGTAAACTTCTCCTACTGTAGTATCCATATTAATTCCTACTCTCAGTATTTCTCCGCAGTCCAAAACCAACTACTTCGTAGTAAAACAGTACGGTTCACGGTAATAAGCCTCAATCAAGCCTCACGGATGTATGTCATCAGCAAGGGTCCAGACTTGCACTTGTAATTACTGCTCCATACTGGTGGCACTTCGTTCCCTCTTTCCGCTACCCCAGGCTAGGATGCAACCTTGTTGTGTCAGCCCTACCCCTACTGCACACGTAACAAAGTGCCAGCCTTACTCATCCTGATCTTATTTGCGTGGTGCTGGTCGTCCTCATTCCCATGCCTTCTCAATTTTCTCCATATTCTCCATGTGGCTTGTCCTTCCTTGGCCAGCTTGTCTTTGCTCTGCACTACCTTCTGGGCAACATAAAACAAATGAGCCATCATAGTGAGTGTCGTGGCTATGTAACTTGGAGTGCAATCCTCTTGACTTCGCTGTGGGCTGGTGACTGCAGCGATTCCAAATCAGAGCAGCATTTACATAGGGCTACTATTTTAACTGAGCAACACCCTATTTAGTCCTTCATTCTACCCAACATAAGACAAGGAAGTGGAATAATGGCTTCTACGAGAAGTCATTCGGGGTGCTGGACCTGTAGGATTCGGTTAGTCCTCATCCGTTACTTTGCCAAATTCTACTCTTTTTTGAGCACCCAAAGTCATGTGCAGGCTAGCATCTTACTTAGCTTCAAACATGTAAAGCCTATATGAGAGATGTGGCTGACCTTTTTGGGATAGTAAGAAGAAGTGTGATGGTATTTAACCCCCCCTTTGCAAGCTTTGCAACCCGCTCTTTCACCGCAGTCTCCGCAGTTCCGGTCAACTTAAATTCCCTTTCATGCCCATCTTTACACTGGCTGTCTCTGATCAGTTCTTCCTGCAGATACAAGACCCATCTGTGGACCATGTTCGTTTCGAAATATCACTTGTCATGGCTACGGAGAACGGCCGCAATTTGTAAGTGAAATTTTTCAATCTTGTGACATTTCTCTCAATCCCTTGGTTGGCTTGATCTCCATGAAATGACAATAGCTCCGTCCACTGACCTACAAAAGATGTACGATCCGGAAGAACAGAAGATCGAAATTGAGAAAATCCAGCGAGCAGTCGGCGAGAGTTTAAAGGCCAGGAGATCATTCCGAGTATCCAAAAGGACGGCGAGAGGGTTCAAGTCACAGTCGGTTGGGTCTGATGTGCCACATGCTCAACTGGACGCATCTTCTGAATCAACGGACACGTACCAAACCAAAGCCCCTCTGAAAGCCGACACTCCTCGGCTGTTACCTAAAGGATATCTCAAAGAAACAGCCAATTTTCCCATCCGAGACCCATGGCCTTCGAGTTTCACAGCTTCCATACAGCTATCAGGTGAGCAGAGTTTGACAAGCACGAGCAGCCATTCCCGCACGACTATCAACGAAGGGAAAGGGAGTACTTCCCCACCGTTTACGTTCTTTCCATCGCTCGATCCAGCAACTAACGAGCAGGACTTCTCCTTGATTATGCATTACCTAGACAACATCTTCCCACTACAGTTCTACTTCTACCAACCTTCAGCATTCGATCGAGGTCGAGGGTGGCTACTCACCTTGATCCTCCGATCTAAATCTGCATACTACACAACCCTGGCTTTCGGTGTCTTGACGCAGATCATCTTCCAAGAAAATGGCGAAACGAGTGCGAAGCCCCATCTCGCAAAGCAGCTTGACGAATACCACACTCTGGCAGTCACTGAGCTCCAACGTCAGCTCGAGCTCTTACCTAAAGTCCCCGGCGGTGCTGAGCACTTGAGGATCGGCGTCGAGATTCTTGCCTGCACTATCCAGTTCCTCTCCATCGAAGTATTCCGAGAGTCCAAACCCTTCAAAGGCTGGAAGAATGACTGGGAATTCCATCTCGACGCCGCTGGAACCATGCTATCTGTGATTGGAAGTGGACTCACACAGTCCTCAGCTCTATCCACCCTTCCTGTTGTCAACGAGGAAGATCTTTCCCAGTTCCCAAGCAGCTCATTGAGCGATCTGGCTGGTCTGGATCTTTTTATGGCTACTTACGTCTGGTCTGACATAATACGTTGCGCCTGCCTCGGCCTAAAGCCTTCGACGAGCCACTCATTCCAATACCTAAACTATCTTCAAGAAGGTAGGATCCGACTAGACCGTGTGATGGGGTGCAGGAATTGGGGTATGATTGCAATCCGAGAGATCACAGATCTTGAAGCTTGGAAGATTGATATACAGAAACGCGGTCCTCTGGATATCCCAATGCTGTACCGAAAAGGTACAATCATCGAGAGCCGCTTGTCAGATGGCTTGAGTAACCTCAAAGAACACCCCACGGCCAACACGTACATCGACCAAGACTGCGATCTGACAACAGAGATTTATGCGCTCGCTGCACAGATATACCTCGCAATTGTCCTCTGGGGCAACTCTCCTCATACACCAGCAGTTCGGATTCCAGTGGTTAGTTGCCTAGCAGCTATCAAAGCCCTTCCCCAGCATTTGGTCATCCGCATTGCGTTGCCTTTTTGCGTTGCTGGGTGTATGGCATCTGATGGAGAGAAAGACAGCTTTCGATCAATTTTTCATAACGTTGAAGCTGGTGGTTTCCCCCTGGGTATGCTCTGGAACTGCCTGGATATCATGGAGGAATTCTGGACTATGCGGGACGATGGGAAGGCTGATCCGAAGGCTTTTACTGGAAACAGTGGGTGTCCTTGGACGATTACGATGGAACGGATGGGGACGAAAACTCTTCTCATTTAATCGATCACCGAGGCAAGGTTCGAAAGGAATGGTGGTTGGATAGACCTTCAAAGTCCTCAAAACTTTCTTGCACCTTGAATGGTGAACTACGGATAGCTCTCGCTGCACAAATCTTCCCGAACTTGAGCATGCCAGTACCGTTATGCGCATTTCCCTCTTAGTGCCAGAAATAGGCTCGACACGACAAAATGTATTAAGTGTCGAGACCTATCTTCTAGGGAACTTTCACCTTACCTTACTTCTCAAATTGGGCCTTCCCAAAAGATCCTTGCAGCTCAACGAACAACAGCGCCTTCTCCACAATCTCCTCTCTCCTCTCAACAAGCTCCCCAACCGACCAATTAACACCCATATATCTCCCATTCATAAACCTCGCCTGCTCCGTCGCAAGCCAGACCGCAACCCCACCCGCCAGCGCAAACGTATCGGACGAGAACCTCACGAAAGCAGGCTTCGTGATACTCGTGAGGACCCCACCAGGATGCAGCGAGACAGCCACGATATTCGGGTTCTCGACGGCGACGAAGCGCTGCATTTGGACTTGCACGAGTTTGGACAGCGAGTAGCTTGACGTTGTGGGGATGACCGCTATTGCAGCGGCGCTGGTAATATTGATGATTGTGGCTGGCTTGGTGGCGCCGACGAGACGGAGGAATTCCTGCGTCATGAGAAGGGCTCCTTTTACATTGACCTCCTTTTGCAAGATTACATCGTTCAGTGAAAATTCCAAACAGGGCGAAGGACAGGGAGGGATACATACGAAATCGTACCAAAAGTCAGCAGCGTCGATTTCTTTCATCGGAAGCGCAGATTTCCCACAGCCCGCATTGTTGATCAACACATCAGCTGTTCCAAAGGTCGATTTGATATCTGCATACAATTTCCTAACGGCGCCCTGGTCGCGAATATCTACAGAACGAACCAACACCGAAATGTCGGGGTTGATCGTCTTAATATCCTGGCTGGTTGCCTCGAGTCCTTGGGCATTTCTGGCGACGAGAACGATGGCTTTCGCACCTGCTTTGGCGAACGATGCTGCGAATGCCTATGTTATAGCTAGGTCAGCCTAGAATCCTTGGAAGGTGGTAGGTGTCCTGGAGAGCAGAAGCTAACTTACCTCCCTCCCGAGTCCCTGGCTTGCTCCGGTGATTATGATCACTTTTCCTTTCTGGGAGAAGGAATCCTGGGTCACATCCAACTCGGGATATGAATCGCGATAGACTGTCTTCGTGAACTGGCTGCTGGTGACGAAGAAGTCGTCTGGGAGTTGGGCGATTTGATCCATTCTACGGACGTGATTGAGGAGGTGTTGCTGGAGTTGGCTGGAAAGGTTGAGCTGTATTGAGGAGGAATATTGGAGATACGAATAGCTCTGGGAGACAAGTATGTGAGAAGGAGGTCATTTTGTAAGGGCCATGCTCTGGACTTTATACATAGGGGATGGACACAGAAAACCGAACCCCTGTCCGTTGCCATCCTATTGCTAAGAGAGTCGATAGTTTTAATAGGCTGGCTTTAGTAACCCTACATCATTTTATCAATTTACGTTAATTCAGAGGGTCTGGAGAAAGCCGAGAGCTCCGTGAAAGGGTACCATTAGTCTTCACAAATGAAGGGATTTTGGGATGGCATCCATCTAGTGGCGGCCGTCGGATTAGAGTAAGCGCAGTGCGGGTAACTTGCATGACCACACTCACACTCAATGCGGCCGCGAACTAGCTTTCAATATAGCGCTTGGCCTTTGTCAGCAAATACGCCCAAACTTACAACAGAGAAGTAAAAGGGAAGCGCGATGCGAGAAGCCTAATGGTAAGATCCTGACTGAATGGGGCAGACGTGGCGGTGGTTCGCCACCGTGAGTAGATAGTAAGTGAGTGTGAACACATAATTCCATCGTCAGCTAGGACAGACAGGCACTACTTACATTACCACTGAAGTATGACACATATTAATCACGTGGATTCAATGAAAGCTTCTCCAATAAGCAGTCCCAGTCCACTTGGCTCGATACAGTACTCATATCTCGCTTGCCAAGACTCGCCAATGGCACCTCTTCTTCGGTTAAAAAAAAAAGATTAACAAACAAAGGCCCCTCCATCCTTAAAAGAACATACAAAAAGCCAGAAGTGGCTCCGCTTTTCCTTATAAAACGGGCCAATCGATCAATTGTAGGAAGAAAAGAAGAAGAAGAGAAAATAAGCAAAAAAGAAATTCCCGCCCCTGGCTCCTAGGAAACGCGCTGGCCCCGAATGGTAATCCGAGTCCTTGGCTGGCAGATACGCAGGATAAGCGAGTGCGAAAGGCGGCATTTTGGGTATATGGTGGGTGGGGGTAAATGGCGTATTTCGGGGGGAGGAAATGGTTGGATAGCTGAGAGAGGGGGTGTTCGCCTACAGGTGACCATGAGAGGCGTGAAATATGTTCTAGTAGATTAACTTAAACTCCGTGGTTGGTCCAAAGGCATGATGGCAGGTTTCCATCTCATGACAAGTATGGGCTGATGGCGAATGCATAGATGCAAGAAAACGAATCCATGAAGTGAAGCACTGCGAACCAGAATCGATACCAAACGCATTATCTCGAAGAACAGGTTGCGTCTTGTCTCAGTCTTCTAGTTACCTCCAAGCATCCAAGCCACTCACGATGGGCTTTCCTTCAGGACGATCTAATGCGGAAAGGCGAGAAAATTAAGACTTACGGCAAGGAAGTAATTAATATTGTGTTAAAACATTAGGGGAAGAATAGTATGTCCCTTCGTTATTTTCTCTCTAGCATCCACCGTCCTCTGTAATCACCATCCGATGCCAGCTCTACCCAGTCGTGAATTTCCCAGTCTGCTCCAAGCTCGAGATTCTCCCCAAAAGAAACTCCAGCTGTCTGTAAGCAGCCCCCGGAGTGTATTGGAGAACAAAGTGCCCTGAGAGATTGACCGTCACGAAGGTCAATCCACGCTCAGAATGCGTGGTGCCTTGGTTGGCTTGATTGGGAACATTGAAGTTGAATGTTGAACCGAGAGGCGTACGGAAGCCTTGGAGACCGCCCCAAGTCTAAAAAATGAGATTAGCTGGGCCTGAATGATGAATAATTGAAAGCAGTTGAAATGAATAATAAAGTGGAACAAAGACTGTAACAATCAGAGGAAGGGTACTTACCATGTTCTGAATAGTGATCAGCGAGCCGTCAGCGAAGAGCAAGAAGTCAAGAAGACCATGTGAAATGATGACGTTCTTCGTGTGATCGATCACGGACGGAAGAGGTCCAAGAGCAGAAGGCAACGATTGATCCGTCGCTGGGAAGATGTTGGGCTTAGTCTCGCAGACGAAGAAGTTGGTACGTGGGGCATGAATGGCTCTCTGGACATCAGAACGGTTGAAGTAGTTGCTTGGGCCACTTCCCGAAAACGGATAACCAAGCTCAGACCAGAGATATGGACAGTAGTCTGTAAGGTGGTAGACATTGAAGCACGGGTTAGCCGTGAAAGCAGTGCCAACTATTTCACCCCACAAACTGCATCCTGGGGAAGCTGAGCTTGGCGGAGCCGGAATCGGCCCCGTCGGAGGGAAGTTGGTTGTGTGTCGGCTGTGGTAAGTTGTGTAGCCGCAGGAGTCTGCTCGTGCTTTGAAGCCGGCTACTACGGTGTCATCCAAGCCAATAACACTCTTGTATCTGGGCTAGGTTAGGAGCGTATTATTAGGGAGCAAATGGTGGATATAAGTGCCTATTTACTTACTTTTCTAGTGCAGGTACGACGGGGACTAGGCCGATTAACTTTATTTTATCGAAATTTGCTTTGTTTCTCACGTACCTTGTTGCAATGTGTCTGGGTAATTAACCACTGGATCGTTGATCTGCACACCCGTGACATTGAAATAAGTCTTGTTACCGTTTTCAAGCATTGCCGAAGCTATGTATGGAATATATTGACCAGCATCGATTTCTCAGTCAGTACTTTCCATGAAGATAGATTCTGTGGGGAGTCTTCCCAAGCCCGAATGAAGCTGAAGAATCCCAGGCTGTAGGGATAGGAGTCCCAGAAAAACTTACAGCTCTCGCCAGTGATGTATATCTTGTAGCCTTGGATAGAAAACGTATCAACAAAATTCTTCCAAAATCCCATGAAGTGCGTGGCAACCTCAGTTTCGTTGTTGACCAGGATATTTCCCTGGGAGAAACCAGTCCCAACAGGCTGATCAACGTAGATGACATTCGTGAGCTTATTCCAACTATAAGCTGCATAAGTGTCAGTACTGTCAATCGGCTATTGCGTGCGGGAATGTCTCTGCAGTTCAAAGAGTGAACTGCTTAACCTGGAATTTGATTGAGACCTACCGTTGGCAACAGGCTTGTATGTTCCAGATAGCCAAGAAAAAGGCCCTGCTAGAAGTTAATGAGTTGATATGATGGCAAGTCAAAGGAACCTACCATTTCCTTGAAGTACAGCTGAAAGTGAACTACAGCCCGGTCCCCCACTAAGCCAGATGACAATTTCCTTTTTGGCAGCTGGGTTTGTTGATGGGAAGAACCAGAACCAGAGACTGTTCGCATTTGCCACTGTGGGGGGATCAATTGGTAGTGTGCCGGCATAGGACTCGCCAATGTTGAACTAGAGATTGAGGCTTGAAGTTAGTCATTTCTCTTAGAAGCAGCGTCTAGTGCTCCATAGAGTGAACATACATCAACTTCTGGCAACTCATTGCCTTTGACAGCGAATTCTAGAACAAGTTGGCTTTGCTTGAGGTGTGAATGTCTCAATTGACTCACTCGCTGTTCTCTGATTCAGAAACAGTCCTCCGTTTGACGAACGAAGGTTATTCTCGGCAGACTCTGGTGGTGTTGATCTCTTGAGAAACTTCGCAGCTTCTTCATGAGGATTTTGCAGTGCTCCAACCAGCGATACGAGAACCAAAACAAAAAGGCACTTGGCTGAATGCATGATTAAAGATGCTGAGATTTCTGTGCATTGATTGAAGGGAAAAAGAAACAACTCGAGCCATATGTGAGCTTTATGACCTTCGACAGTCCTTCGACAGCTAGTAGAAAACAATGAATACTTGTCTTTCTATTCAGAACCTCTTGTGGGGTTGGAGAGCAATAAATGTCCTTGTCTCCTTGCGGCACCATCACCCCTCGGGCATCTAGCAGGGAAGAACCAATGGTACTTGCTCGGTTCCTTCATTAGAATGAGTATTTTTGACCAATGCCAGGAGACACAAACCCTTCGATAATCCGGGCATACATGATCGAAATCTCCTCTCTTTGTTCACAACGCCTGGCACGGGAACTCGACTTCAGATGAACCAACCAGAAGACGGGTAGCTGCAGCAATGTTACGACACCCGCAGCGCCAATTTCCAGTCCAGGAATGAGGATCCAGATATGTAACGTCCAACAGAGAAACATCGCCATTGAGCACCCCGTGTGGACGGAAATTTGGTACCTCGCTTGGAAAGTGACCAGTCGTAGCTGATTCCACTAACATCTCCAACATACATGTGGCACCCCTCTGAAATTGTTCTGGAAGCCCTCCTGATGCTACCATTGGCCATGTTCAAGTCATTGTCTCTAGCTACTCTATTCCTGCACGGAGGCAGTCATTCGAATTTCGGATGCATGCAAGGGATGTTGGTTCTTGAGCGCGCCACATCCGATGTCCCTGCCATACCGCCACGTCCGTGGACCCTGAGACTTGGGAAACGCGCTCGAAATAGGTTGACAGCTGTTTGCGCGCCACCAACTTAGAGGTACACAGCTATATACAAGAAAAAGAAAGGAATTTCTAGAACAAAAAGAGGGCTGCCGAGACCGAGCTTCCCTTACCTCGGCCGAGCAAAGCGGCCTGTCCCCCAAAGCGGCGAAATTTCGTGTCCGAAGCGAGTTATTTTACTAAATAAATGATGTCAAGACTTAAATCTGATTTCTCAATTTTGACTTGTCCCTTGAAAAAATGTCTCGAAATTATTTTCACAGGCTCTGACCCAAGGATGTAGTAAAAAAAAATCGGGTGTAAGCATTCATTTAGCCAGAGATTTGGTCAGCCTCGCTTTCTCCTGACATCTTCTTCGTCCCACTCAGCCTGCCTAAGATAGATTTTGGTTATCAATAGAGCTTACGTAAGTAAAGTGATCTCTATTCATTAGTACTTACCTAAGACAGATGATAGTCTATTCGTATAACAGGAACCTTAAATACTAGCACGCTTAAAGTACAAGTATTGTATGGAAGTCTAGAGGCTTCTCGTATGTACAAATGTATCTGCAAGTAAGAATATAATTACTTGATCTGGTTTGAATTCATTCATTTTGATCCGTCATATCTTCATGAGATATTACAGCATTTTCTGTCCCCAAGATTTGATATCCTCAAGATATCCAAGGCAGTGCTGATGCGTTTCCCTCATAATTCGAATCACGTAGACAATGAAGACTTAAAATTCTTATAGCTCTGGTTCATAAAATAGTCTTTGGCTCCTAGCAACGTCATGGCGGTGGATGGCGGTTTCTCAAGCAAACAGGACAACATGGTCGCGTCGCTTACCTCCTAATGTCAACAAAAATTCCTCAATCTAAAGAAAATCCACCAAAGATTGACACCTATTCCCAAAATTAATCGATGTATAAAACTACGAATGCACTTATAACCCCGAAGATATTGTCAGTATCTCTGAGCGAATCTGTCAGGCATCTGGGGGAGTGTTGAGCCGCTCCTCCAATTGTGTCGCATCGTCTGATAGCTATGCAAAGACCACTTGTTACCCTTCCCAATTGGCAAATGTTTCAATTCAATTGACGTGGCTGTCATCATTATTGGGCTACATACTAGACCGTAAGATTTGCGCAAAACTCTTTGGAAGATCTTAAGCACCGCACAAGAAAAGATCCCAAAGAAAGCCACAACAACATCCTTTGGCCTCCTGAACGATTCTATGAATCCATAGCTATATACTAGCTCCAAGGAACAGTAATTACAATTAATGTTATTGCTTTCTCAATTATGAGCTCCCTCGCTTCGCTTATGTTGCCCATTTTCTCCTCCGTTTAACCTCGCTTAACCCCCTATTGATGCATTTTCACAATAGCAAGCGAGCAACAACCTAAACTCAATAGCAAGAACCCTCAGCTCACAAACAATGGCATCGTTCTCAATAGCCATGATGGAGGCTCAGGTAGCGAATTACATGATCTCGCGGTTCTTGAGGAATCCAAACCTTTGGCTTCCTTTCTCTCTTTCACCTGCAGCAACGACAGATCGACGATTTCTCCCACTCCACTGCAACAGCAACGGCAAAGCAAAAGCAAAAGCAACTCTTTCATCAATTCGTTCTTCATCACAACATCAATCGACCTCCCTCCTCTCTCTTCTCTTCTCCTCCATACCACACTCGTCCCATCTCATCTCACACCACTAACAACAATGGCCCGAACACGAGACCAGAACCCACTCGGCGTCCAAAGCCCTCTCCAAAGCCTCACCAACGCTCGGATAGCTCGCAACCATCAGCCAGAAACACCAAGACCAGCTGTCTCAGCTCCCGGTCTGCAAGTCTTCTACAACGAGAACGTCGGACTCTTCGACGACGATGTCTCGGAGTTAGATCTGGACGGTTCGGTACCCGCTCCATCTGGTGCTTCGGCGGCGCTGCGTTCGCCGTCCGTTGCATCAGATGGAGTGGTGTATATCAGAGGAAGAAGCGAGGGCGATGATGAGAGTGAAACCTCGGAGCCAGCTGTTGATATCAGATTGTCGGACGATGAAGAAGAAGGAGAGCGAGCAGTCATCACCATCTCAGATGATGAGGAAGAGGATGGCATTTCGATCATCGACATCTCGTCGCATAAGGAGAGCGAGGATGATGATGAGGATGATATCTCGGAGCTGAACCTTGGCGGAGATTCAGACGAGAATGAGGATGAGGAACAGGAAGAGGAGATTGAGGAGCCACAAGTCCATCGTCTATATGGCAAAGTCCGAATCAAGCAGTCCATCTTGGACAGACACATGGGAGAAGACGCCAACCGACCTCCCTTCTCTCCCAACCTCTCTCTCTCAACCGAACGCTCCCCTTCTCCCGACCGAACCATCTCCCCCTCTCCCAAGCGAACTATTTCTCCCTCGCCCGACCGCACCATCTCCGCACCCCCTTCTCCTCTCAACTTCCTAGCCGAAGATCACACCATCGCCGATCCAGACGGCACAATATCCATCCCACCATCCCCTCGTCTCGCCAACGAGAACCAGAACCAAGACATCGAGATGAGCGACGATGACGACGACGACATCGACGACGGAATCGTCCCCTACCAAGGCCCACCCGCAATCCTTTACAACAACCCCACCCCCTCTCACTTCACCCGCACCTACAGAGGCACCACCACCATCTGGAGCGTTGCAGACTGGGAAGAAGAAGGAGATGAGATATTAGCTGGTGAGGCCGCGGAGCGGGAGAGAGAGAGGTTGCAGAGACGTCGGTGGGCGAGGAATGGTGGGAGGAGTAGGTTGGCGAGACAGCGGGCTTGGAGACGGCGGTTTCAGGGTGGCGGGGAGAGGGCTAGGGTGAATGGGAGGTTTGCGTAATGGGTGGTCGTGGTTGTCGTGCTGGTGTTTGTTTTCCGTTCGGTGTTGTGTGGTTTTAGCGAGACGAAAATTGGTGCAGGGTCTGGACTGGAGCGAGCGAGCGAGCGGTGCCTTCGGGCGATATTTAAATGAGACTCCACTTCTGATGATGATGATGATGATGATAAACTTTGACTACTCTGAACTCGTGACCGTGTGACAAAAAGGAACGGGCAAAGATTAGATCATTGATCGATGGAGCGAGTGCCTGTTAAGTACGGATGAGAAGACGAGAGAATTTGAGATCCACTCGGCATGAAGCAATCTGCTATGTTGGCTGGGTACAGATATGAAGACAAGACACCGAGTGTCCAGACTAGCTTGATATCTCCCAAATACGCCTGTCCAGCGGCCATCGAAATTATCTCGCAACTGGGTAGCTTGGACTGATAGCAGCGTCCACCTTGTGCTTGAAAGTGAATCTCTCGTCACTAGACGGACCCTAAAAAGATTCAAATTCGGGTTGAAAATATTCCATGGATCCTATACCTAAGTACTAGGGCAAGGGTCAACCTCATCTTCAACCACCAAAGCACTGCGGCTGCGAAAGAACAACGGCAAAACTGTCAGGTGGCAAGGTGAGATGAGCGCTCACTTGAACTTGAGACTTCGCAAAGAGAGCAAGATTGAAACCCAACGACACAATAAATCATCACTTGACACTGGCTGATAAATACGTAAAGACATAGATTGAATAAAAAACAAACAAAGCGCTGCTGGCTTGCCTGCCAAGAACACAGAATACCTCATGGCCGTCGCTTGACGCATTGATATCAACAAAGGCCCTCGCCTCTTACCCTACCTAGCCTGGCTTTAAACCCCCAAATAAAGGAGGAATGTAAACAGCTAGAATTGGAAAGGAGTCAGAGGTTGAGTGACATCAACGAAAGCTGTCTTGGAATCAAAAGCAAAAGCTAAGATCTAGGTGTTTAACATCAAAAGAGCACACCGAACGAGCGCAGATAGTTCGTAATCACATCCAAGCAAGCAAAAACTAAAAGTGAAGCGAGGATAATGGTAAGTGGAATTCTGCTGAACGCATACATAGCATTCTAAAATTGACATGAAAAGCATGTTAAACAGACCAATATCATCAACGCCCTTCCTTAACCCTTAACTCACCTCTATCCCCTACGCAACTCTTCACCAGCAACCACACTCCCCTACCTATAAGGTAGAATCAGATATACAGCATCACGAAAGGCAAACCAAGCCTACCACGCTCATATATCACGCGGTATATGTAGACAGGTGTTCATGTATATAGATATGTATGCAGATCCGCCAACTGCCCCTCCCTATTGAGAAAAGAGAGGTCTGCAGAAGGCGTTCCCATCACAGGACAATCGCAGTCGTGAATTTCAGCACATCTTCGGCACAACCAACAGTCATTGATAAGACCGAATTGCAATTTGACATCCGTGCTATTTTCGGGCCCGCATCTCACTCACATCTCACATCTCAAGCAAGGGGGAAAGGGGGGGGGGGGGGGGGAGGGGGTTTCCAAACCTCGAAAGACTCCAAACCCAAAGAAGCACAAACCTAGAAAGTTGGCGGGTTAGGGGGGTCGGAATTGCATGTCTTTCATTGCAAGAATTATTAGCTTAGACTTATGTATAGTACAGAGGTACATCGCTCCCAGTCCCCAGAGAACGCCGGGTAATATGGACGCTCGTGGTATATAAAAACAGGTAAGAAGCAGGTAGAGATCATAGCTCGACGTGATCGTGTTGGTTGACGATGGCTTGAGCTTCCTCGCCACTCTTTGCGAAGATATTGCCTTTGCTGAGCTCCTTGAGAGCAACGTCAAAGCGTGCACCTGCCAAATATGCAGCGCCGATCTGTAGTTTGTTAGCGGGGTCTAGTAAAGTCTGTGTGGTGCTTACCATCAATCCTGATATCACGGCCAAGGTACCCAAGACCGCTAATAGGAGGAAGAAGACATCCTTCTTTGCCTCTGAATCATCAGCAGCCTTCTTCGCGGCCGAAGGTTCGATCTCGCCCTTGTGGATGAGAGACAAGGCTTTAGGATCTTGGGATGGGAAGATGGACTCGATAAATTGTTCAACCTGATTCGTTAGCAATGTACAGAGATTGTAGGGGTGGCTTCTTACCTTGGCGCAGGCAATGCTGATTTCGAGGTAGTTGGGATCTTTGGGAGAGTTCTTCTTATGAATTCTGTCAATGTATCTCTTGAAGATTTCGCACACCGAGCGGAGATTCTGTGATGACTCCATCATCAATTGGCACGCATCACCCTTTGTGATCTTGACGTTCTTCTTGAAGATGTTGGGGTTGTGGAAGACGAGCTCCAAGGTAGCAATGGCCATCGACTGTGGGATTGCCACGAAGTTGAAAACACTCTGGTCCTTGATACCAGCCATGTAGAACAAGCACTCATCCGCATGACGGAGGGAGTTGAGAACCATTTCCGAACTGCAATTGATGGCGATATCTATGTTTTTGGGGTCGAAAAGATCATCGAATTTCGTGACATGCTTGGACCAGATCTCTTTTGGCCAGAACCGTCTCTTATCATCGAAGTCCTCGCGGATATCACGAATGATGTTTGTCTTTTGCAGGAATTGACCCATCGATTCGGAGAGTTCTGGTCGCTTGAGAAGGGCAGGGTTTGCAAGTTTGCTCTCGACAAACAACCTCGTGAGACCGTCACCAACCAGACCAGCAACGTAATGACAGTACAGTTCATAGTCCTTGATGGTGTTGACGCCGTGGATGTTGTGCTCGGCATTGTTCGCATAGTCGGCCATACCGTTGCCCATCTTCTCGGTGATGTCCTTGATGATGTTCCTGTATGCTGGCTTGACCAATTTGAACTCCGCAATCACCACATCGAAATGTACCAGCAACTCTCTATCCTTCTCGTTGGGTCCATTCTCAGTGAACGTCCAGCCCTCCTCCTCGAGTATGTCCTGGAATTTCCTCAACTTGGGCTCCTTGGTCTCCAGGGGAATTGTCATGTCATCTTCGATCGTATCCAAACCCCGCAGAATCAGGTAGAAGAGGGCGACTGGGACAAGCAGCTCAGGGTTGAGTTCCTGGATGACGGAGCTGAAACTTCGACTGGTCATCTCAAGGTATCTGAAGCATTCTTGGAGGTTTGCAGACTCCTTTGCAGGATTCCGCGTGTGTACAGGGTCGTGCCATATTTTCCTGGCCAGTAATTAGCAGTAGAACATTGGACATTCAGATGGAGCTCCAGACGTACCATTGCAGGATAGACCTCAACTGATTTGGGTGAACGGAAAAATATAACAGTTGGCCTAGGACGCCCATTGTAGCGGTGGCTGAGAGGGAAGAGTGGGGAGGATGAAAGTCTGTAAGAACTGGACGTTCTTTTTGTCGCGGATGGTGGAGAAGACGGGATACGCGCAAAAGTTTGTGCAGCGGCTTAGTGCAGAAAGTTCATTTCCCGTAGCCGAGCAACAAACACCCACCTTAATCAGACGAGTTGTCGTGTAAGTGGTAGGACGATTGAACGGAGGAGATTTGGTACGATAGGGGTTGGATATGCGAAGAGAGAAGAGAGTTGGAGGGGCCAGACGTGCTTATGTACAGGAATTGGTTTGCACCGAGCTCTGGATAATTGAGGTCTGTCTGGCTGGGTGAAGGAAGAGAAGGGGATTTACAGAAACGCCGACTCACCGCGTGGTCAGTCGGGGTCGCAGGCGGTCAGACGCGCCGGCCAATCACAGCGCAGTATGGACCCCTGGCTAGCCGAGCCAATGAGAGCTCGGATACGAGGCTGCAGCGCGGAACAGCAGAATTTCAGCCTCGCCGGCCCTTGGCCCCTGAATTGTGCCGCAGCACGTCCCAAAATGCTACCTTCCCACAACCGTACGTCAATTATAGCTGACAGACGCATACGATGCCATAATCGTCGTGGAAAACCCGCGCGCTCTCCCAACAGCATCTTGCATCTTGCACCAGCAGCATACATTCGAGGACGAAGCATGTTCTAAATACGCCTTGCGACATCTAGCCGTCCTACCTCATCACGTTCATTAATTGCTTCTTCTCACGACCGGACTTGACCCGAAGCAGCTCCAACACGACCGACCGACCGACCAGCCAGCCAGCCAACCAGTTCAGCCCCTGAAGAAATACGAGCGAGCAAGCGCGTTCTTTCCCTTCGCATCTTCACCAGTCTTCGACTTTAATCCTTACCATACGATCGAATTGCAGCCATGAACAAGGTCAAGCGGGAAGATGAGGACTTGGAGAGCAGCAAGATGGGCCTGGTGGACGGCGAAATACACCATGAAAAGGACAAAGTTACTGGAGATCCCGTGAAACCACAGAGCACGAAAGGTCGCATAGTAGATATGCTCTGCATTCTCCTGAACATCGCCAGTACCGTCACGCTCGTGTTTCTGAATAAATGGTACCCCTCCAAAATCTGCGCCTGGATTACATCATGGGAAAGGGAAGTACTGACCGTAACCACAGGATCTTCCGCGACCCCCAATTGAAGAACATGCAAATCACCTTCGCAATGTGGCATTTCACCTGTACAACAATCGTCCTCTGGATCGCGAGTCGATCCCCATTCAATCTATTCGTTCCCGTGCGGCTGCCCTTCCTGCAGATGATTCCGCTCTGCAGCTTCTTCGCCGGCTTTTTAATTTTGGGAAACTTGTCTTTGGCATATAATTCCGTTGGATTCTACCAGTACGATTTCTTCCCAAATCTGCGACTTCCCTTCTCTTCTCGTCTTTGAATTTTGTACTAATGGCATATTCTAGGTTGGCTAAAATAATGACTACGCCCTGCGTAGCAGTCCTGCAATACTTCTTCCTAGGCAAGACCGTCGCAGGCCTCACAATCCTCGCCCTAGCAGCCGTCTGCATAGGCGTCTCGCTCACGAACTCAAATGCAGCAGGGACAACCACACTCGGCGCATCGATCGCCGTAGCAGCTTTCACAGTGACAGCCTTCTACCAAGTATGGATTGGGAAGAAGATGAAGGATTTCGCGGTGTCGAGTCCGCAGCTACTGTTGAATCAGGCTCCTATCTCGGTGCTGCTTTTGGTTTTTGTGGCGCCGTTTTTTGATACTGTTCCCAATGTTGCGAGTATCCCGAATGATACGCTTGTGGCGTTATTTCTGTCTGGACTTGCTGCCGCTGCTCTAGTAAGTTCTGTCCAATCGCCAATTCTCGAATTAGACGAGCGTAGCTAACATCCCTCCTCTTTGTAGAACTTGAGCCAGTTCCTTATCATCGGAAGAATGAGCGCTCTCACATTCAACGTAGCATCAAAGTAAGCCCAATCCTCATCTATCAGCAACTCGCACTAACATTTTCTCAAGTGTAAAAACAATCATTATCCTCACATACGGCTGGGTTAGCGAAGGGCGAGTCCTGACAGTCAAGGACGCTCTAGGTATCATACTTGCGCTCGGAGGTGCTACATTGTACAGCCAGCTCTCCCAGAAGTGAGATTTCCCAGCTTCCAATTCCCAGGTGTAGTTTCTAGTTTAGGGCTGGAGCTGGAGCTGGGAGGGAGAGCGCGAGATGAGACAAGCAGGCGGGAAAAAGTCGTAATAATGTCTATATACATGAAGATATAAAAATAACGTAGAAAATATCCATAATACATGTATGACGTAAGGAAATGTTAGACAATGTGACGGCTCGGCTCCCCACTCCATTCCATTCCATTCGATCCATCGATTCATCGATAGTACTGTACTGTAGAACGAGGCTATCGCTATCTATGCTGCTAATCTATCATGACAACCAAAAAAAAAAAACCAATAAAAACAAAAACGAAAACATAACATCAGACAAAGTAAAGATAACACAATCGGTCTCGTTGTGGCGAAACAATACTAGAGGACCTGAGAATCTTTTTGTTGGTACATGCATGTGGTGGAGGAAGAAAACCTCGAACTGGTACTTTTAGGCGAACGACTCGGATGGGGAATCCATAGGTTTGGTGAATGGATCACTTCTTTGATCTGCTCAACATGATGTTGGAGTACCTGCATGGGAAAAAAAGAGGAAAATATCAGTCTCCGATTCCCTCTAAGCTCATCTCATGATTTGGGGAATAACTCACACAATGATTCCTGCAACTGTCATAACTATCCCCAGGGCACTCTTATCCGTCAAGCCCCTCCCGGACAACGCCCACCCGATACTAACAATACTCACGGTCTTGAGATGGCCCACGACGGTGGAACTTACCGGTCCACTCCCCGCGATGATGAAGAACTGACTGATGTTGATCAGCGCCGCGAAGCCGCCGCTCATCAGGATCATCATCCAGCGATACTGCGGTACGTCGCCGAGCACGGGGATCTTGTCGACGATGGGAACGGCGAACATGAGCATCACGGACGAGATGGGGGCTTGGTTCAGCAGGAGCTGCGAGGATGACATTTGGAGCTTCTTGTGGTAGGCGCCGATGAGGACGGTGTAGGCTGAGGAGGCTAGGACGCCGGAGAGGGCGAATGCGATGCCGGTTTTGGAGGTGGTTTGCACGGCGTCGGAGGTGCTGGGTTTGGTGTCGTAGTAGGATGTTATGCCTACGCCGATGCAGACGGGGATTAAAGCCAGTGCTGCGTTGCGGGGGATGGTGGCGCCGTAGAAACTGTAGTTGATGATGGCGGTCATGGGGGTCAGGAGGACGCGGCATAGTTGATAGACTGTTACTGTTGAGAAGGCGAGTGAGAGGTTGGGTAGAACAACGTTGAGACACATTGAAAGTGCGAGCTAGAGTTTGGATGTTAATATTGTTACACGTGCTTTATCTTCAAAAGTACATGCGTAAGATAGAATGAGAAGGGGAAGAAAAAGAGAGAGAAATAGGAGAAAATAAGAATGGGTGAACAACATACAGGAAGCATGTCCACGATACCAGCTCGTTTAGGCACAAACGCCCCAATGCTCTTCCTCGAGACAACCCAAAGCGTCAAGCCGGTACACACGAAATGGAAAGAAGCGAACGACGTCTGCATCAGCTTGAAGTTCGGATCGTCAAAGATGGCCTTGTTGGTGAAGACTATGCCAATCGTGGCCAGCATGTTGATGGCGGTCCATGTCAGGAACTTCTTGCGGGCGCTGGCTGTCACGACGGGCGTGGCGGGCACGGCGGGCTCGACGTCGAATTGCTTGTCACCGGCATTCTTCTGGGCTTCGATGTCTAGAAGAGGGATGCTGTTCTCTTGGGTGGATTCAGAAGGCATTGTTGTTGCAGGTGGTGTGATAGTGGTTGGGAGGGGTCATGTGATGAGGGTTAGGAAGCCCCTTCTTTGGAGTGCAATGGCTTTTGCGACGAAAAGGAGGCTCGGGATGAGGCTATATCGAGATGCAGAGTCGGACTGTCGAAGAGAGATGGCTCATTGGATGGAGAGCCCAGGCCTGGATTGATCCTGTTGGATTGGATAGGAAAGGATACGAAGATATGTAAGGTACAGGTGCAGCGATGCGATGCGCAGGGCTGAAGGTCAAGGGGCAAGATATGTGAAATCTTGGGAAGAGCGCGCGTCACGTCACAGTTCTCAGAAGAGTTCGTTCGGAAGGGAGGAAGCGAGCGAGGTTTCAGCAGACTTTGGGCGCGCGGATTAAATGTCACGAAGCCAGGCCAAGACTTTGCCCGTCAGCTAGAACAGATACGAGCTGGACTGGAAGCTTTCTTTTCGAAATAAGGCCATGTTTAGACTTCTCGCACGTAATTATGACTGTACTTGCAAAAGGATGTTTGAATACGGCATAGGAACATGGATTGGAAAGGAGAGACCGTTGCAGTGTTTCGATATGCTCCGTTTGCTGCAATGTCTTATCTTGTCCTACCCATGAACTGAAACTGACGGGACGATGGGAGCGGAGACCACAGTTCATACCGATGAGATGAATAGCATTCGAGAGTCAATTATCAGCAGAAGGTCCTGAGTCCACTCCTCTCTTTTCCCATCCTCTCAAAGATGGCTGACTACCACTCGCGACAGTTCTTTACTTTACTTTGCCATTTCTTACTTTGCTACTGTACTCTACAGTACCGTACCGCCAAATAACCATCTCATCTTCGTCCAATGATACCGGCCGCTGTCAACCCAGCCCCTTTTCCGCATCCCTGCAATATAAATTCGGAAGAGTGGGTGTGGCGTGAAGGGCGGTCAGGGACCTACGTACTAGACCTGGTGAGACTAGACTGGCTGGACATCGAGACTTGGACTTTCAAGGTTCCCTTCACACAGGCCAGCTCGACCCCGCCATTCCTGGCAATCCACAATGGGAGGATTAGGAGTGGAAGTCAAAGACTTTTCAGATGTAAAATGGAAATCATGTAGAGCATAAAAAAACACCATGACTGATGCTGTCTAATTATTGTAAATATAAAAGATGCTCGTGTGGCTATACGATACTACTGTGGTCGTATCCAGTTCGTTCCACTCGAATCCCCCTTGCAGAAAGCCCTTTACAAATCCCAGGACCGCCTCGCGCTCCCGTCCTCGCCCTCGCCCCTCCAAACAATCCTCCTCCCCTCACCGACATAAATCTACCTACCTACCTACCTCCCTCCCTCTCTTCTGATTTGTTCCCATACCAACACAAACAACAGCCACATAAATAATTTAGAAAAATCCTCACATACTCGCAATCATGTCTTCCGAGAACGTCTTCTTGATCTGGGGTGGTGAGGGATGGGTTGCAGGCCACTTGAAGACTCTCCTCGAGAGCCAGGGTAAGCAAAGCTTCCCCAGCTTCTACAATTGACTGGCAGAGGCTCACAATTACGCAGGAAAGAAGGTCTTCACCACCACCGTCCGCATGCAAAACAGAGAGGCCGTCATCGCCGAGATCGAGAAGTACAAGCCAACCCACATTCTCAATGCTGCGGGGTCAACTGGCCGCCCCAATGTCGACTGGTGTGAGGACCACAAGGAGGAGACCATCAGAAACAACGTTATTGGTACCATCAACTTGGCGGATTGTGCCTACGAGAAGGGAATCCACGTTACTGTCTTTGCTACCGGATGCATTTACGCCTACGATGAGACTCACCCAATTGGCGGCCCAGGATACAAGGAGACCGACAAGGCCAACTTTGCTGGCTCTTTCTACTCCGAGACCAAGGCTCACGTTGAGGAGGTTGGTACACAAAATACCCATGATTGGATTAACGCTAATCTTGTCATAGATCATGAAGCACTACTCCAACGTCCTGATTCTCAGACTCCGCATGCCAGTCAGCGACGACCTCCACTCCCGTAACTTCGTCACCAAGATCGCCAAGTACGACCGTGTTGTCGATATCCCCAACTCCAACACCATCCTCCACGATCTCCTCCCCGCCTCCATCCTGATGGCCGAGCACAAGGATCTCGGAATCTACAACTTCACCAACCCAGGTGCCATCTCCCACAACGAGGTGCTCTCCCTCTTCAAGGAGTACGTCCGCCCAGACTTCACCTGGAAGAACTTCACATTGGACGAGCAAGCAAAGGTCATCAAGGCCGGACGAAGCAACTGCGAGTTGGACACCACCAAGCTGGTCAACAAGCTCGCAGAGTACAACTTCAAGGTGCCAGAGATCCACGAGGCGTACAAGGGCTGCTTCCAGCGTATGGCCAAGGCCGGTGTCAAATAGATTTGCGAAAGATTCCCCTGCTTCTAAAAGTCTCCAAGCTGCTTAGATTTTAAACCAAGCATGAAAGCATTTGCATTTGAGTCTCCCTTGTTGCGCTGAAAACAAAATCCTTTTTTTGATCCTTGTACCTTGTCTGACGATGCAGTGGTGGCAACAATGTCCCACTTGCTGCGGCGAGTTGCATGACGAAATGTTGTGATACTGATCCACGATACTTGTATACAAATACAAAGAGCACAACAAACCATCATAATCCCCAAATTCGAATTTCTAGAGAGAAAACGATTCAACTGAAATCTTGTTGACTTTTTACCGCGGTGTAGCCTGCGCTTGTGCCTGTGCCTATCGGACCTGCCCCTCTATCAAAACCCTGATTGCAAACTAGAGCCTCGCCTCGTCATTTTCCGAGAATCATCAACAACGAAATTCTCTCAGCCTCATAGCCAAGTCACAGCAGATCGAACGACTCTCGACTGCCAATAACGAGAGGTGCGACAGTTGAATACCTTTAAGTACTTCACGGCCGCTGTGCTCTCCTGCGAACAAGAAAGCCATTATGGTCGTTGATACTACTTACTACGATGCGCTAGGCGTCAAGACCGATGCTACCGAGTTGGAGATCAAGAAGGCATACCGCAAGCTTGCAATCATAACACATCCAGGTATGGATTCAGACATACGCTCTAACTCCAACACAATCTAACGTACGCAGACAAGAACCCCGGCGACGACACCGCACACGAGAAATTCCAAGCCATCGGCGAGGCATATCAAGTACTCAGCAACACCGAGCTCCGCAAGCAATATGACAAGTTTGGCAAAGACCACGCGCAGCCCTCTGACGGGTTCGCGGACCCGGCTGAGTTCTTCGGCACGATATTCGGTGGTGAGGCGTTCGTCGATCTGATCGGTGAGATCTCGCTCATGAAGGACCTGACCAAGACGATGGACATCACAATGCAAGAGGGTGAGGAGGAGGAGGAGGAAGAGGAGTTCCCTGGTGAGGCAGAGGCGAAGAAGCAGAGTATTGCGGATGAGAAGGCTAGAGCCGCTGCGTCGGGTGGTGAGAGCTCAAAGCCAACTGTTCCTGCGCCCAGCGTTGCGGAGTCTACGGATCCAGCGTTCTCGAGCGCCGGTACTGCGTTTCCATCTGAGAAGCCAAGTGTGAGCCCGGCTGCGTCTGGAACTTCGACTCCTAGAAGACAGCAGGGTATTCCTCTTAGACAGGCTATTATGGATAAGACCGAGGAGGATGCACAGATGTCCGCGGCGGGCTTGACGGAAGAGGAGAAGGAGCTACGAAAGAAGGAGAAGAAGAAGGCTGGGCTGTCCAAGGCACAGCGCGAGGAGCTGGCTGCATACGAGAAGGAGCGAGCCCGTGTGCGAAAAGAGCGTGTTGATACCCTGGCGAAGAAGCTTATCGACCGGATCAGTATATGGACGGAGACAGACAAGGGCCCAGATGTCACGAAAGCATTCCAAGAGAAAACCCGTCTGGAAGTCGAGAACTTGAAGATGGAATCATTTGGTCTGGATATCCTTCACGCTATCGGCACGACTTACCTCCAGAAATCAACCTCTCTCCTCAAATCCCAGAAGTTCTTGGGTATTGGTGGTTTCTTCTCGAGGCTGAAGGATAAGGGAACGTTGGCTAAGGAGACATGGAACACGATCTCGAGTGCTATCGATGCTCAGATGACTATGGAGGAGATGGCTAAGATGGAGGAGAAGGGAGGAGAGGACTGGACCGATGAGAAGAAAAGTGAGTACGAGCGCCGTGTTACGGGCAAGATTCTCAATGCTGCGTGGCGGGGTAGCAAGTTTGAGATTCAGAGCGTCTTGCGGGATGTCTGTGACGAGGTTTTGAACGATAAGAAGGTATCTATGGCGAAGAGATTGGAGCGTGCTCAAGCCCTGGTTATTTCTGGAGAGATCTATCAAAAGGTAATTCACTCTCACCCTTTCCCTTCCTTTCCCTCCCCCTTTCCCTTTCTCCAATTCTCAAGACATCAATTAAACAACAAACGTCGACGTGAAGCGAATACTAACACCCATCCCAGGCCAAGCGCAACCCAGAAGAAGAAGGCGACTACATGGCCTTCGAACAACTCGTCGCCGAGGCAGCCGCCAAGAAGGAGCACAAGAAGAAGACTAAGGACAAGAAGTCAGATGCTAAAGATGGCGTTGCTCACAACCATGCTGCGGCTGAGAGCGTGGCTGCCGATGCGCCGAATGTTCCTAAGCCTGCAAAGGAATAAGATGGGTTGTGAAGTGGCTTTGCCCGAGTAAGAAGACGTTCCTGAGCTCTTTGGTGGTTTGGACGGTTTTGATGGATGGATGGATAGATGGATGGATGGATGGCTGCTAAGGGAAGGTAGCGCATGAGAGGCTTGACCTGTTTCCCATCCTATGCACTTCAGTTGGTTGCGTTTGTGTTGTTCCGGTCTCTAGCATGAAACATAGATTGCGGCTGGCTGTCTAGCCGGTTAGTTGGTTGATTGGTTGATTGATTGATGCAGAGAGTGAGTGAGGCATTCTTGTTTCCGAACGTCCCACTCTGTTCTATTCTGTTCTGTTCCTATCGAGGAAGGCAGCAGGGACAGGGTCGAAAGATAGATAGATAGGTAATTGTCCGAATTCAAACGATATCCATTTTCGGAACCCTTCACACCTCTCGAGTAGCGATTTGAAGATCCGCACGTATGGTATGATGAAGGGGTTAGGAAGGGTTAGGTGGGTAGACAAGACGAGACTGTCAATGCCTGCCTACTGCTGTTGGGCGCTAATAGAGGAAGGCGAAGATCGTATAGTAGTTTCTTCTTCTCCTCCTTTTTTAAAAATAAAATAAAATCTAAACAACAACAAAAGACACCAAGGTTTGAAAAATTCAAAGATTTTTAATTTTAAATTTTTTTTTAAATTTTTTTTTTATCACTTTGAAGTTTGAATATAACACATGTATTCAGACCCCACTGCTCTGCTTCCTCCGACAGTCATAAACGGATGTTGGTAATTTAACGGGGACGTTCCAGGGGGGTGTGGGTGTGCTAGCGTAATGAGTGATAAATGATAACGTGCAGAGACATGCAGGCAGGCAGGCAAGCATAAGTACAGGAAGATATCTGGAATTCTCTGTGTTTTTGTTTATTTGTTTATTTATTTCTTCTCTCTGCTTTCTGCTTTACTTCGGTTTCGCTACTTCTCGCTTCTTTCTTTCTTACTTACAGATACAGATACAGATACAGATACGAGTACAGTACTGCTTGTTTGTTCACTTGCTTTCTACTATCCAACATATCGCTCCCCCTTCCATCATATGCCAACCCCATCTCTCTCCCCCATTCTTTCTTTCCTTCCCAACCCATCTCAAGAATCTTCCACGCCGGACTGGATCAAATCCATTCGCGCGCCTGCTCTCCCATGTATGCGATTCGACGCCTGGTATATCTGCAAGTAAGGGGGTATCGTGAAGTGTACAAACAAAAGAAAAAGTAGCAGCTTGCGTATCGCAAAGCCGGTAAAGTAGACAATATCGATCTTTCCTCTCTTTCTTTCCCGCCGATTCCCATTTCCGCTGAATCCAGCCCAAAAGAACCATCCAACGCCTCTTTACATGCAGGGGATCCCTTGAAAACTCCAATGCCGCGAAAAGAACCCCAAATGAATGAAGCGAAAACGTGATCCTCGCAAAAATAAAAGGGCTAACATAGGAAATGGTGTCGTTCTGTTGAGTGGTGTGTGTGTTGTGAGGGATCGTTCGTTTTCGTTTCGTAATCGTACAAGTACAACGCTCCCTCCCTCCAGTTCTCCTTATTACGGCTCTAAGCCCAAGGATGCAAAGGAACTTGAAATCTGCTCTCTCTGAGCACCGTCGAGTTCGATCCCGCTATCCCTATCGTCTCTCCCCTGGCTAGCCCACGTCGAAGCCGCGCCGCTCGCAGCAGCTTTCCTCGCTTCGCGAAGCATCCTCGCACCTATATCACTCAGGCCTTCATTGTCGGCATCATCGGCGCCTTCGACCTCGTCTGGTGCCAGAACCCGGCCACCGAGCTCGACATCACTGACCCGCACGCGATATTCGAGAGCTTTCTTGCCTTCGTTGATGAGTTCTTCTGTCCAGCCGAGACATCGCTTGAGACTTTGGTTCATCTTCTGGCTGTCAATGAGGAGTTGTTGGTGTTTGGTTAGGTCCAGTTGGAGGCGCTTTTCGTCTCGCTTCCTATGCCGGAGATCACTCTCTTCCATGGCACTTGGGCTCAATGAGCCCTCATCTGACGTCTCGTCTTCCGACTCCGTCTCCTCGATTTCTTCTTCCTCGCTCAAATCTGACAGATCAAGTCCATCAGTGCCATCAAAGCCAGCGATACTGTCTGTTGATGTACGAACAGAAGCCGATGTCGCTATGGATAATCGCCCAGACCGACTGAGTCGTCTATACCGTCGAAGTTCCGCCGTCTGCTTCCTCATTTCCCTTTCCAGCGTCCGATTGATAGCTGCTAGTGATGAATTCGTGATCTCCAGATCCAAAACTTTCCGTTCTCGCCGAGCATTGGCAGCCAGCTCATTCAATTCGTCAATAGAGTGACCTGTTTTGACCGGGCTTAGTATCGGGCTTTTAAACCCTGCGGCTAAACCACCATCCTTGGGTGTTTCTTCCGACGCCTCTTCAGGTGTAGAGAGCGGAACTGAGGTGGTGGTCAAGTTCAATGGTGATCCCGGGGCTGAGGAGTCGTACGAGCCGCCTGAAATCTTCCGCACATGGGGTGGAAGTTTGCCATCTGCCGAGCTCACACTTGATGACCTTCCATGGTTCAGTCTTTGTCCTGTCTCAATGCTCGCTCTTCGTGCCGATACAATGCTGTTCGCCGATTGTCCCCTTCCCAATGTTTGTGGCCGAGGTGTAACTGGTGGTGGCAATGCGGGAGTGCTTCGAGTTGAGGATAAAGAGGCGTACTGGTTGAGCTTTGACGGAGATGATGGCCTCGGGGGAGGGGGTGTTGTGCTGGAAGGCGGTGTCCCTAGTCGAGGTGATGCCATTCGAGATGTAGAAGAAACAACGGAACTCGGCTTGGGGGGTGGCAGGTATGGAGTGGCCTGGAGATCCGGGGTCCCATTCGCATGAAAGAACTTTGGCTGTGGCCTTTCCTCCCCCACTGTTGAGCCCACCGCAGATGCACTTGAACTCTGTGGTCGATTTGGAATAGTTTCCCCATTTGCATAGAAGAAGTTCGATGAGCCCTTGGGCTGCAGTGGCGGTCTGGTTGGTTGGACGGCCGTCTTTGCTTCACTCGCAAAGAAGAACTTGGAATCCGCCGAACCATTCTGCCCTTTCGACTGACCTATGTCTGATGGGGACGGACTGAATGATACCGTTGGACGCTTGGGTATGTCTTTGTCGATTCCTGTAATCCCAAGTCCAGATCCGTATATCGGTGGGGTGTCTGCCCCTCGACTTGAGTCATTCTGGGAGACCTGTGTCCCATTAGAGGTTCCCGTAGGCGTCGAATTAGGACTCTCCACTCGCACCCTTCGTGATCCTGATCTCGGGGTGATGTTATGGCTGAGGAAGGTCGAGACTGGAGTTGGGGCATCCTCCTTTGGCACTGGTGTTGTATGGAGATCTGATCGCGCAGGCCGACGCGACGACGCCGTCCCGACATTCGAAGGATTTGAGCCCGCGACTCTCGGGGTCAATGGCGTTCGACTGGCAGTCTTCGTCGAGGCACTGAGGGTCGGCATGAGCGGTCTCGAGGCATTGTGTTTCTCGTACGGGGGCATATTATTCGGGTTGCCTTTTGTCAAGGGGGAACTCGCATTATGGCATTGCTGTCTCTGGATTGGAGAGGCGGACGATGGGGAGGTCTGGATGGTCGCTGTCGAGTCGGGGTGGCATTTGCGAATGTGGTGGGGGAATTATTGTAGGTGTTGTTCTCATTTGTGTTTTTGTTGTTGGTGGTGGAGTTGGAGTTGGAGTTGGAATCCGAACTGCTCCCGCTTGTTGTTTGGAGGTTCTTGGAGCGAGCGGCGACCCCCAAAATCGTAGCCCGCATGCTAAAGCGAGGACTGACTGACTGACTGGACTACGTGGTACAGCACCAGAAAACACACCAGGACCGTCGAAAAAAGAAAAAAAGCTCCGAAGCACGCTCAATAGGAATTCTGTGTTACCGGGTCATGCCACGCCGAATAATAGAAAAATAGTAAAATTTAAGAAGTTACGAATGTGTGAATTGATTTTGTGACATTCGGCAGCAAGAAGCAGCAGCAGCAGCAGAGGGGAGGAGATTGATATGATATGGTATCGGAACTCCTGATAGCACAACTAACAAGTCATACTCGACTAACTAACTAACCAACACTATTTCCTTTATTATTGTTTACTTTCCACGGGCCCCGCGTCTTTCCTTCCTTTTTTCTCGTGTCTTGTCAATAGCAGGGCCGGAATATTAACTGTTTGCCTGCTGCCTCCATCCAGAAGACCGACTGGCATTGGATAGAGCAGTCCCAGCAAGCCCCCTCTGCCGAATGCTGCCCCTCTATCGTCCTGCACGGCTTTGATGAGATTCATGCGAAACAACAGAAAACAACCACACGGACGGGGGGCCTGGCAGATCACAGCGCGTCATCCTCGTCCTCGGTCCCCTGGGTGGAATGTCAAAACAAACCGACGGAATCCAGGGCATCCCGGTCGTTGTGGAGGCGGAAGACGGGCTGACGGCTGGGCTGCTGCCAGTGCGAGTGCAGTATTACAGTATCACAGTACTTCGTATCATAGTGTCACGACATCATTCCGTCGCCGGCCCGACGACCGACAGGCATCATCTCGTCGTACCTGAGTATCATTTCCTGACAGCAACCACCTCCCTGCTCCACCATCCCACTTACTCACCAGGCAAGGTCCCGACGACGACGACCACGACATTAACAACAACAACAAACCCTCGACAATCTCGTCGCGGCTCCACCACACTATGGTCCTACTAGGACTCTCCATCCTCATCGCCTCCGTCTCATTCCTCTGCTATCGCCATCCCCCGACATCATGGACGTGCTTTCAATGGCTTCTTCGCCCCTCCATCAAGGACACTGCAAAGAAGCAGAATGATATTTCACCCCCGCAACACCTTGAGAAGAGCCTCGCAGTCGCAGTAGCAGAGAAGAAGAGAGAGAGCAAACCCGAATTCAGACCAAAAATCACACCAGAGAAGCACGCGAACGAGATCCAACTCCCAATCATCACCAAAGCGGATCCCCCCACCACCAGCAACCATGCAAAAGCAGACCTCGACCGCAAAGCCATGCCACCCCCTCCACCTCCCTTCAAGAAACAGCTCCCTCTGCGCAATCCACAAGCTCCAACCATATCAGCGCCAGTACCGACCTTCAGCTTAGGCAATGGGAGCAGCGACGGACAAGCCGACGAGGAGAAGGAAGAAGAAGAGGAAGAAGAGCCCTCCGCACCCTCCTTCCCCGCCATGAACTCAGCACAACGAGCCTCAGGAGGAACAACCGGGCCTCCAAGACTCCCCTCCTACCCATCCTCAACCCCAGGCCTCATGGCACCACCAACCCGCTCCCCCCTCCCCAACCGCGGTCCCCCCAACGCCTCCTCCCTCTCCTCCTCCCTCCTACCCCCTCCAACACACACCTCAATCCCCACCAAACCCCGCCGCAAGGTCCTCCTCACACCAGGCCACTCCCCGCTAGACTGGGCACGACTCTCCTCCTCCCCCACCGCCAACCTGCGCGGCCTCCCCCTCGAAACACCCTACATCCGCGTCCCGCCCAGCCTGCTAAGACAATACACCGGCAGGAAGGGCAAAGATGCGTGGACGGTGCTGGGAGGGAAGGTGTATAACATCACGCCGTACGTGCCGTATCATCCTGGGGGCGGGCCGGAACTGTTGAAGGCGGCGGGGAGGGATGGGACGAGGTTGTTCGGGGAGGTGCATCCGTGGGTTAATTGGGAGGGGATGTTGGAGAATTGTCTTGTGGGGGTGGCGGTTGAGGAGGGCGATAGCCGGGGGGCGAGTGAGTTGGAGGAGATGGATTAAGTTAGAGTTTTGGTAAGTAGGGTTTTAGATGGATTTGAGGATTTGTTTTAATGTGTTGGAGATGTGTATATGGGGGCAGGCGTTCAGGTCCATTTGGAGGTCATGATATGGGATTGCATAGGATGGCATTGCATGGCATGAATAGAATAGACATGGGCTAGCTAGAGAGAGCTTATACGGGTCTATACCCTAGACGAAGAACAAATAGAAGATACCCTTTTCCTTCCCACGCTTCCCACCCATTCAGATACACCTTGAAAAGAACTCCCGCTCCCAAATCCCCGAACGCCAAACTCAAAGACAATAGCCACATTACCTCACACTCAAGCCTTCTTCTTGAATCTGAACTTGAGTCCTTCATCACTTTCCTCATCACTATCCGAATCCGGAACGGCTTGTTTCCTAACCGGCGCCTGCTTCGCCTTCTTCGCAGCTGCTGGTTTCGTCAACGTCGTAGCAGCAACTCTCTTATTCGTATTGGTGGGCAGGTTCTGAGATGTACTCGTCTTATCCACCAACTTTTGAGACCGTCCAGCTCGAGCTTTGGGCGCAGGTTTCACGATCTCCAGATCCGAATCCGAGTCATTGTTTCCTCCAGCTCCGTACTCTTCTTCGGCTTCACTAGCTAGGATCCGAGACGCTGCTTCGGCGGCTCCGATTCTGCGTCTTGGTTGTGTGTCCATCTGGCTGACATTCTGAGTCTCCTTGCCCTTTCCTTTGTCTTTCTTTTTACGCTGGCTTTCATCTTCCCAATACGAATCACCAATGCCATAATCCCTCTTCTTAGCTTCCTCCAGGGGAACAATAACTTTATTGAGACCTCTAGCACCACCAGCACCTGGACGGCGATTGAACTTCTTGTGATTTGCACGGCCATTCCACTTCTCATCCCAGCGGTCACTATCCTCTGGTCTCTCGGTCCGTAGAGGTCGTGGGTTTGGACGTCGGACGGGCATTTCTTCCACAATGACAAGTTTGCGCATCTCCTCCAGGCTGATGTTGTCATCAAAGTCCTCTCGCAGCGATTCGCGCTCGGCTCTTTCTGCAGCTGCAGCTTTCTCTCGTTGCTGACGTCTGACTTCGATGATGTCGACCTCCTTTTCCTTCTTGACTTTCTTCCCCCTACCCTTGGGTGCTGGCTCATCCTTGACGACTGGTGTGGGTTCAGGCGCAGGTACGGGTGAGATTCGCCGTGGAGGCGTCGATCCTCCCCTAAGCTTCTGTTCCGCTTCATTCGCAAGTCGTCGTCTCTTCAAAGCAGCTGCTCTCGGCGCAGCTTCCTCCATGACATCTTCCTCTTCGAAGGCAGGAGTGAAAGGTCTCTTTCTGCTAGGCTCTTCTCCAGGTGATCGAGGTGCATGAAGGATATAATCTGGACCCTGAGTCAGGAAGAGGCTTTGCGATGGTTCTGGTTCTACTACTGATGGTTGATCAATTTGCATAGACTCGGGTTCGGGCATGCTAGAGTTGATGGGTCCGGAAAAGTCGTCCTCAAATCCTACAAATGCCTTTGCTGGTCGTCTTCTACCACGTCTTGGGGGTTCAGGAGGAGCCATTGCTGCAGAGGTAGACTCGAGGGCTAGTGAGTTTCGGGCTGTTTGCGATTCTACCACGGCAGCTGTAACATATCAGTGGTCAAGACTACCAAGCGCAAATCGGGTCTTTACGTACCGGTTGTTGGGCGGGGATCTATTAAGTCTGGATCTTCATTCAGAAGAGGACGTCTGAGTACGCTTGCATCGTTACCGAGTATAGCATCGAGGAATTCGTTCTGCTCGATAAGTCGGTGATCTAGGACTTGAGCAATCTGCCTGCTGAACTCCGCATACCATTCTATTCCAGCGCCTTTCGAGGGATTGAATTTGACAACAACCACACCTTTCCCCTCGCTCCCATCTTCGAATTCACCAAGGCCCTTTTCTCCAGCAACACTTTTGACATATCTGACAAATTCATCCACTGTCGTCTTGTTCGGAATAACCTCTTTGAGAAGGGCCTTGCCGCAACCTTCGGTAATGGGAGGTAAAAGAGTCTCAAACTGTCGATTCTCGTAGAAGACAAATGTGTATCCATCAAACATATTAAGACGTGCTGGGTTTGGGCTATATGCATCAGCTCCACGTTCTGTGGGCTCTTCTCCTCGTGGAGGCAAGTACTTGAGTGGATCTGGGAAGTTCGCATCGAAATCTAATTCCAGAGGAGACGGACCATCTCTTTCCTTCGGAGTCGCTGCAACAACAAGAGCGTCGATGTAAGAATCATTGTGTACAATGTATTTCCCATTGATCAGAGCTTGTAGACCTTTTGATGTATTGCGCTTCTTGGCGGCGAGATGTGTAGTAAGTTTTCGTTCGTAATCGACAAGTACTCTGATATCGAGTGGACTGAGGCGGTCGTATAGGGCTGGATATGGGTCGGCTTTCTGCTCCTTGGTGGTAAAGGAGAACGTAAACGTCATGGGAATCCAGGTGAATCTGTATCTGTTAGATAGAAGCAAGAGTTAACAGGGTAGTAGGTACCGGAAATTGTATTTATATTTCCCAAGCACAACTAAATTCTCGTCTTGTTCGAGTGTTTTGGTTTCGGCTCTGATCTGCTCCCCGTTCAACAATGTGCCTATCTTGGTTCCCTTCGGATCGCCGCAGCCATCTTGTATTGTGAGTTTGGTTCGATAATTTGCATTTTTCTGCAACATGTTAGCCTCGAAGGGGAAAATGGCAGATGGAATGTAGTACACAGTCGGAGGCTTTGACCTCAGCCACCCTAACAGTAAGATGCTTCCTCGAGATCGTCTTATCCGACACGACAAATTGACCCTCTGGTACTGTCAGTAATATGCCGGAGTTGCTAGATCAGTCCCATACCCTCTGCTGCTGTACGGCCAATAAGGAACACCTTTCCTGGTGGGATCCAGAGTCTCTTGCCTGTGATGAGGTCAGTCAGGCAACTAATGTGTAGCACTGCAGAAGCCTACCTTTCAAGACATCTCCATCGCAGGAAAAGATCCACATCTTCGGTATGCTACGATTCCTGAGCGTTTGGTACAAAAAATGGGTTGCGCCCTTGTCTTGCAGCGGAGTGAGAGGATGATGACATCGGAGGTCGTTGTCGCGACGCGAGGTCTGAAACTAAACGCCTTATCACGTGCCCATCTAAGTGATCCCATCCTCTTCAGCTGGACCTCAGCCTTGTCCAAGTCAAGCTTGATGGCTATTAATATTTATCCAGGGCCAAGTGCGCCTAGATAAATGACTCATTCTTTGTACATTATGTCGAAGGGATTCCTGGCTTCTCTTACACCGTCCACTGTTGTCTTCTCATTAGCCTCTAGCATCTTCAACACTCCTCTAAGTTCTCTCTCATCTAGAGTTAGATCCTGAAGGGTGCAATATACATTGAGCGAAGTCATTCACTTGAACTTAATCTTCTGCAATGGGGTCATCTATTTTTGCAAGCACGCAGAATTCAATGAACTCTACGATCACACTTCAAGCCTTCAAGCCGCAGGCCTCTGGCGTTCCCTGGCAGGCCATCTTCTGGACACTAGTTCCTCTTGCAATAAGCTCCATGTCTCAACCCGGAGGTCGTATCTGTGGACTTCCAAGTCGATACCGAACATATCTACGATGTTCGCCTATTCTATGTGCTACAGACACCTTGTCTGTTGTCATCAATCTCGCCGTTGTATGCATCTACCAGAAACGGCCTTTCATCGAGGCTGTTGCAATCACTCTGCAGTCACGTTTCAACGACGATGCTCAAGATTTGGGTGAAGGAGAGATGCTGGAAGATTCCCATGATATTAAGGGAGTCCAGAGCTTGGAAAAGATGACTTGGTTACGATGGTTGTGGTTTATTCTTGGGACATTACCGCCTGCTATCAAACTCATGGCGATGGGCGGTGTCCCATGGGAGAAAGCCTGGGGATTGATGTTTCTTACCTCTTGGTCCGCCAACGAGGGGCTGATGATATTCGCGTCCATGAAACAGTCTTTCTTCACTGTATCCAACACTGGCCGGATATCCTGGCCCGGCTACGAACAGGCGAGACTATCGCCTGGATACTCATTGGTCCGGAATAAGCTAGGCAACATCAACATGGGACTGGCAACCATCGCCTTGACGGTCCATACTGTTATACTAAACGGTGCTCTCAGAGTTGTGTACCGAACTTGGAGATTATCATTAACTCCAAAGGCGAAGGTCCGCTCGCTCCCAGGATGGCAATACAGCACCACGATCTCAGCAGGCTATGTTTCCGTCATATCCATCGCCGTGATTGCATACGTTACTGTCTCCCTTTTCGTCTTTCGAAGATTGAGAATGCGGACTGCAAGCATCTTCATCCTACCGCTCTTCACAACATATCTCATGCTTGTCAGCGCATTTCTGAACGTCGTCGCTTATGGAAACTACTTCACCAGCTCCAAGTCTGCCGAGTACGTTTATATATGGTCGACAGTATCGATGCTAGCCTTCTTGATGATCATTCAATACTTCGGCCGTCGCTTCAACTCCCTCGGACACAACCTCCTGATCACATATATCGACGGTGCTGAAGGTGGAGTGAAGGTTGACGTTCTCGCTTGCTTTTCGCTTATATTCTTCCTCGTGACTGTGCTGGCTTGTTTACTTTGGTATGGGTTCATCTACGACTCTACTGGTACTTCTAATCCTAGTTGGACAGGAGTCTTTGGATGAAGAAAAACAAGAGAATCAGGCTGAGTAATCATGAATTCCTCATCTTTTGCAGGTGGTCGATCTGTGTAGGAGACGTATAAGCAAGCTATCAAAATCACTACAATCGACAGACTCACGTCGATCATCAGAGGCATCGATTCCTGGCGAGTCATCTGAAGTATTACCTGAGTTTTCTGGAGAATCGTCGATCTTGGGAGAGTCAGCGGACCTCTCAGGACCTGGAGGTTCTCTAAAATATCAAACAGAAGCTGCAGGCGACTGATGTCGCGTGACAAGATTTGCGGAAGGTTAGAAGGCTGGAACGGCTTTTTGCTCGCACTGCGACCATGTATGCAATGGTATTCTGATGGTCTTGAGAATGAACATGAGCGTGCATCTACCAATATAGCGATATCCGTGATCTTTCACAACTTCTGTCCTGGTGGAAAGGCGGAAGATTTACACCCGTATTAGGTGCCAAAGAAAGTCACTATCACAGGACGGATCGAGTTGAGATCGAGATGGACCTATGAAGACGAATCTATATTCATTACTCAAATGTATAGATGAATAGTTTACGTATCCGTTGTTTAACAAAAGACTTCAATATAAAAAAGCATCTCATATATTCGAACTCCAAACACCGTGAGACCAAGTCCCATGCAATAAAATGACACAAGAAAAAAACATGCTAGATATGTTCCTAGTTCCTGATTCCCAACTCATCTATCTATCTTCTCTCCACTAACAAGATATGCATAGCAACATAAGCCAAGATTATGAACGCACCCGCGAAAATGGCCAGCTTCGTGACATCAGGCCAAAGAGCCTGAGTGTTGAATCCAAAAGAGCTGAGAATGGTCGCGCCAGGGACATCGATGGTGAGACCGAGCTTCTTGTCTTTGAGGGAGAGGAAGGTGACTTCGTTGACGATGAGCGATTCGAAGCCGTAGTGGAAGATCGATATGTCTTGTAGCCAGAGGGCGGATTTGGGGATGGCGTCGTGGTTGAGGAGGAGACCGGCGAAGAGTAAGCTGAAGAGCATGACTAGACTGCCGATCAAGCTTGCTACGCCATTATCTTTGCAGACAATACCGATGAAGAGACAGATTCCTGCGGCGGCGAGGTTAAAGAGGACGAGGACTAAGATGAACTTGAAGAAGTGCGACCAATCCGGTACTAAGCCAGTCATGGGATAGATGATCGAGCCCATGATGATCGGTGGGATGATCCGGAGGGGAACCACGTCGAAGAGCACTTTGGCGGCAAAGTATGTAATCGGGGAGTAGTAACCGTTGGCTCGTTCTCTGACAAATAACATCCGTTCGGTGGCAAAGACTGTCAAGCTTGACAATGTACTGAAACCAAACAGTGCGAGGATGAAGAAGAATAGTCCGAGCCTGTTCTGGAAGCCAGGAATGTCATCCGTGAGACCATAGAATAGGAAGCCCGAAAGAACTGCTAATAAAATAGCGATTGCGTAATGGGTCAACATCAACATCGGGTTTCGGTAAAGGTTTCTCCAGGTCCTCTGTGACAAGATCATAAATTGCCGAGCGTAGCCAACCCTTGCGTAACCTCTTCCCATAGCACCACCATTTGCAGATCCGTTGCCATGAGCATGGCCGTTGGCAGTACCATTTGCTGATCGAGCACTGTCAATGGCAGCATGGATGTCATCGTGGATATTACCGGCTATTTCGGATTGCTGGTACGCTGCCACAAGTATATCAAGGTCACTAGTGCCTGATGCCGAAGGAGGTAGATTGTCTGGATCGTCTGATATCTGGTAGGGAACATTGCCCGACTTCTGTTTTTGGAGGCGAAGCCACAACTGTGATGCTGTTGCTTTAGGGTCAAAGGGAAGTTCATCGGGAGGTGAGCCAGGCGTCTCTATACTGGTTCGCTTTCGTGTGTAAAGTTCTCGCTCTTGTTTGGCCTTGACAGAATCTCGACGCTTCCCCTTTGGTCTCAAGAGTGGCTCATCCATGCTGTCGCGCTCAGCTCCTGGCTCATCGAGACTCATTCCAGAGACGCTGGCAATTGATTTGACAGCTCGAGTGCTACTGGGTCCAGCACTTCCAGCGCCATCCAGCTCGGAGAAGTTTTCATCGATTGGAGTACGAGGACCTCCAACATGCATTGTCAGATCCACGAGGTAATCTGCGATGTTGAATCCGGGAGGGCATGAGTATCCTATGTGGTCGAAGAAGTCTTGACATTGAGAGAATGCGCCGGAGTACACAGTCTTTCCTTTGGCGAGAAGGAGTAGTCTGTCGAAGAGGGCTACGATGTTAGATCTTGGCTGATGGATGGTGAAGATGACTGTTCGCTTGTATGTTTTAGCTAGGGTGACCAAACATTCAATGACATTGAAAGCGTTGAAAGCGTCGAGGCCACTCGTTGGCTCATCGAGGAACAGTATGCTTGGACTTGTGACAAGTTCACATGCGATTCCGACTCGTCTCTTCTCACCTCCAGAAATTCCACGTCCCTTGCCGTCTTCAGATCCAATCAAAGAGTCTTTGATAGCGAAAATACCAAGTTGTTTCTCGACTTCATAGACTCGCTGCTCTTTCGCTGATTTACCCATGTCTCTTGGTAGTCTGAGAAGGGCGCTCGTCATAATCGTTTCGTGTACTGTGAGAGTTGGCAACATGGTGTCTTCCTGGTCCACAAATCCAACAACGTTCTTGTAGTCAGTATCGCTGACTTTCTCTCCGTTGACATAGAACTCCCCTGACACAGCTCCACGCTTGTTCTTCCGTGCCAGGATATCGAGGAATGTGGTCTTGCCAGCGCCGGATGCTCCCATGATGGCCATAATTTCTCCTGGATGAGCGACTCCTTGGACTCCAGAAAGAATCTGTTTTCCATTCATGTGGTAGCAGACGTTCTCAAAGTAAAGAGATGCCGGTTTATGGTCAGTCATGAGCTTCATAGCTTCGTCATCAGAATCGTCAAGGTGTATTGGGGCATAGTTGAACTTTCTCCGGGAAAGATACCACACTGTCAGGATGACGGCGACGACGAACAGGGAGCTACCAGCAATGACACCGGCAATCAAAGGAGTGTTGATTCGTTTGACAGGCGTTTGGAAACCAGGGACATCAGTTCGATAAAGACATTCTCCAGCCCGACAAGTCAATGTGATACTATCATCTCCGAACATGGTCTGAATCAGGTCATCCATCGCTTTTTCTTTGAATTTGCAGTTGTTGATTCCACCATTTTCTTGCTTGCAACTGAAGGTCGCTGGCCCTTTGATCTCCTCGGTTAAGAAATCCGATATGTCAACGGATCCATTTTCGCCACACAGCATGCGATCCGGAATACAGCTGCACTCGATGTGGTCGCACTTGTAGTTCGTGGCATTTTGCTCGTATGTATTGTCGGCGCTTGACACGCAAGTATTCAACGCGCAATAGAACGATTCCTTGTGATCAACCCAGACTATTCTCAGTTAGTATTTGGGAGGCGCAAGATTCCAGAAGGGACATACATTGAAAGTCGCAAGTCGTATCGTTGGCGTTACAGTTGAAGGTAACTTGCGGCTTCTTGCCGTCCAAGATTTGGACAATCTTTCTGTTCGTCACGTCGCACTGTTGGTAGTTCTCGTGTACCACCTCCCCGTTCTGATAGCAGACTCCCCCATCGTTTGTTGGCATCATGGCATTACAAGCCTTATTTGTAGTGCAGACATTGCAATTGATACCCGTCCATCCTTCTTTACATTCGCAATATTCGCCTTGTCGCATGGGCCTGTCCTCTCCATCTGATAAAGCTCCACAGACTGGTGCTAGACAATCATCGCCTCCGAATCCTGCTGGGCACGAGCACTTCCCGTTGAACTGATTGCATTCGGAGAACTGGCCGCAGGTAAAGGCTGGGAGGAGGCAGTTGAAACTGTATGGTGTTAGGGTACTCCAAGGCCATAGATGGGATGAGAGCATCATACCATGGAGGGCAGTCTGCCCCGCGACTATCCAACAAGGCCAATTCAGCGCGCAGCATGTCTACCGTCGAGTAGGAGGAGTAGTTCCGAGACGCATAGGTTGTCCATGACAGTGACAGTGCCGCGAGGGCGACTGTCGTCAAGAGTCGTCCCATCTTCAATTGATCGTTGGCTGTATCGCGCTGTGTTGCGATGCGTAGTGTATGTAGATGGAGCTCAGCCGGCTAAATGAGCGACGTTGCCTTGATCCAGTGGGAGCTTCGAGCTTAGTCCATCCTCCAGGACCGTGGAGCTGGGCGATGCGAAGGATATGAAGATATCGCGAACTGTCGAAGGAGGCAAAACAACGGTTGGAAGCTGAATGTCTTGAGAGTACAGTAATAAGTAGTTCGTTCGAATAATGATAATAGATCCAGGTCCGGTCGGTTCGCAATCAGGTTAGGCAGGTGCTCTTGGCAGCGTTACTTGGCTAAAGCAGGGGGCTTCATTGGTGAGGCTGAGGCGCGCTGGCACGGGCTGGCGCAGCGTAATTCCGACGATGGACTGCCCCAGCTCCCTTCACCCCGCAGTGTAACAACGCGGGACATTCTTGAGCTTTCATGTTCATATCATCACTATTTGAGTCTGTGTTCAGAACAACAACAGGTCCGTCAAGTAACATCCAAAATGACACAAAGAAAGAGACCAACGGTTAGTTGCTGTAGAAGTCAGCCCGGAGTGTCTCAGCCTCGTTTACCGAGGTAACTTAAGTAAACATGGTGAAGATTGAACCTTTTGAGGTCGAGCAGGTATTCCATTCTTTACCTCCCTTCGCAGCTTCTTCTGACATTCAGTAGTGGATGGACAAGTATGAAGTCACTCCAGGGGTGCTCAACATTGCAGAAACATGCGCTGCCTCTATCTCGATTGACGACCTTGTTGGACTCTGCGAAGACCCAAACGTCCCCCATCCTCTCGATACTTCCACAAAGCTTACATATGGTGCTATCCGGGGATCGCAGGCGCTACGAGATCGTCTTGCTGGGCTCTACTCGGCACGAGTTGCAACTCCTCTCCGTACTGAAAACATCCTCATAACACCAGGTGCAATTGCTGCAAACTTCCTCCTCTTCTACGCCCTCATAGGACCCGGAGATCATGTTGTATGTATGCATCCTACATACCAGCAACTATACGATGTGCCAAAAAGTCTAGGGGCAGAAGTCTCGCTATGGAAGCTACGGAAGGGGAAGAAATACGTACCAGACTTGGAGGACTTGAAGGAACTGGTGAAGGAGAATACCAAGATGATCATCATAAACAACCCCAATAATCCAACCGGATCAACGACGCCGAAGTCGGTACTTCAAGGCCTGGTTGATTTTGCCCAGGAGAAGGGTATCATCATTCTTTCGGATGAAGTCTACCGGCCGTTATTCCACGGCATCTCACCCGCTGACCCGGATTTCCCGCCCTCAATTGTGTCCTTTGGGTATGCAAAGACTATCAGCACCGGATCCATGTCCAAGGCATACAGTTTAGCTGGTATACGTGTCGGTTGGATTGCATGCCGAGATTCAGAAATCATCGAAGCTGTTGCATCCGCAAGGGACTACACGACAATCTCAGTTTCTCAACTCGACGACCGAGTAGCTTCCTACGCTCTGTCAGGATCTGTACTCCACGCTCTTCTAGGACGGAACATCAAGCTCGCAAAGACAAATGTTGCCATGCTGGAGAAATTCATCGACAGATGGAGCGATGTGTGCTCATGGGTGAAACCAACAAGCGGAACAACAGCTCTTGTCAAGTTCGAGAAGGATGGAAAGCCAGTCGACGATGTGCAGTTCTGCGTTGATGTGATTGAGAAGACGAAAGTTATGTTTCTCCCGGCATCGAAGTGTTTCGGTCAGGAATTCAAGGGACAGGTGCGCATTGGCTTTGTTTGTGAGACGAAGGTGCTGGAGGAGGGTTTGAAGCAGCTGAGTTTGTATGTCCGGAGTAATTTACTTTGAGTGTAGAAGCTGTAGCATGCCTGCAAAAGTCTAACTTGATCCGAAGTCAATTTATGCCATCAGTTCTGCTGCTTGCATCAATTTATCCTGTCTTTGAAGCTTGATTCCATCTCTCAGTGCCATGGCATGGCCAGCCCGATCCGATCATTCAACCAGCCTTCCAATTTATTATCCACCTGACTAACCCCTTCCTCAAGCATCCTCGACTCCTTGCCCGGTGCTTCTGATGAATGCTGGAGATGTTCCTACACCATTCTCTTTTATACGCACTAACTTAAACGCCTGTCCCAAACTAGCCTTCAACGCCTTCACACACACGCCTAGACCTTCCATACTCCCTCCACCCATGTCCCCTCGTACCATTACCCTTCACACGACTTATCCGATCACCACGCCCCTTCTCCTCCATCCCAATCCCGTCACGATGCTCCATCCCCAGAACCCTCTGCGCGCAATCCATCACCTCCATAATCTGCGCCTCCAGAGCGTCGAATCGGATGTTATGAGCGCGAGTGAAGTACGGGAGAGTAAATTTCGAGTAGGTATCGGTGCTGATATCGGGATATTTGTTTGTGTTTGTGTTGGTAGAGAGGATGCCGAAAGTGAATGCGCTGAGGAGTAGGATGTGGAATGCGAAGATGATGTTGAGTGTTAGAGCGCGGCTTAGGGATGTATTTTTGGGGCGTCGGGAGGCCATTGTTCGTCTTGGTCTGGTGGTTTGTGTTGGTTTGGGGAGAGGTGGGTTTGGAGATTTTGGTCGGTCGAGAGGAGTGGGCGATTATGATGGTTATGTAGAGAGGAGGGGTCTAAAAATGTGTTGCGTTGTGTTATTGTGAGGAGACTATTCTCCTGGCAGTGAATGGTTTTGCCTTGACAAGGGATGTGTTGACTAGTCTATTGAATAGAAAGAGGAGGTAGGAAGGAAGGAACAAGGTGATGCGTTACTTCTTTGAATGGGAAGTGCCATATTGTATTCCACTACTCGCTCGGTCTTTCATTTTTGCGATTCATTGATATCAAGGGTAGAGACCTGGTTTTGAAACAGGGTAGAGGTTGGATCGCTTTGTTTTTCTTTTCTGTGATGTTCTAAGCGAGAAATTCGATTTGCTTTGCTTGTGTGATACTATGTCCGACTCAAAGCCTCTATGGCTGTTAATTTGACCAAGTAAGGTTGCGTAAGTCTACCATCTTTTTGATTTCGTCTTAAAGCTATTTGCATGCTTCCTCATCCCGTTGCTCCAAAGCTGGTTCTTGTACACAGGATACTCTGTGTCTGATGCTGTTGTTTGAGCATCAATACGATTACTCTTGGCGCTGCTCTTGGAAAGATTCCTTCGGAGCATATCAGCGTTAGTCGGATGGTGATTCCGTCAAAGGGTACTCTGGTTCTCCAAGCTTGTGATCTAATAGCATTACTTGACCCTCATTTCTGTTGTTTTCAAGATCTGATCTCCATGGGCGTACCATAACTGCCATTCAAACGGTTAGTAATCCATCTACTACAATACACAATCCATTTACTAACCTCGAATCAAGCAACCCTCCCTCACCCGTTATGCCGAAGTGTTGCATCGGCCATTGTATCCACGAAAGATGCTCCTCATCAATCAGCGGATATATCTTAGCAAACAAACGTCGCCCAAACCCCTCCAGCCACCATTTCGAACTAAGATACTCGGGAATCGCGGCGAAATATGCGACAATCACTAAGCACTCTTGAGTCGGTATCTGCAAGAGCTCCAGGAACTCTTCTTTCAGCTGGAATGGCCACCGGAAGACGTCGGATGCTTCACGTGCTTCTTCGGGGAGGCAGTGGAGAACTTTGAAAATCTTGAGCATGTCGTCTGGTTTAAGATTAGCTGCTATTTCACATTGAATCTGAGCAGCTCAACTCCAAAAGCGAAAGAAAATCCGAACTAATCGAGAATACTCACCAATGGCACAATTATAAGCTTCCCGAGCTCCTGGATCAGGAACCGTCTCATCAATCAGTACAGAAAGTTTTCTCAAACGATCAGCCTCCGCAAAATAAGCAGGCGCCTCTGCAATCATATCCCGCAAGCGTGTCCTGCGTTCTCCAGCCGTAAACAAAGGACCCAGGGGACCGTCCCGAAGAGTAGCATCTGCCATGCGAATCAAAGAGTAGCTTTGCCGAGACAAGAAGATCCAGCTAGATTCGCCGCCTAGGACGGAGTCCTCTGTCTTTCCGATTGTTGTGTACGTGTAGAGACAAGTTAGGGCGGAGAATAGGTACATGGCTGAGGCGTTCTCGGAGGCGAAAGCGCTGAGTGCTGGTGTGGCTTTTGCGAGACCGGATGCGTGGTGGAGATTTGCTTGGTTGGTGCAGAAAACTTTGCGGTCGGGGAAACACTATGGTGGTTTATCAGCGAGGAAAGTTTAGTAGAGGGGGAAACGGCAAGCATGACTTCTTTTTGAATTCTGCATTTCCTGATACGCTGCTCAACAGTTGAGACTGAAGCGATGGACACAGGTGAGGTAGCAGACTTACATATCCCATATGAAGAGCTGACAAAGCCAGAACTCCATGTAATACATAGTCATGGGAGAACCCCAATTGTGGCACCGTGATGCTCCATAGCCTGGTAGTCGCCGGGTCACGGTGCAGGCTCAGAGCTGTGGATGTACAGTAATTGTGGAGTAATTCCAAGTCGATAAGATTCAGATTGAGGGCACCAGTAGATGAGAGCTTCAGTCCGTCAGATCGCAGGTTCTACTTCCGTTCAAGTGCTAGAAGAACACTTACAGCTGCACCTGGATTGAGAACAAGTGCTCGTGGCGGGGCATAAGCGCACACCAAAGTATGCTTGATACAGTTGTCACATTCTGGTCTGGTCTCATCACACTGCAGCCCACTTATCAGCCAACGATCAAAATTTCGAGAACCGTAGGTAACATAGAGGGGAAGATCGGCAGTCCATCCAGCCGTCAACTAAACTTCGAAAGGAAAAAAATGTACATATGCTAAGAGTTGAGGCTTGAAAAGCTTAATCTCAAGTACCTTAATTTTCCGCTTTTTGCAAGTAAGACATCCGGTTCTGGTTTTCTGATGTGGGCGTCTCGTATGGATCTTCACTCGTGAATTCTCATGCGATGAAGCTCGGGATGAGGTGTTGGAAGGGGTTTCGCCTGAATTCATGGTTTCTCAACCTAGAACTATGCTAGGAGAGTCAAAAAGAATGCGATTGAGAAGCAGATTCAATCGAATTTCGTCTAGGGGGAGACGCGTACGCAATTGTCCAGGGTTTGAGAGCAGTGTCGGTTGTTGAGGGTGTTTGGGGGTGTCCGATGTATTTACGACGCAGTACGAGAATCCGAGATCCGTAAGAAGCTTGTGCCTCAGGTTGTCATCTAAGCTGCTCCAAGCTTGCTTTGCCATTCCATGGATTTCATTGGACACGATTTTGATTTCAGGGGTTCCTAGCCGAGTTGCAACTCCACGCTCCCAAGATAGTGGATCAAACTCCGAAAAGTAAACATCGATAAATCGACTTCACCGAAACAACCATGGAGAGAAATCTAGCATGAATTGACCTCACAAAACCTCTTCAATCATGCAGAATCACGTGGCTTGCCTAGGGAGATGTCCATTAGGGCTAATGACGTATATGACTCGTTCTAGATTGACAACTAAGGTATTTGAATACAAGACTGACAAGAGGCTTGGATCGGTTCAAAACTTGACAACTACATCGCCCCGCTTCACAATAGCGTCAACTTCTATCATCCAGATACTCCCTCGCATATTACAAAACCCAAGGTGATAATCCACACAGAATCGTACAAGGGCGTTGAACTGATGCCAAGACCAAGGGACTTGACTTGATCACTACTTCAACTCCAAAAGGCAAAAAGGTTCAGATAATGCTTGAGGAGCTGAGAGAAGCTTACGGCGCTGAATTTAAATCTTCATCATACTCTTTCCAAACTCAAATTGACATAGTGCTCAACAGTCACCTAGGTACTTATCTCGTTCCCCATCATGACCAGAGAAGGATTGGTTCCTCAAGTTAAATCCCAATGATATAGTTAGAATCCGGATCAACTTAGATTCCATGTCTGAACTTGAACACTAGGACGAATCTCCGTTCTCATCGACAACACCAAATCTCCACCTTTCCCCGTCATGGAAACATCGGTCGTGGTGTTCTCCCTCCTCAAGGAATACGACTCCAAGGAAACTTTCGGCTTCAAGGATGATCTCGAACGATCGCAATGCCTGCATTGGTTGTTTTTCTGGCACAGAAGCGTAAGTTCAAGTCTCAACTCGCCGGACAACTTGCTCTGATACTTTTCAGGGACAACCAATTGAAGGACAATTGAATTGGTTTGGAAAATTGGCTCGAGAAAAGGATGAATTTGAGGCCCCCCTCCTTCAACTTCTATTCTAGAACTGACTTTCGGTGCAAGTCGTAATCAATCACTTCAAGAAGGAAACTCTTCGTATTTTTGGGGTTCTTGAGATTCACCTCTCTGGCAAGTTTTCAGGTGAACCTCGAGAGTACCTAGCTGGTAATGGAAAGAGGAAGTACTCGGTTGCAGATATGGAACCATGGCGTAATTTTTTCTGTTATGAAATATATTCCAAGCTAATTCCGATTTAACTTAGATGTCGGGGTATGATTTCTCGGGCCAGATCAGCGAGGTTGAGATGAAGGAGTTTCCACATTTGTTGGAGTGGATTGATAAGATCGCAGAGGTATGCACATTAGAAGCAGAATGAGTCTGAATACTAATACATTATAGCGGCCTGCTATCAAGAAAGGCACTGCAAAGTCATTCCAGAATTGGTGAGTCTTGACGTTGCTTTCAGCATATGGACAGCCTAGTCTAGGTAGGTCGCGGTACTGTTATCTCCACAGATGTTCTCAGGCTTCTTTATGCTAGTGATTATTCACTACAGTTCATTTAAGAGCTTCCAAGCCAGTACTACAAACAATGTTAGCAGAAAATCTCCTGATCCGGCCAAGTCAATAATTTTGGCTACCACGCTTACCAATGTGGGCTGTTTCAATGTCAGAAACGTGACAAACAGCTTTGGAACGGCTCAACTGGGTTAGGGATCGCGCAGTGACAAAGGTAAGAATGTGGTCAGCAGTGAATTGTATCCCAATCAGATTGGCTAGCATTACAGGATTCGAAATCTCAGGTAGTAATGTGGGCCTGATTTCTCGCTTAAGTTTAGGGTCCTCCTCATAAAAACTTCGAGCAGTCGATTGATTCGAGTTTTCCGTACCAACGACTTTCTGTGAGCGTTTGATCTATTATGCTGTCTCCCGATGGGTGTGAGCACCACCAATTCGCACGCCCATCGCTCCTTCCCGACTGCACTCCCTCTGCCACTTTCCTGTAGGCGTTTGTCCTAGCTTGGTTGTGTTTGTTTGATACCTGCTGTCGCCTGCCTTTGTGTTGTCAGTATGCAAACATCCATCTTCTATCTTGGTTCATGTTTGAAGACCAGTGTCCTGCGGATCCCATCTTTAGACCAGAGAAAACTGGATTCCCTAAACAGACAGTTGACAGTAGATCACCCAAGTCAACGGCTAGCAGACATGGCGGAGAGCACTCTTGAACCTCCTGAAGGGAGACTAATCTGTGAGTAGACGTCACCTACCCTCTAGACACACTCTATAACCCCTCTACTCTATACAACAACAAAGACGTCATCATTCTCAATTATATCCTACTCTTTGCAAGCACCACTCAAATACTCTACCTCCGCAAGCAAGGGCCATAGCATCACTCAGCTTCCCTGGTAACTTTGCTTCCGCATTGCACAAACAGACACCTGCACAGCATATCATACCTCTATCTCCAACAAAAGGAACAGAAACTACTTCGGTAATTCACTTCAAGCCAACCTTCTGTTGATTACTTTACAAGCAGTGATTCGGAGCACCCCCTTGACATTTCCTCTTCCAAACATTCAATTTACAATACCGGAGACATGGCTGATGATATAGTAGCTCCAGTTGATACTCTAGGCACCGAGGCCGCAACCAATATGTTCCCAACAGTCATCGAGACGGTGGCGCCAGGCTCACTGGTACGCCCAGTGGGTCTGGCAGAAGACTTTGACTCCTGGATGGAGGTACGGAAAGTCTGGAAATGGTATCGAGTAAGGAACTCGGGCTCACTCTAATGGTACTTGCTAACATGGACAGAAATCTCGGGGATCGACGACAAGCAAGAATAAACAAACAGAAGGGGAGGTTAGCCCTCAAAAGCTCCTCAACCCTTCTGTTTGTGTAACCATCAGTCCACGAAGAGCATTCCTTGACTCCGTAACCGAACCTCGATTACTTACACCATCTTCCTCGAACTCCTCGATTCTCTCTAATGATTCCGACAACACCCCATCTTCCTCCTCCTCTACTTCTCCCGCCACTTCCTTCTCCGAATCCTTCTCCGCTCACACACCTCTCCTAACCTCCACCTCTCTCAACACCTCTTCTACAATTACGCCAACACATCATCCCCCCTCGCACGACAACAACATACTCTATTCAACAGAACACTTCGAAGTCCGACGATCTACAAAAGGTGGATATGGCACTTTTGCAACAAAAGATATTGAGAAGGAGACCGTTGTCATGACCGAGAAGCCCCTGTTCAGAGCAAACTTCATGGAAGTCTTCGTCGAGTTGGAAAAGTTGAGAAGTGAGCAAAGAAGGGAATACAAAACACTTTATGGACATATGGCCCTCTCAAACTCACCGGAACTCGCAATTTTCAAGACCAACCGGTACGTCAACTGGTTTTAAAGAACTGACTTGAAACCGAAACTAAGTTTCTTGATCTATATTGGAAATGATGTATCATTGACTTCCTTGAACAGGTTCGAGACTTGTGGCGGAAAAGGCGGCATCTTCATCAAGTCATCTCGCTTTAATCATGCTTGTCACCCGTACGCCGCTTGCAGTTACCGCTACGACGAATCCACCGATACTCTCATATTCACTGCTTGCAACCCAATCAAAGCGGGCGAAGAAATCACAATCTCATACACCACAAACCCAACTCAGTTGATGGATAATTACGGTTTCTACTGTGACTGCCCTGGATGCCCTAAACCAAAAGTGGCGGCCAAACAGGCGAGAAGACTTCGGGGACCTTGGTGACGCGTGTAAGAGTAATGTAAAATATATATGGAAGAAGGATCAATTGGGAGGACTGAGGCCGATGAATGGTGTTAATATCACGTACCAAACTCAAACATACATATTCGAGGGATAGCAATAAGGGGAGTTCATGGCGGGTTCAATTGGGCTCCGGCCGGCCGGTCTAATCAGCGGTGTTTTCAACACGAGGAGAGGACTTCAGCGTTACCTGAAGCTCAAATTCGGTTCGCTTCCACATGTTGCCGTCGGTCTTAGTTATTTTGCAACGCGATACTTTTCAGCCAGGACAGAACGCCAATTGAACCTTGAGTGCAATGATTCAGTGATATGATGTTATAATACATTTGTAGTCACTGTTGACACATAAGCTATCTTCTTGCAGTGACTCGTCAGCCTCCCAACTCCTTGCTTTCCGGTCTGACACTTCCCAAGTCTTCAACTTCTTCCAGATCTCAGAACGCGGCTATCACGATACATCACATTCCTGTGAGGCCACCACCACCACCACCTGCGGAGAAGCCATGACGAACACGAAGTTTCGTCTGGGGAATCTCATCCGCTTTCTCTCACCCGGTCCTCCAACAACTGCTGCTCGTCCCGAGGGTGGTCCGTTCCAATATGAGAGTCAAGCTGAAGTTTCAAGGGAGTATGCAGAAGAGCAAGCCAGACAGGAACAACCCGCACCATCTTTTGCTCTCATTCCAGCAGAGCCATCTCGTCTATCCCTGCCTCCAGCATATCCTTTCCATCAAGCCTACGACCCAAACCACGACAGTCCATATCATTCTCAAGAACAATACACAGCTCAACAAGCCAACAATGACTACGACGGTCCATGTCATACTCATGAGACATATACAGTTCAGCACAACAACATCGACCACGACGATCCGTATCACGCTCAAGAATACTACACAGCTCAGCCAACCAACACTCAGCAAACCTACCACGAATACTACACCCAAGAATCGTACACACCCCAGCAAACCTATAGCTCATCCGCTACAAACCCAGCGCGCCCACCGTACGAACCAAAAGTCACTGGACATGTCTGTCGACTCTGCGTCGCTACGGATCGATTCCCCTTACGACCTACTCGCTGTCCATTCACAGGTGATATCATTAGGTTACCACAGTCTGAGCAGCAGCCGCCAATTGTGACTACTTCGTCTATGCTTCAGGCACGGGATCATCGCTTTGAGAGACTGGAGTTTGTGGACGTACCGGCGGGTATTGATGATGAGGAGAATGGGGATAGACCTGTGAGGCAGCGTGAATATTATAGGGCAGAGTGGACGGGGGAGAGTACGATGGATGACACTGGTGACGAGTATCTCAGTGATCGTAGGAGGGGAATCATTAAGGCGTGGATGGATACGTGTATTGAGAGGCAATGTCCGGGGTGGGAGGATGAACGGGAACTCGATATCTCGGGTCGCAGAAGGTGGGGAGAACCTGAAGGCTTGGATGGAACTAGAGAGCAGTCTGAGGGGGACGCTTGGAGGATGTTGGATAATGTGTGGGAAGGGAGAGGATAGCTGGCGGTATCAGCAAGTTCGTTTATTGGTACTGGCAATCTGCTGTATGAATAATGGATTTTGTGAAGGTGACGTTGTAAATTGTTCGTTGACATCTATAACAATGATTCATGTCTTCGGAATACATGCCTCAATTCGTGTGGATCCGATCATCCATGTGCGTGTCTATGAGTACAGCCGTCTCAAGTGATTCCCAGAACCTTTTGTGTCATGCATCAATACTTTATATGCCGAAAGAACTTCTCGGATGCAAGTCCCAATCTCACTACAGCAAGCACCAACTCGCAATCTGCAACTTTTCCAGATTTCCCAGACAACAAAAACACAGACCAACCTTGATCAAATTCCCAGAAATTTCTTCCGCAACATAATGACCATTCAAGTTGCTACGGCACCCCTCAAGACTCCAATGAAGCATTGTCCACGCTGTCCGCATCGACTTTCGGATCTCTGGATTCATGTTTTCGACACCAAGTTCCAGCCAGGTCATTCCAACGAGGATCTAGTCAAGACTTCAAAGCACGTCGGAGAACACTCCAGCAGAGACGGTACAAACAACACAGAAGTAATCAACAACGAACTCCCAACCTGCGAAGTTGAGTCGCAGTTGAACAGTATCGAGATCGAGACAAATAACTCAACCGAAGCACTCAACAGGGATACATTTGCTGAACTCCATACTGGACGTGCTTTGAAAGATGAGCAAGTGTTGAGCCCACCAGCGGATTATGACGAGACACAAAACACGATTCACCGCCAAGATGAGCACGATGAGGTTTGGGTCATGTCTAACATCATTGGAGCTCCTACCCCGTTCAACTCGCCCAGAATTAAGACGAGTAAAGCTCCTATACGAAACGTACAGGAGGAGCTTGATCGTCTGAAGATCTGATGAGGTATTTTGTAGAGGGACATGGTACTTTAAGATATAAAATCCTCGAGATTAAGTGACTTGAGGTGTAACTGTTAGGCGAAAAAGAACACAGAGAACATGCGCTAAATCAACAGTCATCAGTGACTCCGAATTGACTAGCCTGCACTAGTTAGCAAATTGGCGTCCTGAAAGAGAATAGTTCTACCTGGTTTGTTCAAAAAGAGTCAATAAAGCGATATTGAAGCAATCAACGCTCCTCAAACTTGTCGGCATACGTGACCCCCAAACGATATGAGTGCTTTGCGCGTGCCAGACATCAAGCTTGACATAATTAGAAGCTGAAAATGTGATACATTCTAGATCGACTAGGGAAATCTCCGAAAGCTCGGTCCAGTATTCATTTATCAATGAGAGAAACAAACTTTATACAAGGCAGAAAGAGACAGAAGTTTGGGTGGTTGCCCCTGTTTTGACATTCGAGCTAAGCGAGCTAAACAAACAATTCGGTGCAGGGGTTCATCGCTACCTGAGTTAGGGCCCGTTCGGCAATTTCCCGAGCCTCGATGTCCTGTAATTAGAGGCAGCTGAACTTTCAGTATCCTCATCTAACGAAAATCTGAAGTGTACTAAAATATTTGGTTGGGAAAATAGAATAAAAAGGTAAGCATGGTTTCCGGCTTGCCTGAAAGAGGAATACCGATTCTTATCATTAGCTTTCATCACGTCAGTTGGACTCAAGAGTCTAGAGTCTAGGTAACTTGGATCCTATCTTAAGGTTAGAGCCGGCAACCGGTCACTGGCGGTGCTAGATTGGTTTCTACGCCGTGGCTTTCTTCTTTAACTATTTTCTTGAGAACTTGCACCGAAATACGTAAGGTGCTTGGCCTCGGCTGACATTTCCTTGTGTATTTTAGGAGTAACTTGATGCGTTTGCCGCTTAATATCCGGTAGAGCTCTTGTCAAGATCCTACTTCGTATTTTCTTGATATTTTCTTGGCTTTACAATACTGTGTGGTCACACGGCGAAGAGAGTTTGGCTTGCAGTCCGGGATGGTCGTTGCCAGGACTGGGCCGCACGGATGAGGCTCGGGACTCGGCTCGCATCCCAGACTAATCCTCGTAAATTCCTACATATCAACCAATGAGCAATTAGGAATGCTCCAGCACGGTTTGCTGACGTGACTTGTAGGGCTGGACATCCTGGGCGAATCTTGCTAGGCCTGTGGCACAAATCTAAAGTAGGAGCAAATTACGTAGTGATGGGGAATTTTTGATTTTGACTACTGGGGACTTGTAATATATTAAGAGCAGGAGCTTCCCAGTCCTATTACTTGTCATTAAGCTGCAAGCTTCAAACTGATATCATCACACAACCAAGTCTACCAGCCGATCAAATCGCCAATTAAGCTAAATATCTATCCATCACAAAAATGGCAGCATCATCAAATGTACGTTTATGCCTTCAGTCAAATCCGTCCTCATCGAGCGTTCCCTGCTTCAAGCTAACACAATGACTGACAGTCCGATGTGTGTCTCTACTTACTAGCAATTCTGTTACCTTTCGTTTCGGTTTTCCTGAAAACAGGATGCAGCTGCGATCTCCTAATTAACATCTTACTCTGCTGCTTAGGCTGGATTCCAGGTGTCATCCGTAAGTCGAATTTCAAAGAGATGAAGGAGGAAAGTTAACATCATTTTGAAGACGCCTGGTATGTTATATCGAAGCATGACCCCGCCAAATACCAGTAGATCATATCCGGCTATGGTGGAGTGAGTGCATGGAGTGGAGGAGTCCCAAATTTGAGAGACTCAATGGCAGGGAGGTTTTGTACAAAGCAGTAGCGACCAGACCTCAGAATGTATCGATATTTTTGTTAAGATCTGCTGCGTTTGTAGTTGATTGACACCAAAATCAAAAATGTTCAATTTCACTCGGAAGCTTTGAAACTGTGAGAATGAAAGAAGGTTTCCGTGGCAGGTGATTTCCGTGTACAGGCATAGTTAACAACATAATTCATCAATGCTCCCCTCTCACACACAAAACAAGCTGCCCAACATCCTAGTTTCCACCAACAACCTCGCCAACATGTTGCTCAGGCTGAACATCACAGTAGTTGGGAATATCGCCCAAGATCTTCTTGCCATCCTCACCACCAAAAGCCTTCCCAACATTCTCTTGTTTATCCCAATGCAGAATACACTTGGAGACATATCCGCTGGATGGGTCCAGCTTCACAACCTGCCACTTTTGCAGTCCGGCCGAGGAATTCTGCCAAGCCTTTTGAACCATCGGCATGTGAGTGTTGAGGTAGCTGGGGGAGTTTCAGTAAGTATTTGTTTGCGGTGCTGGGAGTTGTACCCACTAGTCCATGTCAAATGGCTTGCTGCCCTTGGGGTAGAGGAGTGTGAGGATGACGGTCATTTTTAAGACTGGTTGATGACTGTAAGTGATTAGAAATCGAATTCATGCTTCGAAAATTTGGTTATGACTTACTATACACGTTGAAAAACAGCCAAATGGGTAAAAAGTAGTAGTAGTAATTGGAGGGTAAAATCAATTGGCAATAAAAGCAAAGATGGGTTAGAACACTTTAAATACTAAGAGGGAACCCCACTTGCTTGAGCTTGAAGGTACCCCGCACAACCGGAAGCAGAAGCGTTTTAGCTTCTAACGACATCAGAGAACCCCTCCTTTAACGCCGATCATCGTCGATATTTAACTCTTTGGGTAAATGGTGAGGTTGTAGGCTTTGCTAGCTTTCTCCAGATGTTCGTTTCAGAGGGCTTCGATTGGGGCACCTGCTGCCGTTGTGGGGGTGTCCGTAGGACCGAAAAAGTGGAATACAACGGAGAAAGTCCCGCATACTGTACCAAAAGATTGGGTAAGTCAGAGATTGCAGAAGAAGAAATATTAGCAATAACTGATTGCTTTGAAACATTGTAATCTTGCATACATAAATACCCTTAATCGGCTCTCTACAGTATACAAAAGAAAAGCTGTAGACTGTCACCTGAGGACCCATTCATTGACCACTCCTTTCTGTAAGTATTTTAACAGCCTCGTTAATCAGGGATTTTCAATCGCTTTGCGGTCACTGTAATAGTCTCTCAGCGGAAGCCTCCATGGCCGTACTAGGTTGTTCCTCGTGCTGGTGGGCGATGCTGGCATGGAAGCTGCTTGCGCCCCATGGTAGCGAAATATCAACATGGGAAGCGAAGTCCGAAAAGACGAGCTATCGATTATTCTTTACGTTTTAGAGGCTCAGAGAACCAAATCTGATGACTGATATCCCAGTACTAATCTACCACAAGTAAGCTCCGATGAATAGCGAGTGCAACATCTGACTTGTATTTATTGGCAGGAAGATAAGCAGCTGTCATGATCAAATTGCCCAAAGTGCGCTCGTAGACAGTGCGACCATTGCCCTTACGCAAGGTGGAAGTAAAAGGCACATTCTGAGTTGTTTGGAATGGCGTAGGATCTTCTAATCAGTTAGCTTTTTTGTCTTTCGAATTTGAGCAGCCTCCGAGATTTCGTTGACGAGCATTGATTTGAAGATGGGGACCTTTAATGATCTTATTCTGATAGCCCAGAAGTCCTCCGAATCAATATCTTCGAATAGACTGGTTGGAAACGGGATTGCAGTTAAAGAAACGGACCTCTCGAGTACAATTGTCGTCGCAACCCAAACCTCAAACCAAAACTTTCCGCATCATCCAGCTGGTTGGTAAGTAAGGAAATGAGCATGATGCTATCTAAAAATGTATATACGTAATTCGACCACTTCGATCTCGAGTCAATATACGTCTCGGTAAAGGCTTCGACCGTGCCACTGTTGGTCTAGCGGTGCGGAAAGCCGCAAGGGAATCTGCATGGCCAATCTTGAATGAAAGCGTCGGACAATCCTTCAAGACTTTGAATAGGTTGCTGCGCTGTCGTTTTAGATAGCCTTCAGCTTGTGCGAATTGATATATCGGAGGGAAACCAGCTCGTTCTTGTCACGAATATCCGCCATTTGATCTTCATCTTTCCAAGGCGTGTAACGCTTGAGATAAATAGGCAACCATTCCCCTTCAAGCAAGCCATTAAACTGGTGATAACCAAAAATAGCACTTTGATTTACCCAATAGGAAAGCTAACTTACAAAACTCGTGACCCTAGAAATCTGTTTCAAAATCTTCAACGCCAAGACCAACATAGGTTCCGAGATATTCTACACAATGTCATTCGTCGCAATCCACTTCCCCTCGAACCTGAATGACAGAGGATATGTTTCAGTTTTACCCTTACCGTCTAGAAAGAGGGAACCATCAGACCAATTCTCCTTTCTCCAGAACGGAGCTACGTAAGAGTTTACTTTGAAAAGGGGTGGCTTGAACCTCCTGTGTGTGATGGCGTCGAGGTCAATGGTTTCTTAAGTGGTGAAGCCGCAGAGCTGCTCTTTTTGAAAGGCCTCGGTTTCTTCATCTCTTAAGTCCCTTTTCAACGCATTTCGACCGAAGCCAGCTAGAGATACTGGTGTCAAGCTGATCTTAGACCCGGGAGGATTGCCGGTAATTTGTATATTTTCGCCTTACTTGGCTGCCCATTCGCTTTTTGAAGGAATCGCAAGGGACTTCCGTACGATTATTGTTGTAAAGGAGTAAGGATCTGGGGGGATGTCGGTACAATGGCCTATCGCTGTGGACAATTAGGCGAACAAGAGAGAAATACTGCAAACCAAACAAACAAAAAACCCATGGTGGCGACCATGCTGCATGCGTAGAACAAGCAAAATGAGTTTTTGTCTCAATCGTAAATTCGGGTCTGCTTTTGATTTAAGAAGGAACCCAATCAAGAGTGAGGTAGAGTACTAATGACGTCTAAATAATAGCAATTGAATAGCTAGCTACAAGTTAAAGCAAGTAGGTTAATGTTAGAAAACAAGTTTGTAAATAGCCCTTTTCCTTTAGAAAGTAATTTCAACTTATGTTCTACTATGCATTAAATCAGCTTATACATCTTCTTATATTCATTAAATATTTAGTTGAGTGGATTTCGGTGATAATTTATATTTAGGGGTTATCGCTCGGGGTAACAACCTCTCTGCAAGTGGCCCCACAAAAATTAAAGACATCAAGGGTTCAGCACTCCATAGGATAAGAAAAGCAACTTGCCATCGTGCAATAGGATTAACCTCCGGTCGGCATTGGTATATCATGCCTAGCCACCTCCTGTCCACCTAAGTAAGCCGTCTTTAACTTAATTTAACTTCATCTTGGAGTTCTAGCAACCAGGCAGGCTGGAAAAGAACCATTTGGCGGTTTGATTTTGACTTCCCGACTTTCGCTCTAGACTACTCTTGCGCGTCGCCGCTGTTCGATTCGCCCCTGTCTGAGTTGCCCTTACTCGCTTGAGCTTCCAAGTTTTAAAGTGCATACTTAGAGGAGGATGTACAAAGACCGGCAGAATTTCGACAATGTCGCGTGGGACAAGAATGATATTGCCGAAGAGGAGTCCCAGAGACGACTCCGGAGAAAAGACGTCTGCCGCCAGGTCGAAGGCCTCGTCAAGCAGAAATGCGGCAAGCCTGCTACACTGGTATCACCACTGGTCATTGGTGGCCTGAACATCCACTACAGGATCCATATCGAAGGCGAAGACTCTTCCTCCGAAGTCATGGTGCGGCTGCCTTGGCCATCGGCAACCTGTTTCCCTCGCGAAAAGGTCGTCTACGAGGCGGCGACAGCGGAGTATCTAAGACTGAACTCGCGCATACCTGCTGCTCAAGTGCTCTCCTATGGTCAGGACTCCACCGTTGGGCCGTTCCTTATCCTCAACTGGATCAAGCACCGAGGCGACATGACGGACGCTCTTGCTGTTTCTGGTCTGGATCCCAACCTGACCCCTGTTCTGAACTTGGAGCTCCCCAAGAGCAAGCTCCAACGCCTTTGGGGCAATATCGCGGCGTGTTTACTGGAGGTCGTGAAACCTACCTTCACTCGCATTGGATCGTTGGTCGAGGTTGATGATGGATCTTTCCGCATTGCCGGTCGACCTCTAACTCAAAACATGAGCAGCATGACCCAGCTCGCCCACATCCCCCCGTCTCTCCTTCCTCTGGCGAATGAAACATATGCAACCGCTGACGACTGGTACGAGGCATTGGCCAATATGCATGTGGCACAGCTCGTATTCCAACACAACGACCTCGTCACGTCCGAGGACGACTGTCGAAACAAGTACGTTGCTCGTCAGCTCTTCCGAAGACTGGCTAGACAGGGTCGGCTATCAATATTTGGATTCGTCCAAGACGATTGGTCCGCCTGTGTCAAGACGGTGCATCCAAGGTGTCCAGCTCCAGACGGATCGGGCCCATTTCGCCTCTGGTGCGATGATTTCAGACCGGCCAATGTCCTCCTAGGCCTAGACGAAGACGATGACGACGTGGCTGCCGTGATCGACTGGGAGTTCACATATGCTGCACCCACGCAGTTTAGCCTCGACCCTCCTTGGTGGTTGCTCTTCGAGACTCCAGAAATGTGGCCATCTGGTATCGAGGAGTGGAGCAGGGCATACGAACCACATTTGAAGACATGGCTTGAGGCGATGGAGAAGGAGGGAAAGGGATCTGAGTTTCTCGATGCGCTGCCGCTCTCGGTCCATATGGAAGAGAGCTGGAAGATGGGTCGCTTCTGGCTCAACTACGCAGCGAGAAAGAGCTGGGCATTTGATGCCGTTTTCTGGACGTGCTTGAACGAGCGGTTCTTTGGCGAGCGGGAAAGTGAAGTTCCTGGTAAGGACTTGTGGAAGACACGACTGCATCTCCTAAGTGAGGAAGAGCGACTGGCCATGGAGCCGTTTGTACAGCAGAAGATAGAGGAGTCTCAGAAACGAATCCTGGTTGAGTGGGACCCAGTCGAGGCAAAGCAGCGTTTATCAGAGCTGTTGTTTGATTAACTGCCTGCCTTGGTGTCCCAAGAAAAGGCTGTGTTGTTCTACTCCATGCTTTGGGTAATAATCCAATATTTTCTGTGTCTGCTTGCCAGAATGGTCTAATACTAAGAACGGCGAAAGTAGTATCATGCTTGACAGACGAGGGCATCAGTTGTACACTGCCAGACTTGCTCGCAAGCAGAGCTGATGGCTGCAGCTGTTCGAGCAGCGCTTAGTGGCAAGCAAGAAAGGAATAGGTCTTGGAGCTGAACCTTCCGTAAATTCTCTAGAAGTCTGCTCGAAATGACAAAAATCAGACAGACAGCACAGAAAGTCAGGTGGACTACACCTCTTAGCGACAGAACGAAAAAGGAGAAAAGAAACCTTCACTCAGAAATACGAGTTGAGATCCTTCTCTTGTATTTTACAATCGTACAAATGCTACATGGACTCCCATTTTCCAGCCTGACCATGCCATGCATTACCAAATATACACTCTATGCAGCTCTTGCAACATCTTGTAGCCAAAAAAAAATACATCGAAGAAGCTTAGTTCTATAACACAAAAGTCAAGGGAATCATTAGTCTACTTCTTGTGTCTATCGGCCTGCGCCTTGTCGTGCGCGGCAATCAATTCTTTCCTGGGAGGTGTTAGTGCTGAAACGAGGGTTAAAGATGGCGACTTACTGTAATTGACCAGGAGCCGGAGCGTAATGACTGAACTCCATGCCAAACTCTCCCTTGCCTTGAGTGGCGGCTCTCAACTGAGAGCTGAAGCCAAACATAGCATTCAAACTGCAATCCGCCAACAAAGTAAAGTCCTCGGGACCAATCTCAGTATCGTTAATGATGGCGTTCCTCTTATTCAACAAGCCAACGATGTTTCCTTGGAACTCATTGGGTGCTGTGATTGTAGTCTTCATGAGAGGTTCCAGAACCTGCGGCTTTGCTGTCTTGAAAGCCTTGCGGAAAGCCTGCTGGGTTGCGTTCTTGAATGCCATTTCTGACGAATCAGTCATATGGGTAGCACCGTCATTGACAACCATCAAAGTTCCTAGAACAGGGTGTCCGATGAGAGGACCCTTGTCACAAGATGCCATGAATCCCTTTTCGCATGCGAATAAGAACTTCTCGGAAATGGAACCACCAGTAACTTCTTCTCTGAATTTGGATGGCGCATATCCATTCTCGCCCAGTTCCAGAGGCTCCATGTATCCAACGACACGTGCGAAATCACCAGCACCTCCAGTTTGCTTCTTCAAGGTGTGGTCAAACTTGACGGGTTCGGTGATTGTTTCCCGGTAGGCGACCTGAGGCTTTCCAGTCTCAACCTCAACCTTATACTCTCGGCGCATGCGCTCGACGTAAATGTCAAGATGTAATTCTCCCATTCCTGAAATGATGGTCTCTTGACTTTCCGCATCAACGTGGACTCTGAAAGTGGGATCCTCACGCTGGAAACGACTCATGGCTTTACTGAAGTTGCTGGTATCCTTGGTGGTCTTTGGCTTGATGGACAGAGAGATGACAGGATCCGGGACGAACATAGAGGTCATTGAATATGGGAGCGTGCCATCGGTGAAAGTATCACCAGAGGCACAGTCGACACCAAACACAGCGCAGATTTCTCCGGCACCGATTTCTGGCACTTCCTCCATATCGTTGGAGTGCATACGGACGATTCTAGGAACCTTTACTCGTTTGTCTGTCCTGGCGTTGAAGACATTCATTCCCTTCTTCAAAGTTCCTTGGTAGACTCGGATATAAGTCAACTGACCATAATTACTTTCTTCGAGCTTGAAAGCCAGGCCAACAAAAGGTAGCGAGTTGTAGGAAACCAACTTGACTGAAGCTTCCTCTCTCCGCTTATCCAGAGCCAAATTCTCGACTTCAGCGGGATTTGGTAGATAGTCGCAGACAGCGTCCAACATGGGCTGAACAGATTTGTCGGCCAATGCACTTCCCATCAGAACAGGTGTAAACTTCAGAGCAATGGTAGCTCTCCTAATCGCAGCCTTCAGTTGCTCCTGAGTTGGGGTCTTTTCATCCAGGAAAATCTCGGCAATCTCATCGTCGACATCGGCGAGCGTTTCGATAAGTACTAGGCGTTTTTCCTTGGCCAGGGCTAGGACGTCCTCGGGGATTACGTCTGTCTCTCTGATAATTTCTCCCTTTGGTCCGTCGTTGTAAATGGCCTTCATTCTGATCAGGTCGACCACACCCTGAAAGGTATCTTCTCCACCAATAGGGACCTGTAGCGCTGCAGCTGGTATCCGGAGTTTTTGGTTGATTTGTTCAACGGCCTTGAAAGGATTCGCTCCCATTCTGTCCATCTTGTTGATAAAACTAACTCGAGGAACATTGTATCGTCGCATCTGTCTGTCGACCGTAATTGTTTGACTTTGGACTCCACTGACTGCGCAGAGAATCATGACTGCACCATCCAAAACTCGTAATGCTCGCTCGACCTCGATTGTGAAGTCGATATGGCCAGGGGTATCGATCAAATTGATGTGGTATTTCTCCTCCTTTCCATTTTCAACCTTCAACCAGTCGCAGAATGTCGCCGCAGATTGGATGGTGATTCCTTTCTCTCTTTCCAGTTCCATAGAATCCATCTTTGCCCCCACGGCATCTTTCCCTCGTACTTCGTGGATGGCATTGATTCGTCCGGTGTAAAATAGTACTCTCTCGGTAGCAGTTGTTTTGCCACTGTCGATATGCGCCTACATGGCTATCAGTCGATTGCCATGGTCTTACTCTTCCAAACATACCGCAATCCCAATATTCCTGATCCTCGCGAGTCTGCCCCTTTCCACTTGGTCCAGATTGTCGATGATTGTTTCTTGAGTGAGGGCCGCTGGGTCTGCGGCGGCTTGCTTTAATCTACATCAATGTCAGTACAGAAGCATTTCAAGGTCAACACTTCACAAGAGTATTGCGAGTATTGCGAGTATCTGCGTGCCCGGAGCATTTCACGGATATTAAAGAACTTACACTGCCTCTGCCGCACCTCCTCGAACAACTCTTGACTCGGAGAATAATCTCTGTCCTATTCCCTTCCCAACTGTTGGTCCTGCACCCAGACTTCGATTCGATGCATTTAAGCAGAGAAACCTCGGCCTGGAGGAACAACTTCTCAGAGAGGCGATGGAAGATTCTGCCACGGCCGCAGCTCGGACAGCTCTATGCGCCCTCATATTTGCTGAATCAATTGACGGAAATAAATAATCGGATCATGGACTTCAACACTTTTCGCGATGCTCCTTAACTTTTTTGATGGAAGTTCCCGCCCGGCAGCTAGTCTTGATTCGGTCTAGTCATTCTTGCCGTTCAAAGCTCTTTCTGAATTTCATTTTTAGAGTAAGTACAAAAAAGTAAGTAAGTAGTTCCTATGTTTTTATTTGTTCATTCCACGATATGAATCAGGTAGTTATTCTGATATTTTTGAGTATTTTTTGGGGGGAAGCGTTTGTAAACATCTGTGCAGGCAACATTTTGGTTCTTAGTACTATCATGTGATTACCCGTCACTTCAGAACGCGTCGCCTCAGCTGGGCAGCGAAATACCAGTTGGCAATATCAAGTGCAATAACCAGCATTGCGCAGATGGCTAGATCTGACGTCCAGTATCCGCGAGAAGGGGAGCATCGATTTATCACTTCAAGATGACGACCGAACCCCTTATTGAGCCAAAGCTCGTCAAGGAACATGATACCCTGAAGTACTCTCTACTGGGTCCATCATTGACAAAGTCGGGACAGGATAATGTAGATCAACAGAAGGTACGATCAACTGGAGATCCGAGTTCGAGACGTGAATGCATGCTGACCTCCAGGTTTCCGAGGTTATCTACAACGCGTCCAAAGGATCGAAATACTTCAACAATGAAGAGGCCCGAGACAAGAATCTCACGCAAAAGATTGAGCGCATTCTGGACAAGAAGAAACAGCTGGAGAAGCTCGACTTAGCATCAGACCGGAGGAAGGCAGACGATTATATCGCAGAGCTCGAGCTCTCGAGGGACTTATCGCAGGTTGTGGTACATATCGACTGCGATGCATTCTATGCAGCCGTGGAGGAACTCGACCGCCCCGAACTCAAAGACCTTCCATTCTCGGTTGGAAAGGGTGTTCTTACAACATGCAACTACCATGCGAGAAAATTTGGGTGCAGGAGCGGCATGGCCGGATTTGTGGCGAAGAAGCTCTGTCCGCAGCTCATTCAGATACCTTTGAATTTCGACAAGTACACAGCAAAGGCACAAGAGGTGCGCGAGATCATTGTTGACTACGATCCACGATTTGAGAGTGCCAGTATCGATGAGGCATATCTGAACATCACGGAATACTGTGAGAAGAATGATATCAGCCCAGAAGATGCGGTCGAGCAACTGCGGAAGGAGGTTCACGAGAAGACTAAGATCACAGTGAGTGCAGGAATCGCAGCAAACGCAAAGTTGGCCAAGATCTGTTCGAATATGAACAAACCCAATGGACAATTCAAGCTCCCAATCGACCGGAACTCTATCATGGCTTTCATGCGTGATCTTCCTACACGAAAGGTCAACGGCATTGGTCGGGTCTTCGAACGAGAGTTGGATGCTATCGGAGTGAAGACTTGCGGGGATATCTATGCATATCGGCAGTATCTCTCAAAGCTGTTTGGCGACAAAGCGTTTGCATTTCTGATGCAATGTTACCTAGGGTTAGGACGGACCAAAATCCAACCTGCCGAAGAATACGAGAGGAAGAGTGTTGGCACAGAAAGTACCTTTGGAGAGATGGGTAATCCAGTGGACCTGCGGAACAAGCTTCAGGCAACTGCCGAGGAACTGGAAAAGGATATGCTGCGAACCCAATTCAAAGGCCACACTCTTTGCTTGAAAGTCAAGTTGCATACATATGAGGTTTTCACAAGACAGACGATCCCACCGAAAGCAATATACCAGGCAGACGATCTATACAAGTACTCAGTTCCGATGTTGACAAAGCTGGAACAAGAGTTCCCTGGTATGAAGCTACGACTGATGGGTCTCAGATGCACACATTTGGTCAGTATGAAGAAACCGGATACGATGGCATTCTTTGGGTTCAAGAAGCGGTCGACCGATCCAGGTGACCCAGGAGACAGCCCTGTAAAGCGGAAAGCCGAAGCTCTCGAAGACGAGACGGAACGGTGGGAAGCTTGGCCCGATGAGTTACTCTTCGAAGACGCAGAGCGTCAAGAGCGTGAGGATGAGTTACAGGAACTAGAGACATTGAGTCAGGAGATTGCCAAACGGAGACATCATGGAAAGGAAATCGTTCCGAATCCGAAGAAAGAAGAAACCCCGGAAGAGGAGTGGTGGGATTGTCCTATCTGCATGCGGCCTCAAGCTGCCAGTGAGAAGGAATTCAACGAGCATATAGATCTATGTCTTTCAAGACAGACGATTCGAGACGCTGTGCAGGAGACAGCTGAGAGTCATTGTAGGGAGTCTACACCCGCGCCAAAGAAGGTAAAACTCAGTAATGAAAAGGGAAAAGCTAGTAAGCAAGGAGACCTCAAACAGCGGCGTCTGAATTTTGGATGACCTAGCATGGATGGCGTTCTGGAGTAAAAATCTACCACTTCAGAATAGAGCATGTAGACCACAAGGAATGGAAATCGAGAATCAAATTTGTAATTCCTCCCATCCATAAAACTGTGCCTAGAGGTATCGTATCATCGCATCATTCCATTCATCAACTTGTCAGGAGCTGCGTCCCATGCCCACCAATTTTCCATTCCCGAAGCAACATTTGTACACCCTATCACCCTGAAATTCCCAGTCAAGCTCCACCCTCACGCTTAGCATATTCTTCCTCGATGTTCTCCTCATACAACTTATCTGCAGCAGCCGAGTCAATCGCAGTCGGATCTTCGGTCAGGATACCCTCCTTGAGCAGCTGTTCCGGCTTTGGGCGATGTAGGATCTTCTCATTCAAGCTATCGGCCCGCATGTGTTTTTCAAGTTCGCGTTGCTGGCCAACGATTGCTGGGGCGGCGGTCGAGTCAGGCAGGATATTGCCTGTGATTTCGGTCAGTAAACAATGTCGCAAGTATAGCTACAGTGTTGGGTAGGTATACGCTCAACTAAATCCTCACGCTGTGGACGCCTCTCGAGACCTTTCTTCAAGCTATCCGTCGCACGTTGACGTTCGAGATCGTGGGCTGCACTCTGGAGAGCTCTATTTACCCCGCATTGTCAGCTTGCGCCTGAATAGCACATCGCAAAACAAACCTGTTACTTCGGAACTGTCGTTGGAAAGGTGAATTTGACTTACGGTGCAGCAGTAGTATCAAGCAATATATGTCTATCCTTCAACTCCTGCGGATCAGGACGGTGTTGAAGGTGTTTCTCGAGAGAGTTCTGGCGCAGGTGGGAGCTTGGGCGGACGGGAGAGATGGGACTCTCGTCGATGACTGCGCTGCGGTCGGATTCAGCCATGATTGTGGTACTTGGTTTGAGTTTAAATGTTCTGGATTTGGTAAACAGTTTTGGAGAGAGTTACGGAGTCGATATAGAAGGGTGAGTTGTTTGGAAAGCTGGACAGGTTTATGGTTCACGAGCTCCTGTTCCCCACAGCAACGCGCCTGCCCCCCTTGCCGGCAGCTTCGTCATAGGCCTCGCTTAGTGGACATCCCCTCCCCATTTCTTTGACCGGGGTTGGTGGAACCAAAACAAAGATTCCCGATGTGGGTGGAGATGCTCTCTATTAAATTTCAAACGCGGTGATTGGGTCAGGTTCGATATATGTTAGATGATGACATCGATGTTAACGGCGTTATTGAGGTCTGCAATACTTCTTTTCTGGTTTACTGTCCGGACAGGTATCTGCTGGACGCTTACAGATTCTTTGTCTAGCTTACGTCTATCTGGGTTACGGAAACCCCGAATTCAATAAACGAGGGTCCTTACAATAGCTCGTAGGTCTTTTGTTAAACAAAAAGATTCCGTTCTTAGCCGGATCGGTCCAAATATCCAAGCATCCTAGGTGTCATGAGGTGGTGAATGCCCGAAGTACATGCTAAGACATCCAAATCAGCCACAGAATCATCAAAAAGGGCCCATAAATGCCTCTTGTTATGTATCTTATATATCTTACAGTCTCGTAGAGCTTCAATTCATTTACATGTTCCGTCCCAGGCGCTATGTATCTCAGTTCCACCGGGGAGGAAGAGAAAACAAGGACTTAGGTCCTACAGTAGGATTACCTTTCTCGATTGTGAATATGCAGAGTCCCTTAATTTGCCCCTTGACTTGTCCCTTGTGATTCACGGAAATATACTGTCCTACACTCATTTATCACCTCTAACAGCAGCCTCGGCGCTTCCTGTCTACGCACTCCTTTACTTTCCCACACCAAACCAAGCCACAACCCAAACACAGCATCAAAATGTTCCCCTCCTCTGTCCTCTACGTCTACAACGAACAAAATAGACTCACAATCCTCCATCCACCACCCAGAAGCTCAAGATACCTCCTTCAACAACGCCCACCCCCTCCTCAAACAACTCAACCCGACATATCCATACTCGACCTGAACTGTGCTGATCCATACACATTCTTCCAGTCAGGAAACCCCGGAAGCAAGACCATTGATAACTGGCTGGACGACTTGATCAGAGGGGGTTGTCCACCTTTTGGTAACCAGGACGAGGTTCCCGTTGGTTGGTTTCCTCCTCCTCCGTGGTTGGTTGCGAGGGAGGTTGAGAGCCGGGAAGTCAATGGTCTGAAGGAGTTTGGTGGTCAATGGACTATGGAGTTTTCGGGGCGATATCGCGGGCAGCTTTAGAGGGGTAGCTTAAGACTAGGGATGATCGATCCAACATGAATGAAAAATCGTTAGGCACTGATTAAATGCGGTGAAAGCGGGACTTTCTCTATGAGATCTAGCGCAAGAATGAAAAGAGAACAACTGCTTATCAGATCTATAGACGCAAGTCTCAACGTTAAGTTTCAACTAATATATTTTGATATACTTGATAACATGTCCGGATGTTCCGTCCCATTTCGCTCGGTGTGAGTTTCAAAAAGCAAAAAAGGAAAGTATGCTTTAGCTCTCGCTACCAAGGACCTGAGATAAGGAGAAGGATGCAATGTACTTACTTGGCTGAAAGAGCAGAATAACTGTAAATAGCGAATCGAATAGTCCGATTCGCTGAGTGAGCACACTTTGACGATTGACTGACAAACTTGATTAGTGGTCCGAACATGAAAGGCGCTGTCCAGAGCCGCTAGCGAGGATGTCGAGTATCGTTGGTAGAACCGTGAGGTTGACCCTGGGTGCTGTTAGACTGAGTTCTAAATAATGGACGTTAGTCAGCTGAGCTAAAGCAAGAACTCTTAGGCTAGAAGACTTTATTTTGGTTCAAGTATTAGAGCGCGGATTGTTTCAAAACGACGCCGAAGTACTACCTTCAAAACGAGATAATTCGCATAGAGGCTGGCTTGTATTATTAGTCAAATCAGGTGGTTTCAATTCGCTTCAAGGGACTACAGCACACATAAGCGGGGGGGAAACAATCTCAGGAAGCAGAGAGAGAGAAATATGCCAAAAAAGATAGAAGACACTCAAGCTCAAGCTGCACCGAACCCATTAAACAGGGGGAGAGGGGGATACTCACTTGAAAGAAAGGGCTGAATGAGTGTAAAGTGACGGGGTGTTAACCCGTCGAGTGAAGCACACACTTTGACGACAGATCACGGATATCACAAAGAGAGGTACACGAATGCATCTCACAGAGCTGAAGATTTTCAACTATCTTCCTCTAAGGGGGACTGCTGAGGAAGACGCTGGATAATATGATGTGTCGCTGCAAACCGAGATGGTGAGCCTGGATGTAGTTAGTATATGTCGAAAACTAGCTGTGCAGTTCCGCAACAACTGAGCTAGAGTACTTCATTATCGGAAGAGAACAGCTTATTCCGTTATGTAGCTACGTTTCTGAAAGGGACAATTATCGTAGAATGAATTCCTGAAGCGACGCCGAGGTTTTCACAGTATGTGAATACCGAACTTTGAAGAAAGCTGTCCACAAGGAATTCATTTAAGCACAAGTTAGCAAAGATACTTAGAAAAGGGCTCGGTGCGGATTAGAGGAAGATCCATTGACATGACACCCCTATTTTGAGGAGCTTGGCGAAAGGAGGACTAAAGAGAGGAGAGGCAGCGATGTTAAAAATGCGCCTTTGACATCCTTTACCTAAATACTTTGTGATTAAAACATCAATACATAACTTCAGACAGTTGTAGCCATCTCTTAATAGTATCAGGAATGCAATGAATCTAGCATGGTTTCGTAAGATATTATTAAGATAGTCATATAAATACAACCAATAACTTGCTCAGGTACTACTATTATAGGTGGTGAGCATAAATGGCATTCTCGGCGATTAAAAAGAGAACGATTTGAGAAAATCAATAGAAATTCAACTTTAAGCTAGACGTAAGTTTCGAACAAGAATATCACGGCAAAATGGTTAATTACTGGGTCGTAAACAAAAAATCAAAATCTCAAAAAAAGAATTTACTTAAGCTCAAGCCGCCTCAGATATTCAGGAGTAGGAATTGACGGAAGGATACTTACAAGTCGAAACCCGCCGAAAACGCCGGAAATCTGAAGAAGAACGCCTGCTCGCGAAACTAAGGAAGAACCTAAACACTATTCTCCCGAAAACTGAACACTGAACAGCGCGGAATGCGTACTAAAAACGATCGTAACAACTCGCGCTAGAAGCTACCGAGCTTGGTAGATGCAATTATGCATGGCCGGGATCTGAAATACCCAACAGTGCCCCGTTGAGAGCCCCCGAGGGAGATGCCTATCGACTAGGTGGGAGGTGTGTGATGCTGCTTTTCCAAACCACTAGACGCCTAGTTGCTGTTATATATGTACGTATCGAAGATTGAAGCTGGTTTCAATCCTCGACAGCTGGGCTAAAGCGTTTTGATTGGGATGGAAGTGTTTATTGAGCTATATGACTGCGCGATTGAGGTCCGGTTTTCGGAAAGAGGTTCTACCCTCTTCTCTTTTCGCTTAAGCAGACCCACTTGTGTATTCGAAGTAAACATGTTAGTGGAACATGTCGAATAGACAGCGGCGCATCGAGACTTTCAAGGTTGATATGATTAATCGCTATTATGCTCTGGTGCGCTGTTTCTAGAGTCCAAACAAAAGTCTACGCTCATTTAACTTCGCTTGCAGAGCCGCTCGTCTTGAAAATCAATACCTTTCCTGACGCAATTGTCTTACTCTCCGGTGCTCAGGCCTCGGCAGCGAAGCATCACAGATCGAACAGAGAAAGTCAGAAGAAACGGTAGGGAGGAAATCCCGCCACAATTGATCGATGTCTTCCCAATCTTCATCGTCACATATCATCAAGACATGATGCCAATCCTCTGGCGTCATCTTCTGCCTCGCATGCCACGGAGAGGCTTTGCGATTTCCGTCCTCTTGAATTTGCTTCTGCGATGGGGAGAGTGGTGAGAAGCCGGTCAGCTGTACCGGTGCCTGATGTTGCTCATGACCGGTGAAAGTAATGCAATCGAGCGGGACATTTCGTTCGAGCTTACTTCGTAGTATAGCTATCTCAGACATCAGTTGTGTCCTCTCTTGAGTATTCCACGTGCTTACATTTCAGCTTCTTTATGCCGAATGAACCAAATGGTAGTTCGGCAATATAACTCTGGCTGCCAGGCATATATCCGGAAAGGTAGTGCACGCCAGTTACCATGAACCTCGAGCCATCGCGTTTCGTGATCAACTCTCTACATGGTCCAGATATTACCTCTAGGGCTGGGTTTTCGGCACTTAAGTCTTTTCCCAGGGGCTCGGGGTCTAAAACTGGATCAGATTTGTGTGGCAGATCCTCAGAACGCTCTAAGTCCCCCGGATGGATCTCTTCGGTTTTGTCCGAAGAGGACGTGTCTGCTTTCCTAGCTAGGATGTCATTCTGTGACGTCTGTTCAGGCGATGCAACCAAGTCCATCAGCCCGCTAAACATACCGGTCAATGCCTGTCGACGTGCTTCGTAGTCTTCTATCTGGGCCGGAATATTGAAGACAATTTCGTCCAGGTCCTGGTTTACGATTGGATGCGTTGGAGGTTCCTCACTTCGAGCTCCACTGGTGACTTTCCGAACCCTTTCTACATGGCTTCCATTCGTGTGTTCTGTGTATGTGATGTGGGATTCCCACTGGCCAGGTTGATCAGTCGAGCGTTGCCCGGGTTCCAGGCTTGGCTCAGGACATTCGATCTGAAGCCTGCCGAAATCATCGAGCATGTCATCGAAATGCCACTGTGCGGTGAGGCTGGAACCAAACTTGCTCGAAGCCGCATCTGGCCCTGATACCTGTTGCTGTACCCCCTTGTCTACCAACGGAGGAGACATGCAGTGCAGACTTTGCGGCGGCAGTCGACCTTCTTCGAAGGATGCCATTTCGATATAAGACTGATGAGGGCAGATGTAAAGTGATACACGCTGAGCAGGATAACGAGCGTTGGGTAGGGAGTGTCGGAATAACGAATGTTATTGGCTATTTAAAGGAAAATATGTGGCCGAGAGTGTACATAACATGCCGCTGCGTAGCGCCTTCCTTGAAAGATGACATGGCATCCAGGAGGTCTGGGCTTGCAGTTGCCGCCGAGCACAAAACAAGAAATCACAACCAGAGACTCAACTGTGAAGTTAGATATTTGAATTAGTATCAACTAATATGCTATTATATACAAACAGACCAGAGCCGAACCCAGATACATGTCCAGAATGTCCAAGACTCGCAGAAGATCAAACCCGCTCTCATAAATTTTTAATCACAAACTTTTTCCGCAGCTGCGCTCCGTACTTCATCAAAGCCCAAGCTACAGGTATCAATGCGAGAGCCACAAAAGCAAGCAGACTGTTCCCCCATCCAAGGCCGAGCCTGTTGTACATCGTCTGTCCGGCGAGGGGTAATACGGCGCCCATGATGCTACGAATGACCGTATTCGCTGCCAGAGCTGAGGCGGCAAACATGCCGAATGCATCAATAAGGTACAATGAGATTCCCATGAACACGGCCATATTTCCAATGCCGATGAGCACAGTAGCTAGAATAGGCACCATCCAATGGACATGGTAATGTGTCGTCCAGCCGTAGATGAAGAGCCCAACAGGTATAAGGGCATAGGTGGGAATGACCATCTGTAGACGTATTTCCGGTTCTGGGGGTGTGACTTGCCCTCCAGCACCCTCGTCACCAGAAGCAGCGGCAGCTTCTTGAGCAGCTATTCGTCTTTTGAACATTCGATCTGTTGACCAAGCAAAGAAAGCGACTCCGATAACAGATCCTATTCCCAATCCCATGAAGGTGAGGCCAACGGAGCCGGTTGAAAATCCATAAACCTCCTCAAAAACAGGTGTAAATGTTGTGAAGAGTAAGTAAAGGTACCCGTAAACTACACCAACATATACAGCAGTGATGAGTACAACGGGAGAGAAAGCGAGCATCTTTGTGGGGCGAATAATGGATCGAATAAAAAAATCCTTGGGAGATAGTCCAGCATCCAACCTAGAACGTAATAACATATTGCCGGTTGATTTTCGAAGCCTGTTAGTCTTTTTGCGTAGGATTGTTGCAGCGTATGTCTCTCGAAGGATGATCAAGCTGAGAATTCCAAAGACACCACTGAGTATGCTGAGGACCCAAAAGACCCATCGCCAGCCTTTTGCTTGACTCAAGTACCCTCCTGCTACCGGTCCAACTGAGGGGCTTGATTAGGACATGCCACAAATCTCGAATGATATTTGATGACTTACTTATAGGACCTATAATTGGACCCATCACGAATCCCGACATGGCTCTTCCTCTCTTATCCGCAGTGACCAAATCCGATATAGTTCCTCCTCCATTGGTTAAGGGAGCACTTCCAAACACACCAGCCATAAAGCGAAATCCAATGAGCATCGGCAGACTCGTAGCAAGGGCACAAGCGATGTTGAAAGCTAGAAATGCGAAATTGCAAGCATGGTAAATAGGCAACCGACCGTATACCTCACTCAGAGGAGCAAAAAACAAAGGCCCGACAGCAAATCCCAGGACGTAGACCGAGACAACGAAACTGGCTAAGAGGACATCGTCGCTCTCGAATTCGACCATCAGCTCTGGTACACCCGGCGCAAACATTGACGAAGCAAGAGGGGTGACGAAACAGATGGCAGATATCAAGGTAACATTCCAGATCTTCAACCAGCGGCCGAAGTTCATTGGGTTCAGAGGATCATTGGGTCCGTCCCACCACACGATATTGGGATCACGTCCTGCTCCTGACGTCTTCCTTTTGGCCTTCTCACCATCATGATTTGTGCTATCGACATTCCTATTCTCTCGACTCCTTTTGGCCTTCTCACCATCATGATTTGTGCTATCGACATTCCTATTCTCTCGACTCCTTTCGGTACGCAATGAAGATTTGCGGTGTGTTGTTGCCGCCTGTTTCTTTTGCTTCACCTCTGCGCGCACATCCGGCACATTGGAGGGGGCATCTGCATTGTGACCTTCATACGCGGCTAGGGTCTCCTCCTCGAGGTCGGACGGCTTGTGATGTGTCTTGGAAACTGGTGCTTTGTGCTGCTCTTCGTGGCCACTTGTACCCTCATCGTCGTGTCTCGACTCGACTTCGGTCGTCGACGAAGCGGCCATCCGAACAACTACCGGCTACCTGCCGCCATCCTCGGATCAGCAAGTATTCCCGTCATATCGAACTGGTCCCGTATGACATGTATAAGGTGGTGCTACAGGATGAGGTTTCGCATAGACTGGTGAAGGGCTGGATGGATGTCTGGATGTAAGAGCTGAGGTGACAGGACTGGGCACTCACTCACTTGGATTGATCCGCGCAACCGGTAAACGCTAAAATATGTAACTGTACTGTAGGTACAGTCGGCGTTGAAGGAAGGGGAAGGGGAAGCGGCAAAAGCTGCAATAGCCCGATAGATCAGACCTCCAAAGACCTAAGCAGCACAATGGATTGGATTCGGCACCGAGTGTAGCAGCAGCAGGCACAAGCACAGGTAGAACTGGGCTTCAGCCCCGGGAATGGGGGGGATTGGCGATGGGAAGCTCTTCATGGTTTGTTCGCGCGAAGCTTCGGCAATAGAAAGAAATACCAGAGGACGGACTACCCTCGCTACCAACCAGCCTACCTCCCCTGCTCCCCTACCTCCCTCCCAAGCCCTCCGCCACGATATCCCAAAAGCATAATTCGCCCATAACTCAGTAACTTGCGCAGGCTTGGCGCCGTTTGCATAATATGTTGCACAAAGAAACAGGCCATCCCATATCTGGTTGGTGCTGCTGGTTAGGTAAGAGAGGCAGGGGCTTGTTTCCACCAATCAAGGAGGAGAAGGGCGATTGGCGTGAAGACCATGTGGACGAGGCGGGGGATGTCATTTGACGTCGAGAGTCCATGGCGGGCAGTCTGGGTCTTTTCTTTCCATTTCTTTCTCGCTTTCAACATTGGTTGTTACAGTATCAACATCGTGTTCGATAACAAGACGAGAGTGAGCACTTGACTGACATATGACTGTTTTGACTGGATTCCCTACACCATTTCACAAGAGCCTGGCTGTCAAGTGGCGCGACTCTTCCTTCAGGAGCACCCAAGCGCGAGAGTCTTGGTGGGCTTGATGCCAATGCCGTGCTGCAGGCAGGAAATGTCACCACGGGAGTTGAAGTGCAAAAACAATATCGTGTGGTGCAGTAGTATGTGGTCGTTGCTTCATGCTCATCTCATACACTCAAGCAATTGTCCATTTCTTTAGTGAGAGCTTTGGGCTGTTTGGGCTGTCAATTTGTAACGAATAAGCTAACTGTCCTATGATCTTACCTTCCCACTCTCGCTGATTGCTTACTGTATTACTCCCGCCCCATGTCGCGTCTTCACAAGGCAGGCTTCCCGAAAGTACACATGACGAGAAGTTCGCTCCGTTCTTTTTTCAAGGAAAGACGGCCATGTTGTGGTAAGAGAAGGATTTATATGCGAGATGCAGTGCTTGGCGAGTCGCCTCGCTCCTATGTGCTCGCATCGAACATCCAATCGGGTGGGTCAGATCTTGTAACGCCTCATATTTTATATCTTCCGGATTATGGTTGTAATCCATTTTCAACATGGGATTCCGATATAAAATCTCAACAATGCCGTTCATGAAAGTGCAGCATTTGTTTCCCATCCGCGGCAAGTCATGTCGGAACCTTTGCATGTCATCATCATCGGCGCTGGCATCACAGGTGTACTCATTGCACAGGGTCTCAAAGCAGCAAGTTACTTTCTTAATCCCTTGAGGCAGAAAATTACAAGGATTGACATCTAGAAAGGCCGACATCAAATACACCATCTTCGACGAAGAATCAGCTCCCGACATCCGCAAACGAGAATGGACATTAAATCTCCATTCAGCCAGTTCAGATCTCAGGAAACTCCTAACACCCGACTTATATCTACGTCTCCGAGAGGCTTACACCGATCCGAACCACATTTGGAAGGACCTGGAGTACACACCATGGTATAACTCCATGACTGGCGAAATCATTCACCGCGTTCCTAGGACGGATACAATCAACATCTCACGTCGACGGATGAGAAAGCTTTGTAGCGAGGGCATTGAAGTCAATTACGGGAAAAGCCTTTCGGAAATTTCTTATGATGAAGATAAAGTCACAGCTTATTTTGCTGATGGGTCAAATTTACAAGGCGATTTATTGATTGGAGCCGATGGAGTGAGGTCCGTTGTAAGAGAGAAGTTACTAGGTGTTGAAAAGGCAAAGGTAATACCTTGCCATGAGAACTTCACAACTGCCATTGCGAGGTATGATGATGCCGAGACGGCATTGCGAGTAAGAAGTGGTGATTGGGAGGCTTGCATTGGGTATCACCCAGATGGAATGTGCAATATGGTCGCCAGTATGTTCACAGTCCACCTTCAAGGACAACACTGAATTTGCACAGTCTCAAATGTGCCTGACCCGGATGATCCGACAACCTGGGAATTCAACATTGCGAATTCGGCTCTTGGCGACTCACCTCTGGGCTTGGACAACGCAGCTCTCTTGCAAAATGTGAGGCGCAGGTGCGAGGGCATGGCAGAGCCGTTCAGAAGTTCTTTCACAGATCTTCCTGACTCCACGAAAGTCTTCACTGATAAACTGTACTATTGGATCCCGGTGCCTTGGGACAATCATGGGGGAAAGGTAACACTGGCTGGCGATGCTGCTCACCCTATGCCTCCATGTACACATCCCTCATCTCCCTACTAGTTGCAATACGAAACTAACACTATTCAGTTCGTGGCCAGGGACTTGGTCAGAGCATACGCGATGCAGCTAATCTGGTGGGACACCTCAAGAAGCTTTCTTCGTCCGGGGAAGGAAGCATTTCTGCCGTCATTAGCGAATATGAAGAGGAGATGATCGAGCGGGGTGTGCAGGAGGTAGAACTATCCCTCACAGCAATGAGAATAGGTCATGATTGGAACAAGCTAATGGACCATCCCACAATCAAGCTAGCAGGAAAGAAGATATCGGATCTGAAGAACGGAAGTTGAGTGGTGATATCCTCCTTCATAGCAATTCATCCGGTAGTAAAATCTATCGATGTCGACAAAGAAGTTCTTCTCAGAAAGAGTTCTAATACTTAAATTCTACCTACCAAATCCTTCTCATTGTTGCCAAAACCCAAATTTACTGTCTTCCATATTTCTATCTATCAACGCCTCAAAGTGGTCCAAACGCTATGTAAATCACCCCAATCATACATTCCCCTTTGTATCAGCATACAACTTCCGAATCATCTCCACAAACTTCAAAACATCAGCCCGATACCAAGGCATAGCGTGGTGATACGCAATATCCCAAACAGTCGCCGTGCTCTGATCGTAATAAGCCTCCAACTGCTTCTTCCCATTCTCATAATTGAGATCCTTCGTCCCATGAAGATGAAGCGTCGGAATCGTAATCAGATCCTCCGACAGCGAAGCTACAACATCGTCAGCCAACTCATGCTCTCCATCACGTGGAGAAACGTACCATGCACAACATCCGACACCATCGGTGCCGAAGCACCCATACACAAAATCCCAAACTTAAAATCAAGATCGCCCTCCGCCCTCGGCAAACCCATCTTCTTCCTCCTCTGCTGATCCAGTAGAATCCCACCCACAACCCTCGTCCCCTGACTAAACCCCATAACACCTACCCACTCGCCCTCACCCCCTTCTTCCGCAATCAACCTCAGCGCTCTCTCGACACCTCCCTCGCCCTTCCCATCCTCATCCCTCCCATCACCGCGTTCTATACCCTCCTTGGATCTCGCGAACCAGGCCCGATAAGGCCCGTACTTCTCGTAGGTGAAGATAGGCAGGACGCCGGGTCCGGCATCACGCTCGAATGGAGCGTCGAAGAAAACGAATGAGAAGGTGTTGGAGAGGAGTTTGATTAGTTGTTCGCTCTGCACGTTGAAGATTGAGGCGGTGCTGCCGCCGCCATGGAAGCAGGCGATCCGAGGGAGTGGTTCCTCGAGGAAAGACATCAAATTCGGTTGTCTGACTTGACCGGCTGGTTGTAGTGCACGGAAGTGGTAGGACGAAATCTCAAGAAACGGTTGCGCGGGTGAGGTATATAACCGTGGTACAGATATTTAGAACGGAATCATATATATAGATAGAAGGTATGAAGGGAATGAGAGATAGAGAGCTGAGATCTGTTCCAATCGTATGACATCTGCGCTTCACGTGATAACTAGTGGGGGAACCTGACTCGATGTCCGAAAGCTGACGCTCGGTAGCCCAAACAGCACAACCTTCTTCTTTATCTCTTATCTAGCTGCTCGGGATTGACTTGCCATTCTAGTGCTTTGGCAATGAGCTCTCTATCGGAGGAATGGGTGGCCGATATTGATAGCCTTGTGAAATCAGAAGAACCTGCGATTTCCTCTAAGCTGGAGTATTTATTGTTAATATAAGTTAGATAAGAACGCACTTTAGCTATTTTTAGACATGCCGCTGTTTTATTTATAACTCGTGAAGTCTGTAGAGTCGAGAAATAAAGTATTATTTAAGTTCGAATTTAGTGTTCTCGCTGATAAAATCGGCTACCCATTTCTCCGATGGAGAGAATGAGTACCAATCGTTTAAGGATTTTGAAAATACGATGTTGAGAAATTCAGGTCCACAACCTCTTGACTGCTCGGGAGAAGGCTTCGGAGCTCCACTTTTAGACACTTATTAGCCAAGTTATCAATTGAAGCCCAGGAGGATAAAGGCTTCAAGCCGTAATCAGATTTTATTCTGCATACCTCCTTCCGATAGAGCAGGGTAGTCTCCACCACTTTGGAGCCGTGTGGGTGGTGTGATTTCCTGGTTAGATTTCATAGGGTCTGTTGCTAGCAAGTTTGGACCACAGCTGAAGTAAGAGACACTAGTAGGTTGTCCTTGAGCTTGCTGTCTAACGATTTGCGGAATTTAAAGCTCTCATCCTATCTATGCTTCTCACAATCCCCCCTGCAATGCCCTCCCCGTACCAAAAAGTTACTTCTCAAAGCTTCGCAGCTTTCAGTATTAGAGCTTTCAATTTGCCCAGCTGACTGAAACACGCAGTCATGCAAATCTGCTCTACGATGATTTCTTTCAATTCTGATCACTCCTCGGCTGCTAGAGCTTGAATAGAGGAAGCTTTCGCGTTGCTGAATCAATACCTCGGGACCAATTTCATTGAGAATCTCATGATTATAATTTCTATTATGTTTCTTCCCAAAATATGGATAATATAGGACCTCCACATTGAATTTTGTTCAACTGCGCTCAGGAGAAAGTACATGTGTCCAAAGCTCGTGGCCAGACGCCAAGAATTCATTTCACAAAACTCGCTGACTGAAGGCCTCAAGAGAAAAAACCAAAAAAAGACAGTTCAAACAAGAATGGTCTATAATCACCCCTTTTCCTCATTTTCTTCCATTTTCCTACCTATATAAGGCTCATATATTGAATGGGATTGTACCGGGTTCTGCCTCTCGCAATTCGGGTCTGAGATAAGCAAAAGTCCACTCCACTCTTATCTGCACATTAATAAATGAACTTTTTCTATTCATTGCGAACATCATTGCGAACATCATTTCGAAGACATAACCATGGACAATTGGACTTCACAAGAATATGAACTTCAGCGCTTTCTACTATCGCAAAGGTTCCCTCCCGGTGAGATCCCACCAGACTTGTGCTCCTTCATAATCCCACCACTCTCAACTATCACCAGCCGAAGACGTCCGAGTCACCACTCTCCCCAAAGCACCTAAGCGAAGCGAGCACATAAACAAAAACACCTCTTTCGAACCCACTAAAAGTCAGGCTCAGAGCCCAGCTAGCCAAACACATTCTCATCATTGTCACTAACAAACACCCAACAGCACCACACCACCTAGATTCTCGTTTGAATCTCTCCCCCCTCTTTCATGCACCATCACACTCACTCACTCACTCACCCCAACTGCACCGCACCATTGAGGACATCTACTGCATTTACCACCCAGCCATACATAATTACATCTGCTACCTTCGGCCAGCGGTGGCGCGGCAGCGAGACAAATGTCTCCTGCTGGGTCACATGCGCGTTCGTAAACCCTTGTGTGTCTGCGAAAATTCTCACGACACTGTGAGTCCCCCGTTTCCTTACTCCTTGATACGATGTGAAGTGAGGTGAAGGAGGGTTCTTGACGGCTCGTCTTAGCCTGGGCTTGACAATTCTTTTTCTCCTTAAATTTTTTGGCTTTCTTTACTTTCAGATATATTGCTTCTTTCCTTGTATCAAAGGTTAGCCGTAGATTTATTCTCATTCATAATATACTCAATGTGGCTGGACGTGAAGCGCACACGACCGTTTTGTTTTCTTGAACCTCTCAGCCTCACCCTGGCTGAAAACACTACACAAACTCACCTTTATATAAACCAAAACAACCACCCCCACTACCTGCCACCCCTCCAAAAAAAAAAACATAAAGGACCCCAACCCAACCACGCAATGGAACGGCCAAGTATAAATTACATCAGCGATAAGTCCCCAGCCGAACCCCCCCCCCCCCCCCCCCCCCCCCGAAAGCCTCGAGAGAGGAAGCGCGACTTCAGACCCCCGACCCCCTTTGTTCAATTAATGGGGCTTGGATTTGTGTGAGGTTATTTGGGGGTCTTTGGTTTCGTAAGGACCCTTCCCTCCTCCCCCTCCCTTTTCCTCTATGTCCTTTCTTCTATTAAGTTAGGCGAGGGGGAGTGTGTGTGAAAGAGAGAGATGTGAGAGTTGTTGACGCTCTGGGCTGAGCGTGAATCTTTCTTTTTTCTTTTCCTTTTTTGCTTATTACAGCTTTTCATTCTTGTTTTTGTTGTTTTTGTTTATTGAGAGGAGAGGAGTGTAAGCGAGGGGCGGGGACCCACATGCAAACGAAGCCGTAAACATTACATCATTTGACATCACCACCAAGCGGGACACGACGGAGGGAATCAATTGAGAGGCGCGGCTTGGATATCACTAATATTTCTCTACTCGGCTACAATCCACTCACAAGCTACCTCACTCACTCCCTATCAAATATGCTAATACAAATTCTCTTTCGCTCTTTCTTTCCACATCTGTCTATTTCCCCATCACTCCCCTCAACTCTCCCGAGTCACTAGTACACACAATCTACTTTGATACAATGCCAGCCGCCTTCATGAACTCGGCGTTCATTCGGGCCATCTCCTCTCTTGCTGCAATGTCTGCTGGGTCCTCAACTGGGGTGGGCTTAACCTGTTTTGGTGATGGGAGGGGCGAGGCGGGAGCTGGTACTTCGGTCTTAGCTGGCTCCTCAACCTTGGCTGGCTCCTCGGTCTCGGTCTCGACCTCTGGTGATGGGATTTCGGGCTCGGCTGACTGCTCCACAGTCTCTGGCTCTGGCTCTTGAACAACTGGTACGACTGGCTCTTCTACCACGGCTTTTGGCTCCTCTGCAGCTGGGGTATCTTCCTTCTCAATCACAGCTGGCTCAGGCGCTGCCTCCTCTTTGATTGGTTCGGGCTCAGCCTTCTCTTCCTCAACAGGGGCTGGATTCTCTTCGACGACGGCAGTCTTCTCCTCAACAACTGGATCCTCCACAACAGTCTCGGGGATGACTTCTTCCACAGGCTTAGCAGTTTCTTCCTCCGCGTGAGCAAGCTCAGGTTCAATTGGCTTCTCCACGTCAGGCTCGGCATCTTCAACCACTGGTGTCTCAACTGGAACGACCGCCTTCTCAACTGCAGCTTCCTTGACCTCTGGCTTTGCTTCCTTCTTGGCTGGAGCAAGTTTGGTGACGACTTTTTGCTCTACCTTCGCAGCGACCTTCGAAACTGGTCTAGGCGCGTGTCTCGCTGGCGATACATCCTTGTTCTTGCGAGTAGCAGGACTGCCTAGAGAAGTTGTATGCTTTGGTGGTCCATCTCTCGTAACTGGTCGCTTCACTGACTGCGATCTCTTCGGTGGTGTTGTTGGCTTCTCTGCCGTCTTTGATGCCGAAGATGTCGTTGGACGCATCATTCTAGCGAGGAACGATTCGTCTGCTGGCGCACTCGAAGGCAGACTCTGTCGTGAAGGCTGCTTCTTCAAGGTTCCGGGTGGGGGGCCAAGAGAAGGTCTGCTGCCTCCGCTCTTCAGGGTTGAAGGCTTGCGAGTCAATGTTGACTTAGTGGTTGTTGTACTTGCGCGGCTTGGAGAGCGGGTGTTGGCATGGTGTGCTTGTAGAGAATTATTGGTTTGCACATTTCCAGATGCGCGGCTAAGAGATTGTCTTGGAGGTGGTACAGCTCCTGTAGCTGTCTTTGATCCAGAGGAAGCGGTATGTGCGGTCAAGGAGGCTGGAAGCTTGACTGGTTTCGTTGGGGATTTGGGTCTCGGCTTGTGGAATCCAGTCTGTGGAGGCGATGCAGGAATTCTAGTCTTTGCCGCTGCACCTTGCACTGCTGTTGTAGCGGGTTTGCTTGCAGGCTTCGAGGTATGGCTCGGGGCCAAAGACGCTCTGCTTGACTTCTTCTCCACCTGCTTCTCCGGCTTCTTATCTGGGATCTTTGCAGGTAACTCCTTCGCTCGGCTCATACCAGGTGTGGTTGGAGTTTTTGGTAGTGGCTCTTTCGTCTTCTTCGGAGACACCTTTGGGGCTGTAGCTGTCTTTGCGGTAGATATAGGAGGTGGCTTTGACAGTGGCTTCTTCTCCACCGGCTTGCTCTTCTCAACAGGCTTAGCGACGGGTTTGCTTCCATTCGCGTGCCCATTTGCCCCCGTAGTTGTAGCCTTCTTCTCCTCCACCTTGGCCTTTGGCTTCACATGATCCTTTCTCTGGTCACTACCACTTGCCAACTTTGTATCTGACTCCAGCAGAGCATTCTCGGGTATCGTCTCCTTGATCTCAGAACTGTTCTTCCTAGCCTCTCTCTCTGTAGCAATCGACGTCTTCCTCTCAAGGGTTGCCATTGGATTCTCGTCCTCGTCGATACTGAAACTGGCCCTCCGCTTCTGCATGCTTGGTTCACCGCTGATATCCCTCTTCAATCCTATGCCTTGCTGTCCGCCACTTCCTACCACCGTCACAAAATTGGTTCGTACTTTCGAGAGTGGTCGTGGTGAGGTTCCGGTACTAGCACCCCCTAGAATACTCAGCAGATGTCCTGTCAGGTCTCGCCAGCGGCAGGGTGCAGAAGCTCACCTGTTGTTGATTCTCCTGGAGAACGTCCTCGATCTGGGGGACTCGAGTCTTTCTCGAACATGGCTCTGAGATTCCGGACGCCGCCCGACATTGTGCTAAAGCGGGTCGTAGATGAACTAAGGGAAAGGGGGTGGTTGTTCTTTCCTCGACAGGCAGGCAAGCAGGCGGGAGGGAGGGAGGGAGAGAGGATGCCAGCAAAAGAAATTACATCAGCTTTTCGAAGACCGAACCCAAGTCCTGTGGTAGAGTTCGAGATCAAGTCGGGCTTAGCAAGAATAGAAGAAGATATCCGATGTGTCCTGTTTGCGACTGACTGACTGACTGACCGACCGACTGACCGACTGACTGACCGACTAGTTTGTCTGAGATTAACACCGGGATGGAGTGCCAAACGGGTGGGCGAGTACGAGGGCGAGCGAGAGGGCCAGGGGGGTCAGGGCGTGAGTGAAAACACGCTGTTCACACAAGCCAGTGTGATACGCGACTCGGATAGAGACGGTTACGTGGGAGGTAAACAACAACGAACGCGGCTGCAGGCAAGTGAGAGAGGGTGCAACAAAAGAGGCGATGTGAAAGAAGAGGACGAAGAAGAAGAAGTAGACAATTCGTCCTGATGAGGACAGCAGTTGGCAGATCGTACACTCCACGTCTCAACCTCATATGATATGACGGCTTTTATTATCAAAGCTTGATCTTGGTCGTGTCTGGTCACTCTCGAGTGTGGGGAAAGGGAGAGGAAGCTCCTGGGAAGAATAGGGGTTGCCGTTGTGCACCGTTTGAACCAGGGGGGGAAGGGCACATTTGCCGAGATCCAGGCGTGCAGGGGCAGACAGGCAAGACGAGGCTCAAGAAAATTATAGACCGACATCGCAGTAGTCCTTTGTTCTTGTCCTGCATTCAACAACAACCAAAACACACACAATGGCAGCAAGAACTCTCCGCATAGGTATGACGACCTCCAATTGGCAATTCTAGACAAGTCTAACATACAACAGGCCTCATTCCCGGCGACGGAATTGGCAAAGAAGTCATCCCAGCCGGTCGACGAATCCTCGAAGCCCTGCCTGCCTCCCTCAAATTGAAATTCGAATTCGTCGACCTCGAGGCCGGGTTTGAGACCTTTGAGAAGACCGGTGCAGCTCTACCAGACAAGACCGTCGAGATCCTCAAGACCGAATGCGATGGTGCGCTCTTCGGTGCTGTCAGTTCACCCTCCAAGGCTGTCAAGGGCTACTCCTCCCCCATCGTCGCATTGCGCAAACGCCTCGACCTGTACGCGAACGTCCGACCGGTCAAGAGTGTCATGACGGCCAAGAACCCAATTGACATGGTCATTGTCCGCGAGAACACCGAGGATCTGTATGTCAAGGAGGAGAGGACCTTCGATGCCGCAGATGGAAGTGGGAAGGTTGCTGAGGCGATCAAGAGGATCTCCGAGAGAGCGTCGTACCGAATTGCTACAATGGCTGGGGAGATTGCTCAGCGCAGACAGAAGATCAGGGATAGTGGCGTTGCAAGCATACACAAGGGACCTCTGGTCACCATCACCCACAAGTCGAACGTCCTGAGTCAGACCGATGGCCTGTTCCGATCAACTGCCCGCGAGGCATTGGCCAAGTTCCCAAGCGTGGGTGTGGAGGAGCAGATCGTCGATTCTATGGTCTACAAGCTCTTCCGTCAACCAGAGACCTACGATGTCATTGTGGCTCCAAACTTATACGGAGACATCTTGTCAGACGGTGCGGCTGCTTTGGTTGGATCTCTGGGTTTGGTCCCAAGTGCCAATGTTGGAGAGGGATTTGCTATTGGAGAGCCATGCCACGGAAGTGCTCCTGATATCATGGGACAGAATATTGCCAACCCGATCGCTACATTGAGAAGTGTGGCACTGATGTTGGAGTTCTTGAACGAGGAGACGGCCGCTGCGAAGATCTACGCTGCAGTTGATGCCAACTTGGAGGAGGGCAAGTTCCTGAGTCCAGATCTGGGAGGAACGGCTTTGACAACCGAGGTCGTGGAGGATATCCTGAGACGATTATAGATGTGATGTGTGAATAGGATACCAGGACCCCAAAAAATAGCATGATCGTACAAATCTTGATCTGCATTTCTATTTTATACACATTCCCGTGCCGTGCTCCTACCACAACCAAAGCAGAGTATCGTACCGTATCGTATCGTATCTTACGCCATCCATGCTAGCATCTTTCTCCCATAATATACACACACATTCCCCATCCCTACAACACCCTACATAGCAACATTCCCCCAACCTTCCTCTCCACACACTCCCTCGCCTCCAAAACCCCCTTATCAGTACTAACAAACAGACACTCCCCAGGCTTCGTAAGACCCTTCACGAACCCCGCCTCTCTGCCCCTGATAATCCTCCCCAGCCCCTCAACATCCATCCACACCCTCTTCGTCGGCTTGCTAACCATGCTCATCTGGCTCAACACCGCCTCGTTATTCCAGTACTTCATCCCCAGCCACAGCCGTCTGCTGCTGATGTTCTCCTGCGTCACCGGCTCGGGCACGTACGAGGACAGATCGTCGAGAGGAGGAGGCGTGAGGCCGCCGCGGGTGACCGAGGAGAGGAACCCGGATTGTTGGAGTGCGAGCGTGAGTGTGAGGATCATGTTTGTCGAGGGGACGGATGTTAGGCCCAGGCGGGCTTTGGAGGCGTTCTGGAGGTGCGAACACACGTTTGAGAGGTGCACGAGTGACATTTTGACGAGGGGGAGGTGGGTTTTGATGAGGCCTGAGAGGGAGGAGTGAGGCCCCCGCGTGGGCGCAAGAAGTGGATGGTCCCAGGAGCTTCGAGGGGGGTTGATTGATTGTTGAGGTGCTGGAGTTCAGCTGGTTGTGGCAGATATGTAGCGGGTGTAGGTTGGTCGGATTGGATGCCAGGGAGGGGTGGACGTCGTGAGGTTCGAGGGTTGGTGGTCAATGGCTTTGGGGAGAGGTGGTTGATAGGATCTTGAGATGCGAAGATTCAAAATAATTTGTGCCAAGCCAATGCTCTAGAAAATGCGCTAGTGGCGCATCATATCTTCTAGGGGAGCTCCCCTTCACCTACATCACTTGCGTTTACCAACATGTTGATCAGGCATCATATCAATTTCTCGAAGAAACTCGAAAGCTTCCGCAAGCACGTTTGGCATTTTCTGAAATATGTACTGTGTATCTCAAAATACAATGCTATTTCCTCCAATAGCTTCAGTCCAGTGGCTGATCCTCCAAGAGATCTCAATTGGTAGCCAGCTGCAGCAGGCGGCTGAGCCCAAATCCTCACGGGTCTTGCTGAGCTGAAAGAGACTTTCATCAATCTTTTGTATCTTTTTACGTATTGGGCCAAGCTTAGTAATAGTTTGTGCCTTCTCCGCACATCTCGATCCGTCGTTGTCGTGCTCTCCAAACTCCTCACTCTTCTCCTCCTTTAAACATCAGCTGTGTAGAGCTACACAAACTTTCACACCTACCTGCGCCATTTCCTCTCACTTTCAACTTCGTTGTTTCTCAAAATGGACGCGGCACCCTAGAAATACTCTAGAGTAGTCTCTCCACTTTCATCGCCTGTACGTGGACGAGTCTCCATCTCATTGTCCCTGAACAGGGGGAAGATCGAGATTCTGGATGGAGAGGTGATTTGAAACGGACCATCAAAGGGATATGGACTGCATTAGACTGGATGCTGGTTATTTCGATGGGGGCGGAATGGTTACTTGTCCTGCTGCTGGAAAGCTAGCTCATGCGAAGATGGAGTTGAGGCAGCTGAGAGTGTTTGCTGAGATTTATTGTGTGGAATGGTCCCTAAGTCATTGTTTTATTTGCTGATATGAGGGGATTTGTGCTGAGAGTTACGAAGGAGACGTCCACTTCTCGAAGTCCAAATGTCCCAAAAGAACTCGAGAACAAGAAATCAACCATTTATCACGTCATGAGAGGGCTACCAATGAAATACGCCATGTCTACGGATCATTCCACCTCTCAACCGGACAACTACGTATCTTTAGAGCCTCTGGTCATCTAAGCACCTACCTTCAGTATCCACCATACGATGACCTGGCCCGAAAGCAACTTAATCTCCAAATCCGAATCCAAAGTCGTCGTTCGAATTCTCTAGAGGGGTGTCAAATTTTGTCCGCTGGAGTCGTGGCCTCGCAGTCTCACAGCTATATTTATCTATATTCTACAATGGTCCCTGCCAAAAGACATTCAAACCACAGTCACGCTGATTTGATATCCCAGCCCAGTCCCGCGAACGTTCAAGCACATCCTCCTCGACCATGACGACGCACGAGATGGACACGATTGGTCTGTCTCTCCGAAGCCCTTCGTATCCCATACTCTCGGACATCGAACTCTCACTTCCGAGACAGAACGCCCATCCCCAAGGACGACTGCTGTTGGATAGAAAGCCTTACGAGAACGAATCAACTTCAATTTGGAATACTCTCGCTCTCGTCTTAAGCAGCGGCCTCTTTGGCGCCCTGCACATTATTACATGGAACTTCGCCTTCCCAACATCCATAGAGCGAACACTCTAGCGCGTATCATCTATCCCTGCGCAGCCATGCCTTCCGACGGCTACGTATTCTACTTCCTCTTCACGGTCGAAGACGACGAGAGGACCATCTCGCTTGTCAAAGCCTTCGGGTGTAGGATTAGATTCAAAATTTGGATTGTCGCTTGTCTGGGAAGGATGTACGTTTCCCTCGTTTTCATGTTTTGTGTGCCGTATCATTTGACGAGACTTTGCATCTCAGTGGACGTTTTAGGACGGTATGTTTCCTACAGCCGAATGTGTATTTGTCGACTTTGGCGAGTATTCCTCCCATGGGACAACCTAGTCACAGCAAAAACGATCAACGAACCAATCTCGTAACACTGGGCTGATGCTCATCGTTGTCGTCATAAACTTCAAATAAACTTCCATCGGAATCTCTCAGCCGCGAGCCCGCGAGGAACAAGACAATGTCTCTCACGCTCCATCTGACAGCTCGGAGAAGACCCATCCAACGCATCGAACACACCCAATCCAGCCAGCCTTCTCTGCACGTAAGCTTCCGCTTCCATCTACTTAACGGCCGTCAGCAGCCAGCAGCCAAAAAGAAGACGAAAAAAGCAATTATTAAGTTAATTCTCCGCTGTCCGTGCCTGTGTTCAGTCAATCGGGCTCACTATACTAAGTAAGTTAAGTCACTAAGTGACACGGTGCCACCCAAGACGGGCAGCTCGGTTCCCCTTGCACCCTGTAAACTCTATTTCACAGCCAGTGCCGCCAAGGGAAAAACTAACTTCACACTTGCTTGAACTCCTGTAACTGACTAAAGAGGCAACCTGAACGGCCAAAGCCAATGCCCATCAAAAGCATCTCACTGTTGGAATGCCTCTTTAAGAATGATCATCGTGCTTTTGGAGTTTGCTCCTGAAAGGAGTCTGGTACGTACTGTAGAAAGTATGATCGGAGTATGATCTCACACAGACCTCGAGAGTCAGGAATATCATCTATCCACCACACGGGTCCCGTCCTTGCACGCAGATCTCTCTCTTCCCTTCCTATCACGGGACCGGGTCATCGGAACCTCCTCCGCTATAGGACAGCACAGTAGTGACAGGTACCAAAAGAAAAATGCCATACCGTACTTAGTATTACCATGGCATAGGCCGGTCAAGGCATTGCAGAGTAAAGATCACCAACACGGACGGCACACAGAGCTAGTCAGCCGAGCCCAGCATATCGAGACCCGAGCACGGTACCGTACCGTACCGTACTGTACAGTAGCAAGTTATCACTAGTCTCGTTACCAACAAGCACGCGCCCTCGCCCTGTCCTTCGGTACCAACCTACCCTCCCTCTGGACACGAGGTGAGGTGAGATAGGCCCAAGGACATGACTCTCATCCCAGCGCGAACCTTCCTCCTCCTTCCTACTCTACTGTTACATTTCCCAGATCTTACTTTACCACTGCACCACTGTACCAGTGTACGACTTATTAAGAGGCGTCGGATGGAATTATGCGATACAGTCTAGATCCAACTGTGCCGCTCGCTGGTGCTGATCGCAGATTACTACCTGTTCGCTTATTTTCTTGGTGCTAGTGGGAACCGACCAGAGGGCTAGAGGGAGGGAAGGGATGGGAAACGAGGAGATCGACTGCTAGGTGTTTTTTTGTTTTTTGTTTTTTAATTTGGCTTGAATTGGATTCAACTAGACTGAAATGAAGTGGATTGGATTGTGCCGCGGTACTCGTGCCTAGGTAGTAGTATGCTTTGGACCAAGGGGTGCTACAAGGGGAGGAGGTACGGGACGGATGCACATTACGCATGTGAGGGATGGGGATTAGGGATGGGAATTGAGAAAGCGGACTGGCCCCTTGAGAGAAGGAAGTGGTGAAGTTTGAACCTTGAATTAAAGTTGAGATGGACCGTTCCGTTCTGTGCCATGAATGAATGAATGAATAAATGAATGCGCGTATACTTGGTATCATACAGAACCCATTAAACCCATTTTTATATCCCCCTTGTCTTTCTTTCCTTTGCGATCCCATGTAGGTCCAATCCCATCAATTCCACAGTGAGAGAAAACTCCTAGTCGTATCACAGATCATAAGTATATCCATCGACCCACCCATCCATCTATAGCAACCAATCTCAGACTCCAAACTCCATCTTTGCCCTATAGTGATCATCGATTCTCGATCCTTGATTCCCACTCAAACAATGTTCATAAGATAATAAGTCCAAGTCTGATCAACAGTCATATCTCTCGCATGAAACTCCCTCAAAATGCCCATATACTGCCTCTGCAGCCTACCAAACGCATCCTTCTCTTTCTCATTCATCTCCTTCCTCCTAGCAACTACCAGTCTTGTCTTGATCGCCAACAAGATCCTCTCGCCCACGAGCAAGAAAGCGGAATCGACGAACGTCTTCGCCGCGCTAGGAGACATCAGCCGCTCGAGATGAGTCGTGATACGGGGTAGGTCGAGACGTGAGAGGAATGTATCCCAGTCTGGAGAGTTATAGACGGAGGTCCACCAATGTAGGAACCAGGGCGAGTAGTAGCGAGTTAGGTTCATGGTGGAGAATGCTACGAGGAGCGCGGTGATGAAAGGGACGCGCTTCTCAGAGGGGATTTCAACGTCGATTATGTTGAAGAGGTTGTCGCCGCCTACCGGGGAGGGTTCGAAGATTGAGATGGCCCAGCCGTCACTGGGGATGATCGAGTGGGCGTATTCTGTGAAATCGTTGAGGGTCTTCCATTTGCTGGCGAGGAGGTCGAAAACCTCGCGAGTTGTTGCGACGGGAGGCTCGCCTTCTGGCGATCCTGCAAGGCCACTGGTTGATATTGCTGTGTCGGGACTAGGGTATTGCTCGGCTGCTGTGAGGGCCTGGGCCGAACTTGAAGCTGGATGAAGGTCAGTGAGGTGCTCTTTGCATCGCTGAAAAGTTTGCTTACCGTCGATAGACAGAGGACCTGCCTGGCCAAACCTTTTCCTCATCACCGCATAGCGTGTGACCAGTTGAAGATACTTGTGGCGATATTCATCAGCCATGTCAGCACGCTTCCGTAGGGACTGTTTTGAAGTCTCCAGCTCCTCGGCTTCGATAATCTGTAGTGAGTGTTTGTAGAAAGATGGATCGACATCCCCTTCCGAGTGTCGGAAGTCCTTGAGAATGTACAGGTACTTTCGTCGGTTCCATTGATGTGGATCCATTTTGCAGGCCGTCAGACGTCGTTCGGCGATGACGACGAGAGCACAATCGAGAAAAGCCCGGCCAGCGACTTGCGATATGACACCATCTTCGATCAGCAATTCCTTTGCTCGTTCCCAATCTTCAGAGCAGTAGTTCACCTCACACTCATCATCATCTTCTTCCAAGTCATCACAGCGTAAGATCGTGTTCCATGCATATCGCCATGTTGGATACGGGTAATCAGGATTGCTTTGGGATGACAGGTCGGCTTCCAGAAAGCCCTTGTACAACAAGAACTGCTCCTCTTGTGGAACAAGTGCCTCGATCAACTTGAATAAAATAGGTCCATTGTCGCCGTTGGAATTCTTGACCCACTCGTTAAAATCCGGATGTTGAAAACATAACAACGCCGACTCGGTACGTGGTTGCCATTTCGACAGGAGCGTTTCGAACGCAGAGACCACGTCGAATGGCCCTCGCTCTTGACGCATAGGTTCTAAGGTGTTTGGTTGTTGTGCACGCACCATGCCTTGTCCAGTGTCCAGTCTCTCAAGATGGATTGAGGATCTGGGTGGAGGGATAGGATCAGTATTGAAGGATGGTCCAGGAGACACTCGTCGTGAATGTTGAGGTGCTTTGGAAGATTTGTTCTGAACTAGTCCCCAAGTCTCAATTCTCATCTGATATGCTCGCATGCTGTTCAGAAAGTCAATAATTATACTTCCCCCCACAATGTGACCCTTCTCTTACGATGCATTAAACCCATGTTCCTCACGCAGTATGTCCCGAATTTGCTGTAGCGGTTTCCCTTCTCTGGTGTAAAGTCGTTCCACCTCAGCCTTGTGGCGCTTCCAGTCCTTCGGCATTTTTGAGTCATTCGAAATCGCTCGAGGGAAAGCGATGTAGAAACATCGAGGCCATCCGTCAGTCAGTCAGTCCATTCTTGAGGCGGCCGGGATGCAGTCAGTGTGAGAAGGGAAGGGAAGACAGATATTCTCGCGTCCAAACGGAGGATTTCTCATAGGAGGACCTTCTTCAGCCCTGCCTAACTCCTCTTGGATTTGACTGCATGGCTGTGAGCAGATGCTCTAATCCCAGAAATGCAAGTCTTCCGAACTAGGCAGGATAACGGGCGCGAACGACCCCCGTAGATTTCGGGAGCGCTTCCGCGGAAGCTCAGTCCAGGCCGTTATGCATGCCGACGTGGTCAGATCCCAGCAACTTCTCCCGCAACCAGCTCCGCCACCAATTTGAACCCTGCACGGTGCATGAGATGGCATGGCTTTTGGCTTTTGGGGTGGCCGCGCGATCAAATGGACGGTGGTGAAGAGCAGATCGGAGATCGCCCAAGGCCAAGTTTGGAGCTGCGAAGGCAGGACAGGGCAGGGGAGGACAGGGCATGGGATAGCATGGGATGGCATGGCATGGCGGAACTTGGTCAGGAGAAGCCGGTGTCCAATATGCAGTCAAGTCCAGTCCAGTCCAGTCCAGTCCACGTTACGGTAAGTAGGTACTGTGTACTGTACGAGGGCGGGGTTTTGCATGCGTACTGTGAACACTGCACTGTCCTGTACAATCACCGGCTCCGAAGACTCGATTCTCCGTATTAAGCCTCACAAAGGCCGCCTTCCTTGCAGAGTCAGTCGACTGACCTCTGGTTGTTTTATGCAACACAGACACACAACAGACAACACCGATTCTGGCTGTATTATTTGTGGCTCTGCCTCTGAACCGGAAGCTCTGAAGATATTCCGCAAAGCCACAAAGGAGGTTTAGGGTAACGTAACAGGCGAGGAGCCGGAGCAACAGATGGGCGCGTGTTGAGAGTGTTGGATATTATTGTTCCGGCCTTCTTCATCTGGCAATGTTCGGCTCGAAACAGAAACAGCCCGAGCCGAGTGACATGCTCATGATGATGTCTCGAAACACTACGAGCATCCTCTCTCTCTCCTGGTGCTCTTGTGAGCTTCCTGAACTGGTGAAAGGGGGCGGGCTGACCTGCCAGCCTGCACTTGCACTTTCCCGTCCACGCTTCTCCGTTCGGCTCTGCTGGCACATCCGGGGAACGAGTGGAGGCTGTCCCGAGGATAGTGAGCCCCCTCAGAGATAAAGTGACAGAAAATTGGAAAATGACAGAAGTTGATTCTCGATCCCGATCATTTGTGTAAATTGCGATGGGCTAGTAATCTGTTTGGTATTTAGGCTCGAAAAACGAAACAGCCACAGGATAGTACAGCACAGGCCTGAGAGCGCCCGCTAGCTACTGAACAGGCTCGCTCTTGAGAGTGCAACCGCTGACAAAAGCTCCGGGAAACCTCCCCATACTGCCTTTACTGGGTTCGTTCTCATGTAGAGACAACCAGATGGGGGGATGAGAGACACAACTAACGAGACGGAATAGTTCTGGCCGGATCGATTTCCTCAACTGAGATGGTGAACTGAAGGTGAGATGGGATGAGATCCAAGAGAGTGATGCCGATGTTTAGTCTTGGATAGTCCTATTTTTAGCGCCCAACCGAAAAGTTCGCTTACTCTTTCTTCTTTGGCCACTCCTCCGCTATTTTTCATCACAACACCACAACAACCACTTCAGATAAAGAGGAATCTAGAGATCCTCTGACACATCCGTATAGGAACGTGTTCGTGTTATTGTTTCATATCCACAACTCGGAATAGTTGAGACGTCAAGCACTCAAGCAGTTATCATCTCATTTCATTTCAAAGTATTGTAGTTCCAGTCTCGATCTATTTCCCTTCTTTCTCTTTCTATTTCTATTCATTCTACCTCTCACTCGAGTTTCCAAAATCTCAAATGAGTTCATCGCGTGGTAGCTACAATTCCTTATCAACAGCATTGTTCAGGGGCACTGCAGTTCCCGAGTGGGCTAGGATATCGAATTGTGTACCAACACCCGAAAGGTCCTCTCCCCACTCAGCTATGTCCCGAAGCCCGCTTCTTGCATGCATGTACTGCCCTCGACTGGGCACCCAGTATGTCAATCTTCCATGGCCATGTTCTTGCGCGCCAACATTGACTCTCACCGAGTGTCCGTCGCTCTGTGAATGAGACATTGTCTGATGTACATCGTCGATGGGCTGTAAAACGAGAGGTTGACAGTTGTCGAGCTGCTGATATCGGGAGGACGGATACCCCTCGAAATACTCCATGGGCGTCGTGCCGACCAAGCCTTGTGTCACACTGGTGTGAAGATGTGGTGGCGGTTTGACATCAAGCTCCTCAAGACCAGCTGAAATCCGACTAGCATGTAGCGCACGATTTGTACCCAGATCGATGGAGCGTTGGTGACCGGAGCCGTTACGGCTGTTGTGTTGACGTAGACTTTGCACTGTGAGAGCATGATAAGTCGATGCAATTGCATGGGACACATGAGATGAGTCGACCAAGGCCGAGAGGTCAGAAGTAGAAGGAGTAGTGGCATTATGGATCGTATCGGCGAGAGCGGCAGAGCTCTCTGCGAAATGAGAGAGCGTTCTGTCCAGACGGGTCAGCCACTAACACATGATACTTGAAGGCGTCCCAGGTGACAGGTATATACCGAGTCAAGTGACTACTGGGAAGTACCTCCCTAGGCTGTCTTTGGGAAGGCTTCATGATGTTCGTTGGTAATGCGTCACTAGAAGTAGTCTTGCTTATTGTATAAAAGTAGACTGTGAACGCTGGGAAGGAGATAGTTGAGACCGGTACATAATGCAAAAGTTTTGGAGGGAGGAAGTTCTGTTATATACATACTCACCACCCGGGTTTGGGGGGAACGCGACGTGTGTGCCAATATAAAAGTGCAATACGGAAAGTGAGGCAACGACGTCGTGTCGGTCAGCTTCTGAACACAAAAGCTTCCCTGGACCTGCCGCGAAAGACATGCGGCGATATCAGAGCATCTGCGTGGGATAAAGGTGCAAAGAAGGGGCAAAGTGCGAAACTCTATTTATTCTATGCAGTATTTCTTTGGTCAATTCCAGGCTGCATGAGCAGCCTGGCGCGTGGGGAAGTAAGTGGGAGGTGGAACGAAGGTGCAACTGCTGCATTGCTAGCTTGGTATCTGACAACTACTGGAGTGCTAGCTTGGTAACTGACAACTATTGCAGGGCTAGCTTCGTAACGGAGCCTTCCCCGTGCTGATCTTGCGCATCGGGAGGAGATGACAGCGCTCTGAGAAGATCCCTGTTGTTCATCCTCCCATCTCCCACATCCTCCGCCCCTTTCCTTTCGCACAACACGGTTTTTGTATTCCCTTACTCTTCCACTTGCCTTGTTGTTCTTCGGCTTGACGTTGCAAAACACATGCGGGTGATGAGGCCCGACCCATGAACCCTCTGATGGCGTACAGTGCCGTGCATGGTGGAAACTTAAATGTCAACCAAGGGCCTAGATCTTGAAGGCATCTGAATGATGAAGGTCCCGGTGGTCTAGACCAGTCTCTTTGGCGTTCTTGAACGTTGAGACTTGGTCCCTGCAGCGGAATGTCTTCAAGCTGGTAAATTCACCTCTCATGGCAATCTCATGATGATGGATTTTCGACGGCGATTCGCCATGCCGCTGTGTGACGGCATTTGGCCATGACTTGGTCTGGCTGTGAAGTCTGGATCTCGCGTGCACTCGGAGAACTTCGCGGACCATCATCCGTTAGCTGTCTCACCGAAAGCTTCACGGCTGTGATTTCGCCTAACAGGCCGGATCAAGGCTCTTGGAGTTGGCATCCAGTAGGAAGCTAGGGAAAGAGTCCAGAAGATGCAAAGTCTGGGGCAAATCTCCCGAGGGGGGGGGGGGGGGGGGGGGACATCCGATTAGGGATTATGCCTCGAGTCAGTCGTCACGTCGAGTGCCTTACTTGTGAGACGCAAGGAAAGCATCCACCATCTCATTAGACGTCACGATGAGGGATGAGGGTGCACAAAGATGCAATTACATCTGGGGGTGGCCTTGGAAAAGAAAGCCTAGAACCAACACACTCCTGGCCCATGTGGCAGAACAAAGAAAGGCTGAGGTGATGCAGGGTGCCACCTGCAAGCTGACCGCAGTCTTGCCGGATACCACTTCTTTTACGGATGTACAAGTAGTCCAAGTGTCATCCGAGGTCAATACTGCATCTCTTTCGGGGAGTATGCTTGCATTCAAGTGAACACCCGGTCCATGTCACGATCATCAAGTCTGACCTCGACATTTTGCCCCTCTCTGCAGCTTTTGGACCTTTTTCCACCTTCTACTCCTTTCTGCACCCCAGCCGCCAGGGGTCGGTCGGTCTGCAGAGTGTGGCTTGGTGGGGCAGTGTCACCATCATTGCACCTTTTGGAAAGCTTCAAAAAGTCATCAACTTCAGCCAAACAGATCTAAAATCCCGGCTCTAATCCGCGAATCATCAGAATATTATTACGACAATGCCGAAGAACTGGAGTGATCACGAGTCGGAGATCCGGCGACTCTACATGGACGAAAGGAAGACCTGGAAGGATGTTCGAGATATCAGGTCTACCAAATTCGACTTCAATGCTTCGTGAGTAGTAATGTCTGATGTTAACGGGGATTGCAACTAACTAATAATGTAGAATTCGCGCCTATCGAATAAGATTTAATGACTGGGGATAGAAGAAGAATAAATCGGTCAACAGCCGGCGAGATCAAAAGCACAGTTCACGAATGTCAGGCGCTGGTACTGTGACTTCTACGCCTGAACCCATGGTCCTTCGGAGGAGGAAACGAGTAGAGTCTTTCCGCTCTGAGCTTCCGATGTCGATCCTGTCACACAGATGCTTTTCCGGAATGCCTTCAATGTCACGAGCCGACAGGCAGTAAAGACGTTGCTGAAATTCTATCCCTGATTGAGCGAGTACCACCAGCCGCTGGACTTCAACTGCTACTACCGAAGTAGCAGTCTAGAGGTGCGTATCTGAAGGCTTCCCAGAGGTATATCTTGGAAAATCGTCATCGTGTCGATGCGCAGTTCTCGACACGTCGCGCAGGGTCATGTTTCCTTTTGTCAGATATAATGTCGATGCTGGTGAGCAGCACATCCTAGCAGAGACATTTTTTCAAGCCGACCTGGATTACCAAAACTTGTGGACCACGCGGGGGCTGGGAGTACGTACAAATCCAACCGACATCTCAGAAGATGGATTTCTTCTAGAAAAGGTGTGTATATCAAGATCATGGAGTGAAGCCCCCTATAATCTCTTGGACGCTGCTACGGAGCATGGTGCTCAGTCCAAATTACTCTTCGCGTGCTCTCTCATCATTGCCTAGATTTTTCTCAAGGGGTCCAGAGACCAGCTCTATGTTCTCAGGAGCTGGTATGTCTAGGGACTGAACTCGAAGGAACCATGAGAGATAGTTATTTGCGATTTCGGCGCAGCTATTTCAAAGTCCTGAAAAGCTCAGAGGATTCAATTTATATGTGGATTTGTCATTTCACAAATATGCTGTGAGTATTACACATTAAGATCAAGCATTGTCCACAATGGAAGCAGACAACCCATACAAACTTCCGGAACGGCAGACGCCTGGGAAGAGCACATTTCAAATTTCCCTCCTTCAAGATATGAACCAAGCCGCTACTTCTTCTATTCGCCTCACAAGTAGTTGCCATTTCACGACGTGCAGAAAATCTGTGCAGTGTGTCCATCCCCCCCCTGTTTCTTGGAGAAAAACACGCACTGGAAATGGTTCACTCCTGTTACCCAACCCAGAGAGCCGCACTGTGGATGATCAGCTCATCTACTTATCTCGAGTGCGCTGATAACTTACGCTCTGCGTACATCGCGTTCGAGCTGTAGGCAAGTCCAACGGCTCACCACATGCAGGACCCTTTTCGAAGCAGTCGAGGCCAACCTTAGACAAGTTAGCATGCAATCACAACTTTGGGAAAGGGCATCTTCAAGCTTACCGGCTTATCAGGCGGAGCATCACAGATAGCGGTCTCGTTGAATTTAGTCCATTGACCTGCCACGAGGACGTTGTAACCTAAAGCGCCGAGAAAGCAGATTATGGTTGAGGCCTTCATTTCTGTGGCTTTTTGGTGATGTTTGTTATTTTTTGGGGGTGTGGGGGGGGTTTCTTGGTCTTGTGGAAACTTAGTGGAGGTGTTGATGTTGTTCAAAAATGAAAGGATGAGCGTGCGTTACATAAATATCACTTTATACATTACCTGCGTCTCCTCTCCTTTTGCCTTTCTAACTCTATTAAAATAGGGATCTACCTTGGTATGTACCCTCTCCAAAATTAGTGCCGATAGAAGATGGTGAGGAGACAAGCATGCCGGCAACCCAATGTTTTGTGAAACAATATTGAGGTGCATGGTACTGTAGTGGGGAAAGTATAAATACAAGGAGAAAGTAACTTTGCCTTTCTACCACGGACATGGCTAAGTAACCATAGTGTCTAATTTTCGGTAGAATATGTCGATCACTGCCTGTTAAAAGCGTGGAGAAACTCTAGGTAATGATTTGCGATAGCCTTTCGTCCCTATGAGTAACGTAAACAGCTTATTTTTGTTATTAGGTGAGTCCTGTCAGCTTACACTAGGTCCAGATAAACCAAGGCCATAGAGTAATCTCCCGCAAATTGACACGTGTTTTGTTGGTTGAACTCCATTGTAGAAAGATTACATATTTCGTGAAGATTGCAACGTCGCTTCTTGCAGCTGTGTAAACCAGTACGTACATTGGCAGATCAAAGCACAAGTGATTCTGCCCTCAAGCTGCAGAAAGTCTTATTTGAAAACCCGGAAGAAGAAGAAAAAGACGAAAGAGGTTCCATTGACTGTCGTCCCACTATAATTAGTGCGTGGCGTCCTGGGAACTCAAAACTCACTTCTCGGAATGGAGCGTCTCTTATCCTCGACAGCAAGCTGCTCCAGCCACGCAACCGTTGCAAGTCTTTCCTCATCCCAGTCCCTCGATGCTCAAGTGTCACATCGTGGCATGAGGGCCTCTGTCTTCATGAACATCGAAGCAGCACAAGACATGTAGTTTTCGAAAGACGGTCAGATAGTATGTCTAGTTGCGTAGCCACGGGCGCCTAACATCATCGACGGGAAGAACTAGCATATCGATATCAGAGAACATGGACCGAACTTGTGCGTCAACCCATTCCATGAGCCTTGTTTAACGGCTTCCCAACCAATGCCACCGATACAGCAGCCACTTTTGGGAGTGAAGCAGAAGGTCTCTCTGTCCGTGAAGTACATAAGTACGTGGGGATACGGAGGGAGATCGCCCGGGCAGATGACGTGGTAATGTTGGAGGGTTTTCGTGGCGGCTCTCTTGGTTGACTCGTAATTCAACAGGAAAGTTTTGCTCGTAACTGCGTGTTCTGCCCACCACATTGAGTACTTATATTGCACGTTCATGAGACGTCCTGGAGGGAATGCGACACGCCACCAGTAGATCAAGGAGTCAGCATAGTGAAATATTTATGCTCTCCCTAGCTACCTACAATCATCAAACCGAGCTCAAGCATGAGCTTCTTGAAACGCGGAAGAGCTTTGGGCTGGCGCTCTTGAAGGATAAGGTCTGCACACGGACAGCGTAGAAAACGCCCAGCTTCGGCTGAGGATGGGGGCTCCAAGATGAGGCATACTGACTTTAGTAAAAAGCGAGTCGGAGGCAAGCGTATTAAGGCTTAAAAGTGGGTGGGTGGATGGGTTTTGTCCGGGTGCAAAAAATCCGATGCTCCTTCCTTTGGTTTATGTCGATATATTAAATTAATTGTTATTTAAAATAAGTGTTACTATATACTGCTACAGGCCCAAAATATTCCGGATTTCTCGTCCATACAGTTTTCGAATCTTCTCATCAGAACAGGAGATTTCGAGTCAGTATTTGACACCTTTCATCTCCTTTGACTTTAGGTCAACGTAGGAAGCACAGATGCAAATTCTGGAATAATTTTTTCTTGCACAAAGTATCTTTTATTTGGCAATCTTATAATTACTTGGAAGGTTTAGGAGGAGGCAGGCAGAGGTAGGCTGGCATAAGCTGATCTTGTCCTAGGCAAAGGCATACGCTGCATACGGATCAGGAAGAACCAATTGGGATAGCGCAAGCCACTCGACCATGTTCTTGGACTCAGCGATGGGCTTCAACCGATTTGAGTAACTGTGCCATCTTTCAAGGGGATGGTGATGTTCCGGGATAGGGAGCGACAGTCCCGGTTTCGGCTTACTTATTATAAGTTGATATTCAAGACTAGATCTCGTCAGTCTCAGAATATAACCTATTCATTTAGAAAATTTAAGGATGACTGTAGAGATGGATTCATCTGAATTCCCGAAATTCCTCATCGATGTCCGATAATATCCTTCGAGGACCTATTAGGGATCGCTTATACTTCGAAATTTTCCTAGGATTTGAATTTATGTGCCCCCCCCCCCCGCCCCCCTGAGTTCACTTGCCTGCTCAGCTATGCAATACAGAACTCACCTGCTCAATACTCAGATAAAAGAGAAAAGATGAATAATTTAAGCCCCTAGAAGCGAGTTTCAGCTGTCTCACTTGTGATCATCTTGACAGAAAAACACCTGCTGCTTCTCAATATCTTTACATGACTTCTGGCTGACGATTTCCAAAGAGCTACCAAACTTCCTTGAAAGCTTCTGAACCTCCTTGCTGGTTTCAAAATACCAAAGCTTATTAGGAATTGTGATGCTCATCCTAGAAAAGCACTCAAGGTAACCTCGAGGAGTAACCCATGTAAAACGATCAGATGAGACCTACTGGTCTGATTTCGCCGCCGTGGTAAGTGATACGTAGTGAGACTAAAAGGAAAATCATACGAGGGTAAAGGAAAGAGGAAAGGAAGTAATAAATTTTTAGATTTTATTTAAATTATAAAAGAGATTATAAGAACAGAAGAGACTGCGAGAGAAGGTAGACTACAAGAGAAGGGAGATTACGAGAGAAGATTACAAGATGAGATTACGAGGGGAGACTACGAGGGGAGACTACGAAAGAAGACAAAGAAATTGCTTAGAAAAAATTAAATAAAAAGCGGAAAGCAAAAGAGACATACGATTATATATATTCGCTTAGGCGGCTCGGAGGCTAAGAGTTTAACTCCTTTTTTATTTCCGCATATCTTACTTTTATCTTTACATGTACCTTGCTTCACGAAATAAGGCTGTTAGTAAAAAAAATATACTCTTCTTCAGCGTATAAGCTTTTATTCTTTAGTGTATCATACGCTATAGCTGTAAGGCACCTCGAGGAATTACCTTGAGGAATGCTTTTCTAAGGCATATCTCGTCTCCAACAGCTTCTCAGAGAATGTTCCTAGCAGCCAATCAAAAACTCCTTATCCAACTCATCGTAGTCAATACCAGTTTGGGCTCCTCTACACTGGTCGTCGTGAGAGTGCACAATCCAGACCTCTGCTAAGCCATAGAACCAAGTCGCATTGGCTTCTTCGCAATCCCAATGCCACCAATATTCGCAAGCTGTTGGGCGATGACCAATGCTAAGTATAAGTACTGTATTTTCTCAATAAGATGTAGCTTGTCTAGATGTTTGCCTATTTCAATTATCATGAGCTCCGTGTTGATGTCGGCGAGATGACGGTAGTCGACGTTGAAAAGCTCAAGCTTGTCTCGCTTAGGACCGAAACAAAATGGCTATCAAGAATCCGCGTACGAAAGTGGCATTGGTATTCCTCACCTGGAAGTATGACAACGTACTGTTTCAGAACCTTAGCTCGGTTCTCCTTGTTTATTGCCAGAGTGATAGGTGTACGTGTCCCAGAACCCCGTACTCTTTCGTGTCACTGAAGTCCCATTTTGGAAAAGAGTAACTCCAGGTCTCCAGATCTTGAATCGCATCTCAACTGGGAGGAAGAGAAACGAGTGAATTCTTTAGCGCCTCGCCCCAGTCCGGACTACTAGACCACAAGTTCTTCTTCGGAATCTGGTAGCCCGGTAACGAAAAGATTCATTCGTTCGAGGAGATCAGATAGCCTCGCAATATCGATTACAGTGGTGATGCTTGGGAATTGTTTGTATGAGATATCAGCTGTGCAACAAACGGAAGGTCTCACCTGGTAGGGCCGTGGGAGCAGCTTTACCTCATGGTGGACGATATTTTTCTTGATTTTGGAAAACTTGGCAATAGAAATTAGAGGTTGAGCAGTCCTGGTACGATTTTGCGGTGGAGATGCTGCAATGGGAACTTGGCCAACGAAGACAAAGATTTAAGATCAAACCAGTAGAGTGCAGGCTCATATTGGATGAGAACTCATGCTTTTGGCTATCATTGGCGTCACTTCAGAGTCACGATACAAAGATCTGGTCAAGTGTACTATACCACGACATGTTTCTACTGTTTATAGACATTGTTTCATTCAGGTCACCGCTCTTCCTATGAAGTAAGCGGAAGTAGTACAATAGTTGGTCATTAGCTATTAGTACAATATGATGATACGACAGTCCAGAAATGCGCTCAACGGGTTTATCTCCTAGTTTTTCTCAAATTTGCAGATTCCGGAGCAGGCCATATTCACTTGATCCTTCAGAATCGGAGCATTGCGATAATAATAAACAGGAAAGTACCCGGCCGTACCACGTACTGAGACATGCGATATCTCGAATGTTTCAGCGTTCACCTACGTAAACCAGTCATTAATTACTGTCGGATTGCGTAATCAGGGAACACTGCTTTTTCCAACACGCAAAGCCAATAATCCTCAACCATGCCATGGTCCTTGCAGCACGGATCTGCAAATTATGCGCGGCGGTGTGCCCCTGCTTGGGATGAAAGTGCAGCAAGCCTATCAGCGTGGGGGCTTCCTCGCCCGCCTGGTGCTGAGATTTCAGCCACTGAAAACCACAACCTGCAGCTGATGCGAGATCGCTTGTTACCAAAATATGAAGGCCGCGGGCGGGCAAATTTTGCTTCAGGGGCCGGTCTCAGCTGCTTCTTCTTCCTTAGTTCGAAAGTTTCCGTTCCGTTCTTGTACCCAGGTATTTCCTTTGCTAGAACTGGAAAGGAGTCAGATCGGCTTCCAGACTTGCTGTTGAAGTGGATCGAAATCATGCCTAAGAATTGGGACTTCTACAAACATGAGATTGAGGATCTCTACATCAAGAAGGGCTACACTCTTGGGAAAGTTAGAGATGTTATGGTTCGCGAGCACAATTTTACAGCCTCGTCAGTTTTTCGAATCCGTCTTCATCTCTTATCTAACTTCAACCAGGGCCAGATCCTACAAGATGAAGCTCGATGAGTGGAAAATGTGGAAGTACAGATCGAAAACGGCGGAACAAAGTAATTACTCAGACTTCAGTTCCTCCAGAACACCCGAACCAGTCCCTGCATCGTCGAATACTTCATCGCCCAAGAAATACATCCATATCGAAGGCCACTACAGCAGTAATCTGAGTTCTCCATCGACTCAGTCAGAAAGCCACACGTATCAACCATTTTCGCCAGTCACAACATCTTCCAGTGGCTCATCAGTAACTCATTCTGCTCAAAGCTCAAATCACCGATCATCGATGTCCCAAGATCTCTCTGGACTTTCGTTACAAGAGGACCCTCTCATCAACTCGTCACTCATGTTCTTCTCGACTAGAACAGACACCGAAAGTCTTCGCTTACTGTCGATGTCTGCCGACCTTGCTCCTCGTGCCCTGGAAATCCTGCTACGTAACTGGGAACCAGGCGGGGAGTTCTTCAAATCTGCGATTCGATTTCTACAGCAAAGCCACTACTGCCAGACGATCGTTGGAGTGAATTGGACTCGTTGGAGTCATAGTGACGAGACTCTGTTCGACCTGGTCGACGAGAATGTTCTGGAAGACGAGCAGCCCCAACTGTTCGTCGCCCTCTTGACGGCAGATATGAGATTCGGGCATGAGCTGGCTCAACGGAATGCTCCATGGGCAGTGTCCTGGCGTTCGGCATCACAGCAAAGAGATTGGGGCCGTGCCAAGAATTATATGGCGGCCATGGGAGTTCACCATCTGCTTTGGCAGTGTGCGTTTGTTGTCATTGCCAAGAGTTTCCTCGAGAGGAACAACTCTCGCATTCGTGGGTGGGTAGAGGGGATTCCGTTTCCTGAAGGCTCTTACAGACAGAATTATGATATTCTGGATGACTGCCGAGAGTATAATTTGGGTACTGATGCTTGGTCGTATGCGCATCTTTGGGGATGTATGGATGAAAAGCAGTTGCGACACTTGTTTGCCTAACGTGGGTCTATACACCCTTTACGAATCACGACCCTGGCCAGCGATACCGCGCATTACATATTGCGCTTCGCGCCGGAGCGCATAGCATACAAGACTTATTCGTCCAGGCAGCAGCAACTTAGCATACCCAACCCTATATCAAACAAATAATTCCCACCTCCGTTAGCTCAAACGATTGCTCTCACACCCAGTCTTTGTAAAAGGCCGTCTCGCTTCGCCGCCGGCCCCTGACCTGACAATGAAGACTCTATCACTACACCTGCACCTCCTTGCTCTTTACGCCTCTATACTCGCCATCGCTACCTCCACTCATCCGCCACAAGAGCCTCTCTTAGTCGCTGACAAATATACCATAGTTGACCCTAGAGTATCACACGTATCAGGCCACAATAACGCCACTTTCGGGCCAGTGCCCAAGGACGAGCAGCTTTTCGTCGTCGAGTTGCTCGAGATAGCACCAACCCCCATCCAAACGTAAGCGCCATCCAATCCCCATTTCATCTTTCCTCGCGTCCTAACCATTTCTTCAATCTTAAAGCGACCGCGTCGTGTTCGTCTACCTCTCCAGCTGGATCCCACCGGAAATTCCATTTCTAAATATCGAATCTCCTGATCTAGGACTCGTGAACGCGACGCTTAAAGTAAGTAGCAGCGCCAAGTTCCCCGATGGATCATCTGATCCCTTGAGATCTATGACGATACCATTCAAGAGCACGTCATTCAGCCGCATGGCACACCTGGTTACTCGTGAGGAGAGTGGGAAACAGGTGGATTACATGCCAGCTACCGGGGGTGATGTGCTGCTGGATTTTGATTTTCAGATCCCGAGGATCTATTTGAAGACTGGGGAGTGGACATTTCAGGTTGATGTGAGGCTTGCGGATGAGGAAGATACGTGTTTGTTTGCTCTTGAGTTGGTGCAGTGTTTAGAGGGCGACGGAAAGTAGACTGAGAAGACTTGAGGGAGTGACGTCGAGTTTTGTTTTATTTTGTTTTGACACTTGGGCTTTACGGGGCGAGCAGTGATGTGAAGTCTTTTTTGCCTGGCACTCTCATTGTCAGCAAGGATACGAAGGAAATAAGTACCAGTGTTGTCATGATCGGATCTCCAGCTATCAGCCTTAAACTAAATCCTAGAATATATTTATTAATCTCGCGACAGTATAGCGCTTAAGAACATTAAGAGTCTTGAGGAGACCGTGATAATGATTTTTATATCGAGAATTTTCGTAGGAAGGATTATCTTCAGAGAAGTCTATTACGATATCCACGGCCTTAAGCGATTTCGCTTAAGATCTATAAGCTCCTATAAAAATGCTCTCTTAAGGATTATATTAAGAGAATTCGCTTAAGATATTTAGGGCCTCAAAACAATTTTCTTAAGATTGATAGGCTCCTACGAGAATTCTCTCTAGCTTGCAAACAGCCAGCCGTTAAGTGCTTGTATGGACGAAAGTGTTTGCTACCTGAGCTTGCGAGATGAAAAGGGTGAAGTCGCTGCCATCGAAGCTGTGAATTTTTTGTCAGTGGTGGTTTCTGTAGGTCTGCGTGTTGAGGTGTTTTCTGTGCTTGGACTGGTTGGCTTGCCGCCGATCGAGGTAGGCGTGGGAACAACAGAGGAGCAACGAGCGTGGTGCCGTTGAGAACGGAAGGGCTAGTCGATGGTGGATGCCATCAAACGTACATTGCTTCGGACACCTCTCCAACGGCCACACTCGGGAGCCCGACCGCCATCGCTGACGCTATCGTCCACAACCGCTACTTCGCCCAGGTATTGCAGAACTCCTTCACCGGTAAGCACGGTTTCATTTCAATCTATAGGTTGAAGTATGGGCCATGACGTCAATCACATCAGATCGATCATCGTTACCGGTGGATCAAGATCCAGAACCTCCCCGTTCATCGCGCCCAAAACGTAGGCTTGGCCTAAGATCTTATAGCCGCCTTCGTAATTCTTCAGGACCCATGGGGTATCGTTGTCTGGGAAGATAACGACCTTATCACCAGGCATACCCGGCAAAGGACCGACGCCAACATACCCAGAGTCGAGCGTGAATGGCGAATTGTATTCGATCCATTGGATCATGATCGCACGGTGGGGCGTACATTTGGTAGGATGAGGTGTCCTATTCTTCAGGGCGAGGTACTGCTGTGCATATTCCTCCATGTTCTTTTGCCAGAATTCGACTACTTCAGCTGACATATTTGGCACATCACTCTGGAGACTGAAAAGCCATTGGAGTGGTTTGCAACGTAGCATAGCTTCGAGACTAGGCTCCTGGTGGAAGAAGTCCTCTACCTCCTTGATAACATCGTATCCCATTTCCAGCTGTGCAGTTTCATAATCGTCGGCGTCTTGCGACCACGTCCGAGTTGCCAAGTCCAGTTGTCGCTTGATCTCACCAACTACACGACAAGGCACACGCAAGATGTCGTCGCGAGGAAATTTTGGGGTCGAAGTCTTAAAGTCCGTAGCCGCAACTTGATGCGTCCACTCGCCACAGGCTCGAAATTGTCGGAATGCAATCTCACTCCGACTTTTATGAATCATAAATAGCGGACCCATCGTATTGGGATATGGGAAAAGCGCTTCGCCAATATTGGCCCATGATGGCCAGTAAGGATTTCTAAGAGTATGCACAATCTCTTCGGCGTATGGATCTATGGGATAGAGAAACCACAATCCCTCTTGAAAGTGCCGCAGTCCGTGCCGTATGAGCGTTAACCTCATGATTTCCATCCCAAGCGATCCTGCAGATTGGTCCAATCTGTAGCTGACTAGATCTTGTAGAACTGGTAGATCGGCTGAGACGCTCATCAACCCGTACACCTTGTCTAAATTGAGGGTGCTCTCCATTTGCCAACATTCTCGCAACATGACATGGATTGTGTCCCAGGCTTCTGTTGTTTTGGGCTGCGAAAACATGTTGTGCCTCGTTGCGGCGATGAATTGTAAACTATTTCCCGGGTTGGTGAGACAATTCCGTAGACGCATGCAACGGGCAGCAAAGGATGGAACGCCTGGAATAGGGTCTTGGCCTGTATGGGCTATCTTTTCAACGAAGTTGCGGATGGCACAGAGGTATTCCAGGCGCGTAGAAACTGAACCGCAGCGCAGAAAGACTACATCAGGTTTAATTAGCTCCTGGACTATCCAGATGCGTTTCCAAAACGGTCGTGCCATGAGAGTCTCCCAAGTCACAATCAAATCCTCGAAGTCTTCATTAGTGGGCATGAGAAGTTCGCCTCGCATCCGGAAAAACGCCTCGTAACCACCAATGTGACGGGTCGCAAGTATGTCCGCAATAATGTCTCTGGTCAGGAATTCATGTGCGCCATTAAACTCGAAAGGGTCCTTGGTATCATTGACATCGTGTAACGCCATCGCATCTCTGAGTGACATCATATCCTCGACATCAGAGTCCGTCACATCGCCTTCATTCAAAGATAGCACCTGTCCAAGTACATATTCCATCCAGCCAACCGCTAGGCTTCTGAAGATGCGAACACCGGTCGTATTGAGCAGATGCATGGCAGCGTACAGCTGATCATCATCCAAGCCTAGCCAGGCAACATTGGCAACACATTCGCCATAAATCCGTGCCATCATCTTCACCTGATCTTCCTTTTCTGCATCATCCCTTTGGTTGATACAAATTCCGTCTGCCCAGAGAGTCTGCAAGTCTTTTTCGTGTTCAAGATGAATCAATGCCGCACCTAGGGTTGGAGTGATATGGACCAGGTGACCATCAACATAGACAGGCCAAGTGAAGGTTGGCACTCCCCACACGTACGAAAGGCAATGATATGCTGGTTTTGAGTCCAGGGAGACTGTATGAAGCGAAAGATTAAGAAGGTGTGCCTCGTTAGGGCGCCGTGCCTCGAACTTGATCAGCCTGACATGGTGCTTCTTCGGCTTGAGACTCTTGTATCTCAAGCCTTCTTCGGCCAGTGGGCTCTCATCCTTGCTCCTGTGGAACCATTTGCGAATATGGGCACTCATCTGAGGTTCAATTGTGTGAACGAGTTCGTGCTGGAAGGCAGCTGAAAAGGAGGAGGTACACCGAAGTCGGCAAGTGTCAGTTAAGTGCCTAAGGTTGCAAGGCAGCAAACCCTGGGCTGCAACGATCATCAGTGGTGACCAGGGTATCACCTTAAATAATTAAATAACGTTTAAGAATAATTTAATTATTATTTTAGTTAGTAAGTCTAGAAGTAGTAAATTTATCTTATTTAAATTTAATTAATTAATCTAAATAATCCTTTAACACACTATTTAGTAGGTAAAAATAGTAGCAGATTTCGAGCATTTATTAATCTTTCCTGTCTAAACCCTTGTACACTGTTCTATAAGGCCGTTCTGGATCGAGTCGCCGAGCTATTCTTTTGATTATCTGGATACCGAAAGTCCCTTCTGGTACACTAGGCGTAAGTTTCATGAATGATTTGGCTTCTAGCTACTGGAATTTATCAAAGGGAGCTTAGTCTGTCAAAGAAGGAGTCACTGATATGAGAACATGTTACTTTGAGCGCCATAACGGGAATTGATCTCTGTTGGACAGCAACTGAGATAAGAAGCATCAGGACACTGTATATATGGGCGTAAGGAGAGATGATTCATTCGCTAGGAGTCAGCACTTGAACCTGAAAAACAAAAGCTGAGCCTGGAGGGAAGACCTTGCGTAATTGCAGTCGACTACTTACCTTTCAAGCATTTCATGTTTTGGAGTTCCGGTTGCTTCACGACCAAATCTTCTCCTTGAATGCCTGCTTCAGAAGTGTCCAGTTCAGGCGAAGCCTGTTGAGGATACGCCGGTATGCCTTCGGTGGCGGCTGATGGCAGGGACATACATTCTCAAAGTGGCGTGGAGCACACTGTTCGAAATCGGGGCACTGTCTGTGTTTGAAGCTGTATCCAACACCGGGGTACATATAGCAGTACGTAAGAGGCTGCAAGATACACCCGCAACCTCTATAGTTGATGACCTCGGCAATACACATGCTCCTTGCTAGACTCTTGTGCTGATTTTTTAAAGAGTGAGTGGAGGAAGCAAGGCAGAGATAGCGATTTATGCTGTTTGAAGCCGGGGAAATAAACTGTTCTATGGTATTCAAGTATGTCGACAATGGAATGCTCGGAAACTTGAACAAAGGCATAGCGATTTGGGAAAGAAAATGATTGTTTACACACAATTCTTTGTTCTGTACTTTCCTTGTTGGCTCGCCTCTATCCAATACGACAAGTATCTTCTTGGCTCTAAGGGAGAGATGCCGCAGAGTTAGCAATTTGGACATTTGTATTGCTACCGCGGTAGTATTTGGAGGAATGTTCGTGAGTTAGCCATATCCTGATGACTTCCCTGATTTTGATATGAATTCTGGTTGTGAGCCCGGAATTGGGGTTCGATGGGCGTTAATTCGGAGCGGCTGATGGAAAACGCGGCGCAGTGGGTGCTCCATCAATCGCACTTTTGCTATTTCATTGGAAGCATTTCCAGTGACTTCCCTCCGGCTAGTGTTGGGACCTGTTATCATGGACGCACTAGTGCTTTCAGAAATTGTAGACTGTTTGAAGGACTTGGATTTAGTTCACCCCGAGGGGAAGATCTTAGTAGAGACGGGATGGATCGTGACATAAACGCGAATGCAGCTTTTGATACATACTGGGGCAGACTTCTCAAGTCCTCGGCAGAGTATTGACATTGATAGAACTGCTGCATTTGACGAAAATTCGGAGTCTTTCGATGGCGAATTGAGTAAAGAGATAATTACGCAAAGCTAAGACATCTACGGCCAGCAAGGCCAACTTCAACAGACCGAGAGGGTATATTCTTATTCCTCCCCCACATGCACCGTCTTCAGAACGGTGCTACCAAAACCGAACTCTCGATTTAATCTGTTCTTTGCCACAAGGAATGCGATGTCAAAACAGGCGTGAACTTAAGCTGGTGCTCTTTGAAAAGGCTCTATCTATTTTGTAAAGTTAGTGTTGTCATTGATAAAACGGAGTTGGAAAATCGAGGTGGTCAATCGTGGAGCTTTTGTCGTGACGGAGAATCCAGAAGCTAAACAGATCCTCGCTCATCAGCGCTAAAGCTGGCCATAATCTATGCGTCACACGCAGAAGGGGCCGTAAGCAAAGTGGCGACTCTGAATAGCGATTATTCAATCGATCCTGGCTTTATAGCAGAGCTTTCGGAATGGTCCAGGCTGTTGTTTACTCACGCTAGTGGAAGCGAGGCTCCACTACGATTGGGCGTCGGGTTAGGTATTTGCTGCTAGGAGCAGCAGATCTTTTGAACTCAAGATCAGAAGCTCTTTTTTAATGATACACTAACTTCTCCTCCTCCTTCCTTGGCGCCATGTTTGATCTGATATCAAAATCCCTCTCCTACTGACGAGCCTTCTTCCACGCCACCGTAGTAACATCCTGGATCTCTGCACTTCAACGCCAACAACATCTGCTAGCCCTTTAATTGCCTTTCACACGCATCACCTCACTCAAAAGACTCGATCCACTTCAGTAGCAACTGCTATCCGCTCAGGCTAAAGGTCGGGACCGTCCGGTTTCGATTTCATCTTTACTTGATTTCCTTATCTAGAAGCTGACTTGAGGTTAAGTAACAACGATGACTCGAGATCGAGATGCTTTTTCGTCGGATGCCGATATCGCTAGTGATTACGCTGAGTCTGTTGTCAGTAGGAAGAAAACGAAGCCAACAACGAGAGGCAGCAAAAGAGGATTAGGTACACAAGCAGCCAACAACAGCACCACCGGAGGGGAAGCTCCTGCCGCGTCTAACCTTAAAGATGCCGCAAAGCCAGTCTGTAAGAGCGCTAGAGCGCTAGAGCGATCCCAAAAGACCGAAACACAAATTTCATGCCGTGGAGGCAGCAAACGGGTGATGGGGACCCGTAGAGTTGGGACGAGAATCGAATTCCATACGACCCGCTCGAGACACACGAGACCGAGAATGAAGCAGAGTTCTTCAAGTCTGCAACGAGATATACCTATTACTCCGATAGAGGTATACAAGCTCTCGTGTACTTTAGCGTGATTACCTTCGCATGAAAGATTCTAGATATTCCAAGCACGACTTTTCTTCGCCACGACGCGTATCTTCATCCACTCCTGCTCTGCTTGCTGTACCCGTCAGTAGCAACTCTTGTATAGTAGTACACCCCATACAATCCACAGAGCAGTTTGTCTGTGTTGTCATCTTCATTACCTAGAGTCGTAAATATGGTCTTCAGGAGCAGTGGCCATTTCATTTTCCTTTGTTTTATTTATTTCTTTCTTTCTTCTCTGTTGTTCTTTCTTTTGTTCTTTTTCCTAGTTTTGTTTCTTATGTTTTATTTCATTCAAGGAGGAGAGGTTGAAGAAGTAGAGAGGGATAGGCAGCAAATTCAAAGATGCCTTAAGCCTTTCTAAACAAAACAAAGAAGAAAAAGATTCCAATTCTCCGCGCGGTTAAGGGGCTTATGGGTATGTGAGTGCGGGTGTTATGAGCTCGAATAGATTAATTGAACGATATAAACATATCTAACACTCCATTCTCGGAGGTCGAAATGCTGACGCAAAATTTCGTGTACGAAATGTGTAAAAAAGAGGTATTACCAACCCACCAATCAACCCCTCAACGCCCCAATCCACCATGAAATTCAACACCACACCTCTCACAGCTTAACCCTTCCCCCATTCAACTCCCTCCAATCCCCCTCCTCGAACCTAACATACGTCCCCGCTTTCAACCAAAACAGCAGATCCTCTCCCATCTTCTCCGGATCCACACCTTGACTCCTCAAAACATGCTTCTGCTGCTTATTCGTGCCCGTCAACTCCATCTGCTTGGTCAACCTCAAGAACTGCGGGACCGCGAACTTCGGCAGCGTCTTCTGCACATGGTCTGCCAGATCCTTCAGCACCCTCTCATTCGGCTCCTCAGCCAGTACAACCGCCACACATCCCGCCCGCCCATCATGATGAGGCAGTTCGACGCCATAGACATTAGCCTCCATCACAGCTGGATGGGTACCTAAGGCTTCAGAGACTTCGTTGGTTGATACATTCTCTGATTTCCAGCGGAACGTATCGCCGATGCGATCACTGAAGAACGTCCTTCCCTCCGTATCCGAAATAATCATATCGCCCGTCCGGAACCACGCATCGCCTTTCTCGAGGACGTCACGCATGATCTTCCCTTCCGTCGAGTCCTTGTTCCCAAAATAGCCCTGGAACTTCCGCTCGATGTCCGCGGGATCTAACTTATACAGTAGCTCACCCGGTTCGCCCTGGTTGACTTTGATGCAGAGACCCGTTTTGGGGTCGCGTTTGGGCAGTTCTGTATCCCAATCTAACTCAACCATGATCGCCCCACCACCGAATAGCAGCGATCCGAACGTACCGATCCGTCCCACAGCGCCTTTGGAGAAATCATTCCGGCTGTAGTTCCAAGCCGCGGATATGCTTTCCGTAGCGGTGTAGAACTCGGCAACGGCTTCGATGCCGAAGCGCTCTTTGAACCTGTTCCAGATATCTGGACGGAGGCCGTTGCCGAACGCCAGACGGACCTTGTTCTTCCTGTCGAGGTTCTCGCCTGTGATGGGGTCGATCTGTGGAGGGGCTGAGAGGAGGTATCGGCATGTTTCGCCGACGTATTGGATTGTTGTTGCATTGGTGGAGCGGACTTCCTGCCAGAAGGATTTGGTGGAGAATTTTTTGCCGAGGGACAATGTTGCGCCGGCTGTGAGGGAGGTGCAGAAACCGAGGACGCTGGCCGAGGAGTGGTAGAGTGGCATGCTCTGAGTTGAATTAGATGGGGATGTGAGGAGGGGGGGGGCGGGGAGGCACTTACGGTGTAGAATACGTCGTTCTTGGTGAATGACATCCATCCGGGGACGAGGCCACTGCCAACAATGACCTTGCTCCAACTGACAATTGCTCCTTTGGGAAGGCCAGTCGTTCCGCTGGTGAAGATGACAATAGCCATGTTTTGAATCTTGTCGTCGCTCCTGGCAGAGTCGGGCTCTCGTTTTGCCTCCATGGTTGCAATCCCAGCTTCGATTTCAGGTGTGAATACCTCGAAGCGGATCCCAGCAAGCTCGTCTTGGACTTCTTGCGTGACATAGTCACTAACTTGAGGATCGACCAGCACCAGATGAGTCTTGGCCACCCGGATACAATGTGCCAAAGCTTTCCCCGTGAGGTTGTAATTAATGAAAGCTGGCTTGGCACCAATGGCCCACAAGCCCATCCAGATGAAGATGAACTTCTCCGAGTTCATGAAATCCATAGCCACGATCTCTTTCGGCTTGATGCCGTGGACAGTCTTCAGCCACTGTCCATACTTCAGTGCAGTGGTGTAGACTTCTTTGTAAGTCCATGACCGACCTTCGAAGATGAGCAAGGGATGATTGGCTTGCTTTCCTAATGCGTGAGCTTCGAGGAGATAGAATGCGCTCAGTCGGTCTTTCTTCTCTCGGATGGCTCCTCGGATTTGTGCTCCCACGGCACTGCCGAGTAATCTCCAGTCGTAGCTCAGACTGGTTTTGGCATTGATGTATCCTAGACCTGCCAGGGCAGCTGGGACAGCGATAGTCAAGGGGACTAGGGATGGTGAGTAGAGATTCAATATGGGAAGGGTATCTCAAACCTGGCATGACGACGATTGTCGTCTGGCAATTGCCCGAAGGTACCTCGATACTTTTTGGTCTTGGGTCTCAGGTATGAGGTATGGCAAGGTGGAAGAGGCGGAGGCAGTTGATCAATATGCTGCTATGGCTTCACTTCTTCTTCTTCTTCTTCTTCCCTTGCAAGGACTTGAGCATGCAGGCAGGCTACGACGCTTGGGAAGTAGGATTAAAGACGAGAAGCAAGGGAACGGAAAGACGATTTGCGTGTCAATGGCATGGCATAGTCAACACCTCCTCCCTGCCTGGGAACTAAGATAGATAGACTTCCCTTCTTCTTCCCGTCGTGACAGAGAGAGGAGGGAGAGGAGGGAGAGGAGCGAGAGGCATAAGCTGATGCGAGCGTGCCTCGGCTCAGACGCAAGGATGATCCATCCCCCAAACAGGTGTCAGGACTCTCTCCACGTCCCCACGTCTCCACCATTCCCACCTCTCCCACCTCTTCATTCGCTCGGGGCCGGAACCAGGGGAGAAGGGGACGGGGGCAGAGTCGGCCGGTCGGTCGGTCGGGGAGATTGGAAGATTGGAAGATTCGCGGGGTAATCGATGTGGATGGATATGCCCTTGCTGGCTGGCTGGCTGGCTGGCTGGCATAATACGGAATACGGTACAGTACTTTGGGAGCATGGGAGGAGCATGGGAGGAGCATGGCTTGGTCAATCAATATTGACATCCGGAAGGGGCAACCTCGAAGTTGCCGACCCGTGGCCCTTGTGCGAGTTATTGTTTCTTTTCCGAAAATCCGACAATCCTTTGTTTGTGCAGCAATTCGCATAGAGAAATACTTTCAACGTACCTGTCGTCCATGGTTTCATTATCCTGTCGTCCACGACGTTGTGGCTGCGACTCGTCTTCCGTGGTTTCGGATTCGATCGACAAGTGTGCAGAAGCTCAGAGCGAGAGAGGGAAAGTCTTGCGAGAAGGATCATGATGATCTCAAGGATTTCCCTGGCTGTCTAGGTTTGATCTGCAGCCATTTACAAGTACCAATAAGCAATGCACTCACTCACTGGCTGGGCACCCACGCGCGAGGCTGGACGGCAGCCTTCTCTTACTTACTGTAAACATGCCCCACAGCTGCCCGGTCGCGACAAACATCGGCCCATGTAAGCTCCGCGTCTCCCTACGAACATCAACATCTGGCACCAAATACATGCGACAATCAACAACTCACCATGCCGACGTCATCATCACAACCTCCTCCAGCCGCGACTAAAGCTGGACCTCGAGGTGCTCTCAAGAATGGGGCAACCACATCCGACGAGGCCCCTGCCAATGCGGTGAGCATCGCGTCAAAGAAGGAGGCGCCCCCTGAATCGAACGAGAGCATAAGGCTGCGGACTTGGGTCATTGTGTCGTTCTGGGCTACCATTATATTTGTTGGTCTGCCAATATGGTGGAAGACGACCATGATACACAGGGAGAATCTGCCGTTGGATCAGATGATGGATTGGGCGGATGGGAGGGTATGGACAAGCTTCACTGCCGCATCAGACTCAGCTCTAACCTGCACAGGCTTGTCGACCAGTCTTCCCCTTAAGGATATCAATAGAGGCGGATTCTTTACAGGACCACGAAGCCCAGCATCTTCTGCGCACGACGCAGCATGCCCTGGACGATTTGAATGATTTCTCGGCGCATCATCTCCGACTCCAACTTTCCCCACCCGCAAACGCTTCAGTTGAGACCACAGGAGTATCCACCCGTTCAGATGAGGAGGTGGCCTTGACTATCCGACTACTTCCTGGAGCAACTACAGAGGCAGATCTACAATCATATGCCCCGATCCTCGATATCCAATATGCACCGAACCAGGTACCATCAAGTTCGTCCTCCTCATCATCACTCGGTAACTACATCGCGAACACACTACGAGGACTATTCGCGGAGGAACAAGCCATGATTGCACACCTGCTCTCTACAAGTTCTGCCCCACCAGAAAGGAGTCCGAAGGCATTGGCTCCGGAAGTAGCAGAGTCTCTGGCGAAATGGACAACCAGATCCATGAAGTACTCGCGGACATACCACCTTACGTTTTCACTCTTCACACCTACGGCTGTACCATCCTCATGGGACATTGAAGCAGCACTGGAAGAGCACATGAAGCCGTTACTAGAAAGCTTCTCCGCGATCAGTAACTTCACAATCGACACTCAAGTTCAACTCTACGCAACACCCGGCGTAGGTGGAAACGTCCTCAAGAAGGAAGATCTCAGCGGATTCATCAACGCCGCCGAGTGGCCTCTGAGTCCCAGTATCGGCGGCGCCCCAACCGTAAACTTCATCGTCTACGTAGGAGACATGGAAGTCGAAGGCGGAGGCAAGAGCTGGCTGATCCCACAGTGGGGAGGTGTAGTCATCCAATCCGACATCTCAGATCTCCGACCTGCTATGTTGATCTTCTCCAACCAACTCATGTCTCTTCTCGGAGCACCAGAGGCGGGTTCTCTTCCTCTCCGCCTCATGACTTTAGTCCGCGTCCGCAGCGCTGGTCTCCTCCTCAAAGCCAGTGGGACGATGGGCAGTCTAGCACGTCTCACGCTCGCACTACCCAGTATCAGTATTCCCCGCAGCGTAGCAGACGGTGTATATACCACCATCGAACATCTCCGCAAAGCATGCGACGGTCTAGGCGGGAAAGAAGGGCTGGAGAATGCTAGGATAGCAGAAGAAGCCGCAGAGAAAGCTTTCTTCGAGAAGAGTATGGTCGGGCAGGTGTATTTCCCCGACGAGCACAAGGTGGCTGTTTATCTGCCACTGCTGGGACCGGTCGCTGTGCCGCTTGTGATGAGTGCTGTGAAGGAGTTCAAAGCATGGAATCAGAGGAGGAGAGGTGTGAGATGATATCCTGGTTGAGAATGAAATTTTACATTGTGTTTAACTCTCTGGTTGTGGTTCGTTATGGATGCATTCGTTTGTGGTCCTTACTGCGATTGAGTTGGCTCCGGCAAGTCCTCGACCGACATCTTTCCCCTTTGCTGTGTTTTCATATAAATGAAGATCTAGTGATCTCGTTACCTTACTCGTGCTTGCTGCTAGATGCTCTTCAGAAGATCCTTTATGCTGAAATGTAGCTGAATAGCGCCGCTAGCGAGGCTAGCATAGCTGACAGCATCTTAACAGTCACGTACTCAATCTGGGAATGTTTTTCCGGTCCTAGAAAAGTCTTTAATGTCCGAACTGTTTTAAGTCCTTGGTTCCTTTCCAACGTTAAATCATTTTTAGTTTCCAAATCTCATCAATTTACATGATTCTCTGAATATCTGGACCCGGTTTCGGGACTTGATCAAATGATAGACGTAAGAGCCCTAGAATCGAGAGCACATATCCTTCTTGCACATCCGGGCTATTTCAAAGAATTCAAAGATGACACCCTGTAATGCTCCACCTCACAACCGTTCACGGATAGCATTTCGCATGTCCTAACGCCGAAGTCGCTCACTCCGGATCATCAAGCTGCTCACCCAGTACCACGGCCTGCGAAGCCAACGCATCAACAAGGTCCCTTGTATCAACACCCCAACCTACCACGCAGCCATGCCGAAGAACAAAGGCACGAAATCCCCCTCAGACGGCCTTTACCTAAGCCCCGCTACAACCAACACAACGCAACCTGCATCGCTAAGTCCCTAAGCGAGACTCGCATCCCCCATTACTGGTCACTACCGCGTAGAAGTCTTAAACTGTGGAAAGCAAATGGCTAACAAATGAGTTGACGATACCTTCTTTTGGGAGCGAGCATGGTGGTAGTAAGTGGATTGATCGAGTTGTGTACGTAAGTCAGTTTTGGGCCTGTGATGATCTTGGCTTGCTGCTCGTTTTGACCTAGATGAAGAAGAACGAAGCTGCTGCCGTGGACTGGAAGTAAAGTATATATTGGGGCAGGACGCTAGTGACTAGCCTCTTTCTGTATTTCATCAGCTTCCATGAGATTCACATTGAACACTCTTCTATATTCCTAATCGTTTCAACTCTCCTGCTCAAGTATCTAGTATCATCACTTTCTAGCCCCTACTACAAACACAACCACCATGGTAGGAGAACTCATCTTCGTATGTCTATCGCTACCTAATTGATATCTGTGTAATACTGACACTACCTATATAACAGGCGCAACTGGCATCGTCGCTTCGCCGTCCTCACCAAAGCCCTATAAGCTAGCTACAAAGTGCGCATCTTACTCCGCAAAGTAGCCTAGATCGAGACTCTCAAGTCACATGTCATCATCGCACCTTTTTCGAGAAAGGCGTCGTTGAGTGTGTTGTGGTGCCGGATATCGCTATCAAGGGAGCTTTTGACGAGGCGTTGAAAGATGTAGTTGAGGTCTTGCATATTGTGAGTCCGACGCCTGCTCTCGTACGTCCCCATATTCATTGAATCACCTGGGAATCAAAACCTCGGTATATTTCAGAACAGAGGAGAAGGTTGAATTAATGGAATCCTCAGACCGAAGACCCAGAAAACGACATCATCCTCCCCGCCCTAAACGGCACAACATCCATCCTTAACTCCGCCCTCCTCCACCCCTCCATAACCCGCATCGTCATAACCTCCTCCGTCGTCGCCATTATGAACGCCGAAGCCATCATGGCCGGCGACGCCACGACAGTCTACACACCCCTCACGCGCCGCACTCCCCTCCCTACTGCCCCCTGGAGCGACATCGGATAATCCTACTTCAACTCCAAATCGCTCTCCCTACACGCAACCGACACCTTCCTCGCCACCTCCTCCCCACACTTCACAATCGTGAACATCATGCCGGGTGCCGTGATCGGTCGCTCCGAACTCCTCACAAAATCTGAAGATTTGATGAAGAGCACCAATTGGATTCCTCCTTCTATCGTCTTAGGTGTTAAGAGCGACGGCAAGAAACCAGCTATGATTACGCATATTGACGACGTGGCGCGCGCGCACGTCGAGGCTCTAGACACGCAGAAAATACCCGGCAATCGAGGATTCTTGCTGCAGAGTGGGGATGGGGGGAAGGTTGTCCTCGACGATGCATTGGTGGTTGCGAGGGAGAAGTTTGGGGATGCGGTGGAGGAGGGGATCTTGCCGCTGGGTGGTACGACGAGTGAAGCGTATCAGATTGTGGATTCTATTGAGACGGAGAGGGTGTTTGGACCGTTGAGGACTTATAAAGAGGCGGTTGAGAGTGTGTTGGGGCAGTTTGTGGAGTTGAAGAGGAGGGAGTTGAGTTGGGCTGCTCAGGCGCTTACTTTTTACTTCATGTTTAACTTCTCTACCTTACTCGGAATTGACGGGTGTTGATCATTGTCCTTAGGCTTTGGATTGGCCAGTTTCGCACGGTGGCAAGTGCCATATAGCGCTATCTTTACTCGCTAAGTACTTTCTTAGAGTGAACAAAGCCACCTCTTATTATCACTTTCTGCATCGTCTCCAACCGTCACAGCATCAGCGGTGCTGTTCCATGTCTTGTCAAAGGCAGTACCTCCGAGCTACACACTAAAAAGCTCCTCTCTCACACCCAGAAGTCCTGGAAGCGTCCAGCAAAATCTAGCATGACACGAAGCGAGCAGTGGAAGTATTTCCTCAGGTTACTGGGCTATAATTCCTGATCATGGAGTTCGGATAGAGCATGCGGAGGTTTTAGGGGCCAGAGATATGAGTGCCCAAATAATAATTACGAATTGAACTGTTTTGTTTACTTTCGGCAAGTAGCGTAATCCGTCGTTGGCGATAGGCAAAACAACCGAGCTTACACCATGCATCGTTCCGTAGAGCACTTGGAATCCCGATCATCAGCGCCAATTCCATATTACCAAACCACAACTTCTTTCCCACCTACTGCATTCGACATGATCAATCGTCACCTCACAACAACCGAGAAAATGCCACGGCTCCTCGGAAAAGCAAATGCCCGTTCCGGAGATCACCCCACTCAAGAAATCCCCAAACGCTCTCGTACAAGGAATCAAATCTTCCAGCCCTATTTGCAGCATCTAGTACATCAACCGTGCAGCAGACATCAGACGCCGCATGAAACTCAGCTCAGCCGCGAGATGTTCGGGTAATTGACCCAGTCTGCCGAGAGCCGAGACTTGGGCTGGTGATGAGGAGGGAATGCCGAGATGTTGTTATTGTTCTTTGGGTCCTGAGTGAGCGGTTGGATGAGTGGAATGGGAGGAGAGATCATGATTTCTAGGGGAGGTGATGGAGTGAAGTGGCTTTATATTCTGAGACTCTTGGAGTTTGTGAATGGCTGTGGCGAAGTGCAGATATTTCTATACATACTGTTTTCCCCAGAAAGCCGAAGATTTCGAATCATGCGGTAGAAACTCTCGGGCTGGTGGTTTGGACAATGTCAAAATGTTGTAGGTCTGAGCGCGATGGGCTTGCAGGTGGTCTATGCGGACTGCAGCAACTGCATGTTTGGGAATCACCGAACTGTGGAATCGAGACAGTGGAGAACTATGGGTAGAAGTTGTGTGGGTAGAGCTCGAGAGAGATTATGTACTCTCGTTGCTCGCTGGACATACTTAAGGATAGGGCTATCAGTGGCTTTGAAAGTATATACATGTACTGAGCAGGTATTGGACTTGGTACTGTCCATGCGACTTTGCATCGTGATCAACGTATGATAGAACTGAATCGTAATTGTCAGATAGTGACATACCCCGCATACTTCTTGACCGTCGCCATCATGACAACCATCTTGGAAGGAAAGTCAAAGCTCAAAACCCAGCCAAAATCCGAAAGTACGTGCACAACCATGAGGCATGAAATGACAATTCAGCCAAGTGCTGTGCATCAACAAAACGTAATTGCAGTTGTTAACTCAACATCAACAACCGCCAGAACCGCCATCCATCTTCAGACAGACACATACAATTAGAAAAGACATTGATGATTATCAGCAAGTGAAACGCAACGTTCCCCCCCGCTTTGAACACTTGATCCGAGCGGGAGTTTGATCACGCAATTCAAGAGACCGCCACCATTTCATCCCATCTCGCATCGCATCACATCCCATATCGAATCGAAATTTATGCAAAACCTGCACCGCACACCCACTTTATGCAAAACGTCGAGTGCGGTGAAGGTGTTGAAACGATTTTCGAAGGGAGAGAGAGGGCGAGAGGCTGCTCCTGGTACTTATTCCGTTGACGTAAGACACGTGGCTGCCACACGGGAGCTGGCGGGTTTGACACTAGTTTTCTGTTCGCCTTCGACCCCCAGCCCCCCTGAGTGTTTCGCTTATACGGCACACGGCTTAGAGCGCTCAGGGCGGTCGCCATCGGGCGCAGATCAGGTTGGGGTTGATGAATGAAGATGGGGAAGTTTGGTTTTGGATGAGATTGGACAATTCGATTTTTAAGTGCTTTTTGTGCCTTATAGCACGTTTTGTATCGTGTTGGGATGGACCTTCTTCGCTTCTGGATAGGCATGTCAGATTAGTGCGCGGGGTAGAAAATACTGTAGACTGAAAAGGGTTAGTGACGCAGAACTGCATTGTCATTGGAGTAACCGTACATTTTTGAAGTCCCTGAGATGCCTACCAAACCTCTCACTACTGTCCTCATTCAGATTGTTGCGTGTTAACAAATGGCTTAGGTTTCAGCATCCTCCAGATGGTTGCCAGCTACAAGCCACTTCTTCCTACGACGCGCAAACCGACACCTAAAATACATGTTCCTGTCGCAGAAGCATTGTGGCTAGCTGAAGTTCATGCTTGAGATGGGTTGCCTGTCCATTATTGACAGCAATAAGCGGCGTCGATGCAGTGAAATAGAAGTGAAGGTTGCAACGACTGCCATGACAGTCAAAGGCTGTTCCTGACAGAGAGAGGTGCGTGATCGTGGTTCACTCAAACTTGCAGATTGCCTCGGGGTTGTACCTTCCCGAAACGGTAGAGTCCAAATTAGAAGAGGTAATTCTCTTGGCTGAAAGCTAAATTAAATCCTGGCCCTAGTTATGGCCATCTAGGCCGATGGCATGTATCGCTTTACAGTGTTTTGTGAGAAGACTCGGATCGATCGTTTCTGTTTGAGGTCTTTTAATCAAATTTGTTAGCGGCGAGCTTGCTGAGGGTCCTGGGGGAAAGCTTACATGGGTTTGATGCTACACAAACGAGATCGATATTGATGTTATTTAGCTATCCAAAACGTCATCGCTGCTGTCGAATGATGTCTGCGGTAGTCTAAGGGCTTCACAAGACAACAAATGATAGGCCGTACTACAATTTCGTGGAAGTGATGCGGACAGCGAAGCTTAGAATTGCCTATTTGGGCAGAGTCTGACTCAGGGAGCAGTCAGGTTCAGGACTAAAATAGCTTCTCAATCATCGGGAAGACTGGATACTTGCTAAGATGTGCTTTCTGGACTCATTAAAATCTTAGGGTATCAGCCAAGCATTGAGGCTGTCAATCAATCTCGACGAAATGTCGGAAAGTGGAGTCATGCTATGGAAAATTTCCAATCCTTCTGCTCGAGAATCTAGTCTTACGACACTCGCCGGCTCTCATAGTATCCGTCTCGCTTCCGTAATGGATGGTAGTTCTCGGGGAAAAGATACAGTAGACATGAGATGTCTGTCTAGGCGTAACTTTCATTAATGGGATTGAGAGGAGTTACAATCTCTGTGACATGGATGGTCAAAATTCCCTTTGGTCTTTATTGCACGGGTGAGTCGTGAATCTCCTTGAAAATTCTGTCTGATTTTGATTATTCACAAGCCCTGAGAGCATCCCAGCCGGGTCATGTCATGATTATAGATGACGAATTTGGTCTGTTCCGACATCTGTTTACACTTACCAATCGGCTGCGGGAAACTAGACACTCGAGGGTCGACGGATCGTAGAACGGCCTTTCGACCAAGCTCCTCTAACAAGGCAACGCCCGTGAAAGGTTCGGCAGTGCCGGATGAAACGACTAGACTGAGACATGGGCCATCCCGGGACAAAATCATTGAGACACGTGGAGACCATGACAAGTCTATGACTAGAAGTGCAGATCTTAAGCAGATCCCAATAGAAACTTCAATAAATTCCTACGACTTAGAAATACTTTTTATTGCGAGCTAGAACTATCGACAACATAAGACTTTGGAGTTTGAACGGCCAGTCAATCCTTGATCATTTATCTATTTCAGCTTGTCAACTCTCCTTCGCAATTGGAGGTCGGCTACCGGATAATTAGACGAACATGGTTGGAAACTTCGACCCAGGTCCAGACAACGCCCATATGCAACATCAGGGCAGTCCCCTGCGTCCCTACTATTGTTTGCAGATATTGATGCAGAAAAGGGGTGCAGGGCGAATGACAGGCCAAATCGGTGCCTGCGTATACGCACAGACGGGGCACGAGATTTACCCCTCGTGAATGAATGGGGAATGCGATCCACCTATGGGCAAGCTTTGCTCATACGCACTAACCCAACATCCTGAAGTTGGTACCGGGAAGACACTTCATTCGACGTTTGTGATTTGAACCCACAAATCTCAGCGACTTGGGTCGCCAGGGCAAAAGCTGCGGAGAACCTAGTACCAGCAATCTTTCCCTTCCTCCCGCCGCAGTCCAGCAAGCCTCTCCCCGTCGAAATCCCAAAGATCACCTCTAGCTGGAAAATCTAACAAGGTTTGAGATTGACAAGACTTGAACGCTCCCGCCTGTCAGCTACATCGAGAGTTCGAGACTCTGACGATTCCGACGGTGCCGCACGACTGGCGGTTGTACCTCTGGGTGCCGAGTAGTTACAGATCAACGGATACACAAGCCCGGAAGGCGTTGTCGTCGCTTGAAGAATCACGCACGATGCTTGGAGGACAGCAAACGTTGTGGCAGACCCCTGTGAGTGACAGGCATGTCGGACGGAAGGCATAGCATGAAGCGAGTAATTCCCAATGACGCCGTCTCATCCCATTCATCCTGTAAACCCCAAGAACCAGGATCTCTTTCCTCTTTAGGATGGATGTCCCCGTTTCCACAAATTAGCAGACATGACGACCTCAGCTAGTGCAGATCCATGTGCCAGCTTACCCTGGGCATCAGTCAATAAAGAGGAGCGATCATCTCTTGAAGGTTTACAAGACGGCTCCAACTGGAGGTCTCACTCACGGACGCCAAAAGCTCGTTGCCTGCTTACTCAAAGGCCATCATACTTTTTCTTAAACTTTCTTCGCACTCGTATCACTCATAAGCCCTGCGAATCGTTCGGACGAGCACAAGTCATTAATCGAACCCAAACTTAGTCGAGCTCACGGTCACCACTCACTTTTTTGCGGTTTTCTTTTCCTTCAACTTATTCTCAACTGACGGCCATACTTGCGTTCTCAGCATCAGGGACAACATTCCCTTCGGTGGTCAATTCGATGGCTGACATTCACACGAATCTTGATCCGCTCCCTCTCGAAATTCGCAATGGAATGATAGCTATGGGGGTATTTGGACTCCTATCCAGTGCCTCCACTCTCAGCCTGATGGTCTTCATCACATACCGGATGGTGTTCTGGCGACGATACTATGACCATCCCATCGCGACGAATCAGATCTTCGTTCTGATCTACAACCTTCTCCTTGCGGACTTTCAACAGGCTCTAAGCTTCGTCTTCTCATTTTACTGGATTTCCCAGGACAAGTTGGTCGGACCATCTCCTGCATGTTTTGCTCAGGGATGGCTTATCCAGATTGGAGATGTCTCATCGGGTCTTTGGGTTCTCGCCATTGCAGTTCATACATTCATCAACCTCGTAGTACAGAGATCGATAAAGCACAGAACATTCGTCATCGCGGTGGTTGCTCTCTGGATGTTCTGTCTATTTCTTACAGCGATCGGACCCATTCTGAGCAAGGACGACTTCTTCATTCCCGCAGGGGCATGGGTATATCACTTGCCCCCCCAAAGAAATCTAAGACATGGCTAATTTTTGTTAGTGTTGGATGAATGAAACCCATGAAACCGAGCGATTATACCTACATTACCTGTGGATTTTTATCTCGCAGCTAGGATCTCTTGTCATTTATATTTCCGTGTTTTTCTTCCTCAGAGGTCGCCTCGCCAATTCGAGCAAGCTTCAGAATGCAGCGATGTCTTCTATATCGGACGAGTCTCGCACCGCGCCATACAAAGGAAGCCCAACAACTACCACAACAATCATGGGCGCAGGGCACAATACGTTCGCTGTGTCAAGACATCGAATTTTAAAGACGGCACGGTATATGGTCGTCTATCCTTTTGCCTACGTTTTCTTAACGCTGCCACTTGCTACTGGTCGAATCTCGTCAATGGCCGGGAAACGACCACCTTTGGTATTCTTCCCAATTGCAGGCACTCTGATGGCAAGCTGTGGTATCATCGATGTTGTACTGTACCTCACAACACGGAAAGCGCTCGTCAGGAGTAGCGTAGGGGACAAAGGCTCAAATAACGGGCTCGCCAGATTTCGAACAAATGATTCAACAAGGAGGGATGCACGAGGTCAATCGTTCAGGTTGGGAGGGCTACGAGACGAGGAAGATGAGGATCAAATGCCTGTAGGAAATGGAGCACCGTTAGGCGGGACCATCGTGGTATCGAAATCCATCGTCATGAGCGCAGATTCATATGAAGGATCGGGAAGGTCACATAGGTCTGATTCGCTACAGAGTTTGGTCATCAACAAGGAGGAGGATCCACACAATTCCTGGATGAAGTAGGGGGTTTTCCGGGAAAGGGGCAATTGATTGATTTGAATATTTAGCCGGCGATGGGATTTTTTTGTGTACATATGATACCCAACCAACAAAATTTTATGTTAATAATTTCCAAAATCAACATTCTGTGCCCTTGGTCTGCCTCTCGTATGTGAATGTCAAGGGCTCGACTGCATCTGACATCTGTGCCACCTCCTTATCAAGGTACGGAAGATCTTAGGTCGGTCTTTCCGTTTCCCGGATCTGGGCCTTGCTGCCGAGCTCGAGATTCCGTCCTCTCGAAATCCAAATGAATTATTCCGTGTCCCTAAGGCGGGGTTGAAAAGCTGGATAAATGCATGGCTCCAGGATTATGGAAAGATGGAGAATGCCAGAAGTGCATGCTTAATTTATTAAAGTTTGCCTAGCTGGGCTTTGCCCCAACATTTGGGATTGATAGATTGACCTAGGCCCTTTGGATCTAGGCCAACTATAGTCTGTTTTGATATAGCCTCACGCGTGGTGGTGCCCTTGCAGGATTTTGAAACATTCTGACAGCTGCACTACGCCTCGTGTTCTATTCTCGATCGGTACTTGCGACTAGCCAACTTTGACCTTCTTCTTTGAGTGTATCGGTCCGAACAGATGCCAACACCAACACTGATAAAGTAGAAGTGGGTTTCAATGTATATTATAGTCGTTGTGGCACTGCCATGGTCTGAAATGCGCTGGAGGCATTGATTTTGAGATTGAGGTTGGATTTCGGGCAGAATTTTAAGCTTATGTGAGATGGGCTGTCTACAATCGAGCTTACTAAAAAGCTAAATGGAAGAAAATTCGTGATAGTGAGTATTGGGGCACAATTCGTCCTGATTGAAAATCTTAAGGCCCCCGGGATGTAGGTATGCTTCTCAATGCTGACTGCCATTGAGCCATCTGCAGAACTCGCTAAGAGATCATGATAATTCTACTTGGCGTATACTCGGCTTTTACGGAAGGTAGTATTGCTTCTACAGCCTGGTCGTTGTTGGTGTTGGTGAAGCATAAAAGCGAGAAGTTGGAAAGGGGCAATTTGCTAGCAGCTAGCTCCTACAGCAATTGATCTCGAGACCAGAAAGTTTGCAATGTAGTTGACCAATTGCGACTACTTCTCTCCGGACTTCCGGCCTTGGACGCTCTAGGTTTAACAATTAATTTCTTTTTCGCCAAGTCGCTTGGAAATTGAACTCTGAAATGCCAATCATCATAGAATTGGTGGAAACTTGTTCGAGATTTTGCTACACAGATAGAAGTACCCCCGGATCTTCTCTATCTAGATATGTAAACTCTTTCGAAGGTTTGGAGATCACTGCCTGCTCTGCATCGATGACGTGGTTAGGTGGATTTGGTCCATACAAAGATGAGGCGTCAAGTGGTGCTGACCATTTCTCGCCGCTCGCAATTTCCGACATACCGCTTAACTCCATCAAGAATCTATCTGAATCCTCCCATAATGTTCTACTCGGGGCATCGCATAAATGCTCCACCCAAGCGAATTGTGTTACGATTCCTCTCGCTTCTTCCCACTGAAAGGTTGGCGAGTTAGTATCATGTCATTAGATCACGGGTTGGTGTCACAATTCCGAGTCATCACTTACGCTTTGCAAACCCATGATACCCCTCAACTTCCCCAGCATCTGCAATAGCCATATCCTATCCGCTGTAATTCCAACGGTCGCCGTAACTTGTCCAATGCCACTCTCCGCAACACCCACAACACACAGTACCCACAGCAAGAAAGGCTTGGGAAACGAAACCCACAACTCAGTCTCGCTTAATATCCTCAGCGAATATTTCACTCTCGTGGCGACTTTGGAGATGACAACATTTCTGGGACCGGGCTGAGCTCGGCGAAGAAAAAGATGAATGTACAGAAGACAAGTACCATGCCATGTCCGCGTACATGACCTCACTGTGTCGTCAGCTCGAGGTTGAGTAGCGGAGCCATATTGCCGAACGTTGTTCCTAATAAGTGACCAGATTGATGCGTTGACTTGCCCCTCTAGTAGGAGCATTCCTTGAGTATATTGCTGTCTCAAGTCTTCTGTTGCTTCAGCTCTGGGGTTATAGGCTTTAATTTGGGAAGCGAGGGACGATAACTGCCTGACTCGATGAAAGATATATGCGGTTATCCCGTCCATGCCTTCGTATATTGTGACAGGCGAAGAAGGGAATGTAGAAGGATATTGTGAGTTGAGGACATCGAGAAGTCGTATTTCGTCGTCTAGTGTTGCCTTTGGTGGGATGGGGCAGTTGGCTTGGATCGAGAGGAAGCGGGGACGGGTAAGATTTGCTGAGGCGTGTGAAACGTCGACCCTGACTGCGTTAGCATAAGATTCAACGTCTCCAACAGATTCTAGACCTGAGTGGCGAGGCGACGCATGCGGAGATTGAACATTCTCACCACTGTATGAGGTTTTGCAGATACCCGGCCAGGCCCTCCTGCTTTCTTGCCTTCCTCACAGTGATCAACCGTTCCAGACCGTCGATATGCACAGGTTCGTTGGCAGCACCGCTGATAGCCGTCTATCATAGCACTTGGATCAGTTCCTGGGCAAATACGGAAAGCAACACAGAGGTTGGAAATGATCTGTGAGGGATTATCCAGTTCTTACCTCGAAAGCGGCCAAACAGGCAACAGCAGCGATATTTCCTTCATGGAGCTGTGCTTCTGGATTCTCAAGATTGGCAATGATGTGGCGAATAGCTTCGGCTTGATGGTAATAACATTCCGGAGGAAAAGGCGATGCTTGATCTAAAGTTAGAGCGCGATGCGTGGCGCCTAGAAGAAGCGTTCCATGGAAAAAGGCGGGGTTGACAGTTGCTTGTGTGAACCAAGATATTTCGGCTTGCATTCCCATAGGGATGTTCAGTCGGGCCACTTCATGTATACCTGAGATTGGCCTGGTTAGTGGGCAAGTTCATGCCTCATGTGAGAAAGAGAACAAAAAAACTGGTAGAAGTGGACGATCGACTACGCCAGCAGTTCTCCAACATTAACTTACTGAATTGAAGAAACTGGAGTGAGCGATTCTTGACAGGAAATTCCCCTTGGAAGGCTGGTTGCAACCCTGCATGTGGCTGGGCTTGTACGCAGATGCACTCTGAGCTTTGGAGACTTTGCTTTCCATTCGCAGAACTACACAAGCAATGAAGGGAATGCTCGACAGTTCTGTTTGTCCCAATCGAGAATCTTGGCGCTGTACGCGACCCAGGGGTGTTGAGAGGTGCCTGCGATGATGTGCCAGAACTCTGGATTGAGGAAATTGGCGTAGCCCATTCAATTATCATAGGCTGGTTCTGAGTTGGCTGGGGTGGACGTTGGACGACCTTATTTTGGTCACCCGTGGTGGCAATACCTTGATTTCTTTTCTCAGTATGATATCTGCGCATTACATGAGCACGAGCTGCTTTTCTATTGGATGTTCTTAGATGACTAGGCCCATCTGCATTTATGAATTCAAAGTTGGCAGCCTCATCTTTTGCATCCCGCTTCGAACTGATATACTGTTAGAGACATAAATCTGCTGGTGATCTTCGAAACTTGCTCATTGAATTCTATGTTGTGTCAGATAGACAAGGAAGAACATTTCCGAAAATTAGGACCGAGAAACTCACTTCTTGTCAACGGCTGAAAGGTTTTGAATACCGGTTCCGGACCCCTTTTCTTCGTCGGAGGCTGGTCACCATCCATGTTGACTTGTTTACAGCGTAACCGAACCTGCGGAAAGGTTTTATTTGCAGGGTTCCAAAGCAATGTAAATCTATCTGTACACTATCGTTGGGTCGAGCAAGAGGAAGGAGACTGCTGAATTCATGTAGAGATACAGAAGTGAAAGCTTTGATGTACTGTGCAGCTGGTGTTACTGCCACTCAACCTTTTCAATTGGACGGGATTTACTCCGACTAGGCAGCCAAGCTATGGCGTTTTCTTCAACGATCTATCTGCCGCCAGGTCAATTCAGTAAAGTATTTGGAGATTTTCATATTATTGGTCATCCAGGTGTAGATGGATATACGGTGGACTTTACTCCAAAAGTAACGTTCGATACATCTGCAATGTTGCTGACAAATGCGGGGACATCGCCAAGAGCGGGGAGGAAACAATTGTGGTTGTTGCACCCATGCTGATTTCCTTTTTGGGTGAACAGTCCATAAAACGCCATGAAAATGAGGTCCAATGAAGGGGAATAGGCTCAGAGCTTATCTAAGCGCATAGTCAAAATCCAGGACAACATGCCGATTGTCTTTAGCGATCCAGAATAATGTGGAGAATCACCATGCGATGGAGTGAGTAAGTTCGAGATGAAAAAGATATGGATTTGCTTCCTTCGGGAAATGAGTTTGGGAGTGTACGGACACGGAGGCGGCATGAGCATTCATTTAAGGGGACTGTAAGTCCTCAAGTCGCGAGTGTGAAAGTACAAAATCCATCCTCTAGGCCCCTATGTCTCTCGATATGGATTTTTTTGACTGGCCTCAACTTGCCGAAAACTTTGGAGAAGACAACCTCTCTGCCGTTCTCGAGAATCTTTCAGTCCCCGAAACTAACGATGTCGCCTCTTTGGCTTGGATAGATTACTTCACGCCGCCAAATGTAAGCATGATGGCCTATCCCGAGGCCAGGCAAAAGTTAAAGTGAACGACAGCAATCTCTCAACCAGACTCCAGCACTCACTCAAAGAAGCGGATCTTCCTTCAGCAGTACTCAGGATTCCTGCCAATGTCAAGAAAGTGGCGAGGGTTCTCAGAACGATATAGCCGAGGAGGAAGATGAAACTGTTGGATCAGTAAGATCGACTGGCCGGCCACGAACTCCGCTTCACAGTGGTAGGGATCCAGTATTGAACCGAATTCAGGTATGAAACCAGTCATGAGAAGAAAAGGGGCATTCGTTTACGGGAGTATAGAGACGCCGCACTCAAAACAGAAATTCCCAGCGTATCTATCGCCAGCGGAGAATGGAGGAAAGGCAAAGATTCGAAGAGAGGGCTATCGCTGCCGAGGAAGCTTCGAAGCAACTCAGACTGCATCTTACAGAGCTACACTCGGTGATTGCATGTTTGAGATATCAGGTGCAGCAACTTGAAGCAGAGAAAGCCATCCTGAAAGGCAACCAGTGAATGTCTCAACCAGAGGAGGCCAATCTGTGACTGCGCAGGACGATAGGCGTGGACCATGAGAAGCGTTAGTAATCCGAGTGGCCTGCAGTGGCAAACTCTCAGGATGGTGGATGACGTACCGTATAATCTCTCTGTACTGGACTGTCTGGGGGTTTGGAGGTTGGAGGCTGGCGCGTCATTGTTGTAAAATTTCCGAGGGCAACCTGTGGGTATTGTGTGGACCCCGAATGATGGGAAAGAACAACTTCGGAACACAGGGTTCACATGCCGTAAAAGGTAGACTAGGTCATGGATCATGTACTTGCGGGGGTCTATGACATTAGTTAGTGTATCAAGCATGATTGAAGAAGCATAAGCATCCTATCTCCGTGACGCCACATTCTAGTGACCTACACGAGAATGGCGGTCTTGCTAGATTAGCTGAACGACTCGTTGCCTCTGGATGCCAACGTTGTTTGATCCTTGCCAAATGTACTCTTAACAAGTCCTGCATAACGATACACAAAGATACGAGAGATTCTTGTATCAGAGATAGGGTGAGCAGGAAGATGAACTGTTCGATGAATCGGATGTGCTATTTGTTGAATCTGTCCCTTCTTGATACGATAATAGCCTGTGGAGTGGTTAGTAGCAAAGAATAGACCAATGCCTATGCCCCAGAGCAGATTCGTGCCGATGGCCCTGCTCTTGCCAATGGGAATGAGTACATTGGGTAGGAATAGATCGAGGCGAACGCGAGTATCGCCACACTGGCCGGCGCGAATTTTCTCATGCCCATTTCCACACCACCCGTCTTCAACCTTTGCATTTTTAAGCTCCGTGGAGATCACATTTGTATTCGATTGATGGGGTACGTATCGACCTCCTGTGTTATACTGCATATTGTTACTTTCGATGTGGCATGAGTGGCATGCCAAAAGGAATTATCACCGGCCTGGCTTGCAGTCGGGGTGATTTACGCCGAGATCATGTAAGTCGGGTCAGTCATAAAATAAATATTCACAGGTGCTGCCTATCTGGGAGGCATATGATGACGAATGAGACACCAGAGAAAAGATCTGTTGCCACGTCAATACCCAGTGGCTCCGGAATAGGGTCAATCTCTCTCATTCTGATACCAATCAGGTCCGGACCTGCTCATCCTGTTTCACGGTCAGTGCCTCCTTAGAGGCTCCTTGATATTCCTTTTTCCCGCTCCACGACCTCATTAGACCACGAGCGACCCAATGAGAATCGAACACCGCCATGGACCTGGGGATAGCTATGTTTGTACTCTTCCGACGGCTCCTGGAACAAACCGTGGTATAATACCTCGCTTCCAAAATGACACAACCGATAGATATGGAATTGCGATTCGAGTTGCCGAGTTTCAGTGGCGAGACGAAAGAGCTCTAGGAAACGAGGTATTATCCTGATCCAGACCACAGCTGCAGATCGGACTCTTCCACGGCTCAACAGAAAGGAATGCGGCGAGTCTTCAGGTATTCACACATCGGCATTTGGGACCAAGCTTGGCGATACAATTCAACAGGTGCTGGTGGGACCTTCTTCCAGATTTCCACCTCCTCCTTCTTTGATAAGTATACGAGTTTGTGACATTTAGATGAAAGGCCTCGGTATGTAGACAGATGTATTCTTGCGGACGAGTATTTCACAAGTTGGCGGCTGCATGATCATCCCAGGCCAATCCGAAAAACTCGAAGTTTCGAAAACATCAAAGCACAATGGTGAAGCTTTTCCACCTTCGCTATCAAGTAACAACGACTTTGCGAATCGGTGGTTTGTGTAGGGCTGGGTGATATTAGCTGAATTTTGTGTTCTAGGAGTTCTTGGTGGAAACTCGTGATAGAACATCATAACATCTCCGGGGAAATATTGATACCAACAGATCATGCTTCGCGTAGACAACAAATGCTATGGTAAGGCGAATGCCCGAAACCGTTTTTTTGCCATGGCCGCCATCTTTCATAACAGGCTTCTCATTGACAGCTTCGTTGGAACCGAGGTCAAGTGAAGTCCTTCCAAAGGGCCAGGTGTGATGTGACAAATGTGACATCGTGCATGGTGTCAGGTGGGGGTTGCTGACAGATGTAGGCTAGCGACGCAAAAAACGACTCATAGAAAGGAATTTGTCCTTCAGATGCTCGTTCTATTACAAAGAGTAATAAGAATAAATAGAGTTGCGAATCGCTTCAAATTTTGTCACTTTCATCGAGTTTAAACATAGAATTTTTGAGGATGAACGACCGTGATGTTCACATGCCAATCGCGTCTGGATTAGCGCGACGCGCGAAATACTCCACCCTATCTCCAATTCCATCTCGCGACTGTCAGTCACCCCACTTCTAGTCCTTCGAAAGGCACAACTATTCACAAGTATACCTTTGAGAAGAGTTATAGTATCTGCCCTAACCGCGCAAACGACGATGGCCTCTAAGCAGTGTCCGACACTGCCAAACGAACTCTGGACCCAAATTCTACAGAACTTCAATTCTGATGAAGATCTACCAACACTCTGGAAATGCTGTCGGCATGTCAGTACAGCTTTTAGAGATGCTGCAGATTCCATCTTCCGAGATCAGCATCTACCCACGACCACATTCTGCTTCTATCTAGGTGCGAGGGGTCTGGCTATAAATTAGACGGACGCTGACAATCGATAAGGAGAATTTCTATCAGATGGAAGCGACGAAGAAGACTACGAACGCCATCTTGTTGCAGAGTTCCATTTCTCGTCACTATCTGAGGATGGAACTACCGCTACCTTTGCAGTCGATGCAGATGACCTCCCAGATAACCTATATCCGAGAGTGAGAAAGCGGCTACGTGAATATGTGGGTGACATGGACATTGAAGTGCCTAAACATACTATTCAGATACGGCGAGATGTCAATGATGGACCCATACCAGGCTTATCGGTTGACTACGATAAGCTAGAACTGAGTTGTAAGTGGCAAGAGCTTTTTGGGGCTTTCTACACCGAGGAATATTTATACCACAAGTTCACGGCGAACGCTCTTGAGGAGAGGGCGTCATGGTTAGCGGAACTCAAGGCAAAGGTGGACAGGAAAGAGCTTGATCCTATGGCAGTAATGCAAAAGGCTCTCACGGCTTTCGCAGATGATTCGAAAGACTGTAGGAAGCTGGCACGAAGGGCTCGTATCTGTTGGCAATTCAAAGAGCATGATGGAACAGAGTGGGATTTCGGGCGAGATGGCAATGAAGCTGAGGAGCGAAAGTGCCTGGTGGAGCTTCAGAAAGTCCGATTTTCTGCTTCCTTGGAAGATTTCAGCGATGAAGAGGGCGGAGATGATGGTGATGAGGAGACCGAGTCAGAGGAGGAAGAGGACGCTGGATGGGAGGATACTGACAGCGACGGAGACAATTAGACTGAGGAGGGACAATGCCCAATTACGAACGCCATGAATGACTTTCATTTTCAGCAAAGGATACCGAGGATAGACTGCTTGTCCAATGGAGTTGGACTTTAGGACTTACGATGTACTAAATTTGAAGGTACAGTTTTGATTAGAGAGCAGCAAAGCGGCGCGTTGGTGAAGGCAGAGATGGACGATGAAGGTTTACCTATCAACAATATCAATTCAGACAGGGAGCCTCCAAACATTTGGTATTGTCGATCAATTTTCTCTCTTTTCTGTTCCATGCAGTTAGTAAGCTTGCCGCTCTTGCTCAGGCGCTAATCACCCTCGGGCATGAGCTTGAGCACACTGAGCACCCTCATCCCCCAATCGCTGGTGGAGCAGCTTCCCACTGGAGGATACCCATGATTGATAGAAAATAAAACTTCAATTGCTGTCAATCACGATGGCAAAGATGTGGTATAAGGTGCACTCTGAGAACAAAATAATCCCCCCCCCTCCCCCTCTCGAAGCATCGCGTGCTGTGGGTCGATGCAATTTGTATTGATCGGGAGAAATGAGTCGACATAATATCAAAGTCGATCCCAAGGGAGGCGTGTATCGATCGGCGACGCAAACTCTTATACGGCTTGGGATATATCCGAAACCCACTCGCAAACTCTTCCACAGGTTGAACATGACGTCCAAATTGTGGGGAAATTCCACAAGTATCTATGGGGTATGCAATTAATTGATATAAATGAGCGCTCTGCTTCAAAGGACGCACCTTGATTACCAAAGATCAGCTCGAAAGGCCCTAGGGGATTAATTCGCTCGCTTGAGCTAGCGCCCACCCTGCTCCTCCCGCATGCCACGAAGTTTCTATTTTTATGCTCAAATAGGGTATAAACTTTCAAGCAGTCCCACTCTAGAGATTTAAGTGACTGTTCCGAATTTTTGCTCCCACACTCGAGCGTTGCCATGGGCTCCTTCATAAATGGAGGTGTAGCTTCGGCGACATTGATCATACTAGCCTTTCTTTGGTCAAAAACGAACATCACCACCTCTAGTACAATAGTTTTAACTCCCATCATTTTGGTCGCGGGAAAAGTTGTGCTCAAAATCTCCAAAGGTCTCATCTCTCCCTATATCTCCCCTCTTCGAGACATTCCCGGGCCTAAGGTGGGAAAACTCCCCCACGGCAAAATCCCTGATACTGAAGAAATAACGGTTTCAGGGAGATCATATCTTTTTCGGCCAAGCCCTTAAAATTTTCAAAACGCCAGGCCCCAATGATTTATATATCCAATGGATGAAACAATGGCCCGACGCACACTTCATTCGCCATCTGAGCTTCGGAAATGCGGAAGTGCTATTAGTGAATAGTTTGGAAGCTCATAGGGAAGTATTGCAGACGAAGGCTCATTCGTTTGTTAAACCGAAGTTCTTTGAGAAGCTTCTAGGGGAGTTTCTGGGGAGAGGGGTGTTGTTCAGTGTGGGGGCTGAGCACAGGCTTCAGAGACGGTTTCTTGCAGGTAAGTCAAACCAAAATAGGCGCTTGTGGAGAGAATCCAACCAAAGAGTGGATAGGATACTGACTCTGGGGTATCTTAGGGCCCTTTTCAACGCCTAATATTCGCAAGCTACTGCCCATTTTTCAAGAGAAGGCCCGAGATCTTTCATCGTATCTCGAGCGCAGTATTGCCAACGATGCCAGAGGAATTATAGAAAGTGAGGTTCCCACTATCTTGCTTCCTAGGCTTTAGTAGGACATTACTTACATCATTGAAGTTGAATCAGCATATATCAAAGCGACGCTAGACATCGTTGGAGTAACTATCCTTGGCATAGAGCTTAGCAAGCTAAAATCTTCCTCTGCATCTCCTCTGGACTTTGAAGAATGCTATCATCATATTTTGGAGCAGAGCTTTCTTGGATGGCTAATCGCATTCGTCAATGGCTTCGTGCCGCTGCGGTGGCTACCCCTTGCGGCAAATCGGAAATTCCTTCGCGCCAATGCAGCTGTCTGGAGCATCGTAAGAGAACTTGTGCAGGAAAGATTTGAGCAAGTGGAGGCAAGACAGGCGCTGGGTGTGAGTGAGGGGGGTAGAGAGAGCCAAGATCTTCTCACCTACATGATTGAAGCAAATCTGTCGTCCGAGGATGCGCTCAGCCGCGAGCAGATTGTTGAAGATGTGAATTTTTGATTCCAATATGACTGATCTGGAAGGCTAATGGATATCAGATGCTGCAGTTTGTCATTGCTGGGCACGAGACGTCAGCAGGGTCGTTAACGTGGACCACATATGCTCTTGCCACGAATCCGTCCATTCAAGATCGTCTCCGGAAGGAAATCCTCAACGCCACCAGAGCCGGGAATGGGGAGATAGACTATGCTACAATTGAGAGCATGCGCTTCTTGAATAATGTTCTGCGCGAATCAATACGTCTCTATTCTCCTAGCCTGACACTGCCACGGGAGGCTGCGGAAGATATGGTCGTTGGGGACGTCCATATACCCAAAGGCACTACGGTGACGATGGTCCCCGCCATGGTGCAAAGAAATCCTTTGATATGGGGCGAAGATGCTGATGTGTTTAATCCGGATAGATGGGACAGCTTGACGACGGATTCGGCAAGCCCATACGCTATCTCTGCCTTCAGTGGTGGCCCAAGAGTGTGCGTTGGCAGATCGTTTGCGTACTTGGAGATGAAAGTAATTTTGGTAGAGTTGCTCAGTAAATTCGTCTTTGAGTCTGCAGATAGAAGACCGAAAATGCTTAATCCTGCGGTAACGTTGAAACCGAAAGGGGGCTTAAAGGTCAATGTCATACAAAGTAAGAGTGGTTTCCGTAGGCATGCTCATGTCCATGACCTTCTCAGTCCATCCGAATCTATAGGTATCTAGGGTTTGCCTAGTAGATAATACACAATATTATGTGAGTAGGTACCTAGGTACATATGAGAACAGATATTTGTCGCACGTCATTTCAAGGGTAGTTAAAGAAGTTGGATTTTTAGGTGCCTGTAGGCTGTAGTGTGGAAGGCTACAGGGCCTACGGCACTATAAATATAGGCTACATACAGTGCAGTACTCGCAGCATCATTGCATATAAACATGAATTCATTCTCGGGCATCAGCTTTCACAATGGTTCGATATTCCAGAGCGCAAATCTACGACTGGCAACACAGCGTTGAGTAGATCGTAGTATAATAGACATGTAATTAATTCTAGGGAGCCGTTTCGACTTCTTGTAAAATGGGGCAGTCCGCAATTTGTTCCACTTTGTGATGATGTACCTCGGCAACGATAGAGGAACTAAACGCAGTCAAAACAAGCAGCTGGGAGGCAAAAACAAAGCCTTACTTAGATAATCAGGGTGTGCTCAGGATGCTCAGGGCTCGGCTCAGCATGCTCAGCGTACTCAGGTCTCCTCACCCTCAGCTCAGGTTAAAGCAGCAGTCGCTCACGGCCAGACTCTAAAACAGAGATAGCGAAAGAGAAAATCAATCCTCATTCTAGGGGTATCGTTTGATTTCGTTCACTGACGGTTTCCGAACTCGGCCAAGGCGAACAGATATCTCCCCGACATCTATCGGTGATATGTTTTCAATCAAACTATTCCTCGTTGGCCTCGTTACATCCGCTGCATTCTGCTGATTAACTTCTCTTCAGGCCAGCTCAAGTGCTGGTTAGTCAAAAAGATACTTCCCATTGATGATTACCGTAAATGGCCCATGCTCATGCGACAGGGTTACATAATTTGTCGCTAAGTCATTACTGCCGTACGTATTTAGCATGAGGTTGTGAATAGTAATCATGGTGGCTGTACCAAAAGGCACTGCAGGACTACGAAGTCTCAATAGCTAGTTGCTTCGCCTATGAGTGGCCAATCAGAAGCCGCGTTACCTGCATCCTGCCCTCGGCTTCATATCGAGGAACACAAAGGCCTTGTGACATGTCCTGTCCGATGTAGAGGTACGAAAGTGCTATTTAAGATATCTGCTCTCTGCAAGATCACAAACTCATTCTCTTCTACTCATCATCTCATTGTCCAAATCGAGCCATCAGTACATTACCACCTGCTCCGCCGCCAATCATAATGACTATCTCCAATACCGTGTACCGAGGGGTGTCAGGTGCCGCTGAAGGAGCTGTGGTCAAGTCTTCTGTAGACATTTCATCTGAACTAGGCCCGAAGGAGGTTCTCATCAAGATTACCCATTCTTCTCTCTGTTACACCGACATCCATATGATGACTTTTGGAGTTGCTCTCGGTCATGAGGGTGTAGGTATTGTTGAGAAAGTCGGAAGTGAAGTCACGACATTGAAGATTGGAGATCGTGCGGGAGGTGGATATCTCAGAAACGTGATTCGTCCCCGAAGGGAAATTGCGTACATTACTGATCATAAGCGTAGAGCTGCGGGCATTGCAATTACTGCACCAAAGGCAAAGATATCTACTGCTACGAAAGGAATATCTTTGGGGAGAATGACTTCAACGCTGGCACATTTGCCGAGTACTGTACGTCACCTTTATCTCCCCGAACCTGCGCTGACAAAACCAGATATCGGCGTAGAGTCCTACGTCCACAAGATTCCTGACAACCTGCCATCTGAATATGCAGCTCCACTTCAATGCGCAGGCAGCACAGTCTACAATGCCATCACATCCTCGGCCAAGCCTGGCAACCGAGTCGGTATACTGGGTATCGGTGGCCTCGGTCATCTCGCCATTCAGTTCTCAGCAAAACTCGGATTCGACACCATTGTCTTCTCCACCACGGCTGACAAGGAAGCCGAGGCTAAGAGCTTCGGGGCTTCTGAGTTTTATCTGTTGAGCGAGCCAGAGAAGATCACTAAACCTGTAGACGTCTTGATTGTCACTGCTGGAAAATATCCCGACTGGACGAAGTAAGCCGCCCTCAGCCTCTCCACTGGCGGAAGATAGATGCTAAATTGAGTGCCAGGTTCATGAACAAGAATGTCCTCGCGCGAGGTGGAGACATTGTCGCACTTTCCGCTCCAATCGTACCCATTGAGATCCCGTACGTACCATCATCCTACCCCACCCAGACTTCCATCACTCACATTTCCCAAACAGGAGCTTTCCCTTCTTCTTCGAGACATACAACTTCAAGTCTTCCTTAGTCGCCTCCCGCGGAATCCATGAAGACATGCTCCAATTCGCAGCACGTATGGACATCAGACCTGTGATTGAGAAGTTCGAGTTCACCCAGAAGGGCTTCGAAGAGGCGATGGAGAAGATGAAGACTGGAAAGATGCGGTACAGAGGTGTACTCTGTGCTGAGGGTGCTTAGGGGCTCGTCTGACTAGTGGCTAGTGTGTTGACGAAGTGGAGATGTTTTAAGGGGCTCGGTAATTTAAGCGAGGGATGTTTTGATGGGCAAGAAAGACACCATAGAAGATACGCAACAACAGTTTGGAATAAATAACATCCATAACGAGCTCTGCTGGTTATCCAATCTTTCCTTTTTTTCCTTTCAAGACAAGTACTAGTGACGCTCCTCCAGTTCGGCCAAATATCCTACATGGTGCAGCACAACAGCAACCCCGCGATTCATCCGTCACATGCAACTGCGCAATTGCTCGTCTGTCAGCCTTCAGATCTAGGTCAACATCATGTTGGGACCAGACTTGAGCTAGTTGATTCCTGAAAACTTGAATCGTATCTTGAATTCTCAGTCGAGACGCAGGAATTTATATTGATGACCAAAACCAAAGTGTTCAAGAACGCCAAGAACTTCTAGCAAATGGCAAAGGAATTTTGTAAGTTCACGTCTCCTTTCCTAGATGGTAAAGCTACCATGAATGACAGTAACATGATTTCACCTGTACTCCAAGCCTACTTTCGAAAGCTCATCACTTTCTACCCAGCGCTTAGGCTTCGGCAGCAGGTCAACATTATCACATATTAGGTTGGAGACGTCCAGCATTGGAACTTTCAAAGTCTAGGTTCTCATGTTTCGGTCTCTCGTTTCTTTCAATGGTTAACTTGCAGCTGCTCCTGTCTCCAAATAATCACCTCACAGTCTTAAATATTAGCAGTCATAACACATTTTCAAAACCATTCAGTCAAAATCCGAAAGCCATCGGTTGCATTGTCCTAATCAAACTACTATCCCACCCTACAAGCTATTAACGCAAAATCAACCAACTCAGCTACCAACCGACTAGCTAAAATAATTTACTCTCCGGTACATAAAAGGTATCAAGTTTCTTCTCCACGCGGCAGATACTTCACTGCAGGTACTAACAGCCAAGCCAAGACAGAAACAGAAGGAGGGACAGATACAAAAGGAAGGGGTGTTTTCGTTCTTGAAGTCTGTGAATGTGGTGTATTCAAACAGGGACATTGAGTTGGGCGGTAGTGAGTGAGAGGGAGACAAAAGAACGTGTATGTTCTAGCCTTTAAGGAAAGAAGTGGGACAAATGAGAGGTATCGTGTTGAGCCATGCTAGTAGAAACTGGAACGAGACAGAGCCACCAGGAGAAGACAAGTAGGAGAGTATGAACTTGAATGAATGGACATCCAGTAAAGCAGCAAACAATAACGCCAACGCCATCAAACAATCGGAGCAGCAAAACAACAGACAGAGACCAACGATCTGAAAGTGAATAACATCAAAAGAAAATCCAGATTCAACGATCTCGAAGAATGATAGACTGTGACCAGGTCACCTGTGCCACCCAAGATGCGAATCCCCCGCGCAAAATTCAAACGTACCAAAACCGCGCCAGCGCAAGTACAAGCACAGCCAACACGATCTGTCTAGCCGCCTTCTCTCCACCAACTTTATCAACTAAGACACCCCACCACATCCAGGCACCGCTCACACCCTTACTGTATAGCTCTTCACCGTCGATGAACTCGCCCATCTTGCCTACTCTGCCGGTATTGTTGGCTGGAGAGGAGAAAGGTTGTGGTTTGGGTGAGCCGTGTATGGTAGATGGTGCAAAGGACCAAGCTGAGCTGTGGCGTGCGAAGAATATTAGGGAAATGATGTAGGGTATGAATGGGCGTGTGAGGGCGGGGGTAGGTGGATATGCTGCGGATCCGGTTGAGGGGATAGAGTCGAGTTGGAACGAGGCATCCTGGGCGGTGAATACGAAGGGTGCTGCTCTTTTTTAGGTGTCAGCGCCTGGATTTTGGTGTGTCAGAAGGAGAGACTCACTTGAACACATCACTCTGTCTCTCAGCCTCTTCTCTCATCCGCATATCAATGCCCTTCAACGATTTACTCTCAATCACCTTTCCCAGGCTCAGTATAGTCGCAATCTCCTCATGTTGATGCGCCTCATAACTAGCCTTGAACGCGTCAATCACTTTTCTCAACTTACTTCCGTCAAACTCCTCTTTCCGAGTCGTCTCGGCGTACCTGCGGAAAGCTTCCATGCCCTTTTCCATAGCTTTGTGCTGGGATACGTTCTCAGACATCAGCTCTTTGATGCCGGTCACGCGCTCGACTTCAGGAAAGTAATGAGATTCTTCGATAAGTTGATGGTGGTGCATGAAGTCGTAAGTGATGCTGCAGTAGGAGAGGAGATTAGTTGCGGCATTTGTTGAGGGGCGGACATGGTAGGAGTGTGCGTAGATGCTGTTGAGGGCTCTGAAGATCGTGTTGTGTGTTTGAGCCATGAAGTGCGCGTTGGCTATGCAGTGATGGTTTGGTGGGATGTTGGGGGTTGTGAGAGCTCCAGTTGTGGAGATCAACTTGAATGGTGTTTCGGGCCTGTGAGGGTTAGTGAGTGAAAGTCTCTGAGAGGGAAGAAACTCACCATGATGGAAAAGTACCCGTCTTGACAGGACCATGATTCTCAGGTAGTAGATACCATTCTACAGAACCCTTCAGAGCTTCTTCTTGATTGGCATATGGCTGATCCTCCCAAGGCACAAAACCAAGACGTTCACGTGCCTTCTTGACGGAATATGTGCGAGTGTACAAGATGAATTCCATACGTTCCAGGATCAGATTCTTAGGACGCAGCTTTCCCCAGGTGGTAGCCCAGACGATGTATTCTGCGATATGCGCCATGATCAGAACGAGCATTGGAGGAATATACCAAACGCTGCTAAGAGGTGTGTGATCACCAGCCAGTGTCCAATACTTGCGGAAGAAAGTCAGAGGAGGACATGGCTGATCGTCTGTGATATTGAATGCTTCACCAGCGACTTTTGGGGCTTTGGGATCGGTCAACTCAACCAGGAGACCTTTGGCTGCGAGAACTTCAGCGATAGCAACGTGGCCGACATAGACGACGTCCATGTCGATATCGTTGTAGCCCATCCAAATACTGGTTTGGCCTGCCTCGAGAGCATCAATGACTGGGCCGACCATTTGACCATCTCCTTCGCCGTACAAGGCTGTGGGACGGATACAACAGGTGCGGATTCCATGTTTGCCATTTGCTTCGAGGACAATCTTGTCTCCTAGAGCTTTGGCCACATGGTATGGATCGCCTTTTCTGATGGCTGGAACAGCAAGAGTTGGAGCCGTTTCATCAGCATGATCATAACCACCTCCTGAGCCTGCGATGATGGGACCAGACGAAGTGTAGACGTATGCTTGGACAGTGCCGATTTCGACAGCTGCTTCAAGCAGGTTCTGGTTGCCGTTGATATTGACTTTGAAGATATCTGGGACATGTTCGTGGTCCTTGTAGGCGTGAGGAGAGGCGGTATTGAAGATGACCTTTGGACGCACTTGGTTCATGACATGGCGGACGTGCTCAATATTGGTGACGTCTCCGATATGATAGGTGACGCCTTCATAGAGATTCTTGAAGGGTGATCGACACATGACGGAGATGGATGTGCATGTGGTTTCTTTGAGGAGGAACTTGACGACGTGGTGGCCGAGGAATCCACAGCCACCGACGACAAGAACTTCGCCCAAGTTCGGACCTGTAGCAGGCGGGTGCAGCTCAAAGGATGACATTCTTGTGAGAGTACCAGAAGGAGCGTTCGATGTAACAGGTGAGGGAGTTCCACTTGAACTATCTTCCCCATGAAGAGTTGCCATCCTTGCTTGCGATTGTGACCGACAGTTTGTAGAAACGGGATAAGGCAAATAGTAAAACGAGTTGGAACAAGGACTCGAAGCGGGGATGTTTGATCAAAAGATGAGTGACATTTATCAGTGTTGGTGGAAGATTGTGGAAAAGAGTGAGGGAGGGCAAGCTTTAAAGGGAGATCAAGTGAGAGTAGAGCCTTACGTATAGGCCATGCGATCGATCCGTGAATCATAAGTCATAAGTCAAGTGCGAGTATCGGGAGAGCTAGATACTACGCCTCAGTGATTGATGGTTGTCTATTGGAGGTGAATGAATACTTCACTCTTCCACTTGCACTCGTAATGTACATGCTTGCTCGAGTATGTACTTGCACTTGCACATCCTCGAATAAGTCAAGTCATGTTGAGCTACCCAACGCATCATCCGACGATCGATTGGACACGAGCTGCAGTGGTCGCCGTCCTTGCGTAACCTGCACACCCGTTGGCAACGTACATAGAAGGCAGAAGAAAAGGAAAAAAAGATTATGAGATCGCGTTCCACGGATGGCAAACCCAGATTGGGTCTCCACAGAAATCGGATCTGGTACGAGTTCAACAGACATTTATCCTAGTCCAACAGCGCCCAAGCCACAATCTAGATCTTGTACACTATCGAAGTTGTGCAAATCTGCGAGACTAGGGAATAGTTGGCAGCAAGCCAGCATATTGCGCGAGTTTAGTTGTCCGGACGGATCTTGCAAGCTGTTGACCCATGACTTGCACGGGACGAAGCAGTGTGAGGGGTCCAGATGGTGTCTGTCCAAGCAAGTCTTTCCGTCTAAAATTTCCCTTCCATAAGCAATGTTCAGCTGAAGTGAAGGTCTTCTGATGCAGAGCTTCCTCCACTATCCCAAAGTGGAGATCATCGAGGCCATGATATCGCGCTACTTCGTGCTCGCGGCAAAACAAGGATGATGTGTGGTGGAAGTGTCTGTCCTAGCGGTTATGCAGGCTTGGGCCGAGAAGGATGGTGTCCTGGAAGAGCAAGTCTTATCGAGGGCGTTGAAAACGGTTGGGTTGGTATTACAGAGGATTGGGGGTAGTGTGAAAGACCCTTGTCCCTGGAACCCAGACGATGGATACCGTGATGGGAAATCTTGCAAGTGTAAGCGTTTGGGTATGATTGGTGTTGCTGGTAAGACTGAGGCGTAATGGACAGTTGATTAGAAAGAAAATTGATTGGTTATTATGTCAAAGCCTAAGAGCAAGAAATTGATTTCCAGACTTTGGAAGATTGATGGGGAAAGCTGAATCGAAGTATGAGCTTGACGAAGGTTTTTAGTAATGCAACTTCTTCCCCAAATTCGGCTTTTACGAACGAAACAAATCCAACCAATGAATTCATCTCAGGCCTCTTTTGCACAACTGCAGTGAATACATGCAGACGAGAAGACCAATCAGAAGTGTTAGCGGTTTTAGAAGACTTTGACAGTAAGCCCCAACTTGTACATACAGCAGCAATACTATTTTGATCGCGGCATAGATATCTTTCTCAGACGCCAGCAAGTGCATACACAAGGTTCAGGTCCATATCCGTGGATGATCGACTGAGTTCGCATGCAAGAACCCTGAGACATGAACCCTGATATCGATTTTCAATTCCCATGTGGCAGAGCATGCAGGGCTGACACTGACCCTTTCATCTAAACGTCCACTCTTGGTCAGGATCTAGGACGATCGATCAATACCCCAGCAGCTTACTTCCCCAGGAGTTTCTAGCTGGAACGGGCCAGCTAGAAGACCGCGCCTCTTCTCTCCATCCATAGACGGGACAGGGACCGTATCTGATGGTGTGCTGTACAGAACCAGGTGGGATTGTTCGGGACATTCTGATGTAATCTTATTCACCGAGCCCTCTGCTCAAAAACCGGTATTGGAGTAGGATTGGATGAGATGAAAGGGTGTGTAGAATGTAACAGGTGCATTCATACGCCGTCGAGATGCATCTTGCGCTCTTTCTTTCTCTTTTGCTACTGAAATATCTGAAAATACGTACTGATACTTTGAAGACAGACTATTCTTCTGCTTAAAAGGATATGCTGCGTGGCCATTTGATTGATCCGTAGCTGTAAATTGTCTCCAAAGCAGATACAAGATAGAGATACAACTATAGATACAGATTCAGGTACAGATTCAAATTCAGATATCATTACTGCAAAGATAAGCAGCTACAGAAATCAAAAAACTGGGTGTGTAAGTCCAATTAGCCCGAAGTCCGTGCCGCACCCCAGCCGAATGGGATGACCCGCACAAAACCCCCCGACCAACGGGCTGGATCAGCGCTGTCAGCCGAGTCTGACAGGGACTTGCAAGGACATGGGTCTCGGCGGCTACCTTGAATGGGTCTTCTAGAGCGCTGACGAGTGGGCGGTTCGTAATGCGTGGCTGAACGACATGACAAGCTTCCTTCATTCGTCAATCAAAAGATGCAGTATTTACTTACCTATTGTACATACCATGGTCTGAACATTTGCATGTGAGATGTCTACCCCGCCTAGGTAGGATATGGATTCAAGAGATATCTAGCCGTCGAGGCGGAGGCGTGGCGTGGCTCTTAGCCTTTCATCCTTAACTCACTCACTCGCTTGAAGCTCTTTCGACTACCTACAGCACAAGCGATCTAGTTCCTTAGCATCTCCTATTCGTTACCAAATATAATCCATACATACAAACTAGCTTGGGGGCCTTCCGCGCGGAATATTCGATTGTTCCTACAGCGCTGCCCCACCACACAGCAAGCAAGCCAGCCGGGGAAGTTTCTGCCGATCCCTACCTTTGTACGTAAAGCAAATGTTGTGAATCCGATTGCAATATCGGATTGGGAAAGTGGCAGTTTGTACTATGTATCATACATGTAATCAGGCTCGTTGCTATTGAGTTGTTCTAGAGTGGGTAGATGCATACAGGGCTCGTTTGTTTACTGTAAGGCGGAGGGCGGGGGCTTGTCTTTAGGGATCGTCGACTTGATTTAGCTATAAATGCTATGGGATTGTCTCCACACGATGTGACCTTTCTCTCTAGTACTTCTGGATTTCCTTGCTTGCTCGCTGCTTTCTTTCATGCTCGGTTGCAGTCTAAGGTCTAGGTCTGGTTCCAGGAGTACTTACTTAATTACAGTACCGGCGACATAGATTGCATTGCCTGCCACTACTGCATGTATGCATGTACCTAATCGCCGTGGACAAAGACTCACAAACTCACACTTGTGTCCATAATTCTATGTCTTGCTCCTTCTCTAGCTCCAAGCGAAGACGGGATGGAGGAGTGAAATAACTAAGTACCTCGCCGCCGGAGGCAAGGAGCCATTTCCTGGATATGGCAATTCGCATCGCTTTACATCTCGTGATGTGGTGTCTAGCCCCCAGTAATATGGCGTTGTTGAGCTTTCAAGGCAATGAAGGATGAAGCGAGAGTGAGAGCGGGAGGATAAGTATGAGTGGGTTGTCTTTAACTTAGACTTAGACTGCCTAGGTAATAAGTTATAGAGGTACAGAGGTACAGAGGTACGCACGGCGTGGCTTTCAGCCCGCTCCTTACTTATGGGATGGGAAACACGAGAGGACCAATCGGTGGTCTTGGAGATGTAATGAAAGCTATGAACTAGAGCTAGACGAGCTAGAGCAGGGGTATGTAAAAATTACTTAATGCGTATCCGTATGTGTGGGGGCATTTCGATTGCATGGTTGTTGAAAGGATATATATTTTTTTTTTGGCTGAGAATTGAGAGTATCAATCTTTCCCAACGTAGGAGGAGTTTCTGAGACTTAAGTCGATCCTCCAAGGCATGCACTGTATATGGGTTTGAAGAGAATGGTGGAAAAGTGCTTGGGAAGTTGAGATGAGGTTGGACTTGAGTCGTCACAATGTCATAACCATGTTGGTGGCGCTGATGCATTTCAAGGGGTCAGGGTGGGCTCTGTACCGAGGCAGGGACTATGCAAGCTACAGGTACAATGTCAGCAGTACGACTCAAGCACAAGCGAGTTGGATAGATGGTTTAAGTGAGCAGTCATTGAATTTCTTCCTGTCATACAGCCTGTGTATGTATATGCCCGAGTGAAGCGGGTGTAAAAAGAAAAATCGCCCTTTTCCATCTCGAAACACCGTTGAATGCGTGCCATAAATGCTGTCCGATCAATGTCCTGTGTGTATTATCCCAACCCTCCATCCTATTATGCGCAATACCCTCCTTTGAAAGCACTCCAACTCCCATGCATGCATGACGCCAACACCCTGAACGAAAATGCCGAGAAGTAAAGGAAGCACGTAGTTAATAAAAGAGCAAGAACCACAGAGTCGAAGAGAAGCCAATCAAAGTCGTGAGTTCAGTTCAAACGCAACAATCGAAGAATCTCTCCCCACCCTTCTTCACAAACCGAAGCGGAACCCGTCCCTCACTCGAAAGCTGCACCGTGATAGCACACTTCAACTTGCTCTGCCAGCTCTCGCGAGCCTTTTCGGCCGCCTTCTCCCAAACACCCTCTCTCTCATCACGACTCATAGAAGTGACTTCCTCGTCACTAGCCCACTTATCAACAGCCAGCTCGACAGAGTATTGAGAGAATATCACGGCGAGCGCGGCGATGATCTCGACCTGGGCGAAGCGTCGACCCAAGCAGGCGCGTTGGCCGTCGCTGAAGGGGATGAATGCGCCTCTTGGGGGCTTGTAGAGGCGGGATGGGAAGGGATTGTCGGCGGTGCGCGTGCCGGGTTTGGAGAAGTATCCTTCGTCGACGGGGAAGTGGAGGGTGGAGCCTGGACCTGTAGTTTTGAGAGGCATCTTGAGGAGCCAACGCGAAGGCTTGAATTCTTCGAGGTCGTTGTTCAGGTTGTCAAGTGGGAAGATTGGGTTTGAGGCGTTGCTGGGTGGTCCGGATGGCCAACAATTTGGATTCTGGTAAGGAGGATTAGTGGTTAAGAATCTATCTATATATATTCACATTTATTGAAAGGGAAACTTACGACATGGACGGAAGGAATGCAAAGGCGCATCATCATGTTGGCAGGCAAATCTGTTTGACGTCCTTCGACGATGACTCGTTGAGGCCGAGCACATACCATTTTAGGGACCGTCAAGACAGGAGACACCAGTCGCATTTCCTCATTCCAAACAGCTCCCAGCATTGAATTCATCAACTTAGGAAAGTCCTTCTCGTAATCCCATTCCGAAGGCGACCTTCCACCCAGAATACGGGCCAAGTCCTTCTGTAGCTCCTTTTGCACCGACGGATATAGAGCAAGAAGCATGATTGTCATATGAATACTGCTTGCCGAAGTTTCGTGGCCTGCGACAATGAAGACAAAGATATTGCCCATGATTTCGCTGTCACTCAATGGTGTCAAGCCGTTCTCCGTATCTTGCTGAAGAAGCTGGCCAATGAGATCTCCTGCCGATCGTTGGGTTGAGTCCCGAATACCCCTCTTCTTGGATTCCATCATCTCTTCCATGTATTTGCCCCAGTTGTCATAAGCTTGGTACGCCTTCCGGACGAATTTGATAGGTAACATTCCTGTAATTGTCAGCAGTGCTACAAGCTACAAGCTTTGTTCAAGGAGTGCTTACTGGCAAGAAGAGACGGGAGGGCCATGACAGTGACGAGAGCAAGGATGTTGAGGGCAATGAATTGAAACGATGACGAGAAGCTCATGGTGTGACCCAGTGGCAGAGCCTGAGAATCGTCTCCTTCATCCCAGTCCATCTGCTGACCTAAACCAGCCCGACCGATGATTTCAAGGGACAATCGCATGGTGTCAGGTGCAACTTGAGTTGTCGTTCTTGACTTGCCTGTTCCTGCCCAGGTTGCAACCATGGTCTGGCTGAGGTCCAACGTCTCCTTCCACACCAGCTGGTTGTTCTTCTCGGAGAAGGCAGGACTCGTCATTTTTCTGTGGTGTCTCCATGTTGCCCCTTCAGACGAGACAATGTTTTCACCGTAGATACTGATGAGACGGTAGATGTGTGTTGGCTTTGGAAAATCGGTTCCTCGAGAGGTGATCTGAGCAATGAGGTCGGCATCTGCTGTATTGAGGATGATTCCACCAGGAGAGACGGTGAGGAAGGTGTCGGTGCCTAGCCGCGTGAAGGGAGCATGTCTGAGACGCAGAGGCCAAGTTGAAATCACCAATTGACGCCAGGAATCCACGGAAGATGTAGGTAGAATGTTGTTGAGGAGGCGTAGCACAGTCCTATTCAGCAGCATTGACGTGAGGGAATTGTAGATGAACCATGGGACAACAACATATCTGATTCCCGTAGCCTGAGCAACGTGAATGTTCTTCATCAATGACCAGCAAGTGCTCAGGAGGAGGAAGAGCAGCAGAGGAGGGATGGCGTAGAGGAGCAGCATGATAGCTGTGTCACCCTGGTCTCAAGAGTTCGAGTCTGGTGGTACATGGACTGTTGATGTTTTTCTTCCCCAACAAAAGAGGCGAGATGGTTCGAAGGGGTCGGCCCGTCCTAGGAGCCGGCTCGGTAGAGTTGTTTTCAAGTGGAGATAGACGAGAGGACTGCGAGAAGGAGAGAGAAAATGCAAGTGAAGGCAGAGACGGTCAAGGTCAAGCAGGACAAGCAAAAAGGGGGGAAACGTTCGAGACAAGGAAACACAACCTTGGACACGGAGTGACCATTGTGTAACATTGTGCTACGGAATGAATCAATCAGATATGAGAGAAGCACTGGTGGGGGATATTGGGAGGGGAGGGGAGGGGAATACAGCAAGCAGGCGATGGCAATTACCAAGCAGTGTACTCAGCTAGATAATTGCGGATGTGTGGAGTGCAATTCTCAGGTAGACTCATAGTAGTGGTAATACAGAGGGTCACGTAAGGTCAAGTTTGGCCGTAAAACAAAACATCGGCTCGTAAATGGGAGGACATGAGGTGTGCTTCAGATGAGTCAGCATTCAGCCAAGCCACTTGCAGCCAGCAAACAGGATCCCGGGATCTTCAACTTCCCTTCATACTTGCTCATGCTGTTTGTTCCATCGATCCTCAAGCCCAAGCCTGACCATGTCCATCCATGTCCACATCCATATCTAGATCTATATCCATATCCGTACCCACATCCATATCCATATCCCAACCCACAACCGACCTGCATCTACAGGGAACTGGCTGACCACCCAGTTCGTCCTCCTCCTCTTGTGGCGCTCTTCCCGTGCTTGCTTGTGCATCAGCAAATGCTTGGAGAGTAGACGCGCCTACTCTACGTACATCTGCGGTCGGTACTGTACGCTAGACGCTGACCTGCCGCTTTGCCCATGTCCTTGTCCTGGTCCTTGTTGCAGAAAAAGCCACGCCGCAGTCAAACTCAACCTCATCCTTGTCGAATGAGAATCTTCTGTATCTGCATGTTGGCTGACGGCACAGACCACGCCAAATATCGCGAAACTCTGCATAATAGACTATTGAAGATTGCAGCACAGTACAGTACAGTTCAGCCATCTTTGTCTCTGTCTTTGTCTTTGCCTTGGATTTGGCCCCCGCAGCAGTCCACGTACATACATCCCGTCTGATCCGTCACACGAAGGACTGATGATTCCCATCACGCGACGCAGCCCTTCGCTTTCCAATGTTCTCCTACCTACTGTATCTGTGTCTGCAATGATGCCTCGTCCCCGGATTGGCACAGGATCCGAATGGCACAGCATGCTGGTGCAACGCGCGGATCGAGATGAAGCAACGGGATGGTACAACATCGTTACCAAATCCAGGGGAAGCATTGGCTGCATCTCACCAGGGGCTCTATCGCAGAACTCGAGCCTCTGTTCTGGCTCCAAGTCAAGTCCAACTGTCCGCATAGGTGCCTGCTTGACGGATTCTGACATCCAGCCCCAGTTCCCAAACTGAGTCTAGCTGAGGTCTCCTCCGTTTTAGACCCGTCTCTTCCCTTCCCTTCTTCCTACTTCTGTTTCTCTGCTTGACGACTGTGTGGCGTTGCTGATGTTTTTCTCTTCTCCTGCAGTCTCTCGTTCCATGTGAATGTGATGTCGCTTTGCTTGCACTTACGCCCCTTGTCTTGACCTTACGTACTTTGCTCTTGACTAGACTAGACTGTCTATAATTTCTCGGCTGACTGTTGGAAACCCATTGCAATCAGATGAAATTGAAAGGTGAACGAAAGTGAATCGCAGCAGTCGTCTTCGTTCCGCTCCCTTCTCCCCCCATTCAGTTGCCCTCCCACCCCGAGGCGCTAGCTCGAATCGGGCCAACTATCAACTTTCAACCTCGAGACCATCAACTTCACCACGACGCGTCAGCAACCTCTTCTTCTCAACACCAAACCGTCTTTGGTACAACCCTCATGACGCAGGAATTGTAGGCAAAGAACTCACGATGCCTTCAAACCCTCCCATCATGTCCGACCAAGATGGTTTTCGAAATCCCTTCCTGGGTGTTCCCCACGGCTCACCTTTGGACCCTCGAGGACCAAACTTCAGTGCTCAGGCTTGGTTCTCGAATCTCGCAGGTTATATCTCCAAGGACCCCTCTAATCTGTTGCACAGAAGCGCTGGTGTCTCTTTCGCCGAGCTCAATGTCTCTGGTTTTGGCAGCCCTACTGACTACCAAAAGAGCGTTGGCAATGTCTTGCTTGGAATCACCGCCTTGTTCCGCCGCATGGCAGGCGAGCAAAAGCAGGAGATTGAAATTCTGAGAGACTTCGATGGTCTAGTTGAGTCTGGAGAACTACTCCTCGTTCTAGGTCGTCCTGGGAGTGGATGTTCCACCTTGCTTAAGACCATCTCCGGCGACACGCATGGCCTGCTCGTTGACCCCGCCTCCAAGATCAACTACCAGGGTATTCCAGCTAGCCAAATGCACAGCCAATTCCGAGGAGAAGCTATTTACATGGCTGAGAACGATGTCCACTTTCCTCAGCTCACTGTTGGTGAAACTCTACTGTTTGCTGCAAAGTCGCGTGCTCCGCGTGACAACACCTTTCCCGGTGTTACCAGAGACATGTACGCAGAGCACATGAGAGATATCGTCATGGCTACTTACGGTATCATGCATACGATGAATACCAATGTTGGCAATGTACTTGTTCCTGGAGTCAGTGGAGGAGAGCGAAAGAGAGTCAGCATCGCCGAGGCAGCTCTCAGTGGTAGTCCTTTGCAATGTTGGGACAACAGCACACGCGGTCTCGATAGCGCCAACGCTCTTGAGTTTTGTCGAACCGTCAAGCTATCAACTGAGCTGGCTGGTGCTACCGCATTGATCTCTCTCTACCAAGGATCTCAAGATGCCTACGAGGTAAAAAAAATTCATTCCCATTCATGTTAGCTTCTAACTCTCAGCAGGTCTTCGACAAGGTCACAGTCCTGTATGAAGGTCGTCAAATATACTTTGGTCCTTGTAACGAAGCCAAAGCCTACTTCACAAACATAGGATTCGATTGTGCTCCTCGCCAGACTACAGCTGATTTTCTGACATCCTTGACAAGCCCTGCCGAGCGCTTGGTCCGTCGTGATTATGAGAATCGCATCCCTCGCACCTCAGAGGAGTTTGCTCTAGCTTGGAAGAACAGCAATGAGTACGCAAAGCTGATTCGAGACATTGATTTATACAACAAGAAGTATCCTTTCGGTGGTGCGTCCGTCGCCGCATTCGCCGCCTCGCGCAGAGCTCAACAAGCTGTCCTCCAGTAAGTACTGGGTTCATGAGCAGAGGTACGAAAACTGACCTGACTTCAGACGCGTTCAATCTCCATATACTCTTTCTTTGTACCAACAAGTTGTGATATGTGTTGAGCGTGGCTTCCAACGTCTTCGAGGAGATGCAAGTGTTACTATATCTCGAGTTGTTGCAAACAGTGTTCTCGCTTTGGTAGTTGGTCAGTAAATCTGAGTCCTAAGACATGACACGTGCTAATCCCATTAGGGAGTATGTTCTTTAATCTGAACCAAACAACTTCAAGTTTCTATGGCAGGTCTGTCTTGATCTTCCTTGCGATCTTGCTGAATGCATTTGCTAGCGCTCTTGAGGTAGGTTCTTCAAACCAAACCCTGCAGTCACTGATTTCGGTAGATTCTCATCATTTACGACCAACGTCCTATGGTTGAGAAGCATAACAGATATGGCTTATACCACCCTTTCGCCGAAGCTGTTGCATCCTCGATTTGTGATCTACCCTTCAAGATTGGCAACTCTATTTCCTTTAACCTAGTCCTCTACTTTATGACCAACCTCCGACGAGAGCCATCAGCATTCTTTACATTCTTGCTATTCTCCTTTTCCATTACGGTTTCGCTCTCCATGGTCTTCAGATCCATTGGTGCAAGCTCTCGCAGTCTGGTTCAATCTCTGTTCCCCTCCTCGATTTTGATCCTGGCTCTGATGACCTACACTGGCTTTGTTGTTCCTATCCACAACATGCACCCTTGGTTCCGTTGGATCAACTACATTGACCCGATCTCTTACGCTTTCGAGAGTCTGATGATCAACGAGTTTCATGGTCGCGAATTTGAGTGCGGAACATTCGTTCCTGCCGGCCCTCAATACGCTGCTGTTGGCTCCCTTAACCATGTTTGTGCAGCTGTTGGGGCTGTCCCTGGATCTGCTTTGGTTTCTGGTACTGAGTACATCCGACTGACTTACAATTACGATCAAAGCCACCTTTGGAGGTAAGCGCCCTACTCCTGTTCAAATATCATCATTAACTTGCCTAGAAATTTTGGGGTCATCATCGCCCTCACCGTCTTCTTCACTTTCAGCTACATGGCAGCGTCTGAGATTGTTACCGCCAAGAAGTCCAAGGGAGAGATCCTTCTGTTCCAGCGTGGTCACCAATACCGACGAGACCTTCATAGTGATATTGAGAAGCCAGCTCAGGAGGCTGCTTCTGAATCCGGTCCATCTCGACCAGTTTCAGGCACAATCCAGAAGCAGACCTCGGTCTTCCAATGGAGAGATATCTGTTTCGATATCAAGATCAAGAAGGAGGATCGTCGTATCTTAAATCACGTCGATGGTTGGGTCAAGCCTGGTACATTGACAGCTCTTATGGTAAGCCGAATCCGATCACGCTTCTTGTGCAACCACTCACCTTAATATTACAGGGGCCTTCTGGTGCCGGAAAGACTTCTCTTCTCGATGTTCTCGCAACTCGGGAAACATTTGGCATTGTCTCTGGTGAAGCTCTTGTCGATGGCCATCCTCGTGATATCTCATTCCAACGCAAGACAGGGTATGCTCAACAAGCTGATATCCATTTGGAGACTATGAGTGTGCGAGAGGCTCTACGCTTCAATGCTGTTCTCTGTCAACCATCTGGTTTGGAGAGAAGCGAGAAGCTTGCATATGTTGAGGAGATCCTTCATCTGTTGGATATGGAGAGCTATGCCGATGCCATTATTGGTGTTCCTGGTGAAGGTACGTTTCACGCCCCATGAATAGCTCCAAGTGCTAATCTCAACAGGCTTGAATGTTGAACAACGCAAGAAATTGACAATTGCGGTCGAACTTGCAGCTAGACCTCAACTTCTACTCTTCTTGGACGAGCCAAGCTCGGGTCTTGACAGTCAAACTTCTTGGGCTGTTCTAGATTTGCTTGAGAAGCTTACAGCTCATGGTCAAGCCATTCTCTGCACTATCCATCAGCCATCGGCCATGCTCTTTCAACGATTCAACCGATTGTTGTTCCTAGCACCCGAAGGCAAGCCTGTTTACTTTGGTGATATCGGCCCCAACTCTTCAATCGTTGTTAGCTACTTCGAGCGAAATGGTGCAAAGCCATGTCCAGAAGACGCTAACCCTGCTGAGTGGATCATGGAGATCATTGGTTGTACCCCAGGCTCGCACAGCGATATCGACTGGTCTGCGGTTTGGCGATCAAGCCCCGAGTATGCTCAAGTCCATCGAGAACTGGAGGGTATGGAGAACAGATTGGGCCAAAGTGAAGTTCAAAATACTACACTTGATGACGACTACAAGGAGTTTGCCGCCCCCTTCACGGTTCAACTCTGGGAGTGCATGAAGCGAGTCAACCAGCAGTAGGTACCTTTACCCCAAGGATCTGAGACTTGAATAACCTCTGATAGATACTGGAGAACCCCATCCTACATCTACTCAAAGGCTGCTATGTGTTTGGGCGCTGTAAGTTTAACAATCTTATTTGTTCTGGGATTTTGCTGATCAACATAGGCGCTGTTCCTTGGTTTCACATTCTATAAGGCCGATAAGAGTCTGCAGGGTCTTCAAAACCAGGTTTTCAGTATTTTCATGCTCATGTATGTCTGCTCGCCCATCTTTATCTACCAACCTGACAATTTCATAGTACCCAGGCCTCCAATCTGGTCCCTCAGATGCTTCCAAACTTCGTTGTCCAGCGATCTCTCTACGAGGCTCGTGAGCGTCCAGCCAAGACATACTCCTGGAAAGTCTTCATGTTGTCCAACATTCTTGTGGAGCTCCCATGGAACACACTAATGGCTATACTGATCTTCGTTGGTTGGTACTACCCCATTGGCTTGTATCGAAATGCCGAGTACAACGACATCGGCGCCAAGAGTGCTGTAACTGTTCTCCTCTTCATGTGGATCTACATGATCTTCACCAGCACATTTGGCCACATGGTTCAAGCAGGTGTTGATCTGGCTGAGATGGGAGGCAACTACGCTAACTTGCTGTTCATGTTGTCATTGATCTTCTGCGGGTTTGTTCCCTTCTCCCTTATTCGTTTCACAGCTAACTTTCAGCAGTGTTCTCATCGGTCCTGATGCACTTCCGGGCTTCTGGGTCTTCATGTACAGAGTCTCACCATTCACCTACTTGGTCAGCGGTATTATGTCAACCTCTCTTACCAACGTCCCAGTCCAATGTTCCTCAATCGAACTCCTCCGGTTTGATCCCATCCAAGGACAAACCTGCGGTGCCTACATGAGCGACTATATTCGTACTGCTGGTGGTTACATCGTCGATACTGGTGCTACATCCAACTGCGCTTACTGCCCACTCAGCAACACTGACGCCTTCCTCAAGCTAGTCCACAGCGAGTACAGCGAGCGATGGAGAAACTTTGGCATCCTCTGGGTCTACGTCCTAATCAACATCATCGGCGCCCTCTTCTTCTACTGGCTCGTCCGCGTCCCTAAGAAGGGTAAGAAGAGTCAGATAAAGGCTGGTGATGTCTCTGCTCCTGCAGCTCAGGCTTCTGCCCCTGCCCATGAAAATTCTGAGGAGAAGGAGGCCGACATCACTGTTGACACTCAAGAGAAAGTCGAGCTTTCAGGCGAGAACTATGGCAACGCTCACAGTCAGGTCTGAATGCGTCATTTTCCATCTTTTGAGAAGGGCGCTCTAGTGGTGCGTCATCAACGGTGGCATTTGTTTTCAGTAGATTTTCTTTGCTCTTCCCCTCGGCAATGATGTGTTTCTACGGGATTTGTAATGGACCGAGAGGTTCTGGTGGGGATTTGTATGGAGTATTAAAGAAGGATTGGGTTCTATGGTCATGATGCGATTTGGTTTGCTGGTTCTTTGCTTTCATGAATGGCAGGGGTTGGTGTGATTTTATGGGTGGTGCTTTACAGACTGGATGGTACATCGACGGATGGATGAATTATGGACATGCACACGGGCTTTGATAGGTAGTCAAACGAGGTGTCTGCTATTCATATCATCGAGATATGGCTTGCTAGATAGTGCTCAGTCACAGTACCAGCTGATGGACTGAAGCCTGGCATAAATAAAAAGAAATTGCTTTTACTGCAGCTAAACTCCCGAGAAGTGCTGAAGATTCGTGACATGCTTTTGGAAGTGTACCGCATCCTTCCCAGCACTCTTTCTTTCTCTCGTTCCGGATACCTAGACTGACCTGAATGCTTTCAAGAGCTCTTCGTGAGCTTCCACCCAGATTGATTGTGCATACTATGATTGGCGCGCCTGCCCAAGGACCAGAACATGCTCCTGCCGATGCCCGAGGGCTTCAGGGAGGATCAGGAGGATTGGGAGAGAGTCGAGGAGGTGATTGGTGAGTTTTTCTGGACCCATTAAGAGGCGTTGGTCTGAAATTATGAAATTTTTGGTCGTGATCGGAAGGCGAGGCTGCCTCGTCCGCCGCGGTCTGAAGTGGTTGTGGGGGATGGGAGGTTTGGTGGTGGCCTTATATGAGATATCGTGGGGTAAGTGGACTTCATATTCCCTTCTCTGGAAGGGGAAGTAAGCTAATTGCGTGTCTAGGATCGTTATTACGATTGATAGATATGAATTGGGCGCGGTGGTGGGAGTGAGGGTGGAAGATCTCAAAGAGCATGTTCGCATCTCAACATATGTGAAAGCTGGAGTATGTCTCAAAGGGGGTGGTCTGATCTCAATATGTTAACATCTCATGTATCTGAAAAGATTCTGGGATGGAATTGGGCCCGTATCTCAGAGGTGTCTAGGTTAGCAACACGAAGTGGGAACCGGCTGGCTCTTATTTGCTTCTTAAGAAGGCGCAGCATGGTAGTCAACCATCTCAACTGGTTGGCCAACCAAGTGTGTTTCATGCCCCTTTCTTGCTTATTGTAAATTTAATGATAAACTCCATCAATTGGGACGCCCAAATGCTTAGTTAAATGTCGCTTCGGCATCTTGTGACTTCAGATTCTGGTGTTCGTGATTGGGATACGAGAACCCATTCGTCCGCCTCGAGCTCGCTCTTGTTTTTAGAATCCGAAGGGAGAGCGAGGCTTGAAGAGACTGAGATATTTGGTGGGGCTAAGATGCCGATAGGTCGGACGTTGTAGTTGTCCGTCCACCAATCTCCTTCGGCTGTTTGTGATGGTTAGCAAGTGTATCAGAGTGGTTTGGGGACAGTAAGGTACACGAATAAAGGGGCTGGAGTGAAGTAACCGTTGCGAAAAGGCCATGGAGTTGACAGGAATGAGGCGAGAAAGTAAACATACTTCTCCAAATGTCAGGCCAGCACTGATTCGTGATCCCATCCGCAAGATGAATATGCCCAAACGCATTATATCGATTCCCAAACGCCGTGATGGAGATACGATGAGTCCCTGCTTCAAATTTCCCAAGTGGAAGAGTATGTGGTTGGAAAGCAATACGACCTAAGTTTTTCGACCCACTGCAAGCACTGCGTTCTGCCAGAGTTGCGTTTGAATGCACAACTAATACTGGAGATGAGAATCTCGGCACTGAGAGTATGACCTCCTGTGCTACTGGTGAAGAGTTAGGAAGGGAGAATGAGTAGTTGTATATCACATTCCCGACGTAGAAGGGGAGACCTTGGGTTGTGATATCGCCCCATGATAGGTTCTCTGTATTCAGTGGTTTGAGGAGTTTCAAAGGCCCCATGAGTTGCACGGCGAAGGAGCCGAGGATGTAGATTCTTTCTATGTTGGTCAGGATACCGAAAGGGAAAGTGATTGTAAGAGTGTTAGTTCCGGTGTGGATTGTGTGTCCTGGGATAGGGAGAGTGCGAATCGCTTCATCAACCCACCATCCCGAGTTCACTTTCGTGGGCCCAGTCCGCGATGATGATGACGGGATAGCTACATCGTTCAGTCGAATACTCATTGTCTCTGGATTTTCCAATGCTAGCATTGTAGGTTTGGAGATATCGAACGACGACTCGAATTCGAAGCGCATAGTTACTTCTGTAAGTGGTTTGCGTTCGGATGCGGGAATTGTCCAGGGTTGGCGCCATGCCATGCCTTTACGTGGCAGTTTTAGCTGAGACCGAATTTGATTGTCGATTCGTAGGACCTCTGTAGGGGGAGAGAAAGAGCGATTGTTGCCAGTGCTGACCTTGTAGGAGGCGTAGTCGAGCATCAAAACGTTGGGCTCAGAGAGGGATATGTTTTCGAGCAGGAGGTCCATTGGCGATTGTTTGACCTCTGGTGTTGGTGAAATGATTGACGAGAGAGATGGGGAGGATGATGGAAAGAACCTTAAGAGAAGACTGGCACATCCTTCAAATCGATGTGGAAAAAATGTCCATCCGTGTTTTTGGTGACTTTCAATCACACTCTCTTCCCCCGTGAAAGTATCCAATTTCTCAACTCTCCAGCTCCCCTTCATAGAGACCGTAGTATCAACAGAATTTTGACGATCTGTGTTACAGATAAACACGAACCGTTCATCTCCATCTTCTCGAATTTGATGTAGTAATTTATCCGTAGACACATTCCGTTCTGTGGTGATTCGGAGCTCACGATATGGCTCAAGGGCAGAGAGAATACTCTGTTCGCTCCAGAAGATGTTCTTGCTTGGCTCAATGTTGTGAGTTGAAATTGGGACTTTAGCATCTACGAACTCCGGGGCACTACCGGCTATGATGACTTTCCCGCCTCGCCTGGTGAAGTTCTGGAGGATGTTCAGGGTAGTGGACCGGATTGTCCGAAGGTTCGGGACGATAACGACGTCGTACTCGCATTTTCCCACTTGGAGTGTGTTGCCTCGGGCTTTGGAAGTGATTTGGTCTGGTAGGAGACTCTCTGCTATGAAGTCGAAGTCAATAAGACCATGAAGAAGCCATCTCGTCAAATCCGCAAAAGCTTGGTCTCGATTCGACAATTCGTCTCCACTTCCATTTGGTCCAAATGTCAGCCAGTAGCTCTCAATTGGATGAACGACAGCCACCCTCGTGAGTGCTTTTCCTCTCGTCATGGCAACACCAACTCGAGCGAAGTGGTCCTCAACGTATCGATACTCTTTATACCAAGGGCTCTGATATCCAATACAAGCAGGATAGTCCCGCTTTCCCTCCCCAGCCATACTCACCCACGTGAGATGATGAACCCGGAACGTGATTCCCAGCGCTGCTTGCCAGTCTCCGCAGCCTTTATGGCCCTCGAATGTGAAAGTCCAGTGAGTGACTCCGTAGATTTCACACATGGTGCCTTTGGTTCCGTTCTGGCGTGAAACACTAGATGCTTGTTTCGCGGTATTGTACTCGACCCAATCGACTAGCAAGTCCATACCGGGCATCTCTTGGTTCCGGTAACAGCGCATGGCTTCTCCCAAAGCCGTGGTTTGTGAGTAGAGCGTTGGCTCTTCCATCATATGCCCGTTGAGCATCAGATTGTTGGTTCTGCACCAAGATGAAAGCTGGTCCATGAATGCCGTGACGAATCTTTCAGATACGTGGTCGTGGAATTGATGGCGTATGAGACTCGGACTCCCGTGAGGCAGATTCCAAAATATCTGTGGGATATTGGCAACAATATCCTCGCCATACTCGTTTTTGAAGGTAACTGGAAGGTCAGAGGTCCAGGGCAGGAATACATCATCTCTTGCTGATGGACTAGATAGCTGGGTCTTCGTAGCGAATTGAGGTTCATCCGTGAAGATGCATGGTACTGAAGCTCCAAAATTGTCGCCAACTTTGGCTTTGTAAACTTCATGTGTTGTTTTGATGAAGCTTGATATTGCTTCTGGGCTTAAAGTGTCCACGTAGGTTTGATCATTGAACCACGGAGAATCGAGATTCGTCTCCATGTAAGCATACCAGACATTGGTCCCAGTCTCCCCTTTCCTCAACATACGGCTTGACTTGAGGCACCCGTTCTCATCGACTGCGTAGAGTCAGTATCTGACCTTGGGGCACCGAACTCTGTATATTGAGGTCTTTCAACCACCCAGTGAAGCTATTTCAGATAGTATAGGCATGGTGAGTTAATCGCCACTTACGAGTAACATCGTAGGTCGCCAATATATGGCCATTCTCACTTCGAGATGCTCTCGCAGACGACGGCGATTGGTTCCTGATTTGTTAGCATGGACCACCTAGAAATGTCTTGAAGTACCTGTCAAAGTCTACAGTCCCATACGGATGAGGAGTAAATAAGATATGTTTGCCCTTATGTTCTGGGTTTTGCTTGATGACTTTACCACCCGCGCTTCCTGAGGGCCATCGATCATCATCATAACTTGAAGGGTAAGCAATTGCAAAGTGTCCAGACCTGAAACTGTGACTTACAGACATGCTAGCATGTTCTTGCTTTCTGCATATTCAACGCAAGAAAGGACAGTATCCATAAAGTCAGGGCCCAGATACTCGGTATCAAGACCCGTGCGTACGTGCATATGGAATCCACCCATACCCATATCAGCAAAGTTGTCAATCTGTCTCTTCAGTTGCTCTTTCTCTAGCTTGGTATTCCATGCCCATAATGGACATCCTCGATATTCTGAGGTAGGATTTCTGAATAACTCCTTACTGAAAGCTTCTGAGCTTTTCGGATATGTCAAAGGGTTGGCCTTGTTGATATCTACAACGTCCTGTCGCCCGGTGGCTGAATTGATAAAGGAATTTAAGTAATCCATGCTTCGGACGGGAAGCTAAATGCACTCGAAGGGGGAAAGTAAAAGAGAATGGCAATTGATTCCAATTCTTTGCGTAGAAGTTGAGTTTCGAAAGGAGGGGCTAAGTACCCAATGCGGTCACGTGGTGACTACATTGCCAAGAAAACACGAGTGAGCCAGATCGCGATCCTCATATCGGCGACGCGCAGAATATCAACACCGACCTCTGACAATCTCGCATCATGGCATGTAAGTTCCACACGGCGCAAATGCTCGATGACTTGTGCTAACATTTACAGCCCGCGAAGATCGCATCCAGGCACGGCTCCGGGGAGCCCAGTACGATCAATCAACAAGCCCCTCTTCGAGACAACTTGCTAACGATACCATAGGAGGCGTGATATCAAGGAAGTTGACTTTAGCCTCACCTTCGCAATTCCACCAGCAGATCCAAGTCCTATTATCAATCGCCCGCAGGACGAGCCGCTACTCGAACTCCATCCTCAGCGCTCTACTCGCCGAACTCCTGCCAGACCCCCTCCTTCTGTCTCAGTAGCAACACAGGACGTTACCCGTAGCTCTCAGAGCACAAACGACGCAAACACATCTGCGAAGAGAAGGAAGTTAGATACAGATATCCTCCCCTCCTCGCAAAGTACTCGATCGCAGCCACCTCGACGCGACATCTACGAAATACAGACAGAGCAGGATGGAGAACCAGAGCAAGATTCGTCTATCTTGGAGCCCGCAGAGATATCGGTTGACCAGAACGTGGTTAGCCAGGACCCAGGTGGACCTCCAAACACTTCGCTCTTGGAGGTCGCGGACAATTCGGACGAACTAGGACCAGCTACTGAACTCCTGCCAGCCTCAATTTCGTCCCCTATCAGACCGGCTAGGAATCCCTCGGCTTCACAAACGTTCGACGAGGTTACAGAGAGTCCAAAGAATGCACCAGGTAGTGGTCGTAGGCAACGAGTGGCAGTAGGCTCGACTCTGCAATCAAGTTCACAACTACAGGAAGTACAAAATGCAGACTTGACAGCAACTCCTGTCACCCGGGATAAACGCAAGAGAGGAAATTCTGTTTCAAAACCTTCCCCAGAAATTCGTCCAAGTCAGACGCCTTCCGCGGTTGATGAAATCGACGAATTATCTCCAGAACAACCAATACGCCGTGGCCGTAGGCCTAAGATTGTTGAAGAGTCAGTTCCAGATGCGGATATCCAAGAAGAGGAAGAGGCAGAAGCCATAAGCGATGAAGAGGCTGCTGCAACTTTGAAAAAGAACCGTGGCCGTCGAACGTCCAAGCGCTTCGCAGCTGCATCTCCAGATCTTGACGCATTGTTAGCCGGTAGTACGATGAATGACAGGCGACCCAGGAAGCGAAACCGAGCTGAATCAAGCCCTGTTCTGCAACGACATCCAAAAAACGCGGTCTCAAAACCTCAGGCGCCCAAGAAGACAGCGAAGAAGGCTGCAAAGAAGCTACAGGTTCCTGTTGGAGGACCTGTTCCTGTAACAGTTCATCGCTTGACCTTGCCACCTCTTTACGATGAGAATGAGTCCGACGCGGATATTTTGAACGCAGAAATGCCTCACATGAAGAGATCAGGCGTTAACGCGATTGACGTCCTAAGCCAAGTATGCCAAGAGATCATTGGTCTTCATATGAACTCGCTTGAGCAGATGGGGAACAATTGTGAGGATTCAGCATCAAGGAGGGAGTACAAAACCAGGTGGAATGCCGTTGAAGCATTTGGCAAAGAGCTACAATTACGACTGCTTACACAGGTGAGTCTTTCTTTCTTCTATTACTGCAATTACTGACCTTTGAAAAGACGATTAATCTTGATAATGCTTATTCTTTGGAGCGGAGAGTCAGGGATGAATTGAAAAAGAAGAATTCTCTGCGGGAAGAAGTGCTCAGGATCCGGAAGGAGCGAGAGCAAGTAGCCCTTCGTATGGATGAGATTCGAATGAAACATGAAAGAGAGAAGACAGATGCTCAGGTCAGTACAGCCTTTCCGTGCCTGGTAGCTCTCTCTGACGCTGGACAGAATCGAGATGATTTGAACATCGCTATCCATGACATGGAAATGGTGATTGAGATGGGCAAGTCGAGACAAACTTCTGAAACTAATCGCTCGGCCGACATGGTTGGTACAGAATTACTTATCAGACGAATAGCCGGCGAAGTCAGCAACAAGGGCGGCTCGGGAGGAACCTTGAGCCAGATAAAGGAGTTTAATGCGTTCCTTGAACGAGCTGCGTTGGCATTGGAGGCCAGGAAGGTTTGAGGGAAGGAATGAATATGATACCCATGGGAAATGATTATTTATGGCACAGCAGGCTTCTGAATCCATTGGCTCGGTCGAGATGTCGAGTCCAGATATTGTCACTGGGCGCAGTCAGTACCCATAGTGCAGCCTCGATAAATACAAGGCTAGTAAATGCTACGAAATACTTGTATGCCAGGCAAGCCCCACGGGTCCTGTGATTTCTTCCTGTTCACGTTCTCAATACGGAGTTTTGGGGTAATTTCCTAATGGCAGTCGCCAACAAACAAACAAAGGTCAACGGCGCTTCCGTACGCTTGACGTCTTTGTTCAAGATACATAAATCCCCTCCCTTCTTTGTTGGCTCAGTAAATGAAGATGATCTCTTAATCTCCTCAATAATGTCGCATCTTTCATCGAATAGTCATTAACTTCAGTCAAAAATATGAAGCGACGAGCGAAACCCGCGGCCATGGACGAGGAGGACCTTGTTACCGGCGAAGCGAGACCCAACACAAGAACCATCGCTTCGATTTTCTCACCAACCAAGGGATCATTTCCCCTCCAAAGAATTCAAAGGAGAAAGCCCAGGTTGCCAACTCTAGGGTATATGCAATCGATGCCTCTGGGTTCTATTCAAGATGCCGTATCTATAAATTCTGATGGAGGGCTTCTAACCATCCTCGCGGGAGAACATGATGACAACCATCGAGTCTGGAAAGAGTCTGGGAGACACCGGGTCTTCTTTTATCCAGGTAACTCTTGAAATTCTGTCCACAAGACTCACTACTTATTTTTGTAATAGACAGAATCATCAACGGCGACACAAAGACTTACATCACCCGCGAAATCACCATCTCACGCCTCGATCTCGCTAGACCGAACCCGGAACTCATAATCGGACAGCGAGTCTACAACACCTTCGGTACCGTCGAGCTCAGAGCCCATCAACTCCACTTCGAGCCTAGCATAGACGTTAACAGACCATACCTCTTCTTCGGACTGGGCGACGAGATCCCTGGCGTGGGATATCCAGATCTGCATTGCACGTTCCGCATCGTATCTGACTGGGAATCCGCCGCTCGACAAGCTGATACGTCGCGCTTCGATCTGAACGTCTTCGTCAATATAACACTTAGAGATGTCCAATCTGATCGGAAGGTCACATACGATACCCAGAACATTCGGCTTGCGCAGAGGGGTGTTAAGCCGGCGCTAGGTATTGAGGTTTTGGCTGCAGAGCTTTTCCCACTTCCTACTTCGCCGGTAGCGAGCGCCTTTTGGCCAGGTCCGAGGGGGAGAAAGAGGAGGTCTGTTAGAGAGGATTGGGATGGCATTAGAGTTAGACCTGAGCAGAAGAGTGTTTTGGTAAAGTTGATTGGGGCCGGGGCGAAGATTGGGGACGGGGAGTTGAAGGCTGGTGTTAATGTTCATTTTGTGTTCACAGAGTAGGTATGTAGACAGGTAGGGATAGCATGCGTAAGTCCTAAATCTCAATTCGTGATCAACCATATATCGAGAGCTGCATATCAACAGTCCCCCAAGCACTCGAAACTTGATGTTGAGTGGAAACTGAGAACCCTGCTGCCTGAATTCTACCTAGGCAACTAATTGAGTTTTATTATGATCGTCCTGGGACAAAGACACTTCCTTTAGGGCCTAGGAGAGGGAGCTCCCTCCATTGCAAAACCAATCACGTGTTTTGGTTGATCTTAGCGCCATCGCCTATTCGGGCAAGTTGTTGACCTGTGTGCTAGTAAGCTATCACGACCCCGAAAGCTTCTTTTTTTCCAGAAGTGTAGAAGTCATTCAACCATGTTTTACTTTCGACAACAAATTGGATCACCAGAAAGCTCCAAACGACACGTACTCATTCTCATACAGCGATTTCGATCGTTCAAAGCTTGCAGGCATACCCAAAGCTCTTGACCAAGCCCTCCTTATTATCTCGAATACTAAGCAGAAGTTAACAAATTCCGAACGCCCGGTAAAGAATAGGACATCATGCGGAGAAGATGACGTGAAGAATCCGAGAGTGATAGCGAGCCAATTCTAACTAGAGGTCGAAGACGCTTGTAATGCCGCTATGGCCTATTCTTCGGAGCCAGACAGATTTCCAAGGGATTTCAATCCGATTTGAGAGTCCACCATGCAAATTAAAATTCTGGACCACGGTATCTTATATTCTGCTGCCTCATCAAGCTCCTTTCGATGTCATTGCCTATAATTTTGCACTAGACCTTCTTCTGAACATTGAAGACGAGCCTCTGAATGAGTTTGCCCCTGCAAACAAGCTTGATTCTTCAGGCGTGGTTGATTCGAATTGTGGCTCGCTGACCGTGATTGTCCATGCTGCCTGATGCCCCTTTGCAACTTTTTGCTGTGTTTCGTCTGTGTACAGGCACATAAAGAAGTTGTCGGATTTTGAAAATCTACATTCTCAAACATCCCCAATACCGAGTACCGGAGCACATAGCGATGGGCATACCGAATGATCATCTTGTGCAGGAGAGCCTCTTGGTGACCCCTGTTGCACTAGAATGTCATGAATCAACGATGTGTCACGGATGAGGTAGCACGGCCAGCATGCAATCATCTTAAGCGGTCCAGATTAATGTAGAGTCTTTGGCCACCATTAGATCCCGTCATCACTTACCTCCTCTTCCGTGCCCCCCTCATCATTTTCCACCTATTCCGCCCAATGCCCTAACCGGCCCTCCCTAGCCCTTACCAGATTGCTCACCATGTTCTCTTCTGGTCTAATCCACCTCCTTTCCCTCACAGTCACCACGGCCCTAACCCAGACTTCGTTAAAGCTGTTGCGATCTCCACATAATCCCCAATACGCTCTTCTCATCCTCTAGAAAATACATTTTTTCCAAGTCTTATAAACCCTCACCTACCAATTTGATATGTATGTAAATAACCTTACTACGAAAACCTCTTGAATATACTTCTCTGTATTACCTATCAGGGAGGAATGGGGGGTGGATTCTTTAATATAGCAGACCGCTATACTATCCACTCCCTTCCCCAGCGGGAGTTGCCTGTTGAACAACATGAGAAGAGGCTTCCAGTCTGAGGTCTGGGAGAGGAAGAACAGCGTATCGTGCTGGGGGTTGAAGCAAAATCAAGGGTTTCGGTTTCGAGTATCCTTAATCTCTGACTGATTCTCACTCGTACTTCCCTCTTGATCAAAAGAATTTTCGGACTCGATCTCGTTACCGTCATCGTCGTTAAAGTCATGATATAAACCCTCCAAGGACACCTCATCTGCCGCCTACACCGGCTTGAAGTCTTGTACGCGAGCCCCGGATGGGAGGGATATGGGATGGAGAACTTGCTGAGTTAGGAAGCGTGATTCGCGATTTACGGCTAGGAGGGCAGGATGAGCGGAGTAGGACTGTGGAGTTTCTCCGGGTTCTTGACTAGGTGGTGAGGATAGAATTTTTGAGTAGCAGAGCGATGTTTTGTTTGGTGTGAGACTGGTAGTGGATGTACAAGATGTGGGGAGAGGTTCTTGAGGCTTTTAATGCGATATTGAAGATCTTGCGGCGGATCTAGGGGGAGAAGAAAGGGAAGAGGGGGAATGTGGATGGCGGTGTTGGAGGAGATATGCTTGGGCTTGAGCTATGTTGTTGAATTGGGGTTATTTAAAGCTGTGAGAGGAGTTGTATATTTTGATGGAAAATTGAAAGAAAATGAATTGAGAAGCTACCTTGTTACTTTGAGTGAGTTGAGAGCGCATAAGCGAATCCACAGGGTTTAAGCGAGGCGAACCGCTGAAACTCCTTCCCTTATGTCAATATTCCCAAGTAGAGAAGTAAAACTTTCGATATCAATTGAAATCTGTCTGTACAGCATCAGTGGCTTCAGCTCAGATGTTCATCGACCTCGATTGTGCCTAGCTGAAGTCGCCACCTCTAGCTTGCAAGCGAGCCGCAAGTAAACAAAGTCGCTTCAAACACAACAACCGAATCGGATCAAGATATGTACCTAGCCTTTAGATCGTGAAGAACGGGGGCTAATTGGGAATCTTTTAATTAGCTAGAGTTTACTAGGGTATTCGATGTACGCGAGATCGTATCTGCAAGAGCTAGATGAGATAATACTTTCCAGGTCATCGCCCTCGTCTGCGCATTAGAAAAGTCCTTTGTCAAAGATGTGCAGAGGAGCTGCAGGGCATCGGATATAAGGTAAAGACATTTTTATGGCATGCAAAAGTAGTAGTCTGTGAATAAGAGAAGACATTTTATGAGTCTTTGATTTGATTTATTGATATCATGCACCGTCAGGATCACAGACACTTGTTCTCGGGAGAAGAAAGTGCGGCTCTTAAATTATCGACGGACCTCTTGCTCGAAGTACTGTAGCTTATGGACCAAGCCAAGACACCAGCAACCTTTCATGACAATTTGATGATACAAAGATGCGATCTTGGCCTTTTGTATCTTGGCGAGAGAATAAGGCAAGTGTAAGGCAGTGATAACTAGCGATGCAAAGTAGTGGATGAAAATAGTTGTAATTTTGTAAAATTGAGTAAGCAGCAGACATTTTGCTAGCAATCCTACATACCGGAACACCGGGCTAAAATCAATCTATATAATTTGACCCAAAATACTGCCCATGCGCACACAAGAAGTAATAACGTAGCATATCGAAACATGGCGTTAAATACATCGCTGCTTCCCTTGTCATCATCGCTTGAACCTTTTCTTCCCCATGTTTTCCGTTTTCTCTTCGTCATTTCATCGCTCAGCCACAAATCCAGACAGCTGTCATGAAAGTACTGATGCCCACTTCAAATAATCAACAACCCATCCCCCCTCTCTTCTAAGACCCTCTCCTGAACTTCATCCTCACTTCCACCCACAAGCGGCACCAAACTCGGCACCCTCCCACTCTCAAATCCACCCGCATCATCCATAACCTCCAACGCCCTCTCCATTTCCCTACACATCATCTTACGCATAAAGCCCACACCGACACCGCAATACGTACTCGCACCTGTCCTGTGCGCCCCAGGTCCAACCAGCATCAACATCTCCCTCACCTTATTCCCCCCCGAACTCAGGAACGACGAGCTGGGCGGGAGAGTAGACACGCCTCTCAGGGCGAGAGAATAGACGCCTAGATGTTGCGGAAGGGAGGAGCTGATCTGCGAGAGCGAGAGCAGCCATTCGTCCTGTGGAGTGGATGTCGTGGATGCTTCTGCCGCGGCGTATTTCGTTGATGACGTCAGATGTATTGTATCCAAGAGGGGATTGTAGTAGAAGCCCCTCTCGCCTTCGAGATCGAGTATCAGATGGTAAGATTGAAGAGCTTCGAGGCGGGCTTCGCGGTTTAGAGAGAGGAGGGCAGGGTGTGGCGATGTGCAGGAGAGGGAGGATGTTGAGGTTGGGTTTATGGAGAGGACGCGCGGGTGCAGGAGGAGGGCTTCGTGGTAGATCTGGAGGCGGAGTTCGAGCGGGAGGAGGGCGAAGAGAGGGAATGTCGTCGGTGGTGCTTGTTGTTCTGGTGAGGATGTCGAGGCTTGCTTGGAGAATGGCGATGGGTTGCGAGACCGCGGTGGTGAGGGGGAGGGAGACATGTCTGTCGCGTAGATGACCATTGCGGTTTTTTGTTTCGAGTCGAGTCGATCGATCGATCGACGATGGAATGTCAAAGCGCTTCTTTTCTTTTCGTCTTGACTTATTTACTGCTTTGATGTGAAGTTCGGTCTTCAACCGCCAGATAGAGTAGATCTAGAGATGTAGGTCTGATATGAATCCGAGGGGGTAGGGAAGCAAGGAGGGATGCGCCAAATATGTATGTATGGACTGTAGCACTACTACTCACTCACTCCCTCGCTCACCATCGTGACCACACCTCCTTTTCAAAAGTTCTCGACTCGACGTCCACCAGGCCAAGACCCTGAAGAAAAGGCGCCATTAATTTGATTTGATTTGATTCGATTTGATTCAACGCAACTGCAGCCCAGTACTGTATGTAGGTAGCGCCTACGCAGCCACTTCGTACTTCTTTCTTCCCACTTCCTGGATTCAGCGGCGGGCGCTGGTTGGCTGCCAGGAACGAGGTGAGATTATTGGCTTTTGTCGGGATAAACTGGACTGTGCTGCACTGGATCTCGATACGTATGGCCTGGGCAGCCCAGACAGAAAGGAAAAAACCTTATGTGAGAAAGGAAAGAAAAAGCTGACCAGCGCCACACTCACACTCGCACTCACACTCACTCAGCTGACGACCCTTACTGCAGTCTCGAATGGCATCCAGCCAATGGTGTCAGGCCTGTGCGACCCTTTGCAGCAATTGCAGCAATGCGCCACATCGAGCCTTTTATTGTATCCCGGTCCCGTGGTTGCGCTGTCAAGTGAAGGGAGGTGGGCATTCATTCCCGCTGCTTGGGTTGGAGTGGATTGTGGAGCCTTGGGTGTGCTGGGCTGGCTGGTAACACCATGGTACTGACTGTACGGGTATCCTAAAATAGCGTATGCTCGAGAGGACATGGGATTTTGGGGAGTTCGAGGTAAAGGGAAGTCATCGTCGGCGAATGGCGAGTGAGTGGAGGGGAGGTGCAAGGAAAAAAGCAAGGAGAAGGGAAATCCGTGTTTCAAAACCAAAACCTTGTGGCGCCCACGTTGCCGACTGGCGGAGATGCCGAGACCACCTCCTTTGGATTTGAACTTGCTTTTTAATGTCTCGCTATGGGCTGGCTGCATGGCCTGAGGAGCGTAGCGGTAAGGTACTCAAATAAAATAACACTCAAGTGTGAGATGACGCTTAGGTACGAGAACGGGAGGGAGAGCGATGAATAGAGATGGAGGCGAGGCGCTTTGGTGATTCGTTTAGAGAGGTGTGCGAGTGTGGGGGTTGATGGGAAGTGGAGGAGGAGATAGCCATTCTGGATTCTAGAGTATTGCCTAACATTTTAAATGATATAGTATCATTACATCGATTTGATGTATTTCGCTCTGCATCGTTTAAGTGTTTTGGCATTATGGCTAACTGGCTTACTGGTCTGCTTGAGTGAAATATCGAGTGGTTGCTGACGTGGAAATACATCCGACGACTGCTTGAAGATATTGCATTCGTCCTGTCAACCCGCGAATGTCATTCCAAATGACAGGGCGTACTGATTTGATAAATGCCATCTCACTGTACTTCCTCATACTTGCGGTCATATTCTGATCGGCCAGCAGCAGTCTCTCCTTCAACCTCACCTATCCATTCATGCATCCCCCTATTCTGACGACCAATGAGAATTATTGTTCATTTCCACAAACTCAACGGCGTAACCTTCACGCAAAATGGATCCGGCTTACTATCCATCACTCTCGGCTGTACAATTCTCACAACAGGTATCCTGTCTTCTCCATGCACACCTTTCTCTCCCTTCCTCAACCCCTCGAACTCCCTCATAAGCCCATTCAAAACGATTGCATCACCCCAGCCCTCCTCCTGTCCCAACACTCCTCCCTTCCCAAGAACTCGCTCTCGTTCCCTAAATACGGAGTGAGGCCACACGAGATTCCTCTTCGGCGCCACAACTATGATAAGTTCATCCAACTCGACCCAAGCTGCGGTATTCCGTTGGTATTGCAGTGTACTTTCGTAGATAGCTAGGTATTTGACCTGCGTATCGCTTTTCAACACATAAGGAGGTATATTAAATGACCCACTTAGATTGGTGAACGCTGCAGGTGCGAGATCGCTACATTCGTGCGCGGAAGGGAGATACACATCTCGTAGGTGGTTGAATGCTAGACTTGAGCGGTCATCTAAGCTGCAGATGATGGTGTAGTGTCTGAGTGCTTCGGTACGTGATTCCCCGTTTACGGAGAGGAGTGTCGGGTGGATTGCGGTGAAAGTCTGTGTTGGGTAACTGGATGGTCTTGAGCAGTTGCATTTGCTGTTTATGCGGATGTGCCGTGGGCCAGGGAGACAGAATCGCCAGATTCGAAGGCGTAGTTCTGGGGGTAGGTGCGGGAAGAGGGGGAATGTTGATGGTGATGATGATTGGGGGAGGAGAGGGTGGATTGTCAGCTTGGGCTTGAGTGCTGGAGCAGAGTGAGATGGTTGGAAGACGGGACCGAGGAATGCCATTCTTCCGAGGCTTGAGTGGGATAGATGTCCGCGTTGGATGAGAGAGAGGTGAGATTTGAAGCCACCGTTTGAAAACTCAGCAAAAATAATGGCTGTGGGTGCAAACGTTGATATATTCATGCATGGGCACTGCTGCCTGAAGTTGATTAACAGCTTGATGACGATCGCCAAGGGAGGGGCTTATTCGCGGTATCGTAATCACAGTAGAGACTGCGAGAGGATGATATCGACCGATGGGGATAATCCAACTCGAGTTCAACGATGTGACAAGTCTGGGTTTTGTCATCGAGGATCTCGGGATTTGCACGTGTGTTTTGTATCACACGTGACTCGTTCGTGACTAATGTGAACAAGACTGGAAGATGCAGCTACTTTAAGTAGCAGAATCATATAAGCGACGGAGTGCGATATGCAGCAGAGAAGAGGTGCTCTAGAGTAAGAACAGCGAGATTGGGAGAGTTTGAATTAAGGAAAATTCATCTCAGCTAGCAAAGGGCACAGTAAAGGGCACCTTTCATTGTTGAGACGGGGAAATGCTATCCAGAAAATAGCAAGAACTTTGAAGAAACACAGCAAATTACATGCAGAAGAGATGGATAGGTAGCAACACGGCGCAGTTACAGAACAGACATATACCTCAAAGGCAAGCATACATACCAAGTAGTAAAGGAAGAAACGGAGCAGACAACACCTGATGATACTCATCCTCCAGCAAGGCAAGAAAAGCAACGAACAAGTCTGCTAGAATAGGGCTGAGTCAAGCCGAGTCCTGTCGAGTGACATGACACAGAATTGCGCAATCCCGGAACTCGAACCTCAAGTCCCAAATGTTGAGGCTGGGGATACAGAAACTGGGTTTGTGCATTGGCATCCGGGGTGTTTGCCTTGCATCAAATCAACATTCGAGAAGACCAATCTCACGCATAACACCGGCTTCCTCTTCCGAGAAACAGAACAGACGATGAACAGTTTTGAGGATGAAAGTTCCTGTTTATCGATCTGATTCCAATCCAATCCCAGTCCCTCGGTTGAGAGGGAGAAGGAGACGATGTCACGCTGCAGGACACCAGACACACCAGACACCACCACCATCAGCACGGGCCAGTAACAACCGCTCGCTTGGCAAAAAGCATGAAATTTGCACCAACCACCGCCATTTCCTCAACCTTCAAGTCCAACCCCTCGACTTTCAACTGCAATTCGCATTGGCGGACTGACATGATAAAGCATCATGGTCTGCAGCTCAGGTGGGTGAAGTGACTTGAATAAAACCGAGGAAGGTTGAAGAAGCATCCCATCGCAGCCACCTCCTCGTCCGCCTTCTCTCTCGGCGATCATTCCCTCCGTCGTTCCCCCTCTTCCCCGCGCAGCTCAGGTATCTTGGTATTTTACCTTCGAGCCTTCATCGACGTCATCAAGGCCAAAGAGAGTCCCTCCCTCGAACGCCCTTGAACATTTCCAGTCTCTGCGCAGAAACAAGAGCCTCGAGCCTCGAGCCTCGTCACCCACACCAGGATCTGTTCACGCCCAAGCTCCCTGCTCCTTGCGCAAAACAAGATTCATCCCTGTCAAAACCATCCATCCATCATCACCAAGGCAGGGCACATCCTCGGGGTCTTCCCAGCCTCGTATATTACCACGACCACCATATCTTATTCCCATCTTTTTCTTCTTTTCTTGTTCCTCCATCTCGCCATATCCTCCTCGGATCTACACTGTTGTCTTATCTTCTCCAAAGAAAGATAGGATAGTCAAGCAGTCCATCCCAGCCTCGTCGCAAAGGCCAGAACCGAGTCAACAAAGACACCGCAACCGCGATAACAACAACGACCTTGTCGCGCAAACCGTAATACAGCAAGCATGTTGTTCGGAGTCTTCTTCGCCTTCTGGCGCTTCATGGAGATTATAACTCTGGTACGTTTCCATATTCCCACATCATTCGCAGAATCTTCCCAGCCTCCTCCAAAGCCCAATCCTAACATCACCTTCTACAGATCCCAACAATGGGCATGCTCGCCTACTTTGTGCACATCTACGACCGAGCTGGCGCCCTCACTCCCGACGATATCCTCGTCCTCTTCATCGTCTCCGTCCTCGCCCTCGCTTGGGCCATCGCAACACTCTTCACCTACCACCGCTCGGCCAACAACTCCCGCTTCGTTGCCTTCATCGATCTCCTCTTCGTCGGCGCATTCATCGGCGGCGTCTACACCCTCCGCTACATCACCGACCAGAACTGCTCCAACGTAACCGCCGGCTCGCCACACACGATCTCCTTTGGCGATTTCGGGTCCGCTACCGTACGAGGCATCCATTTCAGTGCCGATAAGCAGTGCGCGATGAAGAAGGCTTGTTTTGCGTTCGGGATCATGAATATCATCTTCTTCTTCATAACGTCGATCTTGGCTTTCTTCCATGGCACGAATGGCGATACGAGGAGGGAGAAGACGTATGTGACTCGCGAGACGCACGTTAGACACAGGCGCTCGGGCAGTCATCGCAGCCATCGTAGTTCGCACTCTGGACGTAGACACGCGTACGTATAAGTGAGATGAGAGAGGAGATATGGGGTAGAGGATTGGAATGAGAAGGGAGTTTAACGGCCGGATTGCATATTTGGTTATGATTTTGATACCTGGAGGAAAATGGGATGATGTTTATGATATGTATGGCTGAGTTGGGCTGCGTCGCATGTCCGATCTCGCTACTTTTATTTGTTGATATATTATATCTATATCTATCCCCATTGTACATGTAATGAACTGGAACAAAGAGATTCAGACGCAAAGAAATTCTCCCTCGCGTCCTGTGTGAACCCCCAACAAGAACCGAGGATGGGTAGGGTAAACAAACACAGGTTGGAACCTCATCATATATATGACTAAGCCATTGCATCCAGGCACGCAAACCAAGTCCGCTTTGAATACTGGCATAACAGGGTATCATTTCTCTTCTCTCCACTCTTCTCTTTCTACATTCGACTATCTGTCTGCTCCACTTGTCCCTTTCGGATACGTCCATCACCTCACCTCCTCTCCCCACCATCACCAACCACATATCCTCTCGCCACCCCCCTCCTCCCTTCCTCAATACCATCTGGCGCCTCGTTCTCCGCAAAATCACTCCCCAAACCCGTCCATGTCCTCTGTGTCCTTAGAAATTCAGCACCTGGACTTACGGTGCCATTGATAGTTGCTAAATCGCCTTTGGCTCTTCTGGTCAGGGATTTAGATTGAGGATCTTTTGGTTCGGTCGCTTGGGATGAGGGTGTAGAGGAGGTTTGTTGGCTGGCAGAAGTGGTTGTTCGTATAGGTCGAGAATTCGAAATGTAGCGACCGGTGCGCAGGTCATAGACTGGTGGTTCGGATTCAGACTCCGAATCTTCATCACCCTGACCACCAGTCTGCTCCTCTCCATCTGTACCCTTCTCCTCACCACCCATTTCTTCCTCTCCCTTTTCTACACTCTCCTCATTCGTCCCAACACCATCCAACCCTCCAAAATCACCCCTCCAACTGCCGTCCCAACCTCTCCCTAACCCCTTCAAGGCAACACTCAACTCAAACGGCGTTACCACACCCTTATAAAAGTCTCCCCCCTCAATCAAACTACTCTCCCAACACCCGACCACAACCCACCCTCCAATCTCGCTAAAATTGGCGAGTTTAGCTGCATTCACCTTGCCGACGACAAAAGTGTAGCTCTTCTTTCCGGCACGAGAGATGAGTTCTTTCAGGGCTGAGAGAGCGGATAGGTGGTCCGAGACGGAGAGTGTGTTGATGAGGATTCCAAGGATAGGCGCTGTGGATAGGGTTGTTAAGAGGGCGTAGCGACGACGTAGGAGCAGTGAGGTGTTTGCTAGGATGGCTTGTGGCGTTGGTCCATCTTTCGAATTTGAAGATGTCTGTGAGGTAGTCGTGGGGTAGATATACATCTCCCTCACTCTCGAAGCAAGCGTCAAGAGCAACGCTTTCGGCGGTTCGGAAACATGCCAGAGTGCATATTCAGCTAACTTCTCCCTGACGCCCTCCTCTACAAGACGATTCGGCACCACACTCGCCGGATCTCGAACTACCTCCGGCGCGGTAAGATTCGCATACCCTTTCTCCCGGAGCGCTGTAACGAGCTTCGGTATATGGATTTGATACGTGATATCTGCCATCAATGAGACTTTCTCATTGGTATCAGGGAAGGTCTGGACGAATGATGATGTTGCTAAGGGTATAGAGAGCGGTTGAGAGGTGTAGATATAGATTACTGGTAATCGTGTCGTGGGCGAGAGACAGGAACGGCCGTAGTGAATCACTACATCGGCGGAGACGTGTTCAGCTGCTATTTCATCGACGCAGCAGGAGCCGTAGGATGTATCTGCTAGAATATAGAAGCGTATCCTATTTTCTGCTCTCGCTTCTGTCGATACTGTGGTTGAGGAAGGTGTGTGGCCATTCTCTATTGCCGCCTTTGCAGATACAGATTCTGAGGCCGAGAAACCGTTGAAACCTGTCTCCAGCTCTTCCACATTCGCATAATTTTCTGTTTTATCTTCCCTTCCCCTTTCAATATCTCCATCCTCCCCCTCCCTCCAGCTCTCACAGCCCTCCTCCAAAGCACCGACAACCCTCCCGGCAACTCCTAACATCCCATCGGGGAACTGCAGCGCAACCCTCCTATACCTACCCCTCGTCACGTCTCTAACCGTCCGTTCAATCTCAAATATTTCCCTGAATTCCTCTTCATTGTATGTTTGTGTGAATGCGGATGTGGAGAAAGAGGATGGTGTTGGGTCTTCGAAGATGTGTGATTCGGGCGTGGAGAGGACGGGGGCTTGGGTTGGTTGAGGTGCTGTCATCGCATCAACTATAGTGTATTTCGTGCAGAGAGAGGTGAGGATATGTTAAGAGTTGTGTCAAGTTGATACGAAGCAATTCTTAAAAGAGAGTTGACAAGAGAGGGGTATTCGTGTAATATGGAGGGGTACTTTTTTTTCTGCCACTATCCAGCCCCAAAGCGGTCAGATGTCTTGGAAAAAGCTCGGATCTGATTTGTCAGGGTGTTTTGCAAGCTCTTGTACTGGTCTCCTCGATGTTCGTCCAAATGAATCCGCAACGTCCAGTCCAGAAATCACTCCAGAAACCAAGTCACAGTAAACAAAACATTTTGTTTATCTTCAATTTCCTATCGTTAATGGCATCGTGCTTTTAATTACCTAGCAAAACGCGCTCGCTCATCCGATGCATACGCCGCGCTCACTTTATCGCATCGCCGGTACACAAGGGCGATGCCAGCTTATTCGCTCAATCGCTCGATCGCTGGACCCTTATGCCGAGAAAATTAGGCCACCATGAACACCATCCATCCAGCCTAGGGGAAATGCCCTTAGCAAAGAAGTCGAGAGGAAAAGGTCCGAAAGAAAAGGAAGATCCTGAGCTTTCGCGCCCATCCAATGATCATCGCAGGTCGATGATCAAATCCATCCTTTCTCAATATGTACCTCTCATAAACTTCCATGCAAAACCTCGCATGCCTATCATCATCTCAACCCATATGAACCCCATATGCATAATTTCCATCCATCAATCATAAGCGCCCCCTCGGCAGTAAAAGAAGAAGAAAAGTCAATAAACTGAATGGGTATCGAACCTGAAAAACATCGCGAAACATTACTAAACCAACAAACACATCAGATCCTTTCTCCGAAACCGTAGTCGCCGAAATCCTTGATACTATACCCGCCCTTCTGTGGAGGAATGTCATAGTCATTCTTTGGACCGACACGGTGACCGTACTCCCTACGCTCGTCTCTGTCCATGTATTCCCTACTTTCCTCGCGAATTGGCCACTCGTCTAGCTTCTCGATACCAGGTGCATAGCCACTGTAGCTAGTTCCTTCAGGCTCCTTACGACCGTTGCTGCGACGTCCAGATGACTTGGCGGAGATACTGGCGTTGATCAGGGTTGGGGATCGCATGGTAGAGGAGCCAGCATCGCTGGACGCAGCGGACGGAGCAGAAGAGCGGATGGACTGGGAGTGTTGACCTCGGCGGGAAATCATGACTGGTGCCTCGGGTTGCCAGGTATCACGGACAGTCCAACAGTGAGAACCGACGTGGCTTGCTTCTTGGGCATTCTGGTTTGCTCCTTTCCAAGGTGGTGTACCTCGGAGACGAGGATTGAGGTGATACGAGACGTCGTTTGTGTATCGGAGATTGGGGGTGTCGACAGAGACCGAGGCAAGAGTTTGAAGGATTCCGTATATCAGAACCCACCGGCCGCGACGAGCTGCGTATGGATCCACATCACCGGCACGATCCCCCCTCTCAAACCTAACATACGCATCGACCAGATCGTTGTTGACAAAGTCGGATCCGAGGAGGTAGATATTGGTTGACTCTGTATATGCCAAAGCCGCCTTCCGCTCAGCCATCTTGTCCTCAGCAGGCTTATTCGACTTCTTGTTCGTCTTGAACAGGTTCTCCTTTGACTCGGTCCGAGTTGGTTGAGAGTCTGGGACGAGTGGGTAAGGGTGGGGGATATGTGGGAATTTGTGACGGTTATCGTAGGCAACGAGAATATCGGTGAAAGGGAGATCTTGTGTGTCAGCATCAAATCCTCTGTTGGACGGATGGATGATATTCCACTTTCGACCACTTCGCTCCTCAGAACAATCCCATGCAACTTCTCGATTTACTAGATAGTCGTACAGCGAACCAAAGTCCTTCTGCAACTTTTGTGCCAGACCTCTAGTGAGCCATTGTTCGTGTCCCTCGGGTTGAGCTGGTGGCCAGGACTCGTAAGTACTCTGGTAATGCTGTAAGAAGAACTTGCGTAGACGTTCGAAGGCTGCTCGAGCAGGTGGAGGGTGAGAACTCATCATTGGCCACATGTCTCCGAAATCGAAGTCTGTGAAACGGTTCTCGCAGTTGTTGATGCGGACTTGAACCTCCAAGCTGGCTCGCTCGAGAAGTGCTCTGGTGATTGGGGTGACGTATCGGAAATCAGGAGCGCTCTCGAGTCGGTGGTACATCCCAGAACTGTGAACATATGCCTCTCTCCATCCCTCTTCCCAGCGAACCGAAGAACTCTCACTCCAAGCAAGCAGGGCAGCAGCCGCAGAGGGGTTCTCTCGTACATCATCGATTCCCTTGCTGACAACATAGTCGATGATCATTCCAGCTGCATCGATCTCGTCTGGCATGTAGATCTCGAGACGGTCGTGAAGATCGCTGAGAGCCTGGTAGAGATTCAAACCCACAAGTGAAGTTTGATACAGAAGTGCAAAGACATTCCGAGTGGTGACTTGATGGCGAATGATCTCGGTCTTCGTCTGATTCATGGGAGCTGGGAAGTAGATTTCGTAAGAGATCTGTCCATCAAACCCACCAGATATACTGCCTTCTGACGTAGGAGGTGTTGGGTGACGTTGTCGGCCTCCTTGAGCCATATGAGGGTTTCGCATCCCAGGAGAACTAATAGGAGAAGGTGGCATGCTGAAGTTGTTTCCCTCGTCAATTGATCCTTCGCGGAGTAAGGTGATGAGAAATCGGGACTCGGTCTGCTCAATGACATGGGAAGACAATCTGAACGAAGGTGGAGGTCTGGATGCATGATGAGTATCGTGGCCGAAGAAGATGAGGGTATCCCCATTGGGGTCCCAAAGCTCTGGATCCTTTCGAAGCTTGTTCCATGGCATGGGCGCTCTTCCAGAACCCATCCATCGCTTCAACTGTGGTCCTTGAGGAATGGCGGGAAGCTTGCCTGCTGGTGGGGCAGGTCGCATGAACTCCGGTTCACCAAATGGCTGAGTACGATTTCTGGGAACCGCAGGAGGGATGTAGTCTCCGGTATCCAGCTCGGAGACATCATGGCGATAAGTCGCCGCAGTAGTCGGTCTATAGTCATTTCCTGCATGCTCGTCGGTCTTCTTCTTCTTCTTACCCCCAAAGGTCAGGACGCCCCGAATCTTTTCGCTCTGCTTGTCCATCTTGGTTCTGAATGACGACCTTTCAATCCCGGACACATCAATGACGGGCACCTGCGGCTTCCGGACACGCGCATATGCAAGATCGTCGGAGCCATTAGAGACATTGGTGCGGATGGTAGAGATCTCGTTGTTTTGTTGATTTCTGAAAGGCACATCCGTCATGTATTGAGGCAGGCGGCCCTGTGGCATGGGGAAATCGCCGATCGACAGAGCCTTGTCGGATGGTTGCTTATCTGACTCTCCATCATTGCTCACGGCGCCTCCAGCTGCATCGCGCTCGGTCTTGATCTTTGTCTTCTCCTTGCGCACGTACGCGCTCCTGCCAGACATCTTGGTGGAGGGTTTGTGTGACCTTAGAGATCAAACATGTATTGTGGTGAGGAAGGTGCGACGATGTGCTGTGATTTCAATTGTGAGGTGGTGGTGGTGGTGTGGAAGTCGATCTCGAACGCGAGGAACAAGAACCCTGGACCTTGGACAGATTAATTACGCCAAAGGTGTAATAAATAATAGCAGTTGTTTTGAACAGCACAAGCAAATCCAGTACCCGGTGGTCTGGTAATTATTTTTGGCAAGGAGGGAGATGGACCGGAGTTGGTTGAGGAGCTGGTTTGGTGTAGATTAGAAACGATCGTGGGGCAGAGTCGCAGGGCTGTAGTTTTATTGACGAGGCTGCGTGGTTTTTGTGTTGATGTTGATGCGAACGAGTTTAGCTTTGTCGAAACCGAACGAAACGAAAGTCAGCAGACGTTTTAGCCGGATGACAATAGCAACGGCAAATATTGTTGGAAAAAGAGATGCACAAACCCGAGAGCAAAGGGGGAAGGACAGTGTGCAGCTTATGCCAAGAGAGTGGTGGTAGTGGTTGTAACGGTTCTTGGTGGTGGGAAAAGCAAAGTAGACGGAGGGAGGGAGGGATGGATGGATGGAGGAGGGATAGGATGGGATGGGATGGGATGATGGGGATAGGGATGGGGACCGTGGAGTGGAGGGGCGACGGTTGAGCCAAAGGGAGGAGGGCAGAGCGAGAGGCAGAGAGGGAGTGTAATGTTTGCTTTTTTTTCTGTCCCTTTCTGCTGCTTCTTCTTCTTTTTCCTCTTCTCCTTTCTGAAGAGAGCGAATAGACGAATGGATGAATTAATTATTGTCGTATGCGATATTAGGTGGGGGCGTCGAGTGAGGGTGGGTGGTGGGTGGAGAGTAGGATACGGAGAAGTCGAAGTGGCTTTGTTTGGATTGACTGACTGTTTGGAGAAGAGAAGATGCTTTTTACTTTCATGGGGAAGGGCAGGGTAGGGCAGGGCAGGGCAGGGCAGGGTATGGTACGTACATAATTACGATACAGAGGACAGTAGACAGTAGACAGGGAAAGGAAGAGCAAGGCCGGGAGGAAGGGAGGAAGGGAGGGGTCTCTCTCTTTTCGCACGCGGTGTAGCAAGCAAGCAAGCAGCAAGTAGGATGTAGCAAGCAGAAGTCAGCCTGTGAAAGCGAGGCAAGGCAAGGGGCGGAAGGGAAGGAAGGCAAGGGAAGGGAAAGCAGAGTGACCCAAACAAAGTACCAGTAGCTTCAACTCCAGGACAGGACAGGACAGGACAGGGAACCAGGCTGTAGATTAATTGCATTGGCAGATCCGCATCGTGGTGGAGTCCTCCGTAGTGTGTGCCAAAGAAGTGTGCTGGACTAGAAGTACTTCATAGAATCACCATTGAGAGTCTCGGCGGTGGGCAAGGAAGGAAGGAAGGGCCCGGGCCTGGGCCTGGGGTGGAGGTGGGCGGGCATGCATGCATTAATTCGCTCAAGAGCCTTCATTGATTGGTTCAATGGACCGTGGACCGTGGACCGTGGACTCTGGACCCTTCGAGCCACCAAGACCGTCGCGGCCGCTTGTCTGTTCGAGTGTTCATGTGTTCGAGTGTTCGAGTCTTGAGATCCGCTGTCAGTCTGTCTTAATGTCCTAATGCGGTCTGGTCTGTCCTGTGCTACTTGCAGCAAGAAGAAGACAAGTAGGGCCAGCCCAGCCCAGCATATTATATATGTACATATATATATATATATATATATATCAGGACAAGCACCTCTCAACCAAGATGTCCCAGACAGCTTCCACCCCCCTCTTTAAGCAGCGGCATCGCCACCTTTCCTTCACGCTCGCTTGATTCGGACTTCTTGGATATACTGTTCAGCAAAGTTGGAAGTCATGGCCCAAAGTCTGAAAGTCTCACTCACACTCACCCTCTCACTCTCACTGCTTGCTCCACTCCCTCCAACCCTAAAGCAAAAGCCATCCCGGCAAGCAAACCGGATGTGCAGTGGCGTATCAAGCGGGCTTTCAGGGGAGCCCAGCACTAGGCACGGGAAAAGGGTAAACACCTAATACCAGTGGATTCGCTTACACTTCCCAAGAAGCATGGCGCCATGATGGAAAGATAAGGATACGGGTACAGTACAGGCATGGCGTTGGCCACCTAGATATGCGTGCATACTTACCATGTGGTACCGTTTTTACCTCATCGGCCGACAAAATGTTGTTGCATGTAGTAGTGAAGATTTTTGCTGTACTGTAGGCCTGTCTTCTTTTTTTTTTTTTTTTTTCATCAATCCGTATGATTAGCCTGGCAAGGACCACTTCATGGAGACAACTACCTAACCATGTTTCCCACATGGCAGTACTGTACAGTGCACACGCGAGAGATGCGGTGAGATTTGCTTGATTGATTGCTAGTATGGGCCTATGGGCCTGGATCTTGTGTCCTCAGGGTTGGTGTATGATCCCAGTGAAGCTCAGGTCCGTCATCTTCCAGGGTAGGATTGAGGGCGCACATGTCTGTGCATCCTAGGCTGCTCCACGGATGGCACAATGAAAGGCAGGAAGCTGGGGTGTTACATACTTCGCAGTAAAGCCAATTCAATACCTAGCTTCAAGCCTCTTCCTCCTCGTCTCCGACATATCTCGGATGGTGTATTTCGACCGCTGTGTCAGCATCGGACTTTCTAACCCATCAAGGTCCAAGTTGAAAGCCTCGTCTGTTTATCTTCTACACTTGTAACCAGAGAAAATCTAATCGGGAGTCACAAAATCTCCATTACCGTCGCCATTCATCCCGCAAGGAGAAAGCTCGGTCTTGGAACTTTGCACATTCGTCAAGCCTCACTTCAAGCCCAGTCGTCATTCCTACCCTCAATCCTCTCTCGTTTCTTCTTATCAAGATTTCCTACCTAGGACAAAATAGACGAATGGCATTGATTTCTTCTCTTCCTTCCTACTGTACACTATGGGTCTTTATTTCTCTCTGCCGTGCCTGCTTCCATCTGACATGCAGGTCCAGGCCCATGCGTGACTAGGGACGGCATGGATGAAGTCGCATTCCATCAATGAATGCAGATTTCCAAGGTTCAAGAGAAAAGCCGCCTCATCTGCAGCTGGGTAGTAGATGGTCAAGAAGTAAAGGATACTGCCAATTTTAATTTCATGTACCTCTGTACAGATTTAGGTTGTTAAGCGCGGAAGGGACATCTCCTAGTCCACTGGTGGTCCTCTCTCTTCCGTATCTCGGTCCCGGGTCTCTTCTCAAATTTCCGGACAATGTTTCGGTTCAATGTACAACAATAACCTTCGAAACTTTTGATAACTTTCCCGGAGTCGATGTCACGATGAAGAAGAAAGGATTCAGGGTTTACATTAAGTCGTTCAATGTCAGCGTGCGATTTACAATCGTGCCTTGAGTGAGGTGCCCACAGACCTTAGTCCCCCATCCCGAGCCAGTGGCACAGCCAGCGGATCAGGGTCAGTCAGGTCAGGCACCAAAGTCAATGCGCTGCGCTGCGCTGTAGGTACCTACTGTACTGTAGCGTGCTCCGGAGCGCTGATAACGACGAATAGCGGAAGGACCGTCCCTTTTGTGGCGAATGCGCTGGCGCCTGCCCTACGGCGAGTGTGCTCCGTAATAGGATTGCATGCAAATTAATGCAAGGAAATGTGTTTCGGATAGATAATGTTCTACTTGAATCCCATTGAGTCGAGACTAAGCACATGTGGCTTTACTGCATCGAGCCTCGTTCTTTTTAGGTTGATGGTTCTGGTTTTGAGTAAGCAGTGAAATCGTTTTTGTAGTTTTACTTCCCTTCACACATGACTTGACTTTGATGACTTCTCTTTACAAAGTTGGCAAAAACTGCTAGAATGGACCTTTCATTGGGTTGCTGATTAGATAATGCCCCCAGGCTGGCCGTCTGGGTATGGTACTCTGAGTATCAAAACAGGAAAGTCAAAATGGTGGAGCGTCTCGGTTCAAAATGGATCAGATCAGCGAGATGATAATCGTGGAGGTGTCTCCGCAGCTGCCGAGTCTTCCGCCTGAGACGGGTATTGAACCTTCGTTTTATGTTTCACAAGCAGGAACATGAAGAGCCCTCGGCATGTTGATATTCACGTGGTGAAGGACGCAATCGAAGTGGACCAACCGAATTCCCAAACTATTTCTCTCTGTTACTCCGTTTCTCCGACCCCCGTCATAGCCCCTACCATGAATCTGGTCTGAACTTCAGTCTTCAACCCTTCTTTCGTCTTTCCTCACCGCCATCGATCAGCATTCACAAACCATAAGTCGTGCCACATCATATCAGGTCGCGTCAGCGAACGTTCAGACCTTCTTGAGATAGCATACAGGCTAAATAAAATTGTCTTGCGCCGAGCTTTCGAGCTGATGTCAGATTCCTCGTCCCAAATTCCCACAAAAGGGTCTGTGTGAAAGAAAGGATATCATGATGGGAGGATTCCCACTGGCTTGTTTGCCCCCCAGTTTCTAGCATTAGAGCTTGAACACGAACTGTTGTGCAGTTGTATCTGGTCCCTCTCTGTTGTCTAGACTCTTACCTTCTCGTTGTGCTGGGGCTCTAGAAAAGGATCGTTCTGAGAGGCGGTTGACAAAGGAAGTATAAATTATAAATTTCCAACTTTCTCCTTGTTCTCCTGGGGATCTGTTCCGATCCATTTTCGTAACATAAAGTTCTCTGTTGATGAAGAATGGCTTCCTCAGGCTCTGTCTATATCTCACCAAACTTCAAGAGGTTGTCTTGGACACGTGCTCAGTCGTCGAGCATTTTCTGTCGATAATTCCTGTTTCTCATTGTCTTGCTGCTTTCTCAATATTCCCAAGTCCTTACTGGTTACTCGATCTGATTTTTCGGTACCTTCCTTAGCTTTTGCTCAATTACTGGGCCTTGAATTTTCTGTAGCATTCATTCAGCAGAAGTTCACAAGGTCTTATTGTTTCAAGCCCGGATTTTACTACTATTGCTACTTACCAACTTGCCCATCACTCTCGATATTTGTGTCATTCCTGTTATGTCAGCTATGCTTTGATCATAGTGAAGCTCCAATTCATCTATGCTTGCCAATTCCTTCAACTCTGTCATCCTATACCAAACGAAGACTCCGTTCAACTAGACCTCTTATATAAATTACAATTATAATACAGCACGGCACATCATAGCACAAACGCCCCGCTCACGTCGCATTCGTTACACTCACAACAGCCGAGTCATGCATCTAGACCCCAAAGGAGCAAGGGGAGCTCATGCAGCTAAGAAAGTGGCTGCTGCAGCTGCGCCGTTTGGAGATTCGAGGATTTGCCACCTCGACGTGCGACATGCAACAAACGAGTATCGTATGTTGCGATAAGGCTGTGAGTTGGCGGAGTTCTATTGCTTGCTCTCTGGGAGATTGTGGAAGGGGTTTTGAAGGGCAGGATGGACGGGGCTGGGGCTTAGGAGGGGTGATATGAGTGGAGTGGCAAATTTGTGGAGGGGGCGGCTGAGCTTCTGGTGCTCAGAATTTGGGTTGAGCAACAAGTTGAGTGAAGATGCATTAGTAGCTTCGGGTTGTTGAGAAACACATATCTCTCTGTCGTCCTTCTTCGAATTCATCTTTGTGCCTGCCCTCAAGTTCGCAGTCAAATTCCCAGTGTGAGAGGTCAAAGGTTGAGGTGGCAAGTTATCAGCCCTTGGGTGGTGACAAAGTTACTGCCTTGTCAGCCCCGGCCGAGCATTGGGAGGGGATCCGTAAGTAAAGAAATGTGCTATAGTACCTACAGTAGCGCTGATGCCGAAAAAGGGTTTTGGTCCTAGAAAGAGATGGTGTTTTTGAGTCCATGCTGATGCTGATGCCCTCAGCTCATGTCTACATTAACGATGAAAACCCCGAGGCTACCTAATTGCGGTCAAATAAGATAATAGGTTGGATCGGTACGAATCAAACTACCAACGTGCTCACCGAAACCCAGATGCTTTGAGCATTGGCATATAGGAGACATTCTACCAGTCCGCTTCTTGGAAAGGGCTGTACAAGCGCTGTTTAGCACCCAGTAAATCCACAGTAACCCAAAAACTCGGCACTTCGTAGACTATAAAGATTAAAGAGGAGCAATCTATTCATTTCCAAGTTGTAAATCGCCAAGCGCTTGGTTAATGACGGACGAAAGCTTGGCCGAGCTTATTCTTCAGCGACAAATCGAAAAGCAAATGACTCAACTGTAAGCGAGACTGTGAATTCATACAAGACGAGACAGTCCCCCAAGTTATTAACTGCTTGGCACAAACTCCTTCTCATTTTATATAGTGAAGTAAGTTTCGCGGCATCTCGACTCGTCGACAACGTCCCCGCGCATCGCTTCGAAGGCTCGACACGAAAGCTATGTTCGTCGCGAAATGCTCTTCCACAATCTCTTTTGATAACTAACTCGAAATAATAGTGGAAAGCAGTAGTCGTATCATTTTATCGTTGGTCAGGAAATCCAGGAGCAGCTCAATACCTAGAGACTTTAGCCAGTCTGGTACTCACATTGAGCTCGGGTTCGTATTCGTCTCGGTCCAGTCCTTCAGACTAGATCCCGTCCTTCAGACTAGATCCCGTCCTCTTCAATCGGCAAATTTTCACTTCGGCCTTCAACCACTTTGAACAATCCAGCTTTCCTTACACAGGCGATATTGTGAGCCTTTGTTTGAGTCCACCTACAATTCACGACATGGGGAGTGGTTTGACTAACGGGGTGACATCTTGAATGGGTATCACAAGCAAGTAAGCGAAGGAGCACTGTTGGGTATATAAATACCTTCAAATCATGAGCAACTCCTAAGAAGTACAGCAGATGGTATCCGACGAAGGCTGTGTCGAGTACTTACTCACGTTCCTAGTTACTTTCCCGGAGACGTTGAGAGGTTGCCCATGTACGATGTCCTGACAACCATCTCCACGGACGATCAACGTCAAACGGAGAAGCTTTTCTAAATCGACGATAAAGAGAGAAAATATCTAGGTGACAGTAATAATACATTTCACTCGATGGCCGCACAGGTTTTTGATTGGAAGGACAGCCTACCACCTACTTGTGTACTTTTCGGATTGATAGAGGAGCCTTCAAGCCTTTTCAACCCCCCTGGAGGGCGAAGCGGAATAGCAACAGAAGAAAGGCTTGCGAATATGTCGACCCGCCACCTGCCTCATTCATGGATATATGTTATGTGCTATCATCAAGCGGGGTCAGAAGGACCCTTAAGGTAGGTCACGGTGGGTAACAATCGAGCGAAATACAAAGTACAACTGGCTGGATGCATCGATCGAACCAAAGAATCTCGAGATTGCACCATCGAGAAAACCATCGAGGAGTCTCGCACACCGAGTCGACTTGAACTAAGCAAGTGTCCATACTCAGCTCGTCATTCTTATCTATCGAGCTCCTCGATTTCTGGGACTGGAAGTTCGATACATGGATTTCACGTACTAGCGTCCAGTGCTTTCCCAACTTTAAGTTCACGAAAACTCGCATTCCAAAAGACTTTCCACCTTCTCGTTCTGGCTACCAATGTAGCGAGAAGCTGCGCCAAGTTATTCTCGGGGAAGCAGGGTCTACCATAACAGCACGTGGAGAGGGTACCCTATCTCACGTGTTTAACAAAGCCCCCGTGGGGCTAAGCTTGTTGTATCTGCTTTTATCTGAACCAGCTGGTTGGTCGAGGAGTATCGGCAATTCAACGTCCCGTCTTCTTCTTTCTGTTTTCATAATGAGCTTGGGTAAATACCCAGATGATGAGCGTGACGACGTTTAGAGACGATGCTTCGGTATCGTATAGTGACATTCAGTCAACTCCGCGCGCCACTATGCACAACGATCTAATTGGATTGCTACTTCAAATAGGGCCTCCGGTATGTGGATTGTGGTGCTTCATTGTCTTGGACTTTCTGGGCGTGCTTGGGAAAAACTTCGGCCGACTGATAAGGGAGCCTTTTTGAGTTGATTTTGTCTCATTCGCCGATTTACTTTTGACCTTGACAGGCTTGACTCCAATCCCCAGAGATTGTTGAGTTTGACAGCAATGGATTTATTTACAAGTATCGTTGTGGTGATGAGAGCAAGTGCTTCACTGTAGTCGATATAAAGTTCTCGCATAAGCCGTTAAAACCAAATTAGGTTTGGAATTGAGTTGGTCCTCTTATGTTGAGTATCAACCACAATACCTAGACCTGTAATCCGGTGCCCTCAATACGAAAAAAGCAGGTGACAATTACTTTGCATCTCCCTGCTCGTTGGTTTGTTGAAACATGCAGTATGATAGGTTGAATGACATTATCGGTATCCCAACCTTCTCACCAGGTCACGTTTCCGCCTGTCTCTTGTTAATCTGGACCAGGATCTTGTACGATAAGGCTTAATTGAGAACGCAGACTACAATTGCAGGAGAGAAAGCATAAAGTCGTTGATGTTCCCACTTTGACCAAGTGGCATCGCATTCAGTCCATGTCAAGCTCTGGCGACACAGAAGGCGCCGAGAACTACAGTATCACGATGGCAACAAACGAGACGGTGCAGAATGCACCCCCAGTGTACGATGGCAGCGACGATGAGAAGAAAGTCCAAGCGTAAGTTGCCAACGATAATCTCATCGCTTCGATTGACAGTAGTCTCAGCCAGCAGCTCATTCAGTTGATTCAATTGAAGACATATCCATCGAAAGATATGAACAGTACGTCACCTCTATCAGTTCCTTCGGACGCCTGAATAACAAAATATCAGTGAACTCAGTGTTCCTAGGGAGGATCTCCTCCAAGTTCAGGAGGGTGCAAAGAATCTCGACCTCGAGGAAACTCGCAATGCATGCTACCAACCCCTGGGTGTATTTCCATCACTAACATATACCTCCCAGATCATGATCAAGGTGATGAAAATATACGAAAGAGATCCTAAATTCCCCATCCATGTCATCGAAAGGATCCGTGAGTTCCCCGGGGACAGCAACATCTTTGAGAACCCAGAAAAACATGCAGATATCATCCAGGAGATGAAGACAGAAGCTGCCTTGATTACTGCGAACAGTCCATACTCCGAAGTCCGAGCTGTTGTTGACAACACTGACGACCCCTCTACCCCATCTTCCACGATCCGTGCGTGGGTAATTTGTCCTTCCTTCGTCACAGTCCTCGCATTCATCAACCAGATGTTCTCAATTCGTCAGCCTAACATCACTGTCATGGCTAACGTCGCTTAATTACTCTTCTATCCTATCGGACGCGCTGCCGCTGCCTGGCTTCCCGATGTTGGCTTCACCCTCTTTGGCGTCAGGCATGGCTTGAAACCCGGGAAATTCTCAAAGAAAGAGCACATGCTTATTACAATCATGGCCAATATCGGCTGGCACACTCCATACACCGATTACATTATCTGGACTCAAGTCCTTCCCCAATTTTTCAACCAGCCTTATGCCAGAGGCTTCGCTTATCAGTTCCTCATGTGTCTCGGAACGAACTTTATCGGTGACGGCATCGCCGGTCTTTGCAAACGGTTCCTAGTTTATCCCTCTTTCTGTGTTTGGCCTGCGTCTCTCGTGGCTATTGCTCTAAATGCGGCCTTCCATTCGGAAATGAACGAGCGTAAGTTGCATACCTTCTGTTGACTTTGTTCATTCGTAGCAAGTCCTGCTGGAGAACCCGTACTAACTTGCTCAGCGGTTCAAAGCACCCTCAAAAAGATCATTACCGTCTCCCGGCTCAAATTCGTCGCTTGGAGCTTTGCGGCCATTTTTGTCTGGTTCTGGTTCCCCAACTATATCTTTACAGCCCTATCGACATTTAGCTGAATCATGATCGTTTTCTTTTTGATCCAGATCCTGATCTAAGACGTTGAAATTCATTCATGCTAAAATTTTTGTGTAGGACCCCTTCATGGTGCCTTTCTTCAATACCGCTAACAAGTTCGCTGGCATGTTCATGTCTATGTTCGTTGTCCTAGGTCTCTGCTACACGAATTCATACAACACCTCCTACCTTCCCATCAACACCAACCGAGTTTGGGATCGCTTCTGGGCACGCTGCAACGTCTCAAGTACCATCGATTCAAGAGGTATCTTCGACCCCGTCAAGTACGAAGCTTATTCTCCTGCATCCCTCGGTGCCGCTAATCTCGTCGTTTATCTCGTCTACTTTGGCATCTACTCTGCTGCTATCTCGTATTCTTTCTTATATCATGGCCATGAGATTAGGATGGGCTTCAAGAATCTATACAAGAGTATCGCAAGTCAGAAAATAAGGAGGAGTATGTGGATATCCACAACAAACTCATGTCGAAGTACCCAGAAGGCAAGTTCAGACCTTGTGTGTGTAGAGTAGTGGCTGACCTTCATAGTTTCGGAGTGGTGGTACATAGGTTGTCTCGTTGTAGCCGTCGCACTTTCGTGTGCTAGTATCGCAGGTTGAGAGACCTACACTTCCGTCGGAGTCGTATGGCATTGCACTCTGCCTCGTCTTCGTCATCCCAATCGGCCTCATCACAGCTATGACCGGGATCGAAGTGACACCCAACGTGCTCGCCGAGTTCATTGGCGGGACCTGGGTTGCCAGAAACGCACTCGCCATGAAATACTTCCAAGGTTACGGATACGTGACCTGTGCCCACGCAGTGTGTGTTTCTCCAACGACATGAAACTTGCACATTACGTTAAGATCCCACCTCGTCACACATTCTTTGGGCAGATGATCGCCACTTTTGTCTCCACATTCGTTTGTATCGGCGTCTTGAACTTTCAGATCAATGAGTTCCCGGAAGTCTGCACGCCTAACCAGTCCAACAAATTTACATGTCCTGGCATCAAAACGTTCTTCACAGCAGCTGTGCTATGGGGTACCCTTGGTCCACACAAAATATTTGGCAAAAACGGGCAATGTACCGCCATGCTCGTTGGTTTCCCGATCGGCCTGATCCTCCCATTCGTAATCTTCTATGCGCAAAATAAATTACCAAAGCAGACGTAGTTGAGACAAATTCATCCTGTCGTCTTGCTGTATGGACCACTCAACTAGGCGCCATACAGTTTGAGTTATGTGTGGCCTACTGTTCCACTCGGGGGGTTCGGCATGGTGTTCTTAAAGAATAGCTATCTTGCCTTCTGGGCCAAGGTGAGCATCCCATCGAATCCAAAACCAAAAGCTCTGAAGATGCGAGACAATTTACTGACTGGCCGTGCGAATAGTACAATTATATCCTCTCGGCGTTTTGGTCTTCGGCAATTGTTATTGCGGCTATCATCATCTTCTTTGGTCTTCAGTAGAGTGAGGTCGAGTTGAACCGGTGGGGTAACAATGTTGTTTCAATGGGTTGTGAGGGGAAGGCCTGTACCAGGTTTGTGCTGGAGAAGGGTGGGTACTTTGGGCCTGGTATTGGGGAGCTCAATTAGATTAGCGCGGCTGGCTTTGAAGAGGGGGATGGGTTGGGTGAGTTTGGAGGGTAGTGAGAGGTCTGATTTATTTCGACGTAGACACATTCGAGTATCTTGATAAATAACTTGATGACAACACCAATGAGATTCAATTTTGGTGCAAATGTGATCTGATTGCTCGGCAACAGACAGGCTCGGATTTCCTGCACACAGCCAAATGGGAGCTGTATCCCAGGGACGCCAGGCTGACCCGAGATACCCGGCGGTGACCAGTCAAGCGAAGACTTTCTAAATTTCAAGCCTCTGAGGTATCCTGCTCATGCTCATGTGACGTAAAGTATAATTCGATTTATTGACCAATACCAATAGCCACAGACGAAGTTAATAAGTACTACCAGCTACGGAACTATCGTGGCCGAGCTTGTCTCTTAACAATCTTGAGACCGTAACTTCGAGCGAGGGAAACGCCATCAATCCGGGGAAGAAGCCAGAGTGAGAAAATCCCGAGCAGGGAACTAAGCTGGCAACAGAGACCTTGAGGATCACTATCTGCAATCTGCAAGGTTGGCTCAAGACAGGCTTTGTTCTTGGCATATTTTAGGGATTTGTAAGAACTTCCCGTTTTGAGATACGCAGTCCGAAGTAGCCTGATTGATTATAAGAAAGAACACACAAGAGAAGCGAAATAAATTCACCAGGAGCAGTGACATGAAAGATACGTAGGGACAAGAGCTAGACAGGTTTAGACGTCTGGAAAGATCTTCAATCGCTCTCACATACAAGTCATACATACACCAAGGGGAATAGAGCGGATTACTCACTGGAAAAAGCAGTACTTTCAACAAGTGACTGATGAGGACACTTGCATGGAATGGGAAAAGCCTTCGAATAGGAACACTTCTCACTACTTGGTGACGCCCCTCCTTCTCGCGCGGCCAGGGAGAGATTTTCCTGGACTTGAAATCTAATGATCTGTGTTATCTGCGGGCTTGCCTTGCGACATGTCGAAATGCAAGCCGATGGATCCAGCCGCATTACTAAGAAGCTTGGGAGAGGTACAGTAAGAAAACGAGAACGAAAAGTCGATTGAACAAAGACATATTGATGTCCATGCTGGGGAGCTCGCTACCAACTACTTAGAGTGATTGCCTACGGCAGTCGGGAGGTAAGGGAGCCAGTCTGAGTGCCCGTCCTCAGCCACCAACCCCACCAACCCCACTTAATGCCTGACACTAGTGTCTCATGCCTCAGGACGCCACACAGGATGGGATTCCCGTTTTGGGCGCTTTTCTCCCTGGGTCGAGGTGATGGTGATGAATGGATAGATGGATGGATGGCCAGCCTCTCCCCCCCCGCCTCGCCTCACGAAAACCAACAACCAAAATATCACCCACTTCTTATTACCTGTCCACTTCACGCGGCTTATTGCTGTTTTGCTCACACCTCCCTACTGCCGGGAAAAGCGTGCTCACTCACGCCCATACGAAATGTTTGCTATCATTGACTAATCGACCCTATTGCAGGCGGCTAACCCTCCTCCCTCTCCTCCTCCACAGCTACAAACCTCCTCTTTCCCTACTGACTACTGGTTACTGACAATACAGAGCGCAGATCGCTCCATTCTTCCCTTATGTAAAGTGGAGAGACCAGAGAAGACGAACGACTAGTCAGCGTCAAGATCAGTCTAGCACGGCATTGAAAGGCAACCCCAACCACAACCACAACCACAAAGCGAGCCTCTTCCCCCGAAGACATCTACTTATATCCAAGACTTACCTACCTACCTACCTACCGTCAGACTAGGCTAGGCTGGGTAATACGCACGAGGGATGAAGCTGTAGCGTTCAGCGAAATGAGCCTGATGCGAGCTGGGACGATACATCAATGGCGAGGACAATGAAGGGTCTTATTCCTGCTCCAAAGGGGCGAGTGCGAACTCCAGTCGGGCACAAATACCTCGAGGCCTTGCAGTCAAAAGTCAATGGAGACTCCGACACGTCGAGTTCACCGTCGCCATCTGCCGAGGAAAAGGGCCCTGGCCTGAGTTTGCTGGTCCTTGGAGTCACGTCTGGAACGACAATGCATGACATCGACTTCGCGCTATGTCGATTTACCCAAGAATCGCCTGAGGCGCCGCTATGTCTAGATATCGTCCAGGTAATTGCTCTCACTCCACGCCAATAAAGCCGAGCTGACAAAGTCTAGTATGATTCTGTCATCATGCCCTCAAAGATCCGAGCCGATATCCTTTCCATGCTGCGAGAAGATGCAGCCCCTCCGAGTTTGCTCTCACAGATGGATGCAGAGATGGGTCACACCTTTGCAAATGCAATTCACATCTTCGCCCATAAACATGGGATCGCTGTGGATGATATAGACTTGATTGGTTCAGGAGGACAATTAATAACATTAACTGGGTCACCGCCGAAAGGGCAACACAGGTCGAACATGTGCCTCGGAGAAGGAGCAGTGATATCTGCAAAGACCGGGGTCACGACGGTATCCGACTATCGTACAGCCGAGCAAGCAGTCGGGAGACAAGGGGCTCCTCTATTTGCATATCTCGTTGGATTGCTCCTCCACCACCCCGTGCGAATGCAGATTTGCATTACAATTGGCGGCATCACGACCGTCTGTTTCATTCCCGCAGATAACAAAGGTGGGATAGATGCGATGTACGACTGGGACACTGGCCCAGGCACTTCCATGATCGATGCGGCATTCCGACGATTTGGATTTGATCCAGATGTAGACCACGGATCCTCTTTACTCCTTGGGGAGATCTGCCACGAGGTAGTGGAGGAACTACTCAACAGCGACGAATATTTAAGCACTCGGCCACCTAAAACAACCGCACGCGAGATCTATGGTGACGATATGGCGAACCGTGTCGTCGACATGTGTGCATACCGAGGGTGCACACCGGCCGATACAATAGCAACCTTGACTCGCTTTACATCGGCAAGTATAGCTCAGCAAATGCTACAGTACGGCCCGGGACGAGACGCGATAAATCATTCCGATATTGTAGTCGACGGTCGTGGAATGTTCAACGTGCAGCTCATCCACGATCTCCAGAACGAATTCCCAGGTGCAAGATTCGGGTCGTTCGATAAGACTGGTGTACCATCGAATGCAAAGAAAGCCGTAGGCTTCGCCATGCAGGCAATGGAAGCTCTGCTCGGACGAGCACTCGCCGTGCCTACCAATGCCGACGTCAGGAGACCGAATACCATTACTGGGAAACTAGCGCCGGGTCTGAGATGGAGGGAAGTTATCGAGAAGAGTGTGGTGTTTGGCGGTGCAGGCAGAGGATGGGAAGGTCTGCCTGAAGTAAAGGAGTTGATTGTGAAGCAGAAGGATTAGACGTTTGATCAGGCGGCTTGTCTGCTAGATGTAGGTCTTTCTTTTGCTGCATTTGCGTCCTGGAGCTTTGGGGTAGATGATTGTCTTTACCAGTGCATTTCCGGCTCCCATTTCCCTGTATAGGACTTCGATCTATCCAGGCATACTTCTTCTTATCTATCTACCAATCATATTATCGTCTACAAGTTAGCCTGTAGTCCAGAACAAGGTGCGAGGCTGGGAATCATGAGCATCCTCATTGGATACCAACAGAACAGCCACCTGCAGCCGCATCTCTCACATCACACTTGGGGTCTCAAATACAACATCAAGTGGGACCAGCTGTCCATGGCGTCCACAAACCCTAGATCAAGCCTCTCGGTGAGCAAGTAAAGCTGGTGAGCGGGCCATGTGCGTGATATTGTCTGAATTCCCCTTTCGTTATCCAGCCTCGTCTTCAATCTGCCTTGGAGTACCAGCACATATCTTTTATCTTTCTTTTAAGAGACAGATTGTCTGCTCTCACGGCGGCTCATCTCCTCTCTCTTCATGTCTCTTGCTTCAATGTATTGCATTCCAGGCTTGGAGGGGTTTACGTTCCGTACTATGCAATTATTTTGCCAGCTTTGCTAACTGCAATGATATTGCCACTCACTTGAAATGAGGATCATGGTCAACCGAAGTGGACGTGGGAACCATGAAGGGAGGGTCGACAGCAGAAGACCAAGAAACAACAGCTGGTCGGTGAATGACAGGCCCGTGTCGAGGCGCAGCATAAGTTATCAGATAGCTTATATGTAACGATATCATCGCCGCTACCCTCGATATACCAGATCCGAGTAGACTACAGCTAACATCTATATTCCTAGAGGAGCGGTGCTGAAAGAGTCCTCGAGGTGCCAGTCCCCCCACAATGATCTGCGACTGTCTTTTCAACCTCCACAGACACCCAACTACACAATGGTCCTTATCCGTAACATGGTTTGAACCATGCACGAGGGGAACAACAACAATTCGGGATTCTGACGTTATATCCAGAATCTAGCGCGGCAGGGATAAGATGCAATCTCACACCAACTAGTCTCCGGAATCCGCATCGTCGCTATGTTACCCACTCCTACGTCTGCGCCGGTGCACCTAATAGTTGTCAACAGCCGGATTGCCGCCGAGGCAGGTTTCCATTGAACCACATCGATATCGATGGCTTTCGGGTTTTTGTAGAGGAAAATTTCTACAATGCCCTCCACCATCTATGGAGCCCGAAAGGCAGCAGAGTCTTCTGGATAGACGCACTATGTTTGTATAGACCAAGACAATCTGGAAGAGAGGCATCGTCAAGTCAGCCTCATGAACTCCATCTTAGAAAATGCTAAACTGGTCATCGCACGGATTTGTGACCACGAATTGAGAAGCCTGCGCGTCATGACGCTTGCAGATCAAATCTTCAGAGAACGGAATGCCAGTCGACGGCATTTGATCCTCTTCCAAGCTCTGGGATCAAAGGAGCATGAGTTCTGTGAGACCTATCGCGCATTTTTTGCTGGATCTTAGTAGGTTTTCCTCCTCTCAGTTGAACCTACCACTGCACCTTTGGCGATGTCAGCTACCATACGCCGTGCATGTCTTCGGCTATGAGAGCTGGGTACTATTTTCGCATAGCTAAAGTTGCTTCCTTAAAGTCGCCTCAATGTGTTGCATTGTGCATTGTCCTGACCAATTAGGTTCCTGACTCGACCCCTAGCTGACATGGAACCTGGATCATTCAAGAGATATTCTCTGCTTCACGATTGAAAGTCAAAAGTTGCGGCACTACAATACCCTGGAATGCAATCGTAGTGTTTCAGCGGCTGACGACTGAAGAGTTCTTTGGGACCAGCGTGTAAACTGGGGCGGACGTAGATTTATCAACCGTCCCAAGATAGAACGCACGATCAATAGTGTTGATCGATTTGTTGACCTCTCCTGACTTCGTAGTGCCAGGGTTGATGTCCAGAACCTAACGGACCGCAGCGTCCGTACTTTAGAGAAGCTTCTTCTTCAACATTGAAATACTACTGCGAGGAATGCGCGCGACAAAGTCTACTCAATATTCAGAATGGCCTCTGGCGGCGACGACTACGAGAGTACTGTAGACTACAGGGGTGAAGTCACTGCTACTGCCAAACAGTCCATTGAGATCAGTGGCAGTCTTTCGATTATTCTTCCACGTAGTCGCAGAAAGTCGACACCTTATTTGCCATCATGGGTTCCTGACTGGGATGCTACAACCCCAGATTCCCACAAAGGGAACTGGGCAGACGCCTACCCTTTCCAGGTATCTCTGCACGCCGAAATTTACTGCGCACCGCTGCAAAATTAAAGTAATTAAATATTAGAGCTTTAATTTAAGCTTATTTTCATTTAATTTAATTAACAAATAATAATAAAATTTGCAAGTGATTAAAGAAGGTATAAATCACGTGTATCGCTCTTCAACTTAACCTAATTATACTTATATTCGAGACATCGTGGAGTAGAAAATATATGAAGATGGTAAGTGTGCCTCTCTTACTTTCGAGGTTGGATCAAGGATCCTGCGGTGGTTACTAGCCACATATATGCTTCAGGCTACCCATCTTACTCCTAGACCCTTTCAAGATGCGGTGACTGACTTAAAGGCGGTCATTTAGCAGAACCTTAACGAAAAGCGGAATGTGTATAGGGACGATGTGAGAGTTCTTTACGAGTTCGACGGATAGTAATTGCAAGCCGTATTCTGGACCCTCTAGATCATGGATCATTTGCTCAGCTCATCGAATTAAAAAAATGGTTGGACACGAGGTATATTTTTCGTAATATAACGTGATGGTTAGGCGGAAACCAACATTAAGTAGAAGTAGACTTAGCACATCGTAGTATTGTGAGTAGACGGACAAATAAATGTTGTCACCTTCATCAGGAGTTGGATAGAATATGACCTAAGTTACAACTACTGATTTCCATGTTAGTCCCTGGCGTGGAACCACGGTACTATCTGAAGGAAAAAATAGTTGCCATAGACAAGGAAGCTGAAATAACAGACGTGATCCACAATATTGCTTAGTTTCCGAGATAACAATTACGCTCTTTGGCTATCTCGGTCCCAAACAGCTAATGTCGAGGTTCTGTGACACTCAGAGACTGTATCTGAACCGTCGAAGCTGCGCCCAACGCATAACCTGAGGAGATCCCAGACTGCGACCGATATCGGTATCATCAAACTCTAGACCGGTCCGGAGCAGTTGGATATCTGCAGAGCCGAAAGTGCGGGTATGAACTTTCACGCCTCGTGCGCAGTGATACGAGTTCTCGGGTGTCTCGTAAGGCTGCCTATCATCCCCGGTGGTTTTCGATAGCACTGCTAGACTGCTCAGAACCATGTAAAGAACGGGGTGGTGAATGATCATAACCCAGTCAAACACTTACAGTTGAACACGCCGCCTTCATCGAACAGGTTGGACAAGCGCAAATTTGACAGGTCAGGCAACTGGGAAATATGTCCGATGACGCGTTTCCAAGATCCAGAAGAAAGTTTCATCTCATCGATAGTGAGGTCCGAGATAGACTGATGATTATCAAAAAATTTCAATAAAGACTCCTCTGAAGCGGGTAAACCGCGCAAAAGAACTTTTGTCAATAGGGGTAGTTTGACCTCATTGCCGATATACTCGAATATTTTCTGATACATTGAGGATGAACCATCTAGGGTATCGGTCATGTGAAGATCAAAAGCGTCCAGTTTGGGCATCCAGTGGAGCATACGGGCTACTTGACAAGTTAACACTGCTTTCATTCGAAGTCGCAGGATCTTGCCGATATATATTAGGCTGCAAGTTCAAGGCATGGAACTTGTGCATACGACCCCTCAGCCATTGAGAAATAAGGCGGGAAAATACTGACCTACGCCGGGAAAGTTATCTTCTACAGTTGCTTCAGGATTTTCGTGTGAGTAATGACCGATATCGTAACTCTAGGCAGCAGCCTCTGTCAGTAAAAAGGCAGAACGGGCCAATGATATATAACCGGGTATCACGCACCATGGAATCCGAGGAATCGTCGTCAGCCGCATCATCACCCTGGATTTCGTCTCTGGCAGACTCGATCATCGAGGAATCCGTCTTTACCCTAGTCGAGAAGCTGAGGGCAAAATTCTCAAGTGAAGAGAAAGCCGATGCGAAGCTAGGTAAGGCCTCGAGTTTTGCTATATGGGAGGTCACATCGAAAGATGGTACACTGCAGCTGGGCGTTGCGCGGTATACCAGGAGCGTATTCAACGATAATCCACTCAGGGCAATTGCTGAGGTCGTGATCTGGTAGACTTCAGACGCGCGGATGAATACTGGGTGCCACTCCCCAGCCTGAGCAGTCGAGACTCGTAGACGAGGGCCCTTTGTAACGCATGCGTTCAAGTCGATTGTGTCTAGTGCCCCGTATAGACGCAAAACGGTTGCAAGAGCATCGATAATTTCTGGTAATTTCTGGATTTTCTGACGGCTCTGCTGAGCATGCATCCATTCCAGATCTGATGCTGCTTGAAGGAGTTCATCATTCGTGAGCGCCAGCTCTGATACTGTAGTGAAGGGGCCCTTAAAATCCACGATTTGGCGCGTTTTGGTTTTGAGCATACGAACAAGCTCTGATGTATCAAACACGGCAGCCATCACCACTAGTTTTGTAACTGCTGAGCGTAATTGGGGATGCGAGGCTAGCTCCTGCTGTCTCTGTAGACTATCAACGTCGAGGTCTGTGGTCTGTTGGACGACGAAACTCCTGAAGCGTGGGCCAATAGCAGAAAGATATTTGCAAGTAAGTCGAGTACTCTTCACATCAGACAGCTCCAGGTTGTCGAGGATGATGCTAACGATGTCGAGTGGAATAGCCGTCATTAGACATGGTGTCTTGGCCATAGTGAAGACCTGCATACGCCTCGAGCTCATCCCTCGAGAAACGTACTTTTCAAACTCAGCAATAGCTAGGCCAGTTTGCTTCCGGGATTGAAGTGAAGATGCCTTGATGGTCTTCGTTATAAATTAATGCGAGCAAAAATTGAAGCTTAAGGATTATGTACGTCCTTACAGTATGGTCCTCAACTGTATTGCGGCGCAGCAGGTAGCGCGCTCCTTCTATCTCGCTCCTTCTATTTTCGGGCTTAACCTTATATGGAAGAGCTTATAGCTCTTTTGAACTTACGTTATAAGTTTTAATTAATATAATACTTTTACTTTTACTTTTAATTGATTTATAATATTTTAAAACATATTTTTTTCAAATAACTTAATAAAATAATATTCGCTTAATATTAAACTTCGAGGTCTTTACTCCAGCAGCCTTCGAGTTCCGCAAGCTCCGGGGCCAAAAGACCTTATTTCGCTATAATTAAAAACGTACTTTTATATTATATTTATTATATGATTTTCTTCCCGGGTTATCGTTATATTAATTCACGTCTTCTACGAGTTTTAAAGTAAATTTTAGACTTTTAATAGCCGGTTCACCTCCTGTATACTCGGGGACTCGCTTACAGTCGGGGAAAGCGAGTGTCCCGCGAAAGCGAGTGTCCCGCGAAAGCGAATGTCCCGCGTTACGTCAGAATTTATTAAGATTATTAAATTTATTAACAGTTATTACTTAAATTAAATAAACTTAATAATTAATTTCGTAAAGAAAACTAAAAAAATATAAAATCGGCCTAATAAGTAATTAAATTAATTAACTTATTATTAAACTTAGTATCCTAACGATTTTTTAAAAGCATTTTAATCTTCGGAGTTAAGCTTAGAATCGACGTAATCTTTAATTACTTCGGAATAAGTATCTCTAAATTTAAACTTTACTTTTTGATTTAGTTTTATTATCTTTACTTATATTTTAGCTTTATGAACTTATATTAAAAGCTATAGAAAAGCCTTTTTATTATATAAAGATTATTTAAGGATTATAAGTTGCTTTTCGGGGTCTTTAATTAGAATAAGATCTTTAAATAAAGAAAGCTCTTTTCGCCGAGTATAAACTTTAAGACGCTTTTATTATAACTTCTTATTTTTACGTATTTATATACTTTTTATATAAAGAGCATTCTTTGCTTTATTAATCGTTATATTAGGCTTTTTCTTTGCTTTCCGTAAAGCTTTACTTAATTCTTTTTTATTTTTTATTTTAGTTTTCTCCCGAAGATTATTTATTATAAAAGCTCTTCTTTTTATATATATATATATTTCTCCGCGAAATTCTCTTTCGTTTCCTATTAGCTTTAATTTTCTCTTATAACACGGAATACTTTAAAGTAATTAAATATATTTTATATAATTATATAATTCCTTTTTTAATAATATCTTTAAATATAATAAAAATATTATTAAAGAATTAAATAATATCTTTTTTTCTTAAAGTAATAAGCTTTATAATTGCTTTTTATATATTACCTTATATAAAAAGAAGTAAAGATAATAAATCTTATTTATTTTTACTTTAAGTTTTATTAATTTCGTTTGCTTTTCTCTTTTTATAATTCTTTTTATATTCTCTTATTTCAGCGATTCTTACTTTTATAAAAATAAATTATATTCTGAAGGTTTTGAATATATTTATAATTATTTATTATTTAAAAGTTTAAGTATAGATTTTAATAAAGTCGCGGAAGAAAGAGATAATAATATATTTAAAATTAAAACTTCGTAATATAGCTTAAATTATTAAATTATAATAATATTTTTAGAGCCGGAATATATTAACGTCGAGAAGTTATAAAGCCTACGTTAAATAAGAAAGGTAATAGAAAAGTTATATATATTTTTTCGGCGCACTTTAATTAAAATAACTTAAAGTAATAAGATTCGTAGCTATCTAAAAGCAGAATCTTTTAAGGCTTATTTAGTTTAGCTTTAATATATTTAATTAAGTGATTTAAGTATTTTATTACTTTCTTATTATTAATATAATTTATAAGCGTATAAGTAATTATTTCCTTTCTTTTTAACTCTTTTATAATTTAATTCTTTATAATATTAACTTTAAAAGCAATAATAAATAAAAGAAGTATTTTTTATTTATTTTATATATTATTTTTAAAGGACAGCTAAATCGACACACGGAAATAGCTAAATCGACATACGGATTTTAAGAAAATTATAAAATAATAGTTTTTACTTATTTTTTAATTTTATTTTAAAATATCTATTTAGAATAATTATTAATATAAGGTTTATTAAATATCTCGCTTAAATATTATAAGTATTATTTAATAATAAATAATTAAAAATTAAGATTTTTCTTTTATTTTACGAAAATAAGTAGTAAATAATATATTTTCGCTTAACTTTTTAATTTTAAATTATTTAATAATAGTTTTATATTTAAATTATTAAAGTTTATTAAATTTTATTATAAAAGTACTTTTTAATATAATATTGAAATATTATCGAAAAACTCAACTTTTAATATTATATAACTTTTTTAAAATAAGTGAGTTTTTAAAAATAACTTAATAAATAACATTTTTAAGCTAAGATTTAAATATTTTATTAATTACTTTTTCTTAATTTATAATAATTATTTTGCCAAGAAATGCCAAGAGATGTCGATTTAGCTATTTCCGTGTGTCGATTTAGCTGTCCCCTATTTTTAAAATCGTAATAGATTTGCGATTTGTTATGTATATGCTTATCCATTCTATTTATACGGAATCGGGCCCATAATATAAGGGGGCCGAGGCTTTTACGGTATTAATAGAATTAGTCTTATTTATATATTTAATTACGCCGGCGTTTTGCTTCTCCTTATAAGTAATCTCTTTTATATATACGCTTTTCTTTTAGACTTCTTTAAAAGCCAGAAATTTTTTTTTTTAAAAAATACAATTTACTTTAAACTTTTATAAAGCTTTATTTATTATAAAGTATATTTAATAAGTTAATTTCTTTATTTTATAAGAAAGTAATACAAAAGGTAAAAGAACGGTTCTTTATTAAGTAATTATATTTAATAACGCTAGATTTATAAGTAATATTTGTTTCGGCGATATCGCTTATAATATTCTTTATAAAATTATAAAATCTGTAAATCCCTTTTATATAATTAAAAGCGAATGTACTTTTAATAGCGAATTACTTTAAAGCACTTACGGTAATAATAATAAGGAATCTTCTTATACTTATAATTAACTTATTATATTTGTAAAAAGAAAAGTAAAATTATAACTTAAATTAAAAATAATTTAAATATATTCGATTATATAACGGATAATATAATCCTTTTTATCTTTAATATTAATATTAATTTTACGGCTTTAAATATATTTATTAAAAAACAAATCGCTTAAAAGTAACGCGAGCTCGAAGAGTATATACGCTTATTAATTAAATCTAAAGTCAAAAATACTTATGCGAAAACGCAGCTCGCTTATTATAAGAATAATATTATTAGATTTCGCCGCTTTTAAATAATCTCGGTCGCTTATATAAATATAATAAATAAATAATATATAATTAGAAAAAGCTTTTAACGAATTCGTAATATAATATTAAATTATATTATTATTATTTTAATAAGGGACTTTAAGTTACTTTTAGTAAAGTGTAACTTTAATTTAGAATTAAAAGATAACTTGCCTAGCTTATAGCACCCGCTTAATAAGGATATTATTAAGCCTAAGACTTTACCGGCCCCGGGATATCCTCGGAATATAATTATATTATTTACGGCAAATCACGTAATTTATAAACTTAAAATAATATTATTAATATATTTAAATCTAAACGCTTATATTTTATTAAAATATTATAGCTTAAGCGAAAGATAAGCGCGATTATAAGAAATGCTTTACGATTATAATTTTTAAAAAATAAAAAAATAAAAAAAGAGAATTTCGAGAGCTTGCGAAATTAAAAAAATATTTAAGAAAAGATCTTTAAAGCTCGCTTATATAATTATAATATATATACGAATCGAGTACGCGTCGCAGTTATAAATATAAAAAGCGACTTATTAACTTATTAAAATAATACGAAGTAAATTATAATTAAATCTGAAAGTATTTTATTAATATAAAACCTGTTTATTAGCTTTTTAAGAGAGTTTATACTTTTAAAGAAATTCGAAATATTAAGGTTATTAAAAATATTAAGCGGTTCCGCTAATAATCGGGCGAGTCTATTTAAGCGATATACCGACAGTTTATTATATTTATTAAGGACTATTTCATCGCCTGCGGTAAGCCACTTTTAGCGTGGTGCCCAAAGCTGGATTACAGAGGGGTATTGCCCCTCGCAACGGACCTAGTTATCCCTTTAATTAATATCGTAGAATCGTTTAAATACACTTAAATTATAAGTAATTAACCGTATTTAAGGATAATTAAAGAAATGCAACTTAATCTTATTCTTAATAAAATATTCCGTTTTAAAGCAAAACCGATCTTAAAAGGTAAAAAGCCATTTATTCCGTTCCTTTGCTTTGATTTTTAATTAGAAATACGCCTATCTTCTTTTATTAATTTTATTAACTCTTATAATATATTTTATTTATTTTTTATAAATGAAATCCTCTAATAAATTGTAGATTATATTAATTTAAATATTAAAGATTTAAATAAATTAAAACCGCGCTCTCGTATTTTAAATTAATACTTTATTTTTATTTTAGAATTTAAGGTATATTTAAAGATTTTAATATATATAGGGATTTACGTAAAGAACTAAATTGAAAACTATTAGAATATAAAGGACGATAGACTAAATATGCGGTACGGAAATATATAGCCTAAGACCGCTTTTGGATTTTATATAAACGATTTTGTTTTTTTGTATTACTTTTACTTAAAGAGAAATTAAAAATATAAAAACGTATAAGTTTATTTTTATTTAAGTACGAATTTTATTAATTTTTCTTAGCTAAACTTCTAAATTCTTATATTTAAGCTGTTAATTTATAACTTTAAAAACCCGGCCGTAATATTACTGTCGATAAGTGTATATAACGCTTTATTAAACGAGCATTTAAGATAATTATTATATCTTTAAAACTCGTGCTAATAAGTTATAAAATATAAGTAATAATATAATTTAATTACTTCTTTTAATAAATCTGGTATTTTAAAAGGGCCTAAGGACCGATAAGTATGCGAGCTCCGGCTGCACTTGGAGGGCTAAAAACCGACCGTAGAGCCGGCTTAAGTAGGAACCGGACATAAGCTATTATGCCTTATCTATTGGCCACAGCTAAATCGCCATACGTGAATAGCTAAATGGCCATACGCTAATTAAGCGAGCCGAAAATGAAGAGTGCATTTATTACTACCAAAATTAGTATGTATAATTATGTATAAAGCATATTTGGCCCTCTTATGCCGTTATTTAAAAGCATAGCTATTAGCTCTCGTATGCGCCTGAGAGGCAGCAAAACCAGTAGCAACGTCGCTGTAACTTGCTATAAGTGGCGCAGGGCCACAAGGTCTAGGAATAAAAGCTATAATAATAGTAAGAGTCGTAGTGATAATAGTACGTTAAAGTATTATTTTCTTGAGCTGTCTAAATAGCTTCATTTTTTTTAATTCCTAGGGATAATTACGTAATTATGAATATTTATGATTTGCATCAGTGGCCCTTGCTATACAGTATAAATTAATATGGCACAGTAAGGTTAATAGATGACACCCGCCAAGTTAATAAAATTTTAGCGTATGGCCATTTAGCTATTCACGTATGGCGATTTAGCTGTGGCCTATCTATTATGCCGATTACCTTTTGCAAAGTATATTTGTATTTTAGATAACTTTTTTATATCGAATAAGCTTATAATATACCTTCGAGAGCGTAGTTTCGGTGCTATTAAGATAATAAGACGAGATACCGGGGCTATTATTAAATTCTTTATATAAGCAAATACGAAGAAATTAGCTACCCAGATATTATATAATACTTTTTATACGACTTATAATCTCGAAAATATAGTAACTTAAGCTCTTTAAAACGATAATACTCTTACTTTTTAAATAATAAATTATAATAATATTACCGGAATAATTAATACCCCTCGATATAAGCTTAATAAATTATTATTAAACGCTATCGTTATTAGAATATAATTTAAAGAAGAAAACGTTAAGAATTTAAATAAGTTATATTTTATATAGCTTTATAATCGTTTTATAAATACTATTGACGTCGGGGATTAATTAAAGAGTTATAACTCTGGAGATAAACTAATTAAGAGAGATAAGTAGCAAGTTTTATAGAATTAGCTTTTTTAAACGGTTTTAATTAATTATTATTTACTACCGATTCATGCTAACGTCGATAATCATTAAGAAGTAAAGAATAAGGACCGATAAACGAGTTAAATTAAGTTTTAAAAGCAAATTATATATATATTATTTTATTTTTATTCTTCTTTTAAAGATATAAGAAAACGTGCCTTTTTTTAATAAGAATATAAACGAATCTCTTATACCTTTAAGGCGGCATAAGTAAGTGCGCATGATGTGAGTTAGGGATTATAAGTCTTATAAAGGGCTAAAGTACAGGGATAAGAAAAAAGTAATTCTAAGAGAGATTATAATTAATTAAAGCTTCCCTTTAATAAGGAAGAAGTCTTAATTTGATTATAAGAAGTATAATGTTCCCTTTTGCAAAGATAAGGATTATTTTAATCGATACTATAGTAATTAATAAACTCGGTTTTTATTTAAATACATCCTCACCAAATCCTGGCTCTGTGATTCGTTTAAACTCCTGTTAAATTAAAATTGCTTAGCGTCCGCAGGCGATGGGATAATACTCGGATATTTAATAATATTATTATTATTAACTTTCGTAAAGTAATTACGTATACACCGATAACGCAATAGATTAACTCTTACGCTTTTATAAATCCTTTTAGTATTTATTAATAATAGAAGAAATTAGCTAATAATATTAAATCTTTTATTAAAAGAATTTATAAAATATTCTTTAATATACTAAAAGTTAAGTATAATAAATACGGAAGCGGATAAAGTAATAATAATCTTAAGAATAGCGGATTTCGTAAGAGAAGCCGTAAAGAATATTCTGAAGATAATAATAAAAAGCGCGTATTTAATAGCGCTTTTTCGGCTTTTAGTTCTCGATTTTTTAATAAAAGTAAAGATAATAAAAAGAAGAATTATATTAAGAGTATTATATTTTGCCGCTTTTATAAATAAAAAAGTCATTAATTTAAGGATTATAATTATCTTAAGTTCGTATAATAAGCGTAAAATAATCCTTAAAAGCTAAAAGTAAAAGAAGGTTTTAAAGTAATAAAGAAAACTCTTTTAATAAAAAAAAGATATATATTATTATACGCGCTAAAGAATAAAAGTCGTCTAATATCGGAAAAGATACGGGAAAAGATAATATTAAGTCTTAAGTATTAAAAGCTTAAGAGATATTCTTAGACGCTTATATATTTTTATTAAACTAAAGCAACCCGAGATAAATACGAATACGTTATTTCATAATTTAATAAATAATAATTTAAATTATAATTTCCTTAATAAATATAAAACTAAATTATAAAAGTTTCTTCTTTTATTTAAGTATAATTAAGAGTTTATAACTTTTAATAAGTATTAGTTTTAAGTAATTAACGTTTATAACTTATATATAATTATATAAAATAACCGTAAAATCTCGAAAACTTTTCGAGAAAGATTTTATAATTATAAAAACCTAAAATATAATATAATTCTCGGAATAAAATTCCTTAAATGTAAAAGCGCCGAATATTACGACTGGAAATTTAAGAAATAAGCTTACGCCTTAATTTAAAATAAAATCTAAATTATAATAATAAAAGAATTTATTAATATTTTTAATACTGACTTTAAAACGATACCTTATATTATATTTATATCTTAATCCGATTATAACTATTTAAGGAATTAAAGATTATATAAATATTTAGGCCACAGCTAAATCTTTATATATAAATAGCTAAATCCTTATATATTAAGTAAGCGAGCTAAAAATGAAGAATGCATTTATTACTATTAAAATTAATATATATAATTATGTATAATATATATCTGGCCTTCTTATACTAAATCATTTACTTTAAACTCTGTATCCTGAGTTTATACTTTAACTCTACTAATTACTTGCAGGGGGCGCAGGGCTATAAGCTTAGGGAAGAGCATTTATAATAGTAATAATAAATGGTGGTAGTAGAGGTGCGTTATAGTATTAAGTTAAGTTTAAATAGCTTCAACTTCTTTAATTCTTGCTTCAGGAGTAATTACGTAACTATAAAGGTTTATATTATATATTAAAGGCCCTTGCTACTTAATATTAATTAGTATGGCGCGGGAAGGTTAATAAATGACACTCGCTAAGTTACTAAAAATTTAGCATATAAGGATTTAGCTGTAGCTAATATTTAAGATAATCGTAAGATATTCGTTTTAATACCGGCGTCGCAAACCCGTCGCAAGTATTAGCTATTCAGCTAAAGACTCTTAAACCGATACTTCTCTCAGATTAGCTTATAAATATAATAAATATAATAAATATATACGATAATAATTCGCTAATTGCTTTTTTTAAAGAATAAATTAAATTCGAGTATATTATCGATATTAACGTATTACTTTTATATAGCCTCTTTTATAACTTTTCCAAACTATAATTTGTTACGCTTTAAGAATACTTTATTATTTTATTATAAAAGAAATAAATTCGTTTATTAAAAAATCTCGTAAATACGCCGATATTATTTATATTAAAAAAAGATAAAAAGTTACGTTTATATATAAATTATTAAAAATTAAATAAAATAATAATTAAAAATCGCTATCCTTTTCTTTTAATTAATAAAACGTTAAACTGTCTCGGCGAAATTATAATATTTACGGCCTTAAATTTAAAAGATATATATTATCGTATTAAAATTAAAAAAGGATACGAATAGAAAATAATTTTTTGTATAAAATATAAATATTTTAAATATTTAATAATACTTTTTAAGTTATTTAACGTTTTAATTACGTTTCAAGCGTATATTAATAAAACGTTAGCGAGACTAATCGACTATTTTATTATTATATATCTTAATAATATTTTAATTTATTTTAAGAATAAAAAAGAATATCATAAGTATATTAAAGCTATTATAAAATAGTTGCGTAAGTATAAGCTCTTTATTAAACTTAATAAGTATAAGTTTAAAGTAAATTAAATCGAGTTCTTAAGATTTAAAATTAAATTAACTAGTATTTAAGCGAACTTAAAGCGAATCCGTTTAATTTAAAAATAATTAAAGCCGAAATCTTATAAAATATCTAAGTTTTTCTGAGTTTCGCGAATTTTTATTATAAAATTATACTAAGATATTTTAAGATAACTATAAGCTTAATAAAAGCTTTTTAAAGTATAAAGAATAAGGTTAAGGAAAAGATTCTTTAAATTCTTTAATATAATTAAAAAAGCTGTAAAGATTTAAAAACAGCTTTTATTAATATATTAATTATAAAGCATCTCGATCTTATGAAGCGTATTTAAGTTAAAACTAATGCTTTTGGATTTGTAATTATTAATATTTTTTTTTAGCAAATTAATTCTGAAAAAAGATTTAAGCGATATTAAAAACTCGTTACGTATTAATCCCGTAAAATAATTAATATTAAGCGGAATTATATTATTTACGATAAAAATCTTTTAATTATTATTAAATATTTCAAAGAATAAAAGTATTACTTTAAAAGCAATTAATATATTATTAAAGTACTTACGGATTATAATAACCTTAAGTATTTTATAATAGCGAAATATCTTAAGAGTCGATAAGTATAATAAATAATATATCTTATTACTTATGATTTTAAAATCTATTACTGTAAAAGTATTATAAACTCGGCGAATAAACTTAATAAGAAGCCAGATTATCAGAAATCTAAAGATTTTATTAATATTATTTAATTATTAATATTTTAAAATAAATTAAAAAGAGCTTTTATAAGTACTTTACAAAATCGAAGAACTAATATTAAAGTATTCTTAAATAAGGATTATAAGATATTATTAAGAAAATTATTTAATATTATTTAAGATCTTATTAATAAAAGGCCGGACTTAATATTAATAAAACCAGAACGAGTTACTTAAAAAAGAATTCTAGAAATTAAATATATAAAACTTAATCTTTTAAATATTATACTTAAAATAATAACTTTATCCGCAAATATATTATTATATATAAAAAGCAAAAGCTAGCCGCTTATCTCAGGAATTAATAATTATAAATATCTTATTCTAATATTATAAATAAGAATAATAATTAGAAATTAAATAGCTCTGATTTTATTAATAAAGCCGCTACGAGACTTGATTATTTTCGCTTAACGTAATAATGAAAACTATAAGTATAATAAATGCAATAAATAAACCTAAATCTTAATTAAATAAAAAATAAAACTTGAATATATTAAGACTTCTTCGATAAGATTTTAGAGCTTATATTTTAAATAATTTAATACTAAGAATAAAAATTATAAAACTTTATTATAATAACTTATTAATAAAGTATTACGGTATTATAAAGACTTTGTAACTCTTCCGTAGAACTTACTTTTAAGATAAAATAAAAGATAATATTAAAAGATAATATTAAAAGATAATATTAAAAGATAATATTAAAAGATAATATTAAAAGATAATATTAAAAGATAAAATAAAAGATAATACTAAAAGATAATATTAAAAGATAATATTAAAATATATATTAAAAAAATATAATATTTATTAAAATATTAAATCGAAATAATATACGTTATATAAACTTTTAATAAGTCTCTCGAGGCCTTCGCGGCTTTAATCCGAGATTTTAATAGATTTTATTATAAAGTTACCGCTTTGCAAAGACTTATTTAATAGCTTAAATCTTAAGGCCATAGCTAAATCGCTATACGTGAATAGTTAAATAGCCATACGCTAACTAAGCGAGCCGAAAATAAAGAGTGCATTTATTATTACTAATATTAGCATGTATAATTATATGTAAAACATATTTGACTCTTATATTAATTCATTTAAATCATTTACTTTAAACTCTATATTTTAAGTATATATTTTAATTTTAATAATTATATCTCTTTAAATTATAGCTTTATTAGCTATAATAACATTTATTATATTATTTAAATAATAGATTAATAATATATTATATATACTCCCTTTCCTTTTAATTATTTAAATAGCTTTTATTTTTTTGATTTTTAAGGGTAATTACGTAATTATGAATATTTATGATTTATATTAATAGCCCTTATTATATAATATAAATTAGTATAGCATAATAAAGTTAATAAATGACACCCGCTAAGTTAATAAAATTTTAGCGTATGGCCATTTAGTTATTAACGTATAGCGATTTAGCTATGGCTATTATTAATTAAAGTATCGGTATCGCGGATGCTATTATTAAAAGAAGGAATAATTATTATATATATATATTTATTTATTTTATTTATACGGAATCGGACTTATAATATAAAAAAGCTAAAGCTTTTATAATATTAATAAAATTAATTTTACTTATATTTCTAATTACGCCGGCGTTTTACTTTTTTTTTTATAAATAACTTTTTTTATATATACGCTTCTTTTCTAGACTTCTTTAAAAGCTAAAGATTAATTCTTTAAATATATTTTCCTTAAACTTTTATAAAACTTTGCTTATTATGAATTCCATCAGATACAGCGTTTAAAAATATATTACGAAGGCTCGGAGAGTAAATTAAACGTAGCTTATATTTTTTTTTAAAAAAAAGAAGTTTTATTTATGTTTTAATTATCGTATTATATAATATTTCTTAATTAATAAGCTTTCTTCGTTCAATCTTAAAGTGCAGTTTATATTATAGAACTAAAGTCTAGTCTTATAAAGACGAGCTTCAAAGATGATATTAATATAGAAGTTTTTTATAATTATAACGTCGTGAAGCGTAAAATTAAATGATTCTTTATTCGGACTCTTAAGTAATTCTTTTGTAACTCGAGTTCCGCGCCTGATAATAAGCAATTAAGAGCTCTTATATTTATTTAAATCCTTAAGAATAGATTTTATAAAAGATCTTTTTAATAATATTAAGCGATCGTTAATTAGATTAATCGCTTTATAATTATCTAGCAGAATAAAATCTGATAAAAGATAAGATAAATTCTAAAAAGAATATATATTCGTAATTAAATGCTCGGCTAAGTTAAGTAAGAGCACCGAATGCGCGTAGGTTCCGCTTATTCTTCTTTTATCTAATAATAAGTTTCCGGGAAAAATGAACTTCCTTTTATTTAACTTATTTAATTTCGCTAAAAGATCTTTTATTAAGGCCACAGCTAAATTGCCATACGTGAATAGCTAAATGGCCATATATTAAAATTTTATTAACTTAGCGGGTATTATTTATTAACCTTATTATATTATATTAATTTATATTATATAATAAGAGCTATTAATGTAAATTATAAATATTTATAATTATGTAATTACTCTTAAATATTTAAAAAAAAATGAAGCTATTTAGACAGCTGAAAGGAGTAATACTTTAACGTACTGCTATTATTACGACTCTTATTATTATTATAGCTTTTATTCCTAGACCTTATAGCCCTGCGCTACTTATAGTAAATTATAGCGATATTATTATTAGTTTTGCTGCTCGCCAAGCGCATGCGAAAGCTAATAGCTATGCTCTTAAATAACGGGAACTAGCATAAAAAAGCTAAATATGTTTTATATATAATTATATATATTAATTTTAATAGTAATAAATACATTCTTTATTTTCGGCTCGCTTAATTAGCGTATGATTATATAGCTATTCACGTATGGCGATTTAGCTGTGGCCTTTATTAATTAAGAAAAAAGCTTATCCGAGCTTATTTGCCTGCGGAAAGCTTTTTATTATAGCGTAGTAAACCGCTACCGGATTCAATAATAATATTAATTATTTATTTTTAAGTTTAAATAAGTTATTTTATTTTATATTTAATAAATACTTTTTTATAAACTATTATTTAAAAACGAATATAATTTAAAAGAAATTAATAATAAGTTTTATAATTTAAATATAAGTAAATTATGACAATAAGTGCACTTAGGAGCTTCTCAGCGAGTCAGGGAATCCAGGAGTTTAGAAGTAACTAAGTCATGCCGAGTCGGACCAGTACCGGAGGGGTTTCGGAAGAGCTTATATATATAAACTCATACTCCCTTTATTCCCTCTTTCTTTTTTTATCTTCTTATTTCCTTTATATTAAACCTATTAACTCTCGATAGCCTTAGCTAAAGTACTATTATATACCTCTTATATTACTTTCTTAATTAATATCGTTATATTAAATAAAAAGATTACTTTCGCTAAAAATAACTTTATAATATTTTATTAAAGATTTAATTATTAATATTTTAAAGAATTAAGATTTTAAAGATCTCTTAATAATTAAGAATTAAAGTTTAATTTAATACTTTATAATTAATAACGCCTAAAGTAGTCTTTATTAATTACGCTTTAAATAACTTCCTTCGTATAAAAGCCGCTATAAATAGATTTTAAGAAAGTGTTTTTATTATACCCGGAATCTTATTATTTAAGTACGAAACCCCCCCCGAATCTACCCCGAGTCAGGTACTTATTTTTATTAAGACTTATTATATCTTAATTAATTACTAGAGAACTTATTAAATTAAGTCCTTTAGCTACTACGACCTCCTTAAGGGCGCCTCTTAATTTAGAAATACTTATTGCTTCGCCCCTTAAAACTAGCGTCGTTACCCGAAAAAATAAAAGTAAAATTTAAAATAATATAAATTATAATAACTTTAACGTTTTAAAAGAACTCTTTTAAGCCGTTAATAATTAAATTAAGAATTAAGTAAATAAGTAAAAAGAATTCTAATCTAGCCTTATTAAAATTAAAGCTATACTCGTAGCCCTTATTACTCCTCGGCTTAATTTAATACGACTTAACGACGATCTTAAAGAAGACCTTATTCCTTTTGAGCCTTCCGAACTACTTTAAAGTCGCTTACGAACTCTTACTTCTCTTTTACTCCGATTAATAGAATTTAATAAAAGTTCGTTAAAAAGTTATACCTTTCTTATTCTCGGAGCTCATTTAAGCTCGTTTCGGCCTCTTAAGATTTAATTAATAGAGAAGATTATTTTATTAAATAATAGCTTAAACCCCTCGTTTAAATAATAGCGTGCTTTAATTTAAAACCGCTTAAAAGTTAACGTTAATCTTTATTTAATAAAAAAAGCTCGTTATACTTTTATTTAAGGATTAATTATTAGAACGGCATAATCTTACTTAAAATCTTAATACTTTTCGAAAACTTATTCCTTTAAAACTATTAAGGAAATAATCACATTCTTAAAATCTTACTTCCTAACCGGCTACGAAGCGGACGAGTTCCGGTTTACTTTTTACGATTTATATATAAACTTTTATTTTAAAGAGACCTTTATTAAATTTAAAATAAAATTCTAAAGCGCTATTATTTAAAGTAACGTCGTTAAGTCGGAATAGTTCTTTTATATATAATAAAAGCTCTCTCTTAAGTTATAAGACAAGACTTTTATTATTAAGTTGACTTAAGAGAATAATTATAATAAAATAGTTTCTTATTTTATTTTATTAAACTTAAAAAACCGCCGAAATCGTATGCTTAATTCAAATTTTATTTTAACTCGTATTTTAAATATGACCCGAAAGCCGTTCGGTTCGGGTTAAACTACCTCTTTCGCTTAAACGCTTATTTAAAAAATTACTTTCGCTTATTAATCTTTCTTTACTTTATTTTAACGCTCTTTTATTTCTTAATAATAATTTACTCCTTTTTTATCGCGCTAAAGCTTTATATATTTAAAGCCTTAGACCTTTATAAGCGACAATTTAGTTAAGCATTATAATTATAATAAATTTAATTATTATAAAAGCGACTGCCTCGAGACCCTTAAAGTTTAATTCGTAAACGAAGGAATCGAGAAAGAAGGCGTAAAATTAAAAGAAGAGTAAAAGGAGTTATTAAGAGGACAAATAAAGAAAAACAAGAAGGCTTAAAGAAAGACTCTTTCTTAAGTTTACGTAAATATAATTTATTAAAGCTTAATTTAAACTCTCTTATAAAAGGAAAGCAATTCTTAGTCTTTTATATTATTAATATAAATAAATGTAGCGTTATACTCTTTACTTTAATAAATATTAAAGTAAACGGTTACTTCTTCGTAAATCGGACCTTTTCCGTGCGCCTTTCGGAGGCCTTAAGAATAAAGATTTTACCTTTCTTTTATACTATCTTAATCCGTGGTTTCCAGAATTCCGTATAAAGCTATGCCTCTTATTATATGCATCTTTACTTAATAATAAACGGTAAACGCGTATATAATTATCCTTTTATTATACTTAACTTAAGAAATTAAAATATAATAATTAGCGTTAAATAAATAAAACGCTTCTGCGTTAAACTTAATTCAGTTAATAACCGTCTTATATAGCCCTCCGTATACTTACGGACTCTTCGCTAAACGAAAGAATTAATTATATCGCTCCTTACTAAGGCTAAAGCAAGAATTATTAACTATTATTAATTAAATACTAACTGACGTGACTTAGTTATAAACTAAATTAATTAAAGACGACGATATTATTAATTCGCTATTAATTATATATAAGTATTAACGTTATTAAAGAATCCCTTTAAGGAATAAAAGCCAGAAACAGCTCCGGAACCTTTATTATTAAAGCCGGTCGGAAAACCGAAAGCAAGGAAGCCTTATTTACGATTACGCCGTCGCCCGGAACTTATTATAACTTCGTAAAGAACTCCCTTTTTTATTTATGAAATTAACGTAAACGCATTTTATTTTAATATAAAAAGTAAAAATACTAAGTTCTTTATAATTAGTATTTATAAAGTAAACCGAGTTTTATAAAAAAAAATATAAAAAAGAGGATCTAAATACCTTTTAAATTATAGCCGAAAAGCTTTTAAAATAATATTAACTTCTTAAAAAAGTATTTTTTAAAATAAAATTAAACGTTTTATTATTTTATTAATACTACGATTATAAGATTTAATTAAAGGCTTTATTATTTAATTCTTATTTTCTTTTATACCGTTAATTAATAAAGGAGTTAAAAGTATTAAAAGAATATTTTTTAAAGAACCTTAATAAAAGATTTATTAAAACGAGTCAAAGTCCCTTTGCCTCTTTTGTTTTTTTTATAAAAAAAAGTAATAAAAAGTTACGTTTTTATATTAATTACCGTCGTCTAAATGTATTAACGCGAAAGGACTCATATTCTATATCGAGAATCGACGAGCTCCTCTCCCGCGTATCGAAAGCTAAAGTATTTATTAAACTCGATATTCAGGCCGTATTTAATTGCATTCGAATAAACCTCGAGTCGGAAAAATATACGACCTTTCGTATTAAGTATAGGACTTATAAATATAAAGTATTACCCTTTAGATTTTATAACGGATTAAGCACGTATTAACGCTATATAAATAACGTATTACTGGATTATTTAAACGACTTCTGTATAGCATACTTTAACGATATTTTAATTTATTCGGAATTAATAAAAGAGTATAAAGAATACGTTAAAATAGTTTTAAAACAGCTTATAAAAGCTAGCTTATAAGTCGATATTAAGAAGTATGAATTCCACGTTACTCGTATTAAATACTTAAGTTATATTATGATTATAAAAGGAATTGAAGCTAACTTAAAGAAGGTAAAGCCGTTATAAAACTAGAAATACCTAAAGATTATTATAATAATAAAGTCTTTTTTAAATTTCTGCGGTTTTTATTAATAATTTATTCGCAACTTTAAACTCATCGCGAAGCCTTTTTTTACGCTTATTTAATTTACGGTTCTTTAAAATTAAACGAAAAAATATAAAAAAGCCTTTAAAGAATTACGGAATTAATTATTAATTATATAAAAGATTTATTATTTTAACCTCGACTTATTAACGCGATTAAAAACCGACGCTTTCGATAGAATAATTATAAGCGTAGTTTTTTAATAATACGCTGACGGATTATAATATCCCTTAGGATTTTATTCTTATATCCTGAATAGCTATAAGCTTAATTAGGAAATTTATAATAAAGAACTTTATATAATTATGAGATTATTTTATAAGTAGCGTCTTGAACTTATATTTATTCGGACTAGACTCGGAGTATATTCGGACTACCGATCCTTAAAGTATTTTATAATAATAAAAGTCCTTATAAATAAGTAAGCTCGATAAATAGAATTCTTATTTAATTTTAATTTCTAGATTATATATACGTTAAGTAAATAAAATTAAAAGATTAATATTTTTAATTAAAGAAAGTAAGATTTAAAAGTCTAAGAAAAAGTAAAATTAAATAGTCGATTTAAAATCTTACTTACGCTTAGTTGCCTTAACCTTAAAATTAATACGGAATTAACGGATAAGTTTATAATTAACGTTATTTCTCTTTATCTTCTCTTTTTAAAAATAAAAAACGCTATTAATAATTCGACTCTAAAATTATTTAAAACTTTATTTAACTTTATTAAAAAGCTTTATTAAGATAACCGCGAGTCTTTTATAAAAGAATAAAAATCCTTACTTAAGGATTATATAATAACAGACGGACTTTTATATTTTAAAGGCCGTTTATATATATAAAAGAATACTTCGCTATATATTAGATTAATTTAAGAGGCTTATAATTAGCCGTCTATAGCGCATTTAAGTAAAAAGAAGACTTACTAGCTCCTCGCTCTTAAGTATTATTAGTTCGGAATAAGTTCGGATTACATCCGGTATATAAGAAATTACAGAACTTATTAATACTTTTACTTTAAATAAATTAAGTAATAAGAGTTCTTATACCTTTTACTTATTCCCGTATACCTTATATAATACTTATATATAAATTATAAGGATTTTCTAAAAAATAAATACGGTTTTAATTAAATCTTAATATTTATTAACCGCCTCGAAAAGGATTCCGTTATAATTCCTTATTATTAAGATATTAACGCTCGTAGCATTACTTAACTATTTATTTAATAAATTTACCGATTCGGACACACTTTAAAAACGATTATATTTAACCGCGGCGCTTAATTTGTCTTTTCTTTTTAAAAAGAATTCTGTCGTATTATTAGCGTTAAAATTAAGCTTTCTATAGCTTATTATAAGAAGACGGACGAATAAATAAAGATTATAAATCGCTATATCGATTAAAGGCTTAAACTATTCGTTACTTACTATTAAAATAATTAAAGTAAGTTAATACTTTTAATTAATAAAGCTTAAATATCCCTGCTTTACGAATTTATTAATATAACTCTATATTAGCTTAAATTCGGCATAAAACCACGTAATAATTAAGACTAGAAGACGTTTAAGGCTATTACTTTACTAAAAAAGCTTAATTACGCCGACGTAAAAAAGCTAGCTTAACGTATAAAATAAGCGTAAAAAATTATTAAAGGAAATATATAAGCCGCTTAAGACTATATAGCCCGCGTAACGGACTAAAAACGAAGGCCTATCGACTAAGAAGTCGGAAAAGAAGTCTTTTTATTAATTAAGAACTTTAAGAGCTACTGTCTTAATCGTAAGCTTATAAATTAATAAGAAAGCCCTTTTAAGATTTTAAAGAAAGTAAGCTATTCTTATAAGCTAAAATTACTTATAAGCTCTTAAATACACGACGTATTTATATTAAAACTCCTTTTTAAGGACTTAAGAAACTCTTTATTAAGTTAAGAGACGCCGAAACCTCCTCCGGAAGTTATCGAGGGTCAAAAAAAATAAGAAATCGAAGAAATCTTTAATATTAAATTATATTATAACGTATTTAAATATTAAGTAAAATAACTAAGCCATAACCCCGATTTATAATAATATAATGCCTCCGATTTAATAAGGTCGCCTTATAAATTAAGAGATTTCCATGCGGTGTATTTTAATAAACCGGGACTATCCCGAAACTTATTTAAATAGCTTAAGGCTTAAGAATTAAAGAAAGACGATTATAATTACTTAGAAGATAATAAATTATAACTTCCTTTCGAGATAGTAAAATAATAATATTAATTAATAGCTATTTACTTTTTAATTTAAAGTATTAATAAGGCCTTACGACTGCACCTTAATAAGGACTTAGCTACCGATTTTATTATAAACGATTACTTTTATATAAAGGTTTAAAGAAAGTAACGGCCATAAAGGACTACCGAAACTAATCTAAAACAAGACCTCTTAATCCTTATTAAAAAGATCCTCCTCCTTTCTTAATAAAAGCTCGGTTAATTCGTTATTTAACTTTTTATAAAAAAAGCCAAACTTCTTCTTTTTCTTTCTCTTCTTAATAATAGCAGCAGCCGCCTTACGCTTAATATTACTACGACGTATACGGCGACGAGTTATACTTATATTTTTATTTTTATCCTCTTTTCCCTCTTTATTATTAATACTATTATTATAATAAGCTATTTTAACTATTAAAATAACGAAGACCCGCAAGAACTTTAATAAGGCTTTTAAATATTAAATATTAATATTATTTATAATAAACTTAACGACTTATAATAACGTTATTTAATTACTTAAATATAATATAGTAGAAAGCCCGAGTCTCTTTTAATACCGTAAACCTTAGCTCTTTTATAATCTTAGGCGCTTCCGCGGTCGCTATAAGTAATACCTCGTTAATCGACGAAGCGGCAACTTAGACTTCCGTATTATTAACAGCTGCTAATAACGCGTCGTACTCCGGGCTTATAAATTATAGAAGCTAAAAAGTCAAAAAGTATTAATATTAAACTTATTTTAAAGGTTTTCCGGACTTTAACTTATAAGGCGGTAAAATCTCTTTTAAGTTATATAATAAATATATTTCTTTAAGCTATTCTTGTCGAAGTGATAAGAGTAGCCCGGCTTCTTTGCCATTTAGCGCACGTAGCGCACGCAGTAATTGCGGTAGGCCACTGCTAAAGCTTTTAATAAAATTAAAAGAAGTACTATTATAATCAGAATTCGGATTTTATTATAAAAGTCACGGGATTTCACTTACTTATTATTATTTATTTATTTTAATTAATTAGTTATACGTATTAATAATTATATAACGTAAATCGATAATTTAAAATAACTTACGGAAAAGTGTATATTATTAAAAGAAAAAGAATTAACTCTTTAAAAAGTTTAACGTATATATGCGCTAATATAAGTAAACAAATCGATAACGCTAAAGTAACATAATACAATAAATAACGGACTAGATTCGGACGCTTATTCTATTAATTAAATAAATAAAAGCTCGCCTTCTTATAATATATTATTTGCTATTATATAGAACCTCGCTTACGCTCGCGTAACCTTGCTTAACCTCGGATAAGAGCCCTTAGCACCGTAATAATATTAAATTATAATTAATTAAAGATTAAGGATAATTTCTCTTTTAAGAAGAAGGTAATATAATAATAGGTATACTTAAGAGCTTTTTAACGAGTTAAGGAATTTAAGAGTTTAAAAGTAATTAAGTCATGCCGAGTCGGATTAATATTAAAAGAGTTTCGGAGAAGCTTATATATATAAACTCATACTTCTTTCATTTCCTCTTTTCTTTTTTATCTTCTTATTTCCTTTATATTAAACTTATTAGCTCTTAATAGCCTTAGTTAAAGTACTACCATATACTTCTTACATTACTCTCTTGGCTAGTGTCGTTACATAAGTCTTTTCTGAACGTTTTCTTTTTAACTTAAATTAGCTCGCTTTTCTGTTTTTAAAATCAAAAGCTTCCGAATTTAATACTTTTTTATTATTAAAGCGTGAATTAAGAATAAAGAAATAATTATATTTTAATTTGCTACCGATTAATTATAAGTATTAGCAATCGGCTTAATTAGCGTAAAATAACCTTACGAGCTGTTTTAAAGAATATTTAAAAAGTATTCCGAGCTCGTTAGCCTTTTTAATTTCAAGAAAATACTTTTAAGCTTATAAGCTATTAAAGTTTCCGATTACGAGTAAGAAAAGATTAATACTAAGCGTTCCGAGTATTTCCGGCATACGGTATAAGTTCTTTTTGCGAATTAACGTACTTAATAAGTAAGCTGGCCGTGCATATAAGGTAGCCACTTGAAATCTTATACAAAATACGTCTGTGCATAAAAAATAACTTTTTATTTTATTAATAAAAACTTATAAAAATAAGATATATATAGTATTATAATATAAATAATTTGTATTTTTAATTTCAAGCGTTAGTTAATTTTAATTTTAATTTTATTAAAGAAAATTTAAAAAGTTTATGAATATAAGGGTAATTTTAAGCGAATGATTAATTAAAATAAACTAGCGTCTAATATCTCCGGTATGTATTATTTAAACAAGGTTTTTTATTTAATTTTTAATTAAAAGGTTTTTTATTAATAAAATAAAAAGTTATTTTTCGTGCATAGACGTATTTTATATAAGATTTCAAGTGGCCACCTTACATGCACGGCCAGCTTACTTATCAAGTACGTTAGCTTTTAATATTATATAATCTAAACCTTCGGGTTTCGGACGTTTTTCGTATTCAGAGATTATAAGTAATTTTAATAAGTTATCGTCTGAATTATTATATCTGTTTAATATATAACTATCTTAAGCGTGCGAATTAATATTTAAATATTAATTCTTTTCTTAGCGACGAGCAGCGTAATTATTATATTAAAGAATTAGCAGCTTATAATTTTCTTAATTTATTCGTAAAGCTTAAAATATACCGTAATTCATTGTGAGAAATAGGCGAGCTAATCAGAATGAGGAAGCGCCGTAAGTGAGAACACGTGATTAAAGAGAGAGAATTGCTTGCTTTAAAAAAGAGCCATAAGGGCTCCTCAGTAGTTATATATACAATAATAGCTTTTCTAGAGGCTTTTATGATTACGTAATCAACTACGCGGCTCTTACGGTCTACGTAATCGAATACGAGAGTAATTTCCGGGCCGCGTAAGCCGTGGAGGCTTCTTCGGCTATTCTGGCGTAGAATCGGCACGAGTTACCGAAGTTGAATCTAACATTCGTAGTTGCTATACTGCGTATTTTATAATATACGCTTTAGCTTCGGCCTCGGCTTTCTTTTAATAAGATTCTGCGGTTATCTTAATAAGCTCGTGCGGTCGAGTAAGAAAAAAAGTAATAAATGCGTTAAAGTTTGCAATTATTTAATCCGAGAAAAACGCAGTTACTGCGTGACGATCGAGCGCTTATTTTTGGAGTTATTTATTATATTCGTATATTTTTATTATATAATTTAATTTAGCGAAAATTTTCTTTTATTAAGCGATCTGCTTAGCAATCCGTAGATTTTTATTAATAATTTCAGTTAATATTTTTATATTTAAAGTATTTAAGTTAACGAAGAGCCAGAGTCCGAGTATTTAAGCGTTAAGGATTAAATAATTCATTTATAATAAGAAGTCTTTAAGCTTTAAGTATACGATATTTGCGTTAAGAGTATTAAGATTATTATATAATAATATCTCGATGATCGCGCTAAGAAAGATATTAAAGTTTAAGCGTAAAAAAAAGGAACGAAAATCGTAGAATTAAAATTAAATAAGCTTAATTAAAGCTCGAAATTTATATATATTAAAAATAACTTATAAAAACAAATATAACTCTTAATTATTAAATAAAAATAAAGCAGGCTTTTAATAACTCAAGAGCTTTATGATTAACGTAAAAAGCAAGAATTCAAAAGATATATTTAAATAAGCGTTACCTTCTGTAAGAGAGGATTATAAGCCGAGTATATATACACGTGAATACTTACAAGAGTATATATATAAGCAGTAGACTGCGCTAAGGTGCGACAATTGCTGTTTTATAAAGACTTATTTAATAGCTTAAATCTTAATTATAGAATACAGCTAAATCATTATACGCCAAGGTTTTTCCAGGCACGCCGGGCGCATTTATTGACCGCGGCAAGGACACTAAGATTAATACGAGTGTCAGATGGAGTTCACGGTAAGCAAAGCTTTATAAAGGTTTAAGGTAAATATATTTAAAGAATTAATATTTAGCTTTTTAAAAAGTTTAAAAAAGAAGCGTATATATAAAAGGAATTACTTATAAAAGGAAATAAAGCGCCGGCGTAATTAGAAATATAAATAAAATTAATTTTATTAATACCGTAAAAGCTTTAGCTCCTTTATATTATAAGTCCGATTTTATATAAATAATATAAATAAGTATATATATAATAATTATTATTTCTTTTAATAATAGCGTCCGCGATACTATTGCTTTAATTAATAATATATTAATACGCCTTTACGTCGCTTAAAACGAGAATTAAGCCGCGGTAAGTCGGATAGCCGTATTCCGGTTAATAAGTTTAACTAATTAAATTAATACGATTATTTAAATTATTACGCTAAGTATATAATATTATATTACGATTAGTCCGTTAGACCTTATTTAATTACTTTATAAGCCGTTCCGCATAATATATTAATATTCCTAGCTTAATAAATAGAAATAGCTTTATAAAATAATAAAAAATATTTACTTTAATTATAAGAATTATAAGACTCTTGCGTATATATATAAGAATTCTTATACTTATATTCGAGTGCTATAATTATTATTATTATTAAAGAATTATCTTCGGTCGGCGAAGTAATAAGCAAGTTACGCGCTAATAGCATATTCACGTTTATTTACTAGGTAAATAAAGTATAAATAATATAAATATAATAATATAATTACGTAATAATTACGACTCTGCTATCCCGCCGAGACGTATATATAAACAGCTTCTTTATCGCGTTAATAATAACCTTTCCTTTTTAGCTTATTTATATATAATACCCGTGCTTATACGTTATTATTTTCTTATTTCTTTTCTTTTTTTCTTTTTTAATTAATTATTAATATTATTATTATTATTATATCTTTTGTTTAGCGTCTTAAAGCTATCGCATTTAATAACTTTGTAAATTAGCCTTATAAAAGTTCTTGCGGCTAATACTTTAAAGTTATATTAATTATCCTTTTCTTTTATTATATTAATAAAAAAGGCAAAAAGAATTACAATCGTTACTTTAAATAAAAGGCTATTTATATTATCGTACGTATTTATGTTTATAGAGTTTATTAATAATATAATATTAAGCGCGTTAAAAGTAAACCGTATATTAATTATAAAATAAATAATTCCCTCGTTCGTACAGTCCGTCCCGCTTAAACACGACAATTTTTTAAACCTTAAAAAGTGGGGATATTTTTTAATGAAAAATTGCGCCTTAGTATATAAACGTATTTAGCTTCTTAGCTTTTTTTATTTTATTATATAATTAAAAAGTTATACTTAAATATAAAATAAAAAAACGGGTTTTTAAAATTTTTAATTACTTTATTTTAGCATTCTCTTTGCCAAGATATAACTTTAGTATTAGGACTTATAAAACAAATTTAACTAGTGTATTTTACTCCTCTTAATTATGCACGTAATTTAAATTAGAAAGTGTTTAAAAATATTAAGATTTAAAAATTATTTTTTAAAATAAAGTTCTAGCTTAGCAGTTAAGTAAAATAAAATATCGTTAATTTTAACGTTTAACTTATACTTATTATTATTATTATACTACTACTACTTTTGCTACAACTTTTACTAGAGCTAATATAGCTCCTTTAAAGAGAAATCGAAGTGCTATACTTACTGAATCACCTCCTAGATCGCCTATTAAGCTAATTACGAAGCGCTTTTATTAAAAAACACCTGAAGCCTTTAATTCTTTATCTTTACTTTTACGCCTTATAAAGCTTACCTTTACTTCTACGCTTATTACTTTTAATAGTAATTAAATTAACGAATCAGAGTTTAAGGAAGAAAGAAGAGCTTAAGTGATTAGCGAGTTAAAAAATAAAGAAAGCGAAGAAGAAGAAGATAATAATATTACTCGCGTTAACGAGTTTTTAAATTAAGATCTTGAAAAGCTAGGCTCGGATAGGCTAAATAAGGAAGATATTAACGAATTAGATATTAAGAAGAAAGTTATCGAAGAGTTTAAAATCTTTAAGTACTTTCGTTAATTAATAATCGACTTAAAAAGTAGCTTAAATATACCGTTTAAGAAAGTGATTAATACGCTAACTCTTAATAAGTACTTAACTTCTTTTAATATATATAATATAATTAACTTTTAAATTAGATTTTAAAAACTCTTATAAGAGTAAATTAGTTCTTCTTAAAGAGAAATCTTTGGCAACTCGCTAAAGAGTAAGAGCCGCTTAAAAGGAGCTAAATCGATAAACTTCTTTTTAAAAACTTAATATAATATATTCAGCTATTAAATTAATAACTTAACAACTTTTCTTTGCTTTCTTTAAGCTAAAACCTTTACTTTTACTTTTATAAAAAGAAGATATATTCGAAGATATCGATTTTAATAATAACGACAACGAAGATTCTGATTTTAACGCTTAAATAAAAGCAGAATTTAAAGCCGAAGATAACTTTATTAAATTAACCGATTTTAACGATATAAAGTTTCTTAATAATAAACGAAGCGAGCTTTTATTAAAAAACGAAGCGAGCTTTTATTAAACTCTTTAATTAGCGACGCAATTATACTTGACTTATCCTTCTCTACGCTAAAGACTTATAAGAAAGTCCTCACTTCGCTTAAACAGCAAATTAATAACAAATACCTTTACTTACTCCCTCGCGTACGCTTCGAATATTCGCTTATTTAATAATACGTTTAAACCCTCTTGAAAAAGAGCTCTCGAAGAGATAAAATCGAGGCTTTTTTACTCGTAGCCGAGAGTAATTACTTTATTAGAAATAAAAAAACGCTTGCCCGAAAGATTAAAGCCTTATATTTTTATTATCGAACCTATAGCTTTTTACTTCTTGAAACTCGTAATAATAAGTAAAAGAATCGCTTTTATTTTAATAATAAAGACGTCTTTAAAGCTTATAAAACTTAGCTATTAGCTTAAAAGCTTATTACGGTAATACTTAAAGGATTTCGATACGCTCTTAATACGCAAATTATACCTCGATTACTCGCCTCGGTTAAGAAGAATAAGAAGTCTCTTTTAAGAAAGACTATCGGTATACGTAATAACCTCGGTAAAAAGCAAAAAGAATAGAAATCTCTTAATAGAATAACTACTTATAAATAATTAAATCGACTCGGCTTTTACGTTATCGAAGAAAAGAAGGAAGTTTACGTAAACGGTTATAAGAGAGAAGATATTATTGAATATTATTAAAAGGAGTTTCTATCGTAAATAACTCTTTATTAATTGTTAATTATAAATTACGAGGAAGACGGTAATAAAGTCTTATAATCAATTCTATTAACTTTATTACGGGAGGAAAAAAAGTACGTTATTTACTATTATAATAAGAGTTGCTTTTACGCTAAAGATTATTTTACTTGAATTTAATTAAACGAGAATTAATAAAAAATGATTTTTAAGAATAAAAGAGGCCTTATTTATTGCTCTGACTTTATAAGTCTCGAAAGAGGCTTATTATTAGTCAAAAAGACGCTCGGAATATCATATATCCGGCCGGCTCTTAAAAAAACGCTTATTAGGATATTGAGGCTCTTTTAGAGTAAATAGACGAAGCTATTAATATATTCGAAGAAAAGTATCTTAATAAAGTAGCTATCTTTATATTTAATTAATTAAGTGCTTACGCTAATAAGTAAAGTAGAGCCTTAAACGCTTTTATAATAAATCTTGGAAAAGAAGGAGCTTTTTTACTTTAAAAAATAAATTTCAGTTATATCTCTTCTCTTTTAAGAAATATTTATTAATTAATTACTTTTATAAAATACCTACTTTCCTCTTAATATTAGCGAAGCTAAGTAAGCTCGTAGGTTAATTGATATTACTTAAGAGCTTAATTATAAGGTTAAAAAAGTTATTAAAGTTATAATTCCTAGGAAAAAAAATAAAATTAAAAAGATTATAATCGAAAAGATTCTAAAGGAGATAAAGTAGATTCTTATAAAAAAAAGGTACTTATTTACTGGTAAGTAATTTTTTATTAGTTATTAAAAAATATATTAATAATTTATAAGTAAAAAGCTTTTAATCGCTAAGTGTATTTAGGAAGCTAAAAAGAAATATAATAACCTTTTCCTTGGCCTTTAATTGAGAAGGTTACTTATTACTTAGTACGAATCTTAGTTAATCACAAGGACTTTTTTAAGTAAAAGTCAGCTTTTAAAAAGAAGCTATTAGCTAGAAGATATAAGTATTTCTTTTTACCGAAGTTTCATTATGAGCTAAACTTAATTAAGATATATTAAGTCTTTTATAAGAATTTATATCGATAGGTTTAAAAGATTATTTTTAATAATGTACGTATTACTTTTTACTTACTCTTTTGGCTTTATTTACTTACTTATTCGCTTATTTTTTAAGCTCGACAAGCTGCTTTTAAAGCTTTTAATTCTTATCTTCTTAATACGTTACAAAAGTATATTAATAGAGCTTCACGCTTTATGGATACTTACCGAAAAGGGCTTAACGTAAAGTAAGTAGCTTAGTATATTAAGAAGTAAAGCGGCTATAAAATTATATCGGAGATATGGATAAAAGAGTTTAATATAATATTAAAGAGTAACTTTTTAGAAATAGATCATTTGGCTTGATTAATTGGATTTGGTATTTAATTACTAACGCGGTAGTTAGCTTAGTAGTTATAAAAGTGCTTTATTTAAAATCCTTTTTTTAAGAGTCTAACATCTCTTTCTTTGATTTAGTCTTAGAACTTTTACTTAAATTTACTTTAAAAGTTATAACTCTTCTAGCTTATTAATATAATTAAGTTAATAACTAAGTATTAGAAGTTATAAAGTTATTTTATTTATATAAAAAATAAAAAATATAATTATATAAGTGATATTTTATATTAAATATTAAATTAATAACTTTTTATTTTTAAGTTAGATTTAGAAAATAAAAATATTAAAATAAGATATATTATATTAATATATTTTTAGTTTTTTTTAATGAAAATTTATATTTGAATTAATAATAAATATAAAGTAAAAGAGTTTTTAAAAATAATTATTATAAGTTTTTAAAAACTTATATTGAAAAATATTTAAATATTTAAATATTTTGATTACTTTTTTTTATATTAAGCCCTTAATAATTAAGTCACTCTAAGCCCAATCGGGATAAAAGTGGGTTCGTTCAAACGCTAGTAATAACGCGCAAAATATAGGTTAAATAAATATATTATAATACTTAATCTATTTTTTTACCGTGTTTGAGCGGGACGGACTGTAGCGGTAATAGACTTAAAATAAAGATATTTAAAACATTTAATAAAAAGAATTATTATAAGTAAACTCAGTAAAAGTCAGTTTCTTTATTTAATTTTTTTATAATATTTTATAAAAAGCGCGGAAGTATATTTTTAATTTTTAGTTTTACTTTTTTTATTTATTTATTCGTTTAAAAATAATATATAAAGCTTAATCTTTATTTAATATATATATAAAAGCAAAAAGTAAACCAGAATTTATTAATAAATATTATACTTTTATTAAATATAAGCTACAGCTAAATCGTCATACGTGAATAACTAAATAGCCATACGCTAAGATTTTATTAACTTGAGCAGGTATTATTTATTAATCTTATTATATTATATTAATTTATATTATATAATAAAGGTTATTAATATAAATTATAAATATTTATAATTACGTAATTACTCTTAGAAATTAAAAAAATAAAGCTATTTAAATAATTAAAAAGAATAATACTTTGACGTATTATTACTACTACGACTTTTATTATTATTATAGCTTCTATTTATTACGGCTTTGCCGAGATAGTTTAGCGTCTTATCGACTAAAAGAAAGAAGTAGCGATTTTTAATTATTACTTTATTTAATTATTAATAATCTATATATAAACGTAATCTTTTATCTTTTTTTAATATAAATAATATCGGCGTACTTATAAGACTTTTTAATAAACGAATTTTTTTTTATAACAAGGCAATAAAATATTCCTAAAGCGTAACGAGTTATAATTTAGAAAAGTTATAAAAGGGATTATACGGAAGTAATATATTAATATCGATGATATACTCGAATTCAACTTGTTTTTTAAAGAGAGTAATTAGCGGATTATTATCGCATATATTTATTATATTTATAAGTTAATTTAAAAAAAGTATTAGTTTAAGAGTCTTTAGCTAAATATTTAATACTTACAACGAGTTTATAACGCTAGTATTAAGACGAATATCCTACGATTACTTTAAATATTTATATAATTTTAAATTCTTTAAATAATTATAATCGGATTAAGATATAAATATAATATAAAATATTATTTTAAAGTCGGTATTAAGGATATTAATAAACTCTTTTATTATTACGATTTAAATTTCGTCTTAAATTAAAGCGTAGGCTTATTTCTTGAGTTTTTAATTATAATACTTAGCGTTTTTATATTTAAAGAATTTTATTTCGAGAATTATATTATATTTTAAGTTTTATAATTATAAAAAAATTTCAAAAATTTCTCGAGATTTCACGGTTATTTTATATAATTATATATAAGTTATAAGTATTAATTACTCGGAACCGATACTTATTAAAAGTTATAAACTCTTAATTATATTTAAATAAAAAAAGAAATCCTTATAATTTAGCTTTATATTTATTAAAGAAATTATAATTTAAGCTATTATTTATTAAAAGCCATAGCTAAATTGCTTTACGTGAATAGCTAAATGGCCATACGCTAAAATTTTATTAACTTAGCGGGTGTCATTTATTAACCTTATTATGCTATACTAATTTATATTATATAATAAGGGCTACTAATATAAATTATAAATATTCATAATTACGTAATTACCCTTAAAAATTAAAAAAATAAAAGCTATTTAAATAACTAAAAAGAAAAGGAGTATATATAATATATTATTAATCTATTATTTAAATAATATAATAAATATTATTATAGCTAATAAAGCTATAATTTAAAGAGATATAATTATTAGAATTAAGATATATACTTAAAATATAAAGTTTAAAGTAAATGATTTAAATAAATTAATATAAGGGCCAGATATACTTTATATATAATTATATATACTAATATTAGTAATAATAAATACACTCTTCATTTTCGGCTCGCTTAATTAGCGTATAGCCATTTAGCTATTCACGTATGGCGATTTAGCTGTGGCTTATATATAAATAAGTTAAAAAGAAAAGGTTATTATTAACGCGACGAGAAAGCTATTTATATATATATTTTAATAATATAACGGAGTCGTAATTATTACGGACCCGTATTATTATATTTATATTATTTATATTTTATTTACTTAATAAATAAACGCGTAACTTGCTTATTACTTCGCCGACTGAAGATAACTTTTTAATAATAACGATAATTGCAGCACTTGAATATATAATATAAGAACTCTTATATATATATATATACGTAAAAGTCTTATGATTAAAATAAATATCTTTTATTATTTTATAAAGTTATTATTATTTATTAAGTTAAGAATATTAATATATTATATAAGACGGCTTATAAAGTAATTAGACGACGTCCGACGGATTAATTACGATATAATATTATATATTTAGCGTAATAATTTAAATAATCGTATTAATTTAATTAAATAAATTTATTAAGCGGAATACGGCTATCCTACTTATTACGGCTTAATTCTTATTTTAAGCGATGCGAAAGTATATTAATATATTATTAATTAAAGCAGTAGTATCGCGGACGCTATTATTAAAAGAAAGAATAATTATTATATATATACTTATTTATATTATTTATATAAAATCGGACTTATAATATAAAAGAACTAAAGCTTTTACGGTATTAATAAAATTAGTTTTACTTATATTTTTAATTACGCCGGCGTTTTACTTCTTCTTATAAATAACTTCTTTTATATACGCTTCTTTTCTAGAGATTAATTCTTTAAATATATTTTCCTTAAACTTCTACGAAGCTTTGCTTACCGTGAACTCCATTTAATACTTACGCTCTTTTTATTCTTCCTTTCTTCTTTATCTTTTTATTTCTTTTTATTAGACTTATTAGCTCTCGATAGTCTCAGTTAAAGTATTATTATATACTTCTTACACCGCTCTGTTGGCTAATGTCGTTACAATTAGTTAATAAGCGTCCGTGGAATTTTTTGCTGATGCAGACGATCTTTTATTACCGCAAGAAGCTTTTGTAAGTAATTAGCATTTTATTAATAAGTAATTAGGCTTAAGAGCCGGCCTTAAAAATTAGACCTTAAAACTACTTATTTTAAGGCGGCCTGGCGTATTAACTTGCTATTTGCGACTTTATTAGGAGCTTATAATATATCGTATTAAGTATGTTTGAGCTTTATCTTATTTTTAATTTGATTCTTAAAAATTAAAAAAATCGATAAGAGATTGAATTAATTATTAATTATTAAAGATAGCTATATACAAATAGCGGTGTGTTTAGCGAGGTGGCCGGAAACCAGGGGTGGCCGGAAAGAGGAGGTAATTATGAGATCGGAGACTACTACCTTTCGGCAAAGCTGCGCTTTTAGATAAAATATACTAAAAAGTAAAAAAAAATACTAAAATTTTTTTTTTAGTAATAATATTATTAAACTTTAATATATTATTAATATAACGCGTTTCTTTCTTATGATTTCTATTTTAAACGCGTTTTTAAAATACTTTATTTAATTATACTTAAGAAAAGCGAATTAAGAAAGCTTTTATAAAATATACCTCTTTTCTTTTATTAAAACTTTACTTTATAAAACTCGCGCGTATATACAACGTCGTATATTAAACGTTATATTATTACGTTTAAGGAATAAAACTAAAAAATCGAAGAAGTTATAATAATCAATTAAATATAATTAAAAACGAAAGATTAAAGAGATATATATAATATTTAATATAAATTAAAATACTTTTAAGAAAAGCTAATATTATTATTATTATAAACTTAATTATATAAAGTAAGAGTTAATATATAATCTTAAAAGAATAAGCAAAACAACAATAAATATAATAAATAACTCTTTAAGAACCTCTAATAAAAAACTCTTTAAGTTAAAAAGAAAACTTGTTATTAATACAAAAAGGTTTAATATTATTTCAATAATTTTAAATTAATACTCGTAGAATTTAATATTTAATAAAAAGACGTATAAAATTTCGACGAAATTAGCTTTCGAGTTAGTTATTTAAAAAGTTATTTAATTATCGTTTTCATAAACGTAAAAGCTATATATTTTGTAAATCTCGATAATAAAGAATCGATTACTTTTTTAGAATATGTTTCTATTATGAAAAAGTATATTAAATCGGTTTTAATTTTTAAAAAAGAAGTAATAAAAGAAAAGCTATTTAATAACGATATTCTCGACGATATTATACTTATAGTTTCTTTACTAGCTTTATTGATAATAAACTTACTTATTAATAAGTAAAACGGTTCGAAAGATTAATAAACGTAATTAATAACTTAATTAGCGATAAAAAGTTATTTATAATAAACGGTTATAGCTTTTACTTTTCTAATTATTTTAAGATTTTTACTTAAAAATATTAAATATTACTTTTTTTATTTTTTTATATTCGATATATTTCTTATAGCTTCTTGACGTTAGCGTGTTTAGTTTTATAAAAGTATATTATTAAACGAACTATGCGACTCGATTCGGTATAAAGATTTCTTATTCGATCGTATAGACTTCTTTATAATTTGGAAATTAATTTATTAATAAATAATAATATAACGAAATATTCGTAAAAGCTAATAAAATGCAGGCTTATTTCCTTATAATTTAAAAGTTTTATTCGATAAAATAAACGTATTTAAGAGTTATTCTTAATTTTAAATAATATAAATAAAACTCTTATTTAATTCTTTAACTTCGATTTTAATTTTTTCTTTTATTCCTTTTTTTTAGACTTTTTTAATAACTTCTGAATATATATATACGTCGTATATATAAAGCTTACTTTGAATAACAAATTAAAGGTTATATTAATTCTCTTTATATTTTAACATTTATTTATTTATCTTTTTTTACGCTTTTTACGATTATATTACTCGAAAAGCTATTAAAATTAAACTTATCGAAAAACACGAGTTTTAATAATAAGAATATAATTATAATAAAGTAAAATTAAAAGTAGAGAGTTTATAATACGTTTAAAAGAATAATATAATTCGATTTAAAAACGCGAGGATATAAATATAAGAAAGAATTATAAAAGAATAGTTTCGTAAAAGTGAAATAAACGTAAAAGTAAAAGAAATGTAATTAATATAGCTTTCTAATAATAACTTCATATAAAGGCCTTTAAAACTGGAAAAGTAGCTTAAACTTAAATTAAAAAGAAGAATCGATAATAAAAAGCCGAATTATAAATTATAAATTAAAAGTAATAAATATACCGTAAAAAGGTTATTTATATTTATTTAAAAGCTTAAAAAAGCTATTACTTATGCTAGTTTATATTATCGAGCTAATTACTTTAAAAAAAAAGTTTAAAAGCTTTTAAAATAATATATTAAATATAAATATGAAATTTAAAAAGCTAGCGGCTTAATTTAAGACGTTATTAATATTTATTTTAAATAAAGAATTAAGTATATAAAGATTTTATTATATTTAAAAGTAAACGGTAATAAATTATAAGTTTTATAATAAAAAAAAAGTTCGTTAGCGTATTCGTGCTTTTATAATTATTTAATAATATAATAATCAAGAAATAATTAGTCGATTTTATTAAGATTAAGTATATAAGTTAAATTAATTAGTATTTTATTATTTATATAATTATAAGTCGCGATGCATTTAAAGTAATTATTTTTAAGGCAAAAATCTTACTCTTTAATATTTTTTTACTTTTTGATATGTTTTACCTAAAGGCGCAGCTTTGCCGGAAGGTAGTGGTCTCTGATCCCATAATTACGGACTTACATATCATATCACCTACAGGAACGAGTGCTTGCTCACTCGCCATTCATCCGAAAAGAGGTCTGTGCCTAAGTAGGCCTCAGGGGGAGGCTCTTGGACACCGATGCTAAGCCTGTCCTAGGTACAAGACCGCTATATGACGGCTGAAGTTAAGGTTAACTTTAGAGTATATAGATAACAGCGTGACAGGCCTTTTCCAGCTGACATCTATGAGCTAAATTTATCGCAAGCACCCTTCTCGAGGCGCCTCCACTGCACATGCTGCACTTTCTCCCGCAAAGCTACCTTACCGAATTTGAGTAAACAAGGCATCACAGGGATTTTTTTCGATATACCGCACTCCTCCGAGTACTAAACTGGGAATAGAGTCGCTGACTGGGGTGGCAACTATCAGGAGTTACAAGTCGAAGTTAGACATGTAAATTTTAGACACCTCTTACAGCACTCACTCAAATGTCCGATGGTCCAGCCTTCTTGGGACAGGAACGAGATTACATCAATCAGCATAACATTACTGATGAATTTTCTGATGACAGATGAACAATATGAATTGTGGTAGTGACATCTAACCTGGTAATCCGACGTAGTAGCTGATAGGCCTGTAGCTAAGCTTTCGAGGCCTATGATCTTCGAGTACTTCAAACCCATATCGCGTAGGCCAAGAATCCGGAGGATAAAAAATCGTAGCATTCCTTACAAAGGATTCCCAGAATCTATATCTGTCGAAGTGGTCAAACGTCGTATCTCTGAACTGCAGGCTGAAACGGGTCTTCAAAATGAACTTGAAGAGTTTGAAGTCTAAGGGACACATTTCATGTTCGTCGTTATGGTTCGGTAGGCCGGATTGGGCGAACATATATTGCTGTAAGCTGTAGATATCGACGTTTTGAGGTGTTCCTTCGGGATCTAGTATCGGGTCTACGGAGTCCTTCAGTAGGTGAGAGGGGTTCGCAATCAATAAATCGCTTTCAGAAGTATCTTCCACAACAACCGGCATCGTGATATCCTCAAGCCCAAACACTCCAAATAAAATCACCGTCACGTCCCGTGTCTCCCCTGGTATCTCTTGCCTTGCTGGCCGCCAATCAACGTCCCGAAATGCTTCGTATGGTGGATCCTCGCAATGTCTATCATGACAGTGACCGTATCCACCCCTTCCATTACCATTAGCGAACTTGGGTCGTAATTCCATAAGAAGCTGGTAAGCACATAACATAGCCATGAGCTCCCAAATACCGCTAACTTGCGAAGAGTCCAGATCTTGGCAGGGGCGGCATTGGTCGGCGGATGCTAGACGCTTGCCGTCTTCTACGATCCACTCAGCGAACGCATCGAAGACTGATTTCTCTTGTTCATCGGTAGCGGAATTATTGTACATTGGGAAGCGTTGCAGGTATTGACTACTTTCGGGCGGGAAAATAGGTTCGTTCCAATCGTAGGGTTCGGACGTCACTGGATCGCGAGCAGGATTGTACTTCCTTAAACATTCTCGAGGGACCCCTTCTGGTCTGTTGGCCGAGGATGAGAAAGGTTCGTTATAAGCCCCGCAGAACACAGCTCCAGCGAAGAACGTTCTGTACATAGCCCTATAGAACCTTTCTCTCCACACTCTCACTTCAGATGGTGATTTGACGCGCGTGATGTCTTCTGTGACACTATCCGCATAATCACTAGGATAGCTTCTCCAGTCCTCTGAGGTCACGCACATGTGCTCAATACATTTGACTAAATGTTGGAAGTTGAGGAGGTCTTTTAACTCGGATAGCTGTGCCTGCTGAGGCTTGCTGCAAAGATCACGGATTAGGAGCGGATTTGGTAAGGGTTTACCTTCACGAACGGCATTTTTGACGAGGTTTGTAGCCCGTACCTGCGGCGTTGTAAGTCACGGAACATCTGAATGACTTCACGACACGTGAAGTTTCCTAGCTTGAGTACTTGGGGAAGTAAGACGGAGATGCATCAACTTACAGCTAGTAAAGCGTATTCGAATGCAGGTAGGGCATTTCTCCCCACATGCCAAATTATTATTGACATGTTCGACAGCCATATCGAGTGGACGTATTTAGATGTCGAGACGACTGAGATCAACTCAGGGAATGTTTGGCACTCGATTAAGATACCGACAACGGTCTCTGGTGGCCCTGATAAGAGAATGTTTCTTGCCATTGTGGAAAACTCTTCTGTGGTCTGCTGCAAGGAAAAGGGGCTTGCAAACTTTTTCCGAATAAAGTCCAAGGTGAAGAAGATGGAACGACATCAACTGGGGAAATGGTGCGTTCGACTTCACAGGGAGACGGGCAGCGGCGCGTGCCTCGGTACTGAAAAAGAACGAATTTAAAGTTCTTGGCCGTGAGCTTCCCGAGATGAGCGATGACGGGAGTACTTCAGAGTAGGCCCGAGGAAACGCAGGTCGTCAAAGTAGGATTGATGCTACTGTACTTAGAGGTACACATGGAGTGGTTGAGGCTGTTGCCGTTGACATCCATCGCTTAGGAAAATTACTAGTAGCGCTGGCTACTTGCAGAGGGAAGCGGCGCAGCCACCTGCATGACTTTATCCGGTCGGAGGGTGAGGATCAGATGAAGCCAAGATTTGGAGATTTTCGGTTCGTAAAGCTTCATTCGGATCTCATGGCTTAGCGGATAACCAAGTGATCTGGATCAAGGGTAAATAAAGTAAAAAGGCTTTAAAATCTTAAGTTAAAAAAAATTTCGCTGCGAAAAGTAAAGCGCCGTCGCAAAAACCAATCCGCTAAAGTAACGCTTTTAGTATTAAAATTTTTAATATAAAACTTTAGCGCTAAAAGCGCCGACGGCGCCGACGTCTGCCGTAGAATTTTTTTATTAATATATATTTTAATATTTAACAACACTCTCCGGGTTATTTAATACTTTAATTATATTTTAGGCGTACATTAAAGTGAAAGTAAAGAAACGCCTAATCATGTTATTGTGAGGCTCGCTTAAATACGCGTTTAAGGCTGGGGGCTGATATTACTTACTATTTTTATCTTCTGCAGCATAGCCACAGTCTCGTTTCGGTAAGCGCTGAACAGTACCTAAGTTAGCAGTACATCCGCTAGAAATCCAGGAGTGCTCTTTTCCTCACTCATTCATTACCTTACCATCTTTGCTTTGGTCTGTATAATTTCGTTGACATCTGTTTCCAGCAAAGTCGCTGGGGAGTCCCTTTATCGTGATATGGCGGCCCAACAACACCCACTGTTAGCATCCACAAAAGCGGCTGGTCAGCGGATGAGCGTCTTTGGAATATCTTTCCGTGGACTCACGAAGCAGAGGTGAGCACGAGCTATTTTTATTTTTATTTTGTCTTGACTGATTTTGACACAATCTAGTGATGTTAACGAAGCAAGAAAATCTGCACCCCGGAAAACCCCGAAAATCTCTAGGGTCCGAAAGCTCTACCAGAGCTTAGGGCTGGAATCGGTGTTTCTACTCATCCAGAAGATAAGAGGAGGCTCTGGTGTCGAAGAGGAAAAGATCGTGATCCTTCATGATTTTCGCACGGCATTCTACGTTTCACTACTTCACATTCTACCTGCGGCTACTGCGATCACATTATTGGTCCTTAACTGGAGAGGCGCTTACATTGGGTCCGAGCTTTCGGGCACACGTGGGCAAGATAATCTGAAGTTCTTAGGACTTCAATTTGCAGCGAAAATGCTCGAATTAACGGCTGTGGCGTCACTTTCCTGCATCATGTTCGCCTTGATTCGCCACCAGCTTTTCCATGGAGGAATGCCGTTCAGCGCAATCACATCCGGGTTTGAATTCAGTAAGATTTCTTTGCTGTGGTCGAGAGAATTCGCTGCCACATGCTCGACTGGATTTAAATCTCTTCCGGAAAAGTATCTTCTAATTTCCAGTACCGTCATCTTCACGCTCATAGCAGCAACCATTGGCCCATCAGCTGCTGTTGCCGCGCTGCCTGTGCGACAAGATTGGAAAGCAGGGGGGACCACGTTCTATGTCGACAAGAATTTTCAGGAGCTGTACCCATCCGTTTTAGATGTATTCCCCTCCTCAGAGAAAGCCTGTACCTCATTTCAGAATGATTCATGCTTCGGATCCAACCACAACTTGATTGCTGCCGAGCTTTTGTCATACTGGCCATCCATACGTGCTCTTCCTCCAAATTTCAATCTTGGCCAGTTAATGCCGGAGAACACGCTCATCGCCGGACGTCAAGCACTTCACAAACTGGCTGTTCGATTCAGAGGTCCGTTCATTTTCACCCCAGAGATCACAGTGACAACAACTCCATCCTCTATCATTTCGGATGCGTTATCCACAACCGCAAGATTCTGGGGACTCGCAAACGCGGACTTCTGTTCTTCCCGCAGGAGCCCAAGTTTCTGTTACTATAGCGATATTTTCTATTCTATCGACGCTCTACAACCAATCACATTTGTCAAATGTAACCAGAATATTATCAATGATACTCTACAGTTCCCAAGGCTTGACAAAAGCTCGGACTTCCCACTAGTAAGTCTAGAGAACCATACTCTTGGATCTATGGATTGGTTTGCCTCTAGCACCAAAAATAGGACCACAACAAATTTGACATGGATCAATCTTCCCGAGACTACATTTGGTAGCTCCTCCCTAGGAGCTGTGGTTGCGCTGCCAGGCGACAAGAGTATTGATATCCCGGAATTAGTGCTCTCTTGTACTATTGATGCGCGCTGGGCAAATGCAACGGTAGTAGCGTCATTCCTGGGTGGGCCTATGGTAGTATCAGGAATCCCAAAGGAGTGGTTCGGCAAAGGAAGGCTCAAGAAGAGGAAATCGGAACTTGTGTGGCCCCAGGTCAAAATAAGCCCGACCTGGGCCCAGCATTTGGACACTATCCTTGGGGAGCCTGAATTATCGGCTTTTCAAATCCTGAGTAACAGTGTTGGAAAATCGTCTGGCTTATCACGAGCACACTCTCCAGTGGAGGCCGTTGAAGCTATTATTTCAATAATGGTGACAGAAGGAATGGCACGAATACAGAGCACGGCTGTCATCCAAGGACCTTTAGTAGGGCCTAATAGGCTACAGTGGACACGACAACTGCTTCCGGCTAAAGGTGTTTTTGGACCTGGGGGGTCCGCTTTCAATTTCACGCCGGCTGTTGACGACCAATCCGTTAAGTTCGAAATGAAAACTACGGTCAATGGGTACGGCTATGGACCCACTACAGCGACCATTCTTTCATCTATCGTGTTGGCGGTCTACGTCCTTATTGCATTCATATTCCTTATATATTCGATGGTCTTCTCGCAAACAACATCAAGTTCCTGGGACTCCATCACAGAGCTTGTCGCACTCGCTATGAACTCGACACCGTCATCGGCTCTTCACAACACTGGCGCTGGAATTGCATGCTTGAGGACACTGAAACAGCCAGTCACTGTTGGTGTAGCTGGTGATTGCCTTCAATTGATATTCAAAGGTGACGAGTCCGAGGAAAATCATGGGGACATCGCTGGTATTGCTGAAAATACCTACTACGGGTGATCGAAGTCCATCTTCTTGTTTTACTTACCCTAGAAAAGCACTCCTCGAGGTAATTCCTCGAGGTGCCTATAGCTATAGCATATGAGACGCTGTGGAAGGACGACTTGTACGCTGAAGAAGAGCAGATTTCTTTGCTAGGAGCCTGTTCCGAATAAAGCGAAAAGTATTTGGTGCCCGAATGAAGAGGCTAAGAGTGTATATAACTAATTATCTCGATACTTTTTAAAAAAAGAATCACATGTTAGGTATCTAAGGAACGCATTATAATCAATCGTTTCCCCATGGCCATAATCAGGCGCATCTGTTAACCAATCTGAATTAATCCGGGCCCAAAAACTGTCGAGGTAGCCACACCCTCAATAGTTGTCAGGTTCCCTCCGCTCTTAGCTAGCACCGCAAGTGTCAAGCCATTCCCAAATAATCCCTGCTCAAATGGGAACATCGCCTCGAAAGTCAAGCCGCCGGCTGTCAGGACTAAATTCTGGATCTTCTGCACCACTGGCACACTCTGCTGGTTCACATAAACCATACTCAGATCCTCATATTGCGCTCCCATCTGCTCCTTCCGGATTTTCCCTTGCATCCCTTCCCCAGTCGCAAAATCGAGGCCAAACCTCAGCATCTGCTGCTGCGCTGTGATATTCTGCGTGAGGACTCTAAGAGGTAGAAAGATTGGTAGATCGATGGTTGCAAGATTGGAAGGATCGCAGGACCCTGGCACGACGAAATCCCGATTCAGTGCCGAGAAGGCGAATTCTCTCGTTGAGGTTGTGAGGAAGGGAAGAGCAGAGGGGATCTTATCGCTGGTGCTGCGGAAGAAACCATTCTGCTCGCCCTCCTGTCCTATGACGGACGTGATGCCACGGATCAAACTCGCATCGCCATTGGCTCCTAGTAACGACGAAACATCCTGGAGAGTGCCCAACACAAGGTCAGTAAAGGTCGACGCGAGCGCGATGGCGTCTTTGTACGTGGTGGCAGGGAAAGTGTACTGGCAAGGCTGGATTGGGGGTGTGTTGAAGTGCGAGAGAGCCCCGTTAGCATTTAAAAGGTGTAGCTCTTCCTGCGAGCGGATGGCAGTCAAGGCAGCCAAGGCTGTGTCTCGAGTTGAGGGTGAAGAAAAGGTGTAGCCTGTGGCATTGGTGGTTATGTTGTTTAGTAGTGACGTAAAAAATGCGACTTCGAAGAGTTCGTTGAAGGCTACTAGGCGAAGTGAAGTGAGAGTATTTGGGTTGACATTCGAAGGGGGCGGTCCGTTAGGAAGACTGCCGTGAGCCTGCTTTTGAACACCGAGGATTTGCTCCTGACTTGGATTGGGGAAGTTGTTTCCCAACGGGTTATCGGTGAATTTAAACGGAGCTGCAAAGGCAATGACCAGATAGGAGAGCGAGAGGAGAGAGGCAGGTAGGTGATTGGACAGCATAGTGAAGCGACAAGTTTACTATAAATTAAACAAAACATTTCTCAAAGTATGGGAAGTAAACAAAACAATTTCCAGGCAGGGAAAGGAGCGGGGAGTGGTCATTAGAAGGAAGGAAGGATGGACTTTTTGGTTTGGCATCGACTCGTTCTTCCTTCCTGCTCCTGGGCATCCGGACGCAGGGACGACGGGGCTGTGTTGAAGCGTCAGGACGATGAGAACGTTTCAAACGCGTCTGCCCGAAAGCCTCACTCACGGTATGGTGTGTATCCGCGCATGGGAACACAACTCAACTTAGCCGAAACAAACAATAGACCAAGTTGAAGCAACCAACTCGAGGGACCACCCCAGCAACCCTACCTACCTACCCACCTACATAGGGTGCGGCAAACTCAGTACAATTACGTAACTAAGGAAGGTGGGAGACTGTCTGGCGTGTGTGATGCGAGATAATTAAGCTTCATTCAACAAGCCTCGCCAAGCTTCATGGGACGGGATGACAGATCTGAGGCGATCTAAGGCTATCTAAGGCAAGGGAGGATCTGGCTGGGCAATTACTCGTAGTGGTGGGGCAGCGGCAGGAGCAGGAGCAGGAGCAGGGGCTTGCGAGTTCCAGAATGCTAAGACAGATAGTTGGATGCACACAAGAATCCGGATACGAAAACAGTACAGTTATCTAGGTACATGGGAGCGAGAACGCAAGAATTGCGCGCAATAGAAGGCGAGCGCCGAATCGCGAGGACGGATGGATTGATGATGTTGATGCTGTCTGTTCTGGCTCGGATCCTCGGATCCTCGGATGAGCCCCTTGCGCTGTTTCCAAGCTCTTTTTGCCTTCGTCCCCCCTCCCATACTCAGCTACCGGCCCCGCTCCTCCCTCCGCTTGTTTCAAGGGGGGCCTCCGGACTCCTCACTAAAAGATCTGAAGACTGCCAGCTACCTAGGTATGTTTATGTTTTATTTCTTGGGATGACCTACATTCCACTACATGAATCGTACTCGTCGAAAGTGCCTCAATGTCCCCATGTGAAATGTCCCCAAGTTAATAGGCAGATGCTTCCCAAATGCAGGGAGGGCTCATAGAGTCCACATATCAGATCAGAGACATGCATCCCAAAGAAGTTTTCAACTAAAGCTCAAAATGCAGAATATACACTTTTTTCACCGGAATTTTACAGGGACATAAGAAACAAGCATTTCAGGGTTCTAAAGTCGAGTGTTTGATCAGGTCGTTTTATTGGAAATCAACACTATCTTCCAAACCACCCATGAACTTACTTATCTGTAAGAGCAACACCAGAAAGCGAATGATCTGAATGGGCCAAAGCTAAAGGGGGGTGAATTGCAACCCAAAATATAATGTCCTCGGACTGAGATTGGGAACCTAAGGCGAGAACGAAACGTCTAACTGTAAGAGGAGCAAAATGAGGCAACAAAAGGGGACGAGGCATCACAATTGCATTCCTTTAAATGGTTCAAGTGATTAAGATACATGTTTAGGATAGGGAATTGACATTTATCGTGAGTATGTTTTCACCTCTATTCCTCGTGCGATATCCCAATCCAACATTTGGGTCTTGTTTGTTATAATGCGCAGCTGGCTATAATGGACACGTGACAATAGCTGGTAGATATGTCCAGTGTTAAGCGTATTCAGCTTACACCAAATATCATAATATTTTGGTCCAGTTGGCGTAGTTGGTTGGAGCTTAACCTCAGCTATCGTTACACTGGCTTATGCCTTGAATCCAGCAATATGATCAGTGAATTGGAGATATGCGTATGTCTTTGTGCTTTGCACGTAGAGTCAACAATGATTAATATCATCAATTAATAGCTGAACATCCTCATCGTTGGTATGAATTTGTTTTGGAGACATTGATGTGGACGAAGAGTAACCTTGTGACGATAGGTGCACTTAGGAGTTTCTCAGCGAGTCAGGGAATCCAGGGGTTCAGGGGTAACTAAGTCATGCGGAGTCGGACCAGTACCGGAGGGGTTTCGGAGGAGACTATATATATGAGCTCACGCTTCCTCCATTCCTCTTTTCCTCCTTATCTTCTTGTTTCTTTCGTATTAGACCTATTAGCTCTCGATAGCCTCAGCTAAAGTACTACATATACCTCTTACACCGCTCTCTTGGCTAGTGTCGTTACAAGCCTCTTTCAACCAAAGGTTGCACTACTTTCGTTTTTTACTCGGACTCACGACTTATTCAATATTCACAGGAAAGAAAGGCCAAGAGCAATCCTGAATCATCTCTATCAAAGTTGTATGACCCAGATTGCACTTCTTACTCTGGGACAACTTCAAATATTATGTTTACTGACGTTCAGGTGTACTTCACTTAAGCAGCGCTCCCCTAACACAACTCTCATCCCAGTCTTCCTTGCCACTAACCGCGTCAAATCCGTCCTTGCAGCACAAAACCTGAACTTAGAACCATGCATTAATTTATATGCACATAAGGTCTAAGGGTAACGTCCCACCCCACCATTCCGCCAGCCTTTTATACCAAAAATTGCGATTTTGAGGTATTAATATCTTTATAACTAATTTATAAAAACTTACAATTTTTTTATATTCGTACTTATTAGCTCTTCTTGACTAATATCACAGAAGAAAATGTAGTTTGGGTTATCAATTATTACGTAATATAAAATTTAAGTTTTTACATACAAAAAACACTAAAATTCACTTGCTAATAGCTTTTTTGATAATTAGTATAATTTTACAAAATTTGAACTACGTAAATATTATATATAAATCTTAAAGTTTTAAGAATTTTAAAGTAATTGTATTAGTAGTTGTGTTTTATTAAGTAATTAATTTCTTTTATTCAGATTGTTTGTATAATGCTTTATACTTTACTTTATTATAAACTTATTATCGATAGAATTAACTTAAAACTCGGGAATCTTAAAGTATTATATAAAATACACTTTAAATATAAGTTTTAAGGTTTTACATTAACAATTATAAAAGTTATTAAGAAAATAAGAAAAATCAAATTTATACTAAATTTGTATGAGAGAAATTTCTTCGACTGTTAAATACTTATTTTGTAATATTACGTAATGTAAAATAAATATCTTTATATGATATGAGATTTCTTATAAAAGTATTACAAATCTCTAGTTTGACCTTATTCTATTAATAAATAATAAAAATATTAATTATTAAAAGTAGTGAGTTATCGTGTAAAAGGGGTGGCGGAATAACTGTTGGGATTTGAATCTGGTGAAGTCTGTCAACCTCAAAAATTGCGATTCAATACTTACACCGGTGCTAACATAGATGGGATACCCTATTGAATTGAATAACAGGATTCTTGAGTTCTGTCTTTGTAGAGCCTTTCAGCTTTTGTTCACTGCCGTTTGGCTCACACGCGGGGTTCACAAGCTGGCTTGAATCTAGTACTAATCCAGGATTAGCAAATCAATTGACAACTCGAGACACTTTTATAGACACTTTAATGGAAAACCACTGGACCGAAGTTCCGAGTCACTAATTTAGGGCAGCATTAAAAGACAAAACATTAAGTTCAGCCCAGTGGGCTACAGCTTGAACATCAACCACGTACAGTACATGTGCGGTTGCACCAGACTCGCAGAAATCGAGACTGCGAGACTTGGCCTCGATAAATACATTTGGACTGTTTGCTATTCTTACAGGTTTCATGACGTGATAAGGCTTGGCATCGACCCAGAGGAGCCACCATTCTCTTTGAAATTGAACCCGTTGCTATGCGTCATCGACGAACTAGCGTCATCAAAGCAGCCAGGGACAAAAGTCTATTAAAGACAGCGAGCAAGCTGTAAGATAAACGACTCTGAGCACAATGGGAAAAGGCTCGAAGTGACTATGGCATTTTGTCCAAGACTTGCTTTTCGCCCCGGTGACATGAACGTCTGGTTTTGGCAGCCGCAGGAGGGTACCTCGCTTATCTTAAACAGGGGTTTGTTTATCCATCCCTTTTTCCGCTTTCCCATATTTGCCGTCGTTACTGCATCCGGCGCGGAACATCCTAAGAACGAAATATCGATAAAATAACCTCATATCATACATGGGTCGCTAGCTCATCTCTCACACAAGAAGTGGATTCCAACCCCCTCAATGATTTCCCCGCAATCAGGTGTTCCCCCAAACTTGACGGCCTCGTCCCCAGAGGGCAAATGTACGGGCAAATTTATGAAGACGCAAGACTTACATACTCGACTTTCGCTACCTCGGCGCCTCCAGCCGAGGGGGAAACGTCCACATGGTACAAAATAGATTGCGTATATATTGCCAACCCTTTTAGTCTAGGACCTCCTACTTTTGTATCCGTCGGAGCGTGTCCGCCGTGTTTCGGCCTCTCATTACTCGTCTGAAGTGATATTAGGACTTGCATCCTTTGAAATTGATTGGTGGATTAGGCAATGGTGGGGTGACAGCTGAATGTAGACATGGCTTGGTGGTGGATCATTTCGTGGGTGTTCCGTGGAGTAGGACTGCCGCGGCAAGTTATATTGCTTTGTATAACTGTACCTCAGACCCGGTATCTTTCTCATATTGTCTCATGCTCTTTCTGTTATCTAAAGTACGATCTCTTGTTTGAAAGCAATATTTTCTCCTCCGAATCATGAAGCTTCAAAGTACGCTGTCTGCAGCAGCAGTCCTTTCAGCTGCGTCTGCGCATACCATCTTCGTCCAGTTGACCGCTGGTGGTGTCACAAATCGTAAGCGTCACGATAATGGATCATTACACAGAATTAAGCACCTAACTGCAAGTAGCTGTCAGCTATGGGATTCGTACCCCAAGCTACGATGGAGTATGAAATTTTATATCAACATTGGCATTTATTCTGACGAAGTTCATAGCCAATAAACGATGTTCTCAGTAATGATATTGCATGCAATGGAGGACCCAACCCAACGACATCTTCAGATAAGGTCATAAATGTCAAGGCTGGAGAGACTGTCAAGGCGACATGGAGACATACATTGACAAGTGAGTAGCTCGACCTTGATATCGTGAGTGCTACTAACTGTTTGATAGGTACCGCAGCAGATGTCGTCGATCCCAGTCACAAGGTCAGCCGTGATCGATATCTTAAGTACGTCTTGGTCTGACTTCTACAGGGCCCCGTTATGGCATACATGAAGAAGGTTACAGATGCAAAGACAGACAGTGGGATCGGCGGTGGCTGGTTCAAGATATCCCAAGCTGGCTTGAATACTGCTAGTAGGCCTTCTTTCCATTTAAGAGGTCCTCTTCGTTGACGTATTACTACAGCTGGAGTTTGGGCGGTTTCAGACTTGGTACAGTCATTCAACTCTTCCTCCAGATTGCACCACTCACAGAATTAGATCTCCAATGCCGGGCTCCAGAGTATTACTATCCCCACGTGTCTCGAAGATGGACAGTACCTACTCAGAGCCGAATTGATTGCATTGCACAGTGGTGAGTTTTCACTCTATTGTGATCATGACCGCAATGCTGACACCACTTAGCCGGATCGCCCGCAGGCGCTCAATTCTATGTAAGTCCTCAAGAGGAGCTTAAAACTGGGCATTGCTGACAAAAAACAGATGGAATGTGCGCAGATCAATGTTACAGGAGGAACAGGAACAGCCAAACCATCAACTGTTTCTCTGCCTGGTGCCTACTCTGTACGTTTTCCTGTTTCTCGTCCTCCCTATCAAGACTTGGTCTGATATCTGCAGGCCAACGATCCCGGCATCCTGATCAACATCTATCAAACCCTCACGTCTTACACAATTCCTGGTCCAGCACCTTTCACTTGTGGCGCTGGTGGAAGCTCTCCGACTACCATGGTCACAAGCAAGTCTGCTACAACCACGTCGAAAGCCGCAACAACTTCGGCTCCTACTGGGGGAACAGCCTCATTATACGGGCAGTGTGGAGGCGCTGACTGGAAGGGTGCGACAGTTTGTGCGAGTGGAACCTGCAAGGTCAGCGGACCTTATTACAGCCAGTGCTTGCCGTAGATGGGAATAGCTTAATGAGTCATGGGAGACACGTTAACGCGAAAGTCCGGGCGTGATCTGGGTGAAGAAGAACGATAAAAGGCGGCGGTGGTGCATTTTATCTTCATTTCTTGTTGGACGGTATCTAGGGAAGCAGTGCAGCTCGTTTAGATAGCTCAAATCACATAAATTGGACTGGATCGATGAATGAAAGCCAGATGCATTGCCTATTCATGTCTTCCCTTCCATGTTCGGATCTTGATCTCCCCGAATCGAAGCTCAAAGGCTCGATTTTTTGTTCACATTAGCTATTTAGCAGTAACCACTTGCCTGACGAACAAGGAGAGAAGACTCTTCCGCTTTGCAACAGCAGGAAATGATCTCGCCACTACTTTCTACACGAGGACAGAAGCAAGCAAGCAAGTAAGTAAGCAAGCAAGTAAGCAATTAAGCAAGTAACTGATATGCAACTTCCACATACAGACTATGGACATCTACCATGCACCAATAGTGCCAGCCAAAAGGCCCTCCAGGTACCTCTTGTTCCAGCACATGTGTTATCACCAAGGCATGATTCGCCTGTCGTTTTGGGTCAAGTTAAGCCCACAGTACTCCTGCCTCGCTGTTGGCTGGCCGAGGCCGACCCTTGCAGCGCTAAGCTTTAGGAGGTAAATCACTAGGTAACCTTCTAGATTGGACATCCCCTTGAACCCTTCGTCATACAAAGTCGAATTCCTTTACAAAGAGATGGGATATCTACCTAAAGACGTCGCTCGAGCTCCACACACCAGCTCCTTGGACCGAACACAGCTTCTGTTTAATCCATAATGCAACTGTCCCGTCCGATTCTCCCAATTCTGACAATGACTTTGGGTTCCGCACAGACTGTGTACCTCGTTCGTCACGGAGACAAGCCCGCTGATGGAGGCAATGGTCTTACAGCCCAAGGAATGCAAAGAGCTCAGCGTCTAAGAACTGTGTTTGGAGCAATATCGCAGTACTATATCGGGTACATTATTGCTGAACAGCCGAAGCCAAGTAAGTTTGCTCCTTTCCTTTGGCAGGTCCACACTACCATGATAGGGACTGTGTCCATCACGTGGATTTGCATGGTTGAGGGCTGAAATACTCATTTTGATAAGGTGGCAAACGAACTCGTCCTCTTATGACCCTTCAGCCTGTTGCTAATGATCTCGGTCTGACTGTTAATATTTCATGTGATCGCGACGACGCCGAGTGTGTTGCTGATTTGGTCGATGGCTATTCCGGCGCAGGAAATATCTTGATATGCTGGGAGCATGACAACTTGTCGGACATTGTAAAGGCGATGGGTGACAAGAGTCCGCCGAGCTACCCCGATGACGCGTGAGTGCTGGCCTGAAATGCAAGATGAACGCAACGGGAAATACTGAAGGTTTCTAGCTTCAATCTGATATGGACAGACCCATCTCCGTACAAGGATATTACTGGAACCACGTCAGAGAATTGCCCAGGTTTCGATAGCTAGAAGAAAACACGTGGAGGTTTGATTAGCACGGAGCAGAATTTGATACTCGGCAAGGCAAGTAGAGCACACAATAGCACGAGGATTTGTCATTTATTTGTAACGTTTGAGGGACATCTATTATTCGCAGCCACATCCAGGCGCCGCTATCACGTACCTCTCTATAATTATTAGGTCAATCTTCCATCAATCTTGAGCGCTGGTACAGTATCCACTCAACATCAAATTGTTACACCTCGTCGTTTCTCTTTTCTTTTCCTCATATCTTTTCAATATCAGGCCATGAAACTGTCCATGCCCTCCGACCCATCAGATCATTACCTCCTGTGCCCAAACTCGGTCGCTACCCCTGAATGCCAAGTATATATCTCTCTCAAATATTCGCGGGGTAATTTCGCCTATCGAAACGTTTTGTTCCCACTGCCGCCAGCCCAGGCGGCAGCTGTTGGTGTCCTTTTTGCTCATTCTCGCTCTTGTGTTTCATATTGTTGGTCAGGTTCTTAATCTAGATTCGAGATATTCCAAAAGTCCTCCCCTTTAAAGCGCCCTTTTGCTCACTGTTGAGAGACAGATGCCAACCGCATTTTCTGAACTTACATGAAATGGAAAATGGATTTGCCTGAATCGCCCGAATTGAACTGTGAGCTCCGCCAATTGAAGACTTGGTCACGCATGTTGGATGAAATACAGCATACTACTGCGATTGTGCAGATGATACAGGAAACATCCTTGGCACAAGTTCGATTACTGATGGAAACGCTGAGACAGAGGGAGGTTGAATTTACAATTCTACACGACCTAGCTCCTGGTACAACAAACGATATTGATTTTGATCGTCTGATGGGTATTGACTTCGACTAGAATACTCCCCACTGCCCCCAGATTGGATAGAACGACGACAATCAAGCTCTCCGAGCAACACGAACAGCTCCAATTTCAGTACTGTGTCCTCGAGTAGCAAAATACTCGCTCCATTCAACAATACCGTCCACACACCTCTCTCTCGCTCCACCATTCATCTCTCGCCACCACCTGACTTTTCTGCCCCAATTATTTCGCCACTCTTAACACCAAAGCCGCAATCCACGAATCAGAACTTCGCGGGCAACCACAAGACCAAATCCAAAGTCAAGATTGCCAGTCGAACCCATCTTGTACGCCTCACCACATTTGCTCCTCGCCTTCCAGAAATGGACAAGAAGCGACCGGGAAAAATACCACATTACACAACGGACGAATCAGATCCACGGTGGCTTTTGAATTGGCTGCACTCACTGCGTCTGCACAAATATGCGCCGAGTCTGCAGGGCCTGACTCCTAGTACTTTGCTAGAATTGAATGAGGATGAATTGCTAGAGAGGGGAATTGATTCTATTGGAGCGAGGAAGAAATTGATTGTGGTATGTTGAAACTCGCCATACAGGTGTCACATCTGTGGTGCGGAGTAGTAGATGAAAGGTGGATGCTGATGAATGGGTTGCTAGGCTTTCGAGGAGGCTAAGAAGCAAATTGGGGAAGAGAGAAAAAAAAAATAGTTGAAGTGATGGGGGGAGCGACGGGTGAAGAGCTCTGATGAGCTGTATTTTATTTCTTGCATACAAGCTGTCTTCCTTTTTACTCGTTCAATTTCAGTGCCAATATTGATAAATGACACCCCTTTGAGGGGTTTTTTTAATTTTAATTCTGCTGGACCTTTTAAGATCGGACTGTCTTCGGTTGGGTAAGAAAACAAAGACATATTAACTCAATGCAGGAGGTTTACGCCCTTGGCATCGATTGACGAGCTAGCAGCAAACCTTGACCCGATGTCGGGCTTCACCCAACTCTAACACACTTGAGATATTACACCCTGCACTTTACAATCACCCTCGAAACTGACAAGACACAAATTCACACAAAAAGCAACGTAAAGATATAGATGAGATGCTGTCTCTGTTCCAGAACGCCCGCTTTCTCAAAGCACAACAGCTTGTGGGCAACAACCCAGCCTCCAACCCCGCCTTTGCGGAATGCATGATCGTCGAAGATGGAATGATCACGCACATTGGCAATTCAAGCGATGCTGAGGTTCTCCTGGCTCAAGATAATGGAGCTGTGGTCCAAGACCTCGGTCAGAGAATCGTCCTTCCGGGTTTCATCGATGGACACATGCATCTCTTGATGATGGGCCAATCACTGAAGAAGGTCGACTTAGAGGCATGCCAGAACCTCGAGGATATCAGAGCCGCCATCAAGACTTATGCAATCGCTCATCCAGAGGTGCCTCGCATCCTGTGCAGAGGATGGATGCATTTTATGACGGACGGTCAGGCGTTGTCCAGCATGCTAGATGATCTGGATACACGGCCTATCTTCGTTGATTCCAAAGATTTACATAGTGCTTGGTGCAACAGCGCCGCACTGGAAGAAATGGGAATCTATGGTATGGAGGATCCGAAGGGAGGGTGCATTCATCGCGATGCTGAAGGCAGGGCGTCGGGGTTGCTTGATGAAGCTGCTGCTGTAACCATTGTTTGGCCTCATGTCGCGAGTATATCGCCCATGGAACAGAAACTCGATGCGATTCGCGAAGCGTTCAAAGAGTATGCTAAAGCTGGATATACTGGCATGGTAGATATGGCTATGGATGAGAACGGATTAGAGGTACTGCTGGAATTGAAGAAGAGAGGTGGTGGGTTTCCTGTTCGGTTGGCAGCTCATTGGATCATCTCGCCCTCGGAGAATGAAGAAGGGAATCTGCAGCAGGTTCGCAGAGCTATAGAACTGCAAAAGGATTTTAACGCCGAGACGAGTCCTGACTTGCGGATCGTGGGCATCAAAGTCATTTGTGATGGAGTCATCGATGCTTGTACTGCTGCACTTTGCCAACCTTATTCTTCAAACGGCATCTCCTGTGAGCCTCTCTGGACGCGGGAGATGCTCGACCCCGTGGTTAGGACGGCGGATGTCGCCGGTCTACAGTGCGCATTACATGCCATTGGAGATGGTGCGATAAAACTAGCAATCGACACGCTGGAGAAGAACGGTACGCCTGGTCGTCGACATCGGATTGAACATCTCGAACTCGCATCATCAGAAGATGCAAAAAGATTAGGTCGCCTAGGAATCACGGCTTCAATCCAGCCTGTGCATGCAGATCCCGCAATCTTGCGGGCATGGCCAAAACTACTTGGTGAACATCGCTGCGGTCGTGCTTTTGCCTACAAGGAATTCGAAGATGGTGGAGCAACCCTGGCAATGGGTTCAGACGCACCCACAGCGCCATATGTACCGTTCCCAAACATGTATACCGCAACTACAAGGCGATCTGCTCGAGAGCCTGAGTCATTGGAGATGGTTAATGAGCACTTTGCTCTAAGTCTTGCGAGCGCTGTGGCTGCTGCTACTGCTGGGTCTGCCTATAGTTGCTTTGCAGATTCGTGGGCGGGGAGTTTGGAGAGGGGAAAGAAGGCGGACTTTGTGGTTGTGGATATGATCTGGAGACCAGAAAGTCTGCTGGCTGCGTCTGTCAAGGAGACTTGGTTCGAGGGGAGGAAGATCTTTGATACAGAGGACTGTTCGTAGACCATGAGGTAGCATTGCCGATTTGCAGAGACTTGTTTAAAAACACGCGTATGGCTATAACTCGCGCTTTTGTTCTTCTATAACAGAAGTTAAGTATCTGTATTGGGATCGAAAGTAAATGACCGGCTGTCTCGAAAGACAAACACTGCCATTATTATCTAAGATCCATCATTGCATCGTTAGATAATATGTCACATCAATCGGATGCAAAGTTTAGCAGTCAATCGTGTAAAGGTTAAGATGTAGAGGCAAACATTAACGTTTACTACATACCACTTTTCAACAAGCGAAAAGCATCGAGATTCACAGAAAGGACACACCGACCAAAACAACCATATCCTCCCCATTGAAGATTACAGAGTCATTCCAGATCAAAGCATCCCAATTAAAAGCGCAGCCCCAAGGACCGCAGTACCAGTGGCAAGCAGTAGCTCAGAGACTGGGCCAAATCCCGCTCGCCTCACAGCACCGCTCGTATTATTCACGTTTCCACTAGCATTACTAGAAGGACTGGAGGTGCCTGTGCCTGTACCCGAGGTGGACCCACCACTTGTAGAGTTGGCATCTGTGTCGATTTCGAAAAAGGTTCCTCCAATCGACGGGCCTAGACCAGCGAGGGAGCGGAAAGCTGTAAGCTGGTAATGAGGAATTATTAGTCTGGTCTTGGTACAAGGTAAACTGAGACAAGGAAAATACATACATTGAACCTAGTCCTGGCACTGGAATTGAACCCAAGACTGGCAAAAGATTTACTGTTCAAAGCAGGGGGCTGCGTGTAGAGAAGGTAGACATAGCGGTGGGACCCTGTCCTAGCTGAAGGAGCTGGAGCTACGTACTCATTCGTAGCGGCTGAGGAGTTAGAGAGGAGGGATGCTCTGGCTAGAACGGAGGAGTTCTGGGAGGAGACGGTGAGGTTGCCTGCGAGGTAGTGCCGGACATTGCGAGCTGTAGGGGAGGAGCGGGATGGGACGTCTGGTCCGATCTTACTCTCGTCTTAGCAAATGTAACAATCGCTACTTTTGAACATGGGAAATTGTAGGCAGTTAACTGACCATGTACACAATGTAGCGAGTTGAAGCAGTGACGTTCGTTGCATTCTCGATATTCTCGACGGACATCTCGAATGGTGCTCCAGCTCCAGCTGTTGTGAGTTTGGCTCCAGGATGCAATATTGCAGCATCGCCATCTGCAGATTGATAGCTGATATAGAAAGCTACTGATGGGTTGAAAGCAGAACCTCGGGAACGATAGCTGCGGTTGCGAAATCTGACTTGAACTCGGAAACGGCAAGACTTTCTGACTCGTCGCCATGTGCCAAAGCCGTTGTTGCCAGACCGAGGACTGCCATGATATTTACTGAAAGGATATGCATGGTTTGGAATGATAGTTGGCGGCCGGATTCGTGATTGTCGACGTTGAGTGAAAGATAGTCTGAGGATAAGATAAATAGAAATGAATGAAAGAGACGACCGGCGTGTGAATGAACAAAAAGACCGTGGCAATTAAGAACGGAGGAAACTTGCTGGTTCAAAGAAACAATGGAGGATAGGATGGATATAGATATGTTTACATTTAACCCGCAGCGAAGCCAAGGCACGGAAGGGTGAAGTATGTGCTTTAATCTGCTCATGGGTTGCGTCGCCCCAATGGCAAATGTCACGGAAGTGCCCAATCCATTACCTCAATTCTATGGCCCACGTGATAGAACTAGATGCTATTCAGCGTTGTACCAGAGTCGGCGCGGAGAAGAGGCGTCGTCTGAAACCGAGACGAGACGAAACGCAAGGGTTTTTGAGAAGGATTTTCCGGTCTTGGCGCTGGGATAAGAAATTCAAGAGGCAAATAACGAAACAAAGTTCTCTTTTGCTCTCTCCATAGTTCATACCGGAGTAAGTCAGATAGGCTGGCCTGCGGTAATATTTGAGGACAGTCGTAGCGATACAGGTTTGGAAGCTAGGGGTCGGTATCAAGATTGAGAGATTTTCACCTAATCAGACGAACTCCTTTTTAAGCGAACAGGGGACACAGTTCTTCCAGTCACTCATCAATTTCTGACGAAGGATGGCCCGAAATCGTATCTCATGACAGGTAATTCGGGAACATAATAGTAGCAACGTTCTAAATATATCTCAAATATATAGACTGCATTTCCGGCCTGCAAGTTGAATATCATTTACATCGTCTTTGCGAAGTAAATTGATCGCTGTAGCCTCCTTCACTCTCACAACACAGCTGCCCACCCCTGGTCGGATTACCATTCCATAGAAACTTCGCAATACGAATCAAACAGCCAAGACAAGTTTGTCGAACTTCTCTCAAAATCCGTCGTGCCCAATCTAGTAACAGGATCTTAGCCCAAAATAGGATTCCCCCTCGCTTAAGGAGCAATTCCACCACCTGTGTTTTTCTTGCCGTTCTCGCCGCTCACCCCATTGCAGCCAAAAGATCCACCATCCGTTATATCGTTCAGATGTGTAGATCTAATTACATTTGGGACGAGCTGATGATGAAACCAAGTCGAGGAGTGAACCCTGGCCTGCACAGAGCCGAGCATCATTCGGGAGACCGATGATTCCTGCTACATCGGGAGTCGCTGCTGGGGTTCCTCTTGATAGGGTAATTTTATCGGCGTATAATTCCAAATTGGTGGCCGAGAAATTATATTGGCAACTCTTCGTTGGTCTCGAAAGTTACTTACTTACTCAATTATCAAGCTATGAGCAGAAATGTCCGAGAATCTTCTCCCCTTGAAATTAGTATTCGGTCTGTAGTAATCCTTCGTTGTGTAACTAATGTGATTACTGTGACAGTTCCGAACAGATATTTTTTTAGTGCAAGGCCTGAGAGAATTATAAGAAGCCACCGGTACAGTCAACCCAGGCAACTTAAGGACTAACGACCGGTTTAATGAATCAGTATAATACCTTTTTCGAAGTGTCAACAGTTGAGCATCTTGAGTCTTCCGACACCTTCGGAGATTTCGTATCGTGAGAGATCGACAGAAGATGGACTAAACATACTGACCAGTGTTACACCGACGGAAGTTATATGTGGAAACGTTCTGGGGAAAGCTGGAGTGAACTGTGTTTTATATTCTCCCCATTATTTGACTTGCACGAGGTTTCAAGATCCCTCGAGAGCTTGTTATTGTTAACCTGAATACATACAGCGTATGACTTTGCCTAGCTTAAGTTCAGCCTACAGCAGCCTGCCTCCGCTTACTTCTTTATTATAATCAGCTTACCTCAACCTGATTAAGCTTAATATTAGTTCGCCTGCCTTAGCCTAGCGGCCCCCTTACTCTACCTCCGCCCTCCAAAGGGCCAGGCTGTTTGAGGCTAGGCGTTTTCCTACACTGAATACATAGCTTCCAGGTGACGTTCTGCCCTATTCTTTTAGCTGGTCAAGCATTATACAGGGGCTTCGACTGTCCTAATGATGTTGTTGTTGTGCAGGGTGGCAGCTGTGCCAAATTTGGCTGGCAAATCGAAGCCATATATTATGTGTTGTGATGATGCAGAAGAAGTCCATAAACTCGCCAGGACAGGTAAGATCGGGATCCTGGTGTTATTCGGTTGGACGCAGGGTTCTATTGTTCTACAAGAAGCTGCCAGTGTTCAGAGGACGGTCACAGTATAGCAGTCTGTCTCCAACGAGGATTACCACACAGGAATTGGCCTCGCTTGCGGTCAGCCATAATAAAAATCAACAAAGATTTCTAAGTTGTGGCTTACGAATTAACCCATTTCATGAGAACATCGTTAGCGAAGAATTTAGGGGAGATATATAATTAGTGCAGTAGAGAAGTTCTATTTCAAAATGCACTCGCGTTCGAAAAGACTCACGAACTTTACCAAGACATTAGTATTCGGCAGAGTGGCTGATGTTCAGTTAAGTCAGTATCAGTTGACTATTTTTTCCATTTGACTGACTGATGACTAAAGTGTTATTTGACTTACCTAACTAAGTTAACTGATTAGTACCGTTTAGAGACCAATTAAATGAGAACGTTACCTTAAAATTATGTCTTGTCTTGTAATTTAATAAAAGAACTTAACTATATTATTTTCTTAAATCTTCTTTGATAATTTAATTAAGAGAGACTTTTAATATTAAACTTATAGTTAACTTCAAAAGTCTAAGTCAAGTTAAATATATTAAAAATTCTTTAATTATACTTAAAACTTCCACTTTCTAAGAAATCCTTCAACTGACAGTCTTATCAGTTGAGTGTATTACAACTGGCTTATTAGGGTAAGGGCTAGTCACTGACTTGTTAGGAAATTTGGCCGAACTGATTAAAAAGGCTGGTTTAGACTGACCTATCGGCCACTCTCGTGTTCGGGATTGCGTGTCGTAGGAATTGAAAAATCCTTCTAGAATTATTAGAAGGACGTTCGAGACCAATTATAAGCCTAGTAAATGTATCATTTGACCGACTATGTGCTAGCAAAGAAGGTTATATCTAGCTAAGCAAGCAAGCAGGCTCGCTCCGTCACCAGTTCGCATTTCAATAATTCCTACGCAGTCTTGCAAAATTCATGCACATTATTCTAAATTAATTCACTTCAAATTGAATTCCTGCACACTATACCGCTCTGACACTTTATGTATATAGATATGGCACATCCAACTCCCACCATCAGCATGAACCTGCAAGCTATGTTTGGTGAACAGGTGCGATCATATTCTTCACACCACTTGTCATCTCACCTCCAGACAACAATCTCACCCAAAATGTACCAGTATTATTGACATTAAACATATTTTAAGAATATCCAAGTTCTAGAGGTATCTAGAGATAGGACAAATCACATCTCATATCCTAACAGCCCATCATATGATACATCAGAGCCCCTGAGACAAGCCCAGCGGTGACAAAAGACGCTGTTCTCATACCTAGAGAATTATCTGAGTCATCTAGAGAACATAATAGCAAAGGGAATATGCGGTGGCAACGCCACTGACAGCGTACGCCTGAATATCCCGCTCACAACACAGCTTTGCCAGTCAACATTCGACGACACAAACAAAGAAACCACAGCCGAATTTCATGTCATCGAAATGATCAGGTTATATTAAATACATGGGAATCACAGGGAAACATCCCAGTGCCATCTTTCAAGAACGAAAGGAGTCATTCAGCACGTCAAAGCCGTTCAATACATGCTTAGTGTCCTCAGTTACAAGGAACAAATCGCGGAAAGTGTTATTAAAGAATGCCATAAGATTCCCATGGACGATGACACACATACTAGCATACTAGTTGGTGACTATCGAGGCTATCCTGTCGCAGCCTAAAACGAACTCGGCATAAAACCAACGAAATCAGTCCATCACTCCGCTGTGCCAAAATACACGTCCCGGCTTGTTGTCGATCTCATCGCCGATATCTTAGCGGCTGAGGAATTCGGTATGGTTGATTAATTCACGCTCGTAGCTCGATATTGCTCGCTATTCGTAAATATTCACCTAGTTGGAGACGGAAACGGAAGATTATGTGGCATGCTGATGAATGCGAGCTTATTGGAGAAGGTACGAATCCGGATCTATGTCGGAGAAGAGGGAGAAGGTGAGAGAGATGAATAGTTCGGTATTGCAGCTAGGGTTTCGGGGGTATTTTATGAGGAAGATGGAGAGGTTGAGAGGGAGGAGGAAACTTCGCACTTAGAATTGGCGGAGCTGGTTTAAGACGAAGTCGCGTTTAGTGTGAGCAACGCTGCGGAGTTATGGCCGGATGAACAAGGGCTAAATCAGCTCACACAATAGAGGCCATGAGCTTGCTTTCCCAGAATAGAGGGAGGAACATCTTGACAAGCCGACTGGAACGGAGCAGCGAACTACGCAAGTGGGGGAGATCTTACCGAGTCACTACGATAATATTCAAAGTCCCTTGCAGGTCCTCACAAAACCTCTGGCAGATCCCGTCAGCCAGGCGACCTGAAAAGAGCTCAATTCTTTTTGTAGCACCCGTAATTTTGGTAGGGAGTTGTGTTGCAGAAGATCTTCAAGCATATGTCATATATCTGATGCTGAGCTGGCTCTACAGAAGTGGCGAAATTCTCAAGGGTGAAGTCAAGAATTAGTACATGCATCGTAAATCATTTATATCATGCGAAAGCGTACACCTATCTACATCTTGGCCCTTTTCCTTTTCGCAGGTATACCTTTTGCGGTTTTTGCCTTTCCCTTTCCTTCTACCCCAACCCCAGAAATCGAAATCCCATTGGCGTCGCTACTCAGACTTTCCACATCTTCCTCATCGTCTTCATCTCCATCTGCATCCTCACCACCCTCCTCCGCACTCTCGTCCTCATCCTCATCCTCAACCTCAACAGCCGTCCGCTTCTTCCCCCTCCCATTTAGCCCCCGTTTCCCACCCTTTCCCCACAGCTTAGCCTTCTCCCTGTCCGTCCAACTCAAATCATTCTTCTTCGCCCACTCCTGTCCGACTTCCGCAAATGTCCTTCCCAACGGATTGTCCTTATCAGTACCACTCTTCTTCTTAGCCTTTAACTTCCCCACGGCATCCTTCATGCGCTGGCTAGTCACTTTATCCCGCCCGCCACCTTTAGTGTTTGCGCCAACGCCCACGGCTCCGTCGAAGTATCGCGTGATATTGGCCTGTGTACCTTCTTGCTCGCGACGATTCATGTCCCTGATGACTGGAACGAGGACTTCGTCTGTGCGTTCTTGCGTCCATCCAATAGTAGCCATCAAGAATTCTCTGAGACGATCTAGGTCCGGTACGCCCCATTGGAAGGCGTCAGGGCTACTGTCAACATCTGGCTTCAAGTAGGCTTCTGTGACAGCTGAAGAGGGGAAATTAGGTGGAAGAAACAGTTTTGTGCCTTGTGAACGGCGGAACTTCTTGCGAAACGTACTGGGCTCGGTGTTAAGGGGAGGCCCAT